>OX637332.1:1589647-2789647 GCA_951799405.1 Agapetus fuscipes
TGGATCAAGCCATTGAATTAACCCTCATCTCTAAATTTTGTCGTCTCTGTTGTCCGACCCGACAGTGAATTTCGGTGACTTGTGCGTCTTTAGCACTCAGATATTGAATCACTGATCGTATTTCACAGTCTGCGGATTCTCAATCGGTGGAGCCATTTTGAAAGGAAATAGACGATTCAATGGTTGAATAATAATAATAATATTAGGATGATTTATTTGGTGAGCGCTGTTTTTGTGTGTATCACGCCTCAAGAGCCTTCTGCGAGCTTGGTTGTCGCTGCAGAAAGTGCCAATTCTCAAGCAAGACCCAGTTGCTGTAAGGCTTGATGGACCTTTCAGTGGCCGGTCTTTGGTAAAGGTTTATGAATTTTTCAACCCAGCGAAGAGCACATTTGGAAATATAAATGGTATATTTTTGTTCTCCGCCGGGATTCGAATCCACAACCTTCCATTTACGAGTCCGAAGTGTTGCCACTGGACTACGGACCGGTCCAAGAAATGCCAACAACACGCGGTGTACCTGAGCGGTCACCCATCCAGGTAGCATCCGCGCCCAATGTTGCTGTTTGTCTTGAATGTTTCCATAATGTCCGTCGCTTGCCAACAAATGTATATACATAATATATATGTATGTACATAGATTATATATGTGAATGCAATTAATTGTTTGTATTCCTTGACTTATAGGTTGGTATGAGGCTGACCACCCATACGGTAAAAAATGGTTCACTTTGCAAATGTCACCTCTGTTTCAGGGAAGGTCGGCAAGAATTGCAGGGCTTATGTTCATTTGAAATTGTTTTTTTTTTTATTGTAGGTCCACATGCGGCATGTGTTAGCGTGTAATTTATACATGTCTGCTTGTGGGAATGCAGTTAATATGAATCTTAAATGATACCTATCTTTGCAACTTAGATTAGATAAGTTATGTTAAAAACGTTATCTGCTTGTGAGAATGTATGTAATGTGAATCCCCAATGTTACATATCTTTGCAACTTAGATTAGATTAGATTAGATTGTTATTTTTTCTTATCTTAATTATTATTTGCGTTCATGTTCAGAGAATCTCTAAAATTAAGAAATGGTCACATAGTACCTATTATGTACGGATATCAAAAAACTTTTCTAGTTGCGATTATAATTCTACTTGGCGACACTTGAGTTTAGTAGCCGTCGGTGAAATCCGACATAAATCACGGGATATAAAGTTACCCAGCCGTTGGGAATGTTGGAAAACTTGTGTTAACAGATTATTATCAAACTTGATAGGGCTCAGCGGGGCAAAACTTGGAGAAGCCTTATAAAAAGCCAGAGCGCCTAAGAGTTTATTTAGAGAGGAATATTTGGGTGATATTGGGTGATAGGTTAGAACAGCACAGTGACGAAACGACATGTGACAGAACGACACATGACAGAACGACACATGACAGAACATCACATGGCAAAGCATCACTCTGACCAAACAACACAGATAATACTACATCAGTATGACAAGACTGCAAATGACAAAACATCACAAACAGCAAAAACATTTATTTTGCTTCCACACGCCATATGCGACTCCTTCGGGAATCACGCGGTAACAAGTTGCTCTGTATGTGCAGCTTACCTTGTTTTTTTGTATCTACTAATGATAATCGGGGGCGTTAATTTTTTTATAAGCTTTACGAAATGATACATCCATGAGTTCCATTTTCTCGTGTTTCTCATGTCTCAATTTTTTATCATGCCGTTTATGGTGTGTTCTGTTTTGTGATGTTGAAACGAAAGGATTTAAATAGGTATGTAGGAAAAATAAAGAACATAGAATTTATTTTATATTAAATAGAAAAAAAAACAAAAGAGGATCGACCTTGCGAAAAAAAGGAGATTGCTTGAATGGCTTCAGAGCCACAGGCTGGTGTTAATTATGATTATATATTTTTTTTAAATATTTAAAAAATTTAAATGGTAAAACATGGTTTTAATGGTTTTAATTCACTTTATTATTTTTGTTTTTCCTCGAACATTTTCGCCTAATGAGGCATCTTCAGGAGCAGAATGGTTACAAATATATTTTTATAAAATAATTGTCAATTTTTTTTTTTTTCCAAAACAAAAACAATATTCATAGATAAAAAATTTTAAACACAAATGTAAGATTCAAAAATGAATTATTGTTAGGTATAATAAAATTAATTTTTTTAATAAAATAAAATAAAATGTGTTAGTTAAATAAAAAAAATAATAATAACAAAATAAAAAAAGTTATTGTAATATTGGTGAAACATAGGGAATCTGCACATTCACTAAGTCTTTATTTTTATTTTTGTAGATTTCCAACGCTTTCAGAGCCATCAGTCTCCTCACTTCACACTCAGAGTGCGTTACCTCTACATTGGTAATATCAAAAGTATGGTCTTTATCAATGCAATGGTCTGCCATCTCAGAGTATGCAGAGAAGCCTCTGATTATAAAACATTGTTATTTCCTATTGTTATTGTAATGGCGAAACAAATAAGGTCAAACATTTGATGTGGTTTTTATATTTAACATCTTTAAAAAAAACTCATCTTTCAGTGGAGACTTTCATACTTAAAGTAAACTGAATATTTCAACTAATCTGTGACGAAGAAATCTTCTGAGCGGGGCATTAGTTTCGAAGCAGATTTTAAGCAAACACCTCATTGAACATCCTCATCGTAATATCCTCACAAATTGGCTCATCATTGAAAACATTGTCTAAATGTTTTGTCATGTGATGTTTTGTCATGTGCCGTTTATGGCATTGTTATGATTTTTGGGTTCTTTTAATCAAACTGCAATTTATTTTTCAAGATTTATTTTACACAATGTACTGATTTCTAGCTCTTGGCTTATCGACTTCACGTCTCAATGCTTCAATCGACTCTGGTCTCTCACACAATTGCGGTCCAAATATATAGCGTCTAAACGGACGCCTCTCGCATATTCCAAACCCTTCTATAGTGAACATGTCCACACACCTCTGTATTTCTCAATACTATTCTAGTTACGCATACCAACAACTACGTGCCTGGGCACATGCACACATTGAAACTCACAGTAGACTATACTAGAGGCGGACACACACACATAAGCAAGCCAATCTGCAAACGGTCTCATAAGTTTGTAACATTATGTTCTGTTTTAGGTATGGGATGTTTTGTCATTGAGATGTACTTTCTTGTGATGTTTTGTCACTGTGTCGTTCTGGCATGGAACCCGAATATTGATATGGCGTTAAAGTGATGTGGGTGTGTGAGGATGGTGATCTGCCATGGCCCATAGCTGGTAATCCAACCAGCCTTTTGTGGTTGTTCATTGGAGTGAACCTTACCGAGAAAGCGGTGATAATGCTAATAATACCATCACCTCATTGTGTGCCGACCGCTGGAGGACATTCTCTTAGAAAATCACACAAAAAAAACATCAAAAAAATGTGAAAAATATTTAATAGAGCATTAATTTTAGATTGTACGCTTCACTGCACCTGTAGAGGTAAATATTTCATCTTAATTTCATTTAAAAGGTTATATAAAATATGGTCAAGGAAAAATTGACCAAAAAGTGAAATAATGATAATTCGTGTAGCAGTAATTCTATCTTTGAGTATTGGTCTTTTGGTAAGTAGAGAAATATATATTGGAACTGTTGGAAGTATTGGTCTACACCTTGGTAAGACATACTTTTATGATCAAACTTACCGTTTACGAGAGTCCGGTCGATAGCTCATGGTAGAGTGCCTGCATTCCATGCCGAGAGCTCGGGTTCGAATCCCACCGAGGGTGTCTGAAATGATATTCCGTTTCGGTGTTTATTTCAAAAACCTAAAATTAAATACTGGCAAGGTTTACTCAGCCTTCACAAGTAGTTAGTGCCAGCCAGAACTAACATGTGTGGCTGTGGGCATGCATTAAATATGAGCCTTAAAAATCAATATATATTTGCAACTTAGATTATACATTATAGGTACAACAACCTTCTCTCAGGATCAGTCTCCCCTCCATGTATATCCATCTCATCCGGGGTTGTGTCACAGGACTCGCATGCAAAACGTTATGTGAGTTGCGAGTGGCAGAAGGCCCTCCCGTGAAGCTACACTTCCCCAAGTGTTTACACAAAGCAAAGAAGGCTCAGAAATCACTGAAAGATTATAGCCGTGAGGGTTTAGGGCTCGTTATACATTATAGGTACAGCTATCTTAGTTCTTTATTTGCCGCGTATATTTTCCGTTTCTGTGGCTATTTCATACCCAAACTCAGAAGGATTACTCAGCCTTCACAATAAATGAGAACCAGCCTGGTATACCACCACTTCAAGTGAAATGGTTTGCGGTAGTCCGTGTCCCTTACCTGTAAAAATAAATAGGTTCCTTTCGCCACCTGCGACCTCTTCTTCGGGGAAATCGTAGCAAGAAGTTAAACTATATATTTAGCTTGGTAGCGTTAGCGTACTTTTAAATAGATAAAAAAAAACCTACCTTGAATCTTCATTGTCAGAATCTACATTGTCTTTAAATTATTACGCAACGCAACACACACCACGACACTACGCAGCTAACAGCCCTGCAACAAAGGATCAAACGCCACATAACCAATAATTAATACCTGTACAACACTACAACAAGTGTCATAGACCCCTATAGTCTCTGAAACATTATTGTTATGCGCACGGCAGCCGCTGGTAAGTTTGTTAATGTGATTTATAGTTACTATTTATATTGCTTTACTTTTTGTTACAAACTTATTCATATGCTCAAACCCTCCTCGTACCCGCCCTGTATGTATGTGTCAGAAGGACCCACAGCACATGGACGCTCACACAAAGCTATATATTTTCTCAAGTGGCGGAAGGCCTTCCCGTGAAGTAAAAGCAACGGCACGACAAAACAAGAACCTCTAGGTCAGAAGAGGCGTGCCCATGACTCTAAAAATAAATGGTTCGATGTTACTGAAGCTAATAGCATCTTGGAGATCGAGCCTTCAAGGTGGCTGCTCCAACGATATGGAACGGCCTCCCAGATGACCTGCGCGAAATGGATCTGGAGAGTACTTTTAGAAAGGGATTGAAGACCCACCTGTTCGCGCGCTCATATGAGCAAGCGCGTTTGGGATGACCAAGAGTCATGAAAAGGCGCTATAAAAATATTGTATTATTATTATTATTATTATACCTCGGGTGGCACTCTTTGTGAGATTGTTGCTGGATCACGAGTAGCGTGAAGAATGATACACAAAATTTAGGTTAGGTTAGGTAAGGTTTATCAATTTGCACGGTGCCGTGTCTATAAGTTTGCAACTTTGCGAATAAAGCAAGTCAACTTAGCCGTGCACATAATAGCAACCCTCTGAAATCTTGGGAGTCTCCTGCACAGGATTCTTTAAAAAACATAGATGAAGAGACGCGCGTGAACAGCCGTTGAGTAAAAGCGAGGCAGCAAGCATGCATCACACACGTGCTGGCATGTGTGTGAGTAATAAGGAGCTACTAGTGATGTAAGAGTGCTTATTGACTATTGTTACGTAATGATTATAAGTGTCGTTAGTTACGCTCACTTGCTCCGCACTCGCAGCTAGTGATGTTCTGCAGCGCCGTGGCCGTACGTATACAAAAGTACCTGTAACTTGAACGTGTAATATTTCCGAAAGTAGCTGTAACGTAAATGTGTATTCTATCAAATGTAATTTGTCGTGTATGTTCCTTGACTTATAGGTTGGTATGCGGCTGACCACCCATGCTGTAAAACTTGCCACTTTGCACTTTGCCAATGTTACCCCTCAAAAAGTCGCTGTAAAGTACATGTGCATTATATCCGAAAGTAGCTGTAACGTAAACGCATATTATACTTATCCAAAAGTCGGTGTATCGTAAACGTGTTGTATATCCGAAATTAGCTGCAACGTAAACGTGTATTGTATCCGAAAGTAGCTGTAACGTAACGTGTAACGTTTTTAATAACGTACACGTGCTTTTGTACGAAAGTAGCTGTAACGTTAACTTGTATTATATCTGAAAGTAGCTGTAACGTAAACGCATATTGTACTTATCCAAAAGTAGCTGCAACGTAAACGTGTATTATATTTATCCAAATGTCGCTGTAATGTTCACGTGCTGTATATATCCGAAACTATCCATAACATAAACGTGTATTTTATCTGAAAATAGCTGTAACTTAAACGCAAATTACATTTCTGTACTATCTCTCTCATATTCTCGTATGTACCACACTTTCATATTTATAACTATATTTTAATGTAAAAAATATATGTAATTATTAGTTAAAATAAAAAAATAAGAATAACCCAGTCATTTTGGTCAACCTTTTCATTTAGAGTCTTACGAACTATGATTGTATGTAATCACTTTTATCCAATAATTCAATTATATATATTTTTTTGACATTGAAAGTTTGACACAAAAAGATAAAAAAAAATCAAGCATAAAAAAAAATGTTTGTTACAAGTAATTGAATATAAGGCTATAAAAAACCCTAATATTTTTTAAAGTCTGAGGCGTACGAGTATGTACGAAATTTGTGCAGTTTTCGAAATTTACGCAAGGTAAAAAAAAAAACAAAAGGGAGCTCTTTTGTCTCACGTTTTTGTCCCCACTCTAAAATGTCATTACGCAAAGGCGTGCGTCAACCGTAACAAATGGCATTATAGCTCTTTTACTTTTTAAATCAAAACAATAATTATTTTCGCATTAAAAATCTGTTAAACAAGTCACATCACTAAATTCCAATTAATTGATAGTAATAATCTAACTCGGAAGATCTTTGAAGTATTTCATTGAATACTAAACGATAGATCTTTGTTTCCAAATGCCATAATTATGAACTCTTAAATGCGCAACGCAATTAAGCTACGCATATAGTGTAACTTTGCCGCGTTATCTCCGAAAGGGTAGTATGTGGCAATTTGGGACTTATTATTGTTACTTTTAAGGGAGCCGGCCTTACGTCAACCACTTAGGTTGAAATGTAGATTTACTAGCTCCCGAGGGGCCTTGTTCTTATTTCTTGTGAAGGCTGAGTAAACGTTTTATTTTTGGTTTTGAAATAAACACTGAAACTGGAAATCGAACCCTAGCTCTCAACATAGAATGCAAGCAGTCTACCAAATGAGTCTTCAACCGGATTTTTTACGAGCTTGGTGGTCGCTACAAAGCGTAAGGCTGGACGAACTTTTGGTGATCGGTCTTTTTGAAACCACCGCTGTCGGCAAGAGTTGTTGGGCTTATGTTCATTCGAGGTTTGGATTTTATTTGTAAGTACACAATCAGCATTTGTAAGCGCGAACTACACGTGTTTGTTTGTGGGCATACATCTGAGAGCTTTGAATAAATATATCCTTGCATCTTAGATTATAGCTTCAAGTGTAGTGGTTGGCGTAAGGCCAGCTCCCTCACCTGTAAAAATAATCAGGTTCCACATGGCATCTCCGCGATCCTTTTGTGCACACGACGGTAAGAAGACGCACTTTAATATGTGGCATTTAGTTGCGTTTTTTACATGAATTCGAGAGTTACGAGTGGTGAATAAAGTGTGCCAGGAAATGAACAAAGTGGAGATGCGTTTACGTAGATTCTGGCCACCCTTAGCCTTGTCTTGTCTTGTATCCTGCCGCCATTCCTCTAGGGGTGGCCGGTACCTCCACACAAGTGCCTCCACTTGACTCTGTCCTTGCATACTTCTTTCATCTCATCTACTTTCATCACTCTTTTCATGCACGCTCTTCTCTCGTTTCCACTCTGTAGATTCCATTCATTCTCAATCTCACTTATCTGATCAATCTGTTCTTTCTTAGGTCTTCCCCTTCCACGCTTACCTATTACATTCCCTTTATACACTTTTTTTGTCAGTCGGTCTTCATTCATCCTTTCAATATGTCCAAACCATCCCATCACACTTCTTTGAACTTTCACGCTTTCTTTTACTCCGCATTCATTCAGAACCCATTCGTTTCTCACTCTATCTTTCAATGTTTTTCCTGTCATACTTCTCAAATGAGCCATTTCTAGCGGAATGGCGAAATGGATACAATGTAATACAAAGTCTTCCAATCTAGAGTGCACATTCACTATTGGAACTTCTTACAGTTTTTTATTTTCCTTGAAAATGGCTTTGTTGTCAAAGGAACCCAATTACCTTCAGCCTCGAGGTGGCTAGCCGCTGGTTTTTCCAAAGAAACCGTTTCCTTTGTCTTGTGAAGACTGCGCGAACCTTGCCGGAAAATATATACTCGCAAGAAAATTGGCAACAAGAAAAGCAGCGTCATTCAGTTTTAAACCCAGAGCGTCCTTGCGGAAAGTGGATGCTTTTATATTGATAAAAGTAAAAATAATAGTGAACGTTGCCGTGATTTATTTCCTAAATAAATTCGTGAAGAGGAATGCAATTCACCAACCTATTTCTACCTGTGCAAAAAAAAGGTCTTGAAATTATAAATTTATAATAACAAAAGTTTCACCGACAGTAAGAAGGAATTTTGGAGGTGGATCAATGCGGATAGAAATAAATCTTCTGCATTGACCACTCCGGGAGTCAAAAGTGCTGCCGGTGAGATGGTATGGGAGAATGAAGAAGTATGCAAGAAATGGAAGAACTATTTTCAAGAAATTTTTGGCCAGGGTGAAAGAAGAATTTATGAACAGACAGATGAAGAGAATGAATTGAAGATTTTGAAAGAAGAAATGAAAGTGTCTATTTCACGTCTGAAGAATGGGAAGTCTGCTGGGTTTGATGGTATAAATGGTGAAATGTTGAAAGCAGGAGGTGAATGTGTGATAGATTGGATGTTTGAATTATGTAAGCTTTGTGTGAATGCAGGAGTAGTACCGATGGATTGGAGGAAGGCAGTCATTGTTCCCATTTACAAAGGTAAAGGGGACAAAAAAGACTGTCAGAACTTCAGACCAATCAGTCTACTCAGTATACCAGGAAAAGTCTTCTGTGAGGTGATTATAAAAAATGTGATTCTGACTACTAGCAAAAGGGTTTCCGATACACAGTCCGGCTTTATGGCCGGTAGAGGCTGTGTTGATCAGATTTTCACTCTACGACAACTTGTTGAAAAACAATTGTCGGTGAGGGGGAAACTATTCACGGCCTTTGTGGATCTGGAAAAGGCTTTTGACTCAGTGGACAGAGGTATGTTGTGGGATGTTTTGAAAGCATACGGAGTGAATGGAGCTCTACTCAATGCGGTGCATGCGAACTATGAGAAAAGTATGGCCTGCATTCGTATTGATGGTGAGTATAGTGAATGGTTTGAAGTTTTTAAGGGTGTAAGGCAAGGATGTGTGATGAGCCCATGGCTATTTAACATAGTCATGGACAAGTGTGTTCGAGATGCTAGACTTGATGATTGTGGACTAATGATAGGAGAGAGCAAGGTAAGCGTTCTACTGTATGCGGATGATGCAGTCCTTGTATCTGATTCAGCAGTGGAATTGCAAATGATGCTCTCTAGATTGAACGAAGCTTTGAAAGGTAATAATTTGAAGTTGAATGCAAGAAAGACGAAAGTTTTGATTTTTGAAAGAGATGATGAAAATATGAATTATGAATTTAAAATTAATGGAATGAATGTTGATGTTGTAAATGAGTTTGTATATTTGGGAAGTAAGTTTGAAAAAGATGGAAGAATGGCCGGTGAATTTGAAAGAAGAATAATGAAAGGCAGGTGTGTACTGGGTGCGACCGCTTGCATCGCCAGGAACCAAAATCTCTCAAAAAATGTTAGATTGGCGGTGCACGGTGGTATACTAGTGCCAACCTTGATGTATGGAAGTGAAGCCTGGACGGTGAGTGAAAGGGAAATTAGTAAAGTCCATACAGTAGAAATGGACTATCTAAGAAGTATGATTGGGAAAAAACGAAGTGACAGGGTGAGGAATGATTTTGTAAGAGAAGAATGTGGTGTAAGGGAAAGTGTGAAAGTGAAGATTAAAAGAAGTATGTTAAGATGGTTCGGGCATTTGGAGAGAATGAGTGATGAAAGATTGACGAAGAAAGTATATGTTGCTAGAATAGATGGATGTCGTGGTAGAGGAAGACCGAGAAAAGTATGGAAGGATCAAATTTCAGAAATAGCGAATGAATGGGATATCCAGAGTCATAATAAAAGGAGGACTTGTATGAAAAAGGTTATGACTCTGGATGAAATGAAAGAAGTATGCAAGGACAGGAAGAAGTGGCGGCTAATCTGCAATGTTGATTTCTAATGTTGGTGTATTCATTTGCTACATTTTTTTGCATAGGAAATTTTTGACTTTTTTTGTATAGATTTCTTTGTAAGGTTTTGCTCTTTTTTATATTTAAATGTAATTTATTATTCATATTCCTTGACTTATAGGTTGGTATGAGGCTGACCACCCATACTGTAAAAAATGGTTCACTTTGCCAATGTCACCCCTGTTTCAGGGAAGGTCGGCAAAAGTTGTGGGGCTTATGTTCATTTGAGGTTTGGATTTTATTTGTAAGTACACATTCAGCATTTGTAAGCGCGAACTACACTTGTTGGTTTGTGGGCATACATCTGAGAGCTTTAAATGAATATATCCTTGCAACTTAGATTATAGATTATAATTGGATCACAGTACTGAGTTCCGCAATATACAGGTATTAGATGTAATACAAGAAGAAGAAAAAAGAATTTTTCTCTTTTTTTTAAATCAAGAAATTATTAATTACCCAATAAAATCTGTTGAGCTAAAGTCGCCCAAGGGCCTGACGGGACTCAAACCAGCGTTGTTTGCATTTTCCACACGCCAGTCAAAGTTACCCCCTTGATCCAATTGGTCATGGCGCTGACACTTCAAGAGCTCCATTTTACCAGAAAGCCAGATTACTTAAAATACATGTTTCAAACAAATAATAATCTATAATCAATATTATCATAATAAATGCTTGGAATCCCAATCGTTTTTTACACTGCAATTTACAGACAGAAAATCCATTACTCATCCGCCGCTTAAAAATAATTTCTTTTTTAAGTATACATGATCCGTGGACCATCCATGGGTTAAACGATTGTGGATAGCACTGCCAGTATTTTATTGATATTTCTTAGTCACGTACGAGAATGATGTAAACGTAAATACTCGTAAATAAATAAATCTTAGGATGTTTTATTTAGTGAGCGCTTTTTTTATGTGAATCACACCTCAAGAGCCCTGTGCAAGCTTGGCCGTCGCTGTAGAAAGCGCCAATTACACAATCAAGACCCAGTTTCTGTTAGCTGGATCGACTTTGTGGCCGGTCTTTGGTAAGGTAAACGAATTCTTAAACCCAGCAAAAGAAATAGTTTAAAAATTAAATGGTATTTGTTGGGTCCGATCTTTGTAATACAAGTTCGTAGCGTTAACTACTAGACTAAAGACCGGTCAAATAGCTACATATAATGTAGTTTTGCGTTCTTATATTCATGCAAATGGTCCACAGAATGCAGAACATCAACTGAGTATTGTAAAGCATAATACACAATATTTTTTCAGCAGTAAAATTGATTGAAAAATATCGAATCTTGGGAGTATATCTGTTGGTTTTTCATCGCGCCGTGTATTTTCGTCTAAATAATAAAACGCCGCTGGGAAGGTCGAACGTTTTCGTCATGTCACAACAAATCGGTCAAAGATAGCTAGTCCATGGACAAATCAGTCACACGACATTTCGGTCACACACAATAATGAAAATGAAAATGGCGGTACACAATTGTATATTGTTGCCGACCCTGATGGATGAAAGCGAGTCGTGGACGGTGAATGAAAGAGAAGTAAATAAGGTATACACCGTAGAAATGGCTCATTTGAGAAATATGACAGGATAAACATTGAAAGATAGATTGAGAAACGAATGGGTTCTGAAACGAAAGGACAGAGTCAAGTGGAGGCACTTGTGTGGAAGTACCGGCCACCCCTAGAGGAATGGCAGCAGGATACAAGAACAATATAGGTCCACAGGCAGCTCCATCACAGAAAACTTGCTGTCCAAAAAACTTTTGTAATTACTGTAGTTTTAATTAATGAGGTCGGAACATTTTTTAATTTGGAACTTTTTCGTCGGAGAGCCTCCGTTGGTAAACTGCTTGATTCCATGCCGAGAGCTCGGGTTTGAATCCCACCGAGAGGATCAGAAATCATTTTCCGTTTCGGTGTTTATTTCAAAACCGAAGATAAAATTCTGGCAAAGTTTATGCAGACGACTCAATTTTGTCTATGTCGATTCACGTGCGAACCTTATTTTAGTTGGAGAGATGTTTTCTGAGATTCGTGGACGTGTTCTTGATGACATTCGGGGCAATTCTTAAGACATTTTAGCCGTCGGTTGAGCCCACGCTTTGACAAACTAATGATGCATGGGCTGGAAGGTCTCATCCCCAAGGTCATTCTTACCTACCGAATTTCGGTAATATTTGTAGGAAAACAAATCAGCTGTTCACTTGCGGCCATCTTGGATTGACAGGTCTTCATACAAATGTTTAATGATTTTTTATGTCACAAGCGCCTTTAAGACAAAAAAGGCCAAAATCTTGTCAGTTACACCAAAACCATACTTTGAAAACGCAGTTGGGCACAAACAACACAAAAATTATCGTAGGGCTATGGGAGTTAGCGCATTAGAAAGAGCGGCCAATTTCAAGTAGGATAGCATTCATAACTCGTTTTTCCCTACTGCCTTTTAACCGTCGATATATTGTATGTGACCGAAATGTCGTGTGAGCAAAATGTCCGTGACCGATGTGTCTGTGGACGAGTTATCTGTGACCGATTCGTCGTGGAACCCGTTTTCCTACACGAAACCGATACCAAGGCAATGTTGGCGATGAGCAAACATCTAGCGCTGCCTGGGAAGGTTTGCTTAGGACAAAAATCCTTCCAGAGACGCTGGAAATAACGAAACTTCCCCATCTTCAAGTGGAAACTCTTCAAACTCCTGCCAACCAAGCTCTTGGTGTACTTTTCTTGTTGTTTTTCTTGAGAAAGCGCGTGCGCGTGCACTTCAAATTTAGAACGGTATGTAGTCTAATGATTAACGCCACGGAAGGTCGTAAGTTCGATTCCCGATGGAGCACAAATAAAACAATTTTTTTTATGTGTGTTTTTCGCTAGGTTAAAAACAACACATGAGTTTTGTTTTACATCATCTAGATTAGATTAGATTAGATTTCGCTAGGTTAAAAACAACACATGAGTTTTGTTTTACATCATCTAGATTAGATTAGATTAGATTTCGCTAGGTTAAAAACAACACATGAGTTTTGTTTTACATCATCTAGATTAGATTAGATTAGATTTCGCTAGGTTAAAAACAACACATGAGTTTTGTTTTACATCATCTAGATTAGATTAGATTAGATTTCGCTAGGTTAAAAACAACACATGAGTTTTGTTTTATATCATCTAGATTAGATTAGATTAGATTTCGCTAGGTTAAAAACAACACATAAGTTTTGTTTTACATCATCTAGATTAGATTAGATTAGATTTCGCTAGGTTAAAAACAACACATGAGTTTTGTTTTACAATAATAAAAACTACACAGTTAATTTTTTTACTCAGATATTAGCCAAGGTTACCCCTGTTTCAAAGGAGGTCGGCAAAAGTTGCAGGATTTAGGTTCATTTTAGGTTTGGCATTTTTAAGCGCAAACTTACACGTGTCTATTAGATTATAAAATAGAGATCTTAAATTATTTATATGGTACAAATCTACACAATTTAAATTGGAAAGGAAAATGTGATGTTATTCGGCCGGATTGCTAGGGGAAAGGCAAACGAAGTTTTGTAATCGGTTGTTAAAGGACCGTCGTTCCATATATAAGTGTGACGTTTCCGCGCCGAAAAAAAAAACAACAAATTCACATTGGAAAAGAACTCACACTACGGTTTACTCACTTGAGCTAAAAGGTAAAAGTATCGTCCGTACCTTTCTTGACTTAGGTCAATAGGTTGGTATGCGGCTGACCACCCATGCTGTAAAAATGGTTCACTTTGACAATGTCTTCCCTGTTACAGGGAAGGACGGCAAGAGCTGCAGGGTGTATGTCCATTTGAGATTCGGTTTTTATGTTGTAGGCTGACATAACGCTCCCCCAGTTCTTGTTTACTGTATACGCCAATCTTGTCAAATCTGACTTTTTGATGCAGTTGTCTTAAGAATAAAATTCTACACAATCTGAGCTAAAAAAAATACGTATTTGTCTTCAAATGTGCGAGTTATTCAACATTTTCACAGACGATATTCTGTGTTCGAAATTTCAACTCAGTGCTTGTTTACTGGATACGCCACAAACGCTGATGCGCATGCGTGGCTGACGAGTGGCTGCCGTATCTGCCAATCACAGACGCGCGTGGGTGTGACGTCACACCTAAACATCGTTTTTTAACCGTAGCCCGCTCGGAATTTTGAGATGAATATTTAAGTTTTCAAGGGATTCCTGAGATAAATCCTTTAAAAATTATAGTTCATAGGAAGAAGAACATCTCCCGACCATCTGCAAAAACAATTTCTGCCATTGCATTGTTCAATGTGAACGGTTAGTCGATTATATGTTGAAATGAACGTAATGGCATTTTAACATACAGGTTGCTACATTTTTAGTTCGTGAAACAGTAGGTAATTATTAATAGACAATAATTGCCATACGAGATTACAAAATGCTTAATTAGACACGTACGTGGATAACTTACAGTATATTTTTGGTACCACGACAAAATGCCGACCGATAAATGTCCCAAGACATAATGTTCCGTCCGTCCGTATATGTATGTATGCATGTACCAGCCGAAATTACAGATCATATTATATTTTCATAAAAATTTAATATAATCTGAACAAGTATTTATGTATATATGTAACTGTAACTGTAATTCTGTCGCCATTCCGCTAGGGGTGGCCAGAGCCTCTGCAGAGCTGCCTCCATTTCTTCTTATTCTGCCTATCCTTACTGAAAATTGAAATTGACGTTAAATTTAAAATTAAAATCAACAAAATCTCACATGAACATAAACCTTGCAACTCCTGTCACATATCCGTAAAATCAGGGTGGCGTAAGCAAAAGCGAACCTATTTTTTCAGCATGGGGGGTCAGCCTCATACCAACCTATCAGGCAAGGAGCATCATTAGCAAACATCAAAACATTGAAACGTATAAAAATGTTCCATCTTTCAATAACGTAGTTCACGCACTATTTGGAAATTCAAAATAAAAACAGACTTACTTTCGTAAACATTTTATACAAGAGATAGAAAGCTACAACTTTTGTCCTAAAAAAACATATTTTCTGATATATAATTGATGTTTTCTTCAAAATAATAAAAAAAATGCACAGAATCTGCACTCGACTTTCTTGCATAAATTAACTCACTGTATGACGAATTTAAAGCTAGAATCATTTGCCAGTTTATGCTGTTTCAAGAAGAAAAAAAAGATTATTTGGTGAGCGCCGTTTTGTGTGAATCACACCTCAAGAGCCCTCTGCGAGGTTGGTCGTCTCTGAAAAAAACGCCAATTACACAAGAAAGAACCTTGATTTATAGGTTGGTATAAAGCTGACCACCCATAGTGTAAAAAATAATTCACTTTGTCAATGTCAGAGTTGCAGGCTTAATGTTCATTTGAGATTTTGTTTCAATTTGTAAGTACACACTCAGCATTTGCAAGCGCGAACTTACAAGTTTCTGTTTGTGGGCATGCAATTGATCTGAGTTTTGAATGTTAATATTTCGTTGCAACTACGATTCTCGATTATTATACATATGTACATAGATGGTGATTGAACGCTTTTGTATGCAAACTTGGACTTTGTATGGTGGGTAAACTTTTTTGTCATGTTTTGAAAAAGTAACGACTGATTATTATTGCTATTTAGAAAGTTTTAAGAATCGCAGCCTTTTATCTAATTTTAACCCTCTGATTATTACCAAACATTTTGTCTGGAAATTTCTCACTTTGTATGTGATTCACTTTTTGGAAAATATAATGATGACATCATATAAGTTATCATTATTGTCTTAAATTTTCTAAACAGTATTTTTTTTATTAACACTCTAACTGCTGAGAACTTTTCAATATATTTTTACTTTATAGCAGTCAGAAGGAGCTATAAAGTATTGTATTCGTCCGAAAAAAAAAATGAGGTTTCAACGGAAATGAGTTGTCTTGCGCCAGGACGTGCAAAAAAACCTAATTTGTCGAACCTGTCCGTCCGTATGTGTGTATGTCTCAGCCGATACTACTAATCACAGAGACACCAATTTTTAGATTTAGAGAATTGACAACCACAAATTTTGATGAGCCGACCGGCATGGTATCACCCTGAAAAATCAAGATGGCTGCCATACAAAAAAAACATACAATTGCACTTTTCTCAAAAACGGCTCCAAGATTATTTTTTTCAGTGTGGTCGTTGCTCAAATTTTTACTAAAAAAATTAGGTGTGGCAACACTCTTGCAAACCTGGGTCTATGGGTTGCCATCTGAAATTTTATGTTTTTTTTTGTATGGCAGCCATCTTGAATTTTCAAGTTGGTGTAATGCCGTGTAATTCATATTTAAAACATGTTCAAAAGAGTTGATGTAGCCAAAATATGGTATCTCTAAGTCTAATACTTTGGAAAGTGACACACATACACACGCACACACACACACACACACATACAGACGGACGTTTTTGAAAGATAGTGTTTTTTGGCATGTCCTGCACCAGGACAACTCATTTCCGTGAAAACCTCGAAAAAAAAATTTCACACCAAATCAATACTTTCTTTATGATGATGATGAGTTGATGATTTCTTTATAGCGCCGTTTCGTGAAAAAAAATGAAATTTTTAGTCTTCAGCTAGAGCAAGAAAGTAAAAAACAAAAAAAACCTTAAAGAAAATAAAAAAATATTTTGATAATAAACTTCTCTCTTCTATCTCTTTGGTAACACTAGAGTATTAATAGGAAAGGAAGGAAGTAAAGAAATAAATAAATAAAAGTCAAATGAAAGTTCAATAGCCTACTGTGTAATATGAATTAAATAAGTACAACAAATATAATGTGCGGTGAAGAAGTGACTGGAACACCCTTTATATGTGATTTGGCGCATAGAGTAAACAAGCACTAAAAGATTGTTGCGAGCGTCCGGTCAATCTCAAGATCGTTTTGCTGTATATCCACTTTACGAAATTTCCGTTGCGCATCTTTGACGTATATCCATTTTAAAACGCCTTTTTTTAGTATTAAACGTAACATTATTATGATTTTTACCGATTATTATAGTGCCAGACCTGCAGTACTTTCGGTAAAATAGGCAATTGAATTACGATTTTGTCAATTACAATAACAAAACACAAAAACATTGCTCCTGTAAAATTAGCTCAATGGCGTTTACAGTAAACAAGCACTAAGGCAGCGATAAGGCATGTGCAAGCGCAAACTTGTATATGTCTGGTTGTGAGAATGCATGTAATGTGAATCTCCAATGTAACATATCTTTGCAACTTAGATTAGATACCCGACTCAAATTCACGATAACAAGTTTCATAAAATGTATTAAAGAAACCCAAGATCTAATCGAAAAAATATCCCGTTATTTTTCATTCATAAATTCAGTTATAAAATGATGGTGCAAAAATGCGAAATCACGTCTAGCGGAATAAATAATATTATATAGAAGGTGTATTATTAGTACTTTGTTTTTTTTTTTACTTTAGCTTAAGAGCCAAATGCCCTTTTCACACAACACGAATTATTTCCGGTTTGTCTGAGGGATTCCCTGGACAAATCGTGTTAACGCTTTCGTGCATCACCGTACACAACTAGGCTTCCGAGCCGGCACCGGATAGAAAAAAATAACTATAGGCAAACCGGAAAATTTTCATCCTGTGTGAAAAGACTCAAAAGCTGCGAGGGCTTACATACACTACTGCGTTCTCGGTCGCCGTGTAAGCGACCGGTTGGGCCAGCAAACCGGTCCCTAAAATTAGTGCGTGTCCGACGGTGACTGGACCAAGTCAACCACCCCACGCCCCGTAGATCTGTGCGTCTTGCGCCTCACACCCATCTCAACCGGTGAGAACATGTCAGCCAAATAGACTCCGTTTACAAAAAATCCCGTTGTTTTTAAAAATATATCTCTTATACTTTATGGCCTTAGTAAAAGAGTGACATTAATGAAAAAAATCACGCGTGTTATTTGATAATTTATTTAAAACTAGCCTGCCTCCTCGTGCTGCGCACGACTACGGCATTCTAGTTTAAAGTCCAGCTTCGCCAGCACACTTTACCCCTGCTCTGATTTTTAAAAGATCCATGAGAACTGACCAACAACAACAAAAAAAGTGGACAGTTTTATGGTAGAATCCCAGGCCTGATCGTGCTACTTCCTATTGTTTTGCAGGTGCTGCAGTCTTTCTTCTGCTTTTTGTATCTGCTCTTTATTTTTTTAGTGATAATGTTTTATGCTTGCTCGACTCTTTCATCATCATTTAAGTGTATAGCTTGTCATTTCTTACAAAAATGGCCACCATAGAGCCATAGCTCCTCCTAAACAGACATATCTTCAATCCTGATTTAAAAACACTTGCACTTTCCACAGCTCTCAGCTCGTGTGGTAAGGCATTCAACAGCAGAGGGCTGGCAATGCAAAAAGCAAGATCCAAATAATTGGCTGTGTTGCTCCTGTTGGGTACCCTGAGTCTATTCACAGCATTGCCGTTTCTTACTTATTCCTTGACTTATAGGTTGGTATGAGACTGACCACCCGTACTGTAAAAGATGGTTCACTTTGCCAATGTCACCTCTATTGCAGGGAAGGCCTGCAAGTGTAGCAGAACCAGTACTTTATATTTCGTTTTTATATTTTTATTGGAGAGGTCTGCTTGGACAGGCGACCGACAAGGTATACTCACCCATCACAAAAATGTAAGCTAACCCCCTCGGTAGCTGTAAACCTCCCACTTAAACTGATGTCGTTGATGTAAAGAAGACATCTTACCTGTAAAAATAAATATATTCTTCTTCGGGGACAGGGCGGTAAGAAGTTATATATGTGCAGCTCAGATGCTTTTTTTATATCTTAAATTGACGTAGAAAAAGTTGAAATGTCACGCGGCCGTGTTGCTTAGAAACAGGCAAACTTATATACATCTATTGGTTGCTAAGGACCGATATACATCTTTGCAACTTAGATTATAGATCAACCTTACTAATATCTCTAAGCTCGTAAGATATAGCCCTTGAGTTGGTGTAGGAAAGGTTTTGCCACAAAATTGTAGGTAGGTAAATAATGAAAGAAAGAGACAAAAACATACCACAGTTTCAATGCGGGGAAATTTCAATTATGGATGGCCACACAGAGAAAATGGCTGCCGCCGTATGACGGTGACCTTGAGTGGCCGGTCGCGTGTTCCCATTCCTAGACCTAAAAGGAATGTTTACTCAGACAAGCACACGGAAAAAATTTAATTCATCAAGTAGTTTCAGTTTTTCCATATTTACTCAAAAACTATTGACATTATAAAAAAACGGTTTCGATACTACACAATACAATGTATAGTTCTATAAATAGAATGAAAAAAAATATTTCCAAAACATAGCACACACGAGAAAGTAGCTACAGAAGTGAAAAAAACGTATTTTTTTTAAATATTTTTTTGTGGTCGCAATTTTTAAGTTATATATTTTGTTTAAACTTTATAATTAAGATAAAAAATTAATAAACATGCTTGATTTTTTTCATTACTGTCACTTTTTTGCTAAGACCATAAAGTGTAAGAAACAATAACGGCAGATTTAGGGTATGATACTTCCGTGTGCATTTCTGAGTGAACATTCCTTTTAGGTCTAGGAATGGGAACACGCTGGCCGGTCATATAGCGGACGATAATTTTGATTTCAACAAATTATTCTGGTGGAAAATGATTCTTATGTTTTATTTCAGAGAAAATGATTGTCACATGTGTGTTTGTATTTTTTAATATCCTCTCCTCGTATGTTCTTACCTAGTGTTAGTCATTATATGAAACAATTCGCGGTGATTATTTTTCAAATAACTTATTTCTGTTCCTTCTATTAAATTTTATGTGTTTTGTGCGCCACAAAGGGATTGATTTGCAATAAGATTCGAAATTATGTCATTTTAACCAATCAAGAACCAATGTTGTGTTAAACTAAATACGATATTACATGAAATACGGTACCTAGTTGTCAAAATGGATGAAATTTATTTTTTTTAGCACGGAGATTCACAATGTTTCCTTCACACGACACGACGGTTTCTTTATTATGAATTGGATGCACATGTAACAGGAATATCGCTGTGTATATATGCTAAATATATTTATTTTATTTAAACCAGTAAAAACAGAAAACAAAATGTCGATGCTAGAGATGGGCGAAATATCGATATTTCAAAAGTAACGATATATTTTTTGAAAAATGTCGATATTTTTCTCGATTTTCTAAATATCGATATTTCGTTTTTTTTAAGTATCAAAATCGTATCTATAATCTAAGCTGCAAGGATATGTTAACATTTAAGGCTCATATGAAATGCATGCCTACAGACAGGCACATGTAGGTTCGCGCCTACACATTCTGCATGTGTGCATACAAATAAAGAAAACCTCACATGGACATAAACCTTGCAACTCCTGCCTCCGTTCCCTGAACCGGGGTGGCATTGGCAAAAGTGTACAAAATCAAAAACAAAATTTTATTGCAATGCGTTTTTGCCTGTCTCGCTATGTAGGATGTTGTGTTTGGAAACAAACATTTTTACGTTACAAATTACATGCCTTGCCCCCCCCCCCCCCCCACTCCCCCCTGATGGTGTTTTTCAGATTAAGTTTTTGAAGATGTTCTCTGCAAGTAGTTTTTAAAACGGGTTTCTACCTCCCCCCTCCCCCTGCCTGTCGACAGATTTTTTAGAAAACAGTTTTGAAGTTTTGAGACGTTCCCCGCCAGCTATCGACATTTTTTTTGGAAATTTGGTTTTTTTTTTATATCGATATTTTTTCCTGGTTAATATCGATTCGAAATATATCGATATTTATTTTCATCTGCCCATCCCTAAATCAAAATGACGATGCTGTTCCTAATTCAAATTGACCAATCAGATTCATGCAATGGTTTCTATTCTATTGACCTGAAGTTAGCTGAATTAAATTCGCAAGGTGCCGGCCAGCAAAATCTCACTAATCAACCATACAAATGAAAAAAAAACACGTTTAAATCAAAAAATGATCTTTTAACTTGGACCCACATTTGTATGGTGGCTATGAGAAATGTTCTTTTTTACGTGTCCTGACCCTACCTATCCCGTGTAAAGTCGAGTTTTATACCGTTCAGGTCATTCTCAGTGTTGTGCTGTGAAAGATGTGGGCGCCTATAGTGGTACAAATATACAAACAAACCGATGGGTAGGTTAAATTTCTACTTTTTTATATATAAGATAAGAGTTTTTTTTTTATTTAACTTAAAAAATGACGCCATAAAAAAATATTTAAAGAAACTCGTTATTTTCACATTTTTTCTTCTAATTTTGTTGTTTTGTTTTTTGGAAATACTTTTTTTCTTCATAATTATAGAATGATACAAAGTCTAGAAAACGAGACAGTTTAGTTATTGTAAGGTGAACAGCTTTCGAGATAATATGAAAAAACTAAAACTAATTAATTAATTTAATTCTTGAAAACATCGATGTTACTGAAGCTAATAGCATACCTCAGGTGGCACTCTTTGTGGGACTGTTGCTAGATCACGAGTAGCGTGAAGAATAATATAGATAATTCAAAGTTTTAATAGGAAGTCTATAAGGACAGGATTACCACAGACAATCCGTGAAGAATGCGTTGTGTGTAAGAGGCTCTGAGGGTGAGTAGGTACTTGTTTATTATTCCCGCTTGTTTTTTTTTCCGCCAAGTCAGATTATTAATATTCCCTGTCAAAACGGTTAGTTTCTCGGCCGGTGCCGGATTAGTGAAATCAATTATTTTGAACTGGGGTTTTTTCCCATTTTCCATTAACTTTTCCTTCCCCCCCCGCCCCCACCTCCGCATATATTCGGTTGTTTCCGAGCGGATAAGCGGAAGATGTTCGCTTCCACCGTTGTTGGTAATATGATTCTTATCTTGCTCGTTATATTGTATAACGCAAAACGGGATTCGTTTTTTTGCTTTCTACTCTTTTTTTTAACCCTTCTTGACTCTGGATGAAATGAAAGAAGTATTTAAGGACAGAAAGACATGGCGGTTGCTCTGTAATGTTGGCGGCTAGGGCTAGGGTTTTTTTTATTTGAAATTATAATTTCGTATTCTGTATTTGTTTTTATATCTATGCCTATTATTATTTGTTGATTTAAAAAATGCAATTCGTTGTGTACGTTTCTTGATTTATAGGCTGGTATGTGGCTGGCCACCCATGCTGTAAAAAAAGGTTCACTTTGCCAATGCCACTCCGGTTTCAGAGAAGGTCGGCAAGAGTTGCAAGGTGTATGTTCATTTGAGATTTGAGTTTTTATATTGTAAGTCCACATGCGGCATGTTTAAGTGCGAACTTATACGTCTTTATCTAAATCGCTTGTGAACAGAAACCCTGCAACTTTTGTCGTCCTTTCTTGAAACATGGGTAGCATAGAAGCATTAAAAATACATGCTATGTATTCTTTTATTTGGATAATTTTTTGACTCCACTGAGGAAGCCATCTTGAAACCAGGTGTTTGTATATTTATGAATCTATAGATAGTTTATGAAGTAAAGAATATGTTAGGTTAAATATACACATAAAGATGTGTACATTTTACGAATTAAATGTGCAATTATCTTCAAAATTAACGATTATTAGAGGAAAGAAGAAATTTGTAAGCATTGTCAGAAATAAAACGCAAGCCGACTTGACATTTGACAGATGCTATGATGGCCGAGAAACTGGCAGGAGACATAAAGAAAAAATATTGCAATTATATAAAAAAACATTAAATCTAAATCTAAGCTGCAAAGATATGTATCATTTGAGATTCATATTAAATGCATTCCCACAAGCAGACACGCATAATTTTGCGCTTACACATGCCGCATGTGTAATTACAAACTAGAAAATAAAATAAAACCCCCGAAGAGTGTAATACGTGCTATAAAAAAATATTCTAGGATATTTTTTTGGTGGGCGCTGTTTTTGTGTGAATCACACCCCAAGATCCCTCTAAAAGTTATGTACCTACCAGTGGCGAAGGGTGCCATAAAACTCGATTCCCATCGGTTTCCCTTTTAAAATGAGGCAAAAATGATAATAAAGTAGACTGCATGGCTTCAATGGGGAAAAAATACTTATATTGTTTCTTTGGGTTTAAATGTATTTTTTTAAACTTTGTGCCTATATTTTATAACTAATTTGTTGCCTCATTTTAAAAGGGAAGCCGATGGGAATCGAGTTGTATGGCACCCTTTTTCCACTGGTACCTACCATGCCATATTCTTTAAATCCGTGACGTATAAACCCACTCGGTCATAGAGGGTTAGTAGAAAAACCTTACACAAAATAACCTCACGTTCTTAGGGTCTTTCAATTATAAAATTTAATTAACTTTCATCCTTTTTTGTTTTTGAAGAAAAAAAACACTCTTCTCGTGGTGAACTTTCCCGTTCATAATAATATTGTTCTCGCAATAAATCTTCTGCTATTTTTCATTCTCCTGGTGCGTTCCCCATCGTTGGAAAATTTCTTGCCAATCCCAGTTAAGCTCCTCAGTCAGGTCTCTCATAGCGGAGCTGCTCTGCCTTTGAGTCCACTAAGCCCTCTGCTACTTGCCTCTACGAGAATATGGTTCCATGTTGGAACGACACAGTGACAAAACGACACACGACATAACGACACATAACAGAACAACACATGACAGAACATAGTAAATTATATGAAAAAACATCACTATGACATAACATTAAAGTCGGTGTTATGGCCGAGGGGGCCAAGTGGACTGATCTTTCTAGCGTGTTTCGAATAGAACAACATTGGTTCGATTCCCGCCTGGGTCATTTGACCATAACTTTGACCCTGGTTCAACAGATGTTATTGGGTAATTATTAATTAATAATTCATTAAAATAAACAATAATGCGGTATTAATTGATGATATTAATACCTGTTTCTGGCCAGGCAGAATAGGTTGGTGAATCGCATTCCTCTTCATTAATCTATTTAAAAAAAAAAAAAAACATCACAAGAAAGTACAACACAACGAAAAAAACATCACATGACAAAACACCATAAACGGCGGCATCACATAAAAGACAGTGAGACATGAGAAACATGAGTATATCGAACTCATGCATAATATATTCTTTTGTAAAGTTTATAAAAAAAATAACGTCCTCGATCAGTATTATTTGATACAAAAAAAATTAAGTTGCACATAAAAAGCAACTTCTTACCGCGTTTTCCCCGAAGTTGCTTTAGTTATGTGATGTTTTGTCATAGTGATGTTTTGTCATGTGATGTTCTGTCATGTGTCGTTTGGTCACTGCGACGCTTTATCCGGTCGCCAAGAATATTATGGAGACCATCACCATTGTAGGTAGGTAACTGTAATACACGCATAAAACGCTTGAAAAAGCCTCTAGGAAAATAACAAATAGTGGTTAATTTAAAATGTAATTTTTCAATATCCCCGTGTAATTTTTCTAAAGAATTTACGGCAAAATTGCAGGGTTTATGTTTTTAAGATAACATTTTTTTCGATCCCCACATACTTCTTTTATTTCATCCAGAGTCACAATCTTTTTCATACAAGCTCTCCTTTTATGACTGGATATCTCATTAATTCGCTATTTCAGGAATTTGGTCCATCCATACTTCTAGGCATTCCTCTAACACACCATCCATCTATTCTTGTAACGTATACTTTCTTCGTCAGTCTTACATCACTCATCTCTCCATATGTCCAAACCATCTTAGCAAACTTCTATTATTCTTCACGTTCACACTTTCCCCTACACATTCTTCTATTACAAAATCATTCCTCACCCTATTACTCCGTCTTTTCCCAATAATACTGGTTAGATAGTCCTTTTAAATTATTATCGTGTCCTTTATATCTGAGATAGAGAATAATTATAATAACACTGTGGTACTTAATTGTAAAATAAGTATTGTCCATTGAGTAATAACATAAGGGAGCAGAAACTAACATACTGAATTGATACATACTTGCTACCACTTTCGTTTCTTTCCTGTCAAACGTTGTAGTGGTGTAGGCGGCAACAATTACAAAAATTACCCACAATCACCACAATAGTTATAATGAGATGAGTGATAAAATTAAAATATGAATATACTCCTTGAAAATATGAAATATTGACACCAATTTTAGCGATCACATTATTTATAACGCGTGTTATCTGTCAACTCTTGTATTCTCTTGTACTCTTGTATTTATAACACTATTTTTAGTATGTATTGTAAAAGGTCCTAAGTGTCGTGAATTTATAAATAAAAATAAATAAATAAACTCTTGCTATTTCCGGTCAAGTCGGCAGCCATAGGTACCAAAATTTAAGTTTTTTTTTTGTCGTTCTGCCGAGTTTTTTTGTACATATGGAAATGCAACTGTGAAGTTCTTCCTTCTCTTTCTAACCAATGACCATTTTCGTAAGCAAGTTGAAACAGATATGTATGTCTATTTTTGTTAAAATAATTTCTAGTCCACAGATGTTAGTAGTCAATGGCATTGTCCGTAGATTCAATTGTTACCTGTTGTCAGTAATGCCCTTGAGACTAGAAAATGTACGTATAATGTTACTAAAAGTGCGTGAAAAATGTGATGAAAAATAAATATCATATTTTAGAATAGTCAAGTGAGAAACATCGAAGCTGGATAACTGAGCTAAGTAGCGAGGTATTATTCTGAAGCACATTGTTTTCATGACGGACTCGGTACAAATTTGAATTTATTGTCACGAACTTGAAATACGTACGCGCGCTTATACACGCATACAACGTAAGACGGAACCATGTGGAAGTGATAGTGAATTGTATTAGTGTGCTGTGTGTACATAACATTCTGGTGGTAGAATGATCTAGTGAATGCGAGGAATACCCCTCTGGTTCCTTATACAAGAGATCAAAATGGCACTGACAGGAGAGTCGCAAGCGAGCAATTCGATGAGTAACACCAATAAACAGTGATTGTCAAGTAAAATAAATTGTGAAAAATGAATTCTGTAAAAATAAATTATTGCATTTTTAGTTGAAAAGAGAACCCAGCGGAAAACGTAACATTATGTATTTTTCCTCGGCTGGGATACGTCACCCTTGTTTATGACTCAAGTCCTTAGAAACCAATACAAAAATAGTTGTTTGTATTTTTGTTAGCGACTCGGCCGTGTGACGATCTATCTCAATTCACGTGCGGAGTCCGTTGCTAAAATGTATACAGTCGCTGGATGCTCGAGGGTATAAGGCGTTTTTTACACTAACGCCGGTTCGAGCACGGCCTTGGCCTATCGACAATAACTTCGAACCTGGTTCAACAGATGTCATTGCATGCACACAAGTTATGCTTTCACATTAAGACAACTGGCCAGGAAAAATAGGTTGGTGAATTGCATTCCTCTTCACAGATCTATAAAAAAAATGTCAACTCGAACACATTGATTCAAATATCAGTCGGTGTTATGGCCGCGGGGATCAAGACAGGTTATTTGGAACCGGATAACGATGGTTCGAATCCCGCGACGATAACTTCGACCCTGGTTCAACAGATGCCGTTGCATGCACACAAGCTTCTGCTTTCGCATGAAGACAACTGGCCAGGCAAAATAGGTTGGTGGATTGCATTCCTTTCCACAAATCTATTTTATAAAAAAAAATCAAATAAGGTAAAATATTTTCGAATTTAGTTCTCACAAGCCGAATTGCTAATCCTTGAATAGGTAAAGTATCTTGTGTTGGAATATTTGAATCCACATAATGAAGAGAGTAAATAGATATTGGAATAAAAATAAACACGGCAATGATATATTCTGCAAATAAGGTAAAATATACCTTCGCGAATAATTCCCAAGAACTTGCTAATTGCTGAATAAATAATTAAATTATTTTTTCTGACAGAGACTATTGATTTTTACAGCTTCTTTCAAAGTGGTCATCTCAAAGGCAGCTTAGTTGTTTATTGCCATACAAAGTCTGTCAAACTATAAAAATATAATCTAAGTTGCAAAGGTATATTAACATTCTAATTCATATTAAACGCAGGCCCACAAACAGACACCTGTAAGTTCGCGCTCACAAATGCTGCATGTGTACCAACAATTAAAAAATTTAGCCTCAAATGAACATATAGGTATGCAAATTTCCTGTGACATTGGCACAGTGAAACATTTTTTACAGCGTGGTAGGTCAGCCTCATACCAACCTATAAGTCAAGGAATACTGAAAGAATTTAACATACCTACCAATGACACAGATGAGTTTTTGTCTGGTGTTTTTGCTACCAACTTCATGTCAATGTTTGACAGCTGTTTCTTCTTCCGTCTTCTTTCTCGAAACTTCATCTAGTTTGCTATCACCCATTTTAATTTCTGTAATCTTGTGCTAATGGTGAGTTAATTAATTGAAAAAACATTAATAACCACCGTCACCAGAGTTTAAAATTATTATCTAATCTAATCTAATCTAATCTAAGCTGCAAAGATATATATCATTTAAGATTTATATTAAATGCATTCCCACAAGCAGACATGTATAATTTCGCGCTAACACATGCCGCATGTGGACCTACAATATAAAAACCCAATCTAAAATGAACATAAGCCTTGCAACTCTTGCCGTCCTTCCCTGAAACAGGGGTGACATTGGCAAAGTGAACCAATTTTTTACAGTATGGGTGGTCAGCCACATAACAACCTATAAGTCAAGGAACATACATGACAAATTATTTGGGTGAATTCTGACAAAACCCGTGCCTGACCAAACCACTCGCTCCCCCAGTTCTTATTTGCCATATAGACCAATTCTGTCAAACGTGACTTTTTAATGCAGTTGTCTTAAAAATCAAATTCTACACAAGCTGAGCTAAGAAAAAACGTAATTAACTCGATAATGTGAGAGTTGTTTTAAATATTTTTTAAATCTATTTTCTGTTTTTATCAGACACATTGGTCCACTACACATGCAAACATTGCTCATGTAAAATTAGCTGAATGGTCTATACGGCAAACAAGCACTAAGGCAGCGCACTGGCTAAATCCGGTCAAATCTAATCTAAATCTAAATCTAAGCTGCAAAGATATGTATCATTTGAGATTCATATTAAATGCATTCCCACAAGCAGACATGCATAATTTCGCGCTTACACATGCTGCATGTGGACCTACAATATAAAAACCCCAATCTCAAATGAACATAAGCCCTGCAACAACGGAAAAGTGAACCATTTTTTACAGTATGGGTGGTCAGCCGCATACCAACCTATCAGTCAAGGAGTACAAGCAATTAATACAATCAAATATATAAAACAAATAAATTCTAAGCAATTAAACAGTAAAAAGTTAAAAAACTACAACACATATTTTTTAAATTTAAAAGCCTCAGCTTTAACCGCCAGCATTACAGATCAACCGCCATTTCTTTCGATCCTTGCATACTTCTTTCATTTCATTTCATAATCAAATAAAATGATAATATTATATTAGTTAATAGATAATGTTAATACCTGTTTCTGGCCAGGCAATATAGGTTGTTGAATTCCTCTTCACAAATCTATTATTTAAATAAGAAATAATTAAAGAAAAATCTGGAAATGAAAATAAGGAAAACTGCGAGTGGCTTTGTGCGCGAGTGTTATTGGTTTTCCTTGTACCGTGCATTATTATTTACGTCACCAATAAAAATGTGCAATTTTTCACGCACACATTTCTGCTGCGCGGAAGTTCCTGGAAAATTCTGCAAAAATACGATAAACGAAGCTTGTCAGCGTACCGACAGGCAAAACGGGTGGGTAGGTTCTTTTTGCGTTCGCCGACATCTCGTCCCTTTAGTGCTTGTTGGTCGTATTTCCAACAGAGGCAATTTAGCATGAGAAATGTTTGCATGCGGACTGTACCAATGTGTCTTATGAAACCTGGATGTTGATTTTTTAAATATTTAAAACTACCCTCACTTTGCTCTGTTCTACATTTTTTTCTCAGCTCAGATTGTGTAGCATGTGATTCTTAAGACAATTTCATTAAAAGGTCATTTTTTGGAATTTTTGAGACTAAAAAAGAACATTGATAAAAACATTTAAATATAACTCAAGTGTCTGTAGGGGAATTTAAATTATGGTTGTTTAAGTACCGGTGTCAGTTTGCGGGACAGACTCAGAAATGAGGAAATAAGAGCCAGGACAAAGGTTTCCGATGTCATCAAGATGGCCGCAACCCTCAAGTGGCGATAGGCGGGACATGTCGCTCGCGATCCAGATGAAAAGTGGACAAAGCGACTGCTGTGCTGGTGCCCAAGGACGGCAAAGCGTGGAGTTGGGCGCCCACAGTTGAGAGTTCAGAGAAGTGCGGGACTTGCCTGGATGCGGATCGCTCAGGATAGAAATGAATGGAATATGCGAGAGGAGGCCTACGTCCAGGAGTGGACGATCAATACAGGCTGAAGAAGAAGAAGAAGAATTCAATATTCAAATAATGTATGTAGGGGAATTTGAATTAGTGAACCTCAACTCTTAATATACTTAATATAACATTTTTGCATTTTTGAGGTGGGTAGCAGGCCCATAATATAAAAGCACGGGTTAACAAAAATATAATATGTCCTCTTATTAAACCAAATTCCTCTGGATTAGAGTGGGTGAAAAGTCTGTAACTTTTCTGCAATAAAAGTGCTACATCAAGTCTATCATTGAAGCCCAATCAAAAATCAGCGCCCGCAAGAAATCCTGAACAGTCATATTTGAATCTAATGGTAGAAAAGCCAATCAAGCACTGGGGAGGCGATCTGGCTGTCGAAAAAAAACATTGTTTTGATGGGCGTTGCAGCCTGCAGGCCGCGGAGTTTGAAATTAAAATTGCCCGATAGAATTTTCATATCTATCTGCACAAATACATAGTCAGACAAAAAATAAATAAAAACAATTCAAACAGTGTCCGTTACGTTTCGTACAATAATCTATAATCTAAGTTGCGAAGATAAATTGACATTCAAAATTCATATTGAATGCATGATACTACTCTTTAACTCTAGGTCGCCTCAGAAGCGCTATCCTGCTAAATTCCTAACACTTTGGATGTGCATCCAAGTCAGAGCTTGCCAGTGCTTACAAAAGAATTACAGTTCACCTTATTTTTGGACATAAATCACTATCTCGTCGCTGGAAGGTCGTAAGGAATTTAGCAGAATAGCGCCTCAGGTTTCTGTATTGGTAATGGTAACCAATAGACTCAGTACAAATTTGAATTTATAACTTTTTTCTCAACGGACTAACATCGCATTTGTAAGGGACTGATGTCCTAAGCAACAAATATCAAAATATTGGTTTGATTTTCCACATAAATCCGGTCATGTGCCGTTTCAGTTTTGTCTGTCAACTCCTTATCTATTCCTCAGGTATTTAACATGTATTTTTATATGGGTTGGTATGCGGCTGACCACCCATGCTGTAGAAAATGGTTCACTATGCCAATGTCACCCCTGTTTCAGGGAAGGACGCAAGAGTTTCAGGGTGTATGTCCATTTGAAATTTGTTTTTTTATGTTGTAGGTTCACATGTGGCATGTGCGAGCGCGAAATTATACGTGTATGCTTGTGAAAATGCATATAATTTGAATCCCCAATGTTGCATATCTTTGCAACTTAGATTAGATAAGATTCATGTGCGAACCTCATCGGTTAAAAAGTTGAGTACACACATCGACCGGTCCGTAGTCCAGGTGGTAACACTTCGGACTCGTAACTGGAAGGTCGTGGGTTCGAATCCCGGCGGAGCACAAAAAATATACCATTTATATTTTCAAATTTGCTCTTCGCTGGGTTGAAAAATTCATAAACCTTTACCAAAGACCGGTCATCTAAAGGTCCATCCAGCCTTACAACAACTGGGTCTTGCTTGAGAATTGGCGCTTTCTACAGCGACGACCAAGCTCGCAGAGGGCTCTTGAGGTGTAATACACACAAAAAAAGCGCTTACCAAATAAATCAGCCTAATTTAATTTAATTTAATCGATAAACAAGAACATTTTTGAATTCGATATATCGGAATATTTTTGAAATCGGATATTATCAGATATTTTCATACTTTCAACAACACTAGTAACAAAGTCCGTTGCCATGGTGATTTCATGGTTTCTATGGTTATATGCAAATAGATTGAAGACGGAGTAGAGACACGTTGCTTACAGAGAAAATGAGAAAAGCATTTTATATGTCGTGAGCGAGACGGCATTATAAACAATGTATGGTGTCAAAGACGCTGCATCATGTTGATTGGTACTAAATCACATTCATAGCTCCTTTATTGAATTGTATCTCCACGAATGCACAAAAATTCCAGTCTGTCAACAACCGACTGTCAAACAACACAGCACAGCTTTTGTTAATTTTCGTCGCTAAATTTCTGTTTTTTTTTTTTTGCTGGGTTTCCCCTCTGTATCGGTTTTCAGTCCCGGGTATATTTGTAAATGTTTCCACTATTTAATTTCCTTGAATGTGTATTTATTTTCCGCCTGCGTTTGCGTTTCTGTTGACCCTAAGTAACAACTCCCAAATGAAACACAAATATTATTCGCTGACGCGCGGGCACCGGCAGGGCTGCCGCCATTCTTCCGGATCCCGAATCCCAGATTCCGGAATTTCGTCTCTTTGTCCGGATCACGGGCTGCTTGCCCCGCGTCCGGAATTTCAAAAGTACAAAAAATACAAGCACTAGATCAGAATTTTTGCTGTTTAAACTGATAGAAAATATTATCTAGGTTTTTAGCAGTAACTTTGTGAAAGTTCATCTTTACAATTTTTTCAAAAATTGATAGAAAATAATTTAAATTTTAGTGTACAAAAACTTTTTTTCCCTCTTGATCTTCTATGATACATAGAACGCTGTTGTGTGGAACAGTATTTTAACATTATTTACAACATTCTATCGAAATTTCCGTTTTTTTTCCAGATTTTTGGTGATTCCTGAAAATTTCTTTCTACCCGTAATATTTAGGAAATATCCATAAAATCTCCTATTTTATTTGAAAAGACTCGAAACAAATACAGTAACACAAAAATGTGACGTCTCACGGCTGGTTTGCTAGGAAAAAGGCAAACAAATATTTTCTAATGTATTTTGTAGGGTTTGTGTATTCACACAGTGAAAATTCATTTTATTTAAAATAACCGGACAGACTCTTGATAATGACCTGAGTATTGACGGTCGAAAGTGCTCGAGATATAAAATATTATTGTAAAAATTAAACTACGTTTAAGAAAAAATAATTTTATTTTAAATTTTCTAATGTTTTTAAATACGCATTTCCATTAATTAAACAGAACGTCAACATCCTGAATAAATCAAAACTTTCCGTTTTTTGTTTCAAATTCTGTCTTTTAAATACGCACTAGTGTGTATGCGTGTAAATGAACATGCATCATCATCTTCTAAAGGCAGCGCCTTGTTGAACATGCAAGGTAAGTTAAATTATCTTATATTTTCTTTGTGAAAATCGGGATTTCCCTGGTTTATTTTCATGTGGCAACCCTGCTACAAGGATAGCTGGTGTTCCATCGATTATACCACTTTTTATCTCAGCGTATTTCCTAGGATGTTTTTGTTACCCCCAATAGGCTATAGTGCTGTAAGTATATATACCTACTATGTTAGTGGTAATTGAAGGAAGGCAGAGAATGAAGTAAGTGTGAAAGAATGAAAGTAAATAGAAGAATGGGCTGACGAGAAATTTTATTATTTATATTTCGTGAGAGAAGAATGTGGTGCAAGGGAAAGTATAAAAGTAAAAATCAAAAGGGGTTTGTTAAAATGGTTTGGGCACATGGAAAGAATGAATGACGAAAGACTGACGAAGAGAGTGTACGCTGCAAGTATGAATGGAAGCCGTGGGGTAGGGAAAGACCGAGAAAAGTATGGATGGATCAAATTGATGAAATAGCGAATCAATGAGATATTTAGAGTCATAACAAAAGGAGAGAGTGCATGAAAAAGATCTGAATGAAATGAAAGAAGTATGTAAGGACCGAAAGAAATGGCGGTTGATTTGCAACAATGGTGGTTTGGGCATTAATTTCAAGTTTAATTTTATTTTAAAATGGAGTTCTCGAAGGTGTTTCTTAATAGTTATTTATGCCACTGCCAAGTAATGATAGTCTTTTTAACACGAGTGCTAGTTTGCACGAGTGTTACAAAGACTAATTACGTGCAGTGGCATACAATACTTTTTCTGCGACCATGAGAGAATTAACAAAATAGTGAATAATAGTAATTATAATGTACTCGTCCATTTGAAGTAATTAAAACCTTACCTTTGTCAAAACGTGTGATTTATCATTCCCTTCAATTATCTAATCTAACCTAAGTTGTAAAAATAAATTATATTTAGGTTTCATATTGAATTCATGCCCACAAGCCGACACATATGTATAAGGTCGCGCTTTTACATCCTGCATATAAGCTTAAACATTCAAACCCAAAACTCAAATAAACATATGCCCTGCAGTTGTATTGGCAGGTGAACCAAATTTGTACAGCATAGGTAATCAACCTCATTCTCACCTATTAACCAAGTCACTTTTTGAGTTTGTTTATTTTTTGCGGTGAAATTTTTTGTATTGTTTTCCTTTCAAGCCTTTTATTTTCCATTGAAAAAAGGAAAGCTTTATTTGGAGCAATCCGATAAATAAATTCGATAAATTTTAGCACTATTAACAATTTTTATTTGACTCTACACATAAAATATACTTATTTATTTTCATCTGAACAGGGCTGAAAGTCTCATCACCACGGTAATTCCTACCTACCGAATATCACTAATATTGTATGAAGCCTAATCAGCTGATCGCTTGCGGCCATCTTGGATTGACAGGTCTTCATACCCCCATACAAGGTTGACATTTGAAATTAAAAAATGGTTCCAATTCTGACAATGCGCATGCGCACATGTTCATTTTAACACGGTTACCGGTTGCATAATGTTACATTATGCAACGGGTGTAGAAATGTATGGCATTGTGATTGCGTTAGCCGTTTTGTAATTAGTAAATTACCAAATGGGAGTAGAAAAAGTATTTTTTGTAAATCAGTTATATTTTTTTTTGTGCTCCTTGACTGATCCCCCTGTGCTGTAAAAATCGGTTCACTTTTGCGAATGCCTCCCCGGTTTCAGGAAAAAGCGGCAGGAGTTGCAAGGTTTATGTTCATGTGAGGCTTTGTTTATTTGTGTGCACGCATGCAGAATGTGTAGGCGCGAACCTACATGTGCCTGTCTGTGGGCATGCATTTAATATGAGCCTTAAATGTTAATATATCTTTGCAGCTTAGATTATAGATATTTCCGTATTTCCTTGGATGTTTTTGTTACCCCCAATAGGCTATAATGATGTAAGTATACATCAGTGGCGAAGGGTGCCATACAAGCCGGTTCCCATCGGGTTCCCTTTTAAAATGATGTAACAAAGTAGTTAAAGAATATAGGCACAAAGTAAAAAAATACATTTAAAACCAAAGAAACAATGCGTATTTTTTCCCCATTGAAACCATGCAGTCTACTTTATTATCATTTTTTTTATTATAATAATAATATAATAATAATCTATAATCTAAGTTTCAAGGATATATTCATTTAAAGCTCTCAGATGTATGCCCACAAACCAACAAGTGTAGTTCGCGCTTACAAATGCTGAATGTGTACTTGCAAATAAAATCCAAACCTCAAATGAACATAAGCCCCACAACTTTTGCCGACCTTCCCTGAAACAGGGGTGACATTGGCAAAGTGAACCATTTTTTATAGTATGGGTGGTCAGCCTCATACCAACCTATAAGTCAAGGAATATGAATAATAAATTACATTTAAATATAAAAAAGAACAAAACCTTACAAAGAAATCTATACAAAAAAAGTCAAAAATTTCCTATGCAAAAAATGTAGCAAATGAATACACCAACATTACCTGATGATAATTACTGTGTAGTCGAAAACGTTTGTGTCCAAATAATCAAATAATAAAGTATTGAAAATAAAACAGTGTTTTGAATAACTTAGGAATTTAATATCACTTTGTAAGGTCCGTAGTCTAGTGGCAACGCTTTGAACTAGTAAATGGAAAGTTGTAGGTTTGAATCCCGGCGGAGCACAAAAAAAAAACAGGAATGTTATCAAATATGCTCTTCGCTGCATTGAAAAATTCATATACCTTTACCAAAAACCGCTCACTAAAAGTCCATACAGCCTTACAGCAACTGTGTCTTGCTTGAGAATTGGCGTTTTCTATAGCGACAATCAAGCTCGCAGAGGGCTCTTGAGGTGTGACTTACACAAAAACAGCGCTTATCAAATACATCATTCTAATATAATGTAATCAAATCTAAGCTGCAAAGATATATATCATTTAAGATTTATATTAAATGCATTCCTACAAGCAGACATGTATAATTTCGCGCCAACACATGCCGCATGTGGACCTATAACATAAAAACCCAATCTCAAATGAACATAAGCCCTGCAACTCTTGCGTCCTTCTCTGAAACAGGGGTGACATTGGCAAAGTGAACCATTTTTTACAGTATGGGTGGTCAGCCGCACACCAACCCATAAGTCAAGGAACATACATCTTATATATTAATATTATTATTATAATAAGGAGTTATTCGATTGTACTCTGAACGTCTGAGACGCCACTAGGCTTGCATATAATTAGTTGGTGATACTCGTATTTACTCCACGTTAATATTTAGTGGCGACAGGGAAACAGGTTTGCCTGCGTTGCAACAATCTTCACTAGGAACTTTTGCTTATAGGTTGTAACATCCGAACATACTAACAACCGGTTAACCTACCATCTGGATAACTTATTATCCGAATAAGTAATCAGTTCGATAACTTGTTAGAAGGATTCACCATCTTCCGGATATTCCAGCAACCTGATAGTTCAACAGCTTGATCTACCATTAGCAGGTAGATTAGTATCTAAATCTAAATCTAAGCTGCAAAGATATGTATCATTTGAGATTCATATTAAATGCATTCCCACAAGCAGACATGCATAATTTCGCGCTTACACATGCTGCATGTGGACCTACAATATAAAAAACCCAATCTCAAATGAACATAAGCCCTGCAACTCTTGCCGACCTTCCCTGAAGCAGGTGTGACATTGGCAAAGTGAACCATTTTTTACAGTATGGGTGGTCAGCCGCATACCAACCTATCAGTCAAGGAGTAAAGAGATTATAATGTTACGAATATACAAGATGTAAGTAGTTGTGTTGTTGTGTTTGGTTTGTCTGTAAAAAACGCAACTAATCCACACATATAGTCTATAACTTTTTGCCTGCGTTCGCATGTGCCAAAGGGGTCGCATGTGCTGATTCGGGATCTTTTTATTTTTACAGGAAGGGGGCAGGCCCCACACCAGCCACTTTCAGTTGAAGTTAGGGTTTTCCAGAGAGGGCTGGTTCTCATTTCTTGTGAAGGCTGAGTAAACACTGAAACGGGAAATCATTTCTGACACCCTCGGCAGGGATCGAATCCTTGCCCTCAGCATTCTACCAAATGAGCTATCGACCGGATTTTTTTCGAGCTTGGTCGTTGCTACAAAGCGCCAATTCTCAAGCAAGACCCAGTTACTGTTAGGCTGGATGGACCTTTGGTGTAAAGGTTTCATGAATTTTTCCACCCAGTGAAGAGAATATTTGAAAATATAAATGGTAGGTATAATTGATTTCAACTAATCTTATGAAACAATGTTTTATTTTCACTCTATTGTTAATTTTATTTTAATCGATAAAAACAATTTTTCTAGATTTCTCGATCATCTTCAGGTACAAAAAAAAACACAAATAAATCAATTATGTGTAACTATATAAAACAGTCACTAAGTAAAATACTATTAAAATTTACAAATTATACAAAATGAGAATTCAAAATTTTAAAGCCTTAGCCGCCAACGTTACAGATCAACAGCCAATTTTTCGGTCGTAATATATTTCTCCCTTGCTTTGGTAAATAGGTACTGTTTTTTTTTTCATCCGTTTATCATTCATGGCTCCAAATCATTTCGCCACTTTTTAATGAAGGAAAAAATAAACCGTATCTTAACGAAAAAAAGTACCGCAACATTGTAACGAGCTGCCGGGCCTTTAATTTTGTGCGCATTGTTAATTAATGATGATGATTATTTACATTGTTAATTAATAATAATGATTATTTACCTTGTTAATTAAAATTAACGTATCTCTCGGGGAAAAAACAACACCATTACATTGTGGTCTGCTATGCAAACATATGTACGTGAAATAAGATACACGAGCCAAGTAGAACCTTAAAAAAAAGGCAAGATACGAAATTAATGGAAATCATTAGGCATGTGGAAAGAATGAATGATGATAGACTGACAAAGTATATAGACAAAGAAAGTGTGAAAGGAAAAAGAGGGAAGGGACGACCGAGAAAAGTATGGAGTGATCAGATTGAGGAGATTGTGAAAGAATGGAATATACAAAGCGAGCGTAAAATAAGAAAATGCATGAAAAAGGTGATGGATATGAATGAATTGAAAGAGGTATGTCAGGATAGGAAGAAATGGAGGCAGCTCTCAAAGGCTCTGGCCACCCCTAGCGAAATGGCGTCAGAGTTACAGTTACAGTATTTCCATGTGTTTAACTTAGTTTTGGAAAAAAATACATATATTGCCGCCTTTGGTTCTACACAAGTCATAATATGTCTGCTATGCTAACATACGTACGCAGAATAAGTTCAGTCAAAGGTATAGTCAAATGACCCAGGCGGGGATCGAACCAACGTTGTTCTATTTCAAACACGCTAGAAAGATTAGCCCACTTGACCCCCTCGGCCATAACACCGACATATACGAGTCAATTAGAACCCTAGGCGGCAATCTAAGACTAACTATCTTAAATCTATGAATTAAGTTTCAAAAATATATTCAAATTTACGATTTATATTATTTACTTATATGCCCACAAGCAGACGCGTATAAGTTCGTGCTTACACATGCCGCGTGTGTGCTTACAAAATAAAATAAATAAATATGATATTTAATAGGATATACGATTCAAGAGTACATAGATAGATTTCGTGGTAGCGGTAGACCAAGAAAGGTATGGATGTATCAAATTTCTGAAATAGCGAATGAATGGGATATCCATAGTCATAATAAAAGCAGAACTTGTATGAAAAAGGTTATGACTCGGGATGAAATGAAAGAAGTAGGTGAGACCGAAAAACATGGCGGTTGATCTTTAATGTTGGCGGCCTATTCTTTCAATAATTTTATGTTATTAATATACCTATTGCCTTTTTTTTTATTGATATGCTGCTGCATTGCTATGCATGCTGTTGAAAATGGTTACTTTTGACAATGTCACCTCTCTTTCAAGGAAGGCCGGCAGGAGCTGCAGGGTGTATGCTCATTTAAGATTCGGGTTTTTATATTCTAGGTCCACATGCGGCATGTTTAAGCGCGAACTTATACGTGTCTGTTTGTGAAAATGCATATAATGTGAATCTTGAATGTGACATATATTTGCAACTTAGATTAGATTAGACACATGCAGCACTTGTTCAGCGCGAACTTGCACGTGTATTTTGCGAGCGTGCATTTAATATGAATTTTAAATGTTAGTATATATCTTTGCAACTTAGATTATAGATATACGAGTCAGGTGAGTGTGATGAGAATGATACGAGGCTTTATGTTTTTAATGAAGCGTGCAGTGAGTTTAATGGAATGACCGGACAGTATTGTCCCCCCTGCAGAATGCGATCGGTGAGAAACGCCAGAAAACGGTACAGCATTTCATATCAATGGCATAAGCGACATCTATAATCTATAATCTAAGTTGCAAGGATATATTAATTTAAAGTTCTTAAATGCATGCCCACAAACAAACACGTGTAGTTCGCGCTTAAATATGCTGAATGTGTACTGACAAATAAAATCCAAACCTCAAATGAACATAAGCCCTACAACTTTTGCCGACCTTCCCTGACACAGGGGTGACATTGGCAAAGTGAACTATTTTTGTACAGTATGGATGGTCAGCCTCATACTAACCTATAAATCGAGGAATATCGTGTGTATTTTATGCTATTTAAAGTCCTGAACGGTAAAGCTTTTCATATCCGTCGGACATATTATACAGGTTGACTGGTAATTCGACCTATTCCTTGAAAGGGGTTATACTAGGGTCTTTTTAAACTAGGGGAATTTTCACATGAATTTTAGTTTTCAGTATTTGCTCATTTATCAGCTATAAGAAAAACACTTATTTGTTGCAAAAAATTAAGATTTTTTTTCACAATCATGAGTTTAAGGTCGAAAAATGGTCAATTTAAAAAAAAATCTAAAAATCGAAATAACTCGAAAATGAGTGATTTTCGACCCCTAGTTAACTGGGTCAAAAATATTGCAAACAGACCCTAGTATAACCCCTTTCAAGGAATAGGTTGAATTACCAGTCACCCTGTATGGATTTAGAAAATTTAATATGTTAGTAGAACATCTTAATTGTCGATTTATATTTCAAAATAATTACTATTGTAAATATTAAATACTAATTACTGTTATAAAAATAATTACTTGACCGGTCCATAGACTAATGATCAAAACTTCAGACTCTTGATTGGAAGGTAGTGAGTTCGAACTCCGGCGGAGCGTAAAAAAATAATTCATTTTTCAAATTTTTACTTCGCCTAACTGAAAAAAAGAATCTACCTTTACCATAGATCGGTCATCATAGATCCATCCAGCCTTACAGCAAATGGGTCTTGCTTGAGAATTGGCTCTTTCTTAAGCGAGGACAAAGCTCGCAGAGGGCTCTTGAGGTGTGATTCACACGAAACCAGCGCTCACCAAATAAATAATCCTAATATTATTATTGTATGACAGGCATATTGACGTACAGGAAAGGTTTCTCGGGTAGCGGCAGATACACCTTTACGATCCCGGTAATGGTTAGATCTGTTCAGGAATAGCGATCCTGCCTCCGCAAGCTATTGTGTTTCTCCCACTCCTAACCGGGGGACACAATTCCTTTTCCTTATCCAATCATACTCTTATGCTCCTCAATCCCTCCTTATTTCCCATAACCGAATAGTTGTCGGTATAAACAACCAACCAGTTATAACTGGTAGGGCACCCTCTTGCCCTGGAGAAGAGAAATCGTCTCCGAAGACGGATGAACCAATCCACTGGATGGTCAACGGCATAGGATCAGGAAGGCCACGGGAAACCACCTGATTAAAGGATTTTCAAATCATCCCCAGAAAAAATCATCATATGGCATTATTTAAAACTAAATATTCCGGAGGTAAAAATCCCCCAATCGGATCTCCGGGGGGGAACGTTTTAAGTAAAACTAAAACCAAACATTTTGGAACATGGAATGCTCGGAGCTTGTATGGAGCGGGGAGACTAGAGTGCGCGATGAAGGAAATGCACCGACTTGAAATTGATTTGCTAGGCATAAGTGAGATGAGGTGGAAGGGAAGTGGAAGAGAGAGCACATCGGAATATGAAATTTACTTCTCTGGAAACAGTGAGTCTGATCACAGACGGGGAGTTGGGTTCATAGTCTCTAAAAAAATGAATTCAACAGTTCTTAACTTTGTGGCTCAGTCAGACAGAGTTGCAATGCTACAAATGAAGGGCCATGGAGTAAATACAAATGTGATCCAAGTCTATGCTCCAACTGCAGACAAGAATGAGGAAGAAATTGAGGCTTTTTATGAAGACGTCACTGGCGTACTAAAGCTGACTAAGCATGAAGAGGTCACCATTGTCATGGGAGATTTTAACTCAAAAGTAGGAGCAGGAGTACCCAATGATGTTATGGGAGCATGGGGCCTGGGTGAGAGAAACGAGAGAGGTGAAAGAATGATTCGTTTCTGCCAAGAGGAGGGATTTATGATAATGAACACCTTCTACCAGCTCCCAGCAAGAAGACTATATACTTGGAAGTCACCAAGGGATCAAGATGAGCACATAGTACGCAACCAGATTGACTACATGCTGATAAATAAAAGATTCAAAAATGCAATCACGTCTGTAAAAACATATCCTGGAGCTGATATTGGATCCGACCATAGTTTACTAATGGGGAAAATTCTACTAAAACTGAAAAAAGTACCCAAAAAAGTCAAGAAAATTGCAACAGACCCAAGACTACTCAAGGAACAAAACATCAAAGAAAAGGTGCGAAATGAACTGGAAAACGGAATACAAAACCTATCTGAGGTATCTGAGGTGGAACAATTGTGGAATGGCTTAAAGGATACTATGTGTAAGACCAGTGAAAAATATCTGAAGACTGCAAAACGAGCACACAAAGAATGGATCACAGATGATATTTTATCCTTAATGGAGGAGAGAAGAAAATGGTTACCAAGGGATCGTCAGAAATATAGGGAAGTACACAAAGAAATCCAGAAAAAGATCCGAGAAGCAAAACAAAAGCTGGAAGAGGAGCGATGCACTGAAATGGAAGACCTTGATAACAGGCACGACACCTTCAATCTCCATAAAAGGATCAAGGAATCAATAAAACAGGGTAGAGGAAGACCCCTTACACAGCTAATGCATAACAATGGTAATTTAGCAGTGACCATAGATGAAAAAAAGGTGCTATGGGAGACATATGTTGAAGAGCTATATATGGATACACGTAACGAGAGACATGGTGTTGAAATAGCAATGGACGGCTCCCAGATCCTACAAGATGAGGTTGAGTATGCTATCAAGCAAATAAAAAATGGGAAATCACCCGGTCCAGACAACATCCACGGGGAGATTCTGAAGTTAATGGAAGGAAATGCACTCAAAAAGATTACATTGCTATTCAACAAAGTGTATGAAAGTGGTAATCTGCCAGAGGATTGGTTAAAATCCTACTTCATCACTATACCAAAGAATATTAATGCTAAAAAATGTGAAGAACATCGAACAATAAGCTTAATGAGTCATGTGATGAAATCTTTCCTGAAAATTATACTAAAGAGAATATACCAACAGTGTGACCAACAGTTATCAGCCGAACAGTTTGGTTTTAGGAACGGCTTTGGCACACGAGATGCTCTGTTTGGATTACAGGTTTTAGTGCAACGTTGTCTCGATATGAATAAAGATGTTTATGTTTGCTTTATTGACTACGAAAAGGCCTTTGACAGAGTGAGACACGACAAGCTGATCAGTATACTGAAAGACATTGGGATAGACGATAAAAACACTCGCATTATTGCTAATATATATTGGCAGCAAACTGCTTCAGTGCTTGTAGAGAGTTCAGAGACCAGACAAATACCCATCAGAAGAGGAGTTAGACAGGGATGCGTACTGTCACCAACACTTTTTAACCTATATTCAGAAAGGATCATGGCGCAAGCACTTCATGAGGCTAGAGAAGGCATTGTTGTCAACGGGCAGCTGGTAAACAACCTGCGGTATGCCGATGACACAGTCCTACTCGCTGACACTCAGGCGGATCTGCAAACATTGTTGACCAGAATAAATGTCGCTAGCAAAGAAGCTGGCATTAACATTAACTTTAAGAAGACCAAGGTCATGGTTATCAGCAGAAACACAAACGCCTCCGTACATGTAGAACTAGATGGCGAAAGCATTGAAAGATGCACTAGTTACAGGTACCTGGGATGTGTGGTCAACGAAAAGTGGGACATGTGTCAAGAAGTCAGAAGCAGACTAGAGCAAGCCCGAAATGTCTTCGCTAAAATGAGCAAATTACTGTTGTGCCGAAATTTAAGCCTTGAACTCCGGAAGCGCATAGTGAGGTGCTACGTTTTCCCAATCGCTCTGTATGGTATGGAGGGATGGACTCTCACGCAGGCACTGGAGAGACGTATTGAAGCATTCGAGATGTGTTTATACCGAAAAATGCTTCGGATCTCTTGGCGTGATCGAGTCACCAATGAAGAAGTCCTTCAACGAATGCGCACTACAAAGGAGCTCCTGCCTACCATTAAGCAGAGAAAGCTAATGTACTTCGGTCACATTATGAGAAATGAGAAGTACCGTCTCCTTCATCTTATCATTCAGGGTAAGATTGAGGGGAGAAGATCTCAGGGACGCCGAAGGACATCGTGGCTGAAGAACCTGCGACAGTGGTTCGGCAGAAGCACCAAGTCCCTATTTCGAGCCGCAGCATCAAAACTCAAAATAGCTATGATGATCGCCGATCTTCGTTAGAAGTGGCACAAGAAGAAGAAGAAGAAAGGTTTTGAGAGTATAACAAAGCCAGCCGGCGAATTAATGACTGAACAATTTATTAAATAACCTATGCGTTGATTTAATTTGATTATTTTCATAAACGCGCATGATCAATTAATATTCATTTCGTTATTTGAAATTTCATGACAATTTGTATGAAAATATTGTCCCAACTTCAGTAGCCAAATTTTAAATAAATGCGCATTCATATTCACAATCGGGCATAATAAAATAATAATTTTAATCCAATAAAATCATACAAAAAATAAACACGATGTATTTTAATGAATTTTCCATTATTAAGTTAATTACACTTATCGGATATTGAGTTCATTCTCAATTGTCATGCAGATAGGGTGCATTCTGAAGACGTTGGCTACGACGCCAGCGAAAGATCGAGAATAATGTTATTTCTCTTATGACGGTTGGTCTTATGAATTACTTAGAATAATAATGATTTTTTAAAGTTAATTGTATACGTAAATATGTGAGTAATTCCAAACATTGTAAATAATATGTAAATATATTTCCGATGCGTTATTTTCCAGCGTGTTCTTTCCCGATGCGTTATTTTCCAGCGTATTCTTTCCCGATGCCTTATTTTCCAGCGTATTCTTTCCCGATGCGTTATTTTCCAGCGTGTTATTTTCCGATGCGTTATTTTCCAGCGTATTCTTTCCCGATGCGTTATTTTCCAGCGTGTTATTTTCCGATGCGTTATTTTTCAGCGTATTCTTTCCCGATGCGTTATTTTCCAGCGTGCTATTTTCCGATGTCTTATTTTCTAGTGTATTCTTTTCCGATGCGTTATTTTCCAGCGTGTTCTTTCCCGATGCGTTATTTTCCAGCGTATTCTTTCCCGATGCGTTATTTTCCAGCGTGTTCTTTTCCGATGCGTTATTTTCTAGCGTGTTCTTTTCCGATACGTTATTTTTTGATATTCTTTTCTAATGTGTATATTTACATGGTTTTGTCTATCAGGGGCTTGAGACGGTCACAAAATTAACGGCATCAAGCCCGCGGTAAACTATGTACAAGACTTCAAACATATTAAATCATGTTTTCCGGATCAGGTTCTATCGGATCACACGATTTCGCATCAGACCGGATAAGCGAGCGTTGTTAAATATTTGATTTACTAGCATGGCGCGAACTAATTTTGAATTTATAATTCGCAGGCAGCGCTAGGGATGGGCAAATGAAAAAAAAGATATACCTATATCGAATCGGTATTTTTAAGCACTATCGAAATACAAGTCTATCGAGGAAAAATATCGATGTTTAAAAAATACATCGATATTAATAAAAGATATCGAAATTTCCGAAAAAATATCGTTTGCTAGCGGGGAACGTCTCAAAATTTCAAAAAATTCGGCTCACAAAATCCGTCGACGGGGGGGTAGAAATGCGTTTAAATAAAAATGTATCAAAAATTCTGAAAAAAAATCGTTCGCTGTCGCAGGAGATCTTCCTAAAGTTTCGTCTTTTAAATTGTTTTTTAAACTCCAAAAAAATCGACGTATCGATATTTTTAATATCGAAGAAATCATCGATGTGTGAAAAGACTATCGGCACTTTTGATGTATCGATATACTCGTACGTCGATATTCGTATATCGCCCATCCCTAGGCAGCGCTGCCTGACTCCATTAACAGAGCTGAAATTATTATATGGAGTTGGTAACTTTTTAATTACATCAAGTCGGGACCTACACCTATCGTAAATAACGCTTATGACGTATTTTATCCTTGCATATGCGAGCGTATTAACTCCAGGGTGAAGGATTAATAACACCAACAGTAAACAGCTGCAAATTAATACAAATTATAGGTGCAATCATGAAAAAGTTAAGCTATAATATTGTTATGTAAATAGTCAAAGTACAAATATTGTAGGTAGGTAGATAGGTATAGAAAATAATTATGTTGGTGCTCGTAGTTTTTTAAATCTCTGGATCATAATAAATATCTACCTACTGGAAGGTGATAGAACAGTCTAGCAAAAATATGTTCTCTATAATTCTACCTTCCCAGTATAAAAGGGCGCGAATCCTTTGCACCGGTGTAGTTTACCTTCAACCTCTTACCAAAACAGTCAACAAATTAGATCAGTGAACCAAAACCAGTAAAAATAAATCCAAGTGTAATGAAATAAATGAAAGTGTAAAAATAAATCTAAATGTGTAAAATAAATAAGTAAAAAGAAGAATAGAGTTTTATTTGAAAAGTTTCCGAACCCCGAAAAATCGTAGCAATTTGTCGACATCTTGACACCTCAGTGCTTGATTGGAAAGAGATGGGTGAACCGCTGGTCTTCTGCATCTAATCTAGTCTAAGTTGCAAAGATATTTTACATTGGGGATTCACATTATATGCATTCTCACAAGCAGACACGTACAAATTCGCGCTTGCACATGCCGCATGTGAACCTACAACATAAAACTCAAATGGACATACACCCTGCGACTCTTGCCGTCCTTTCCTGAAACATGGGTGACATTGGCAAAGTGAACCATTTTTACAGCTACTAACCTACAGTGCAGAATAATTTTGTTATTAACATAGTCCGGTCGATAGTTCAGTTGGTAGAGTGCTTTCATTCCATGCCGAGAGCTCGGGTTTAAATCCCACCGAGGGTGTCAGGAATGATTTTCCGTTTCGGTGTTTACTTCAAACACATAATAAAATACCGGCAAGGTTTTCTCAGCCTTCACAAGAAATGAGTACCAGCCCCTTTAGGAGCTTTGAAACCTCCACTTCAACTGAAGTAGTTGGGTAAGGCCCCTCACCTGTAAAAATAAATAGATTCCACCCGCCACATGCGAACCCTTCGGGGAGAACGCGGCTAGAATTTACACTATATGTGTAGCTCAGTAGAGTTTTATACTGCTGTATACAGTATATTAATTCATCCCATAATTTTGATTTGTAAATTCATAAAATACAATTCCAAAAACTATTGTATTCAGTTATTGAAAAAACTTTGTGGGAACAAAGAAAAAATATGTTTCAACCCACGTTTCATAGACAAGACAATTAAATGAAAACAAAACCAATTTTTTCGCCGTTCCGATTTTGTTCCAGCGATACTTTTTATTCAATTGTATATCAGACTGTGAGAAGGGGTAGAAATATTGCCGGAATCTCGTTCCATATAATACATAATATATATCTGGTCGATAGTAAGCCCCAGGGATTCCCCACCTATTCGACCACTCGAACCACGCCTTTACAAACAATATGTCGAAAGAGAGGATCTGATTATGTTTCCATGGTGGCAAAACGACACATAACAGAATGACACAATGATGAAACGACACATGACATAGCAGCAAATGACATAACGACACAAGTCCGAACGATAGCTCAGTTGGTAGAGTCCGACCGAGGGTGTCAGAAATGAATTCCCGTTCCGGTGTTTATTTCAAACTTCAAAATAAAATACCGGCAAGGTTTACTCAGCCTTCACAATAAATGAGTACAAGCCCTCTCGGGAGCTGGGAAACCCCCACTTCAATTGAAATGGTTGGCGTAAGGCCTGTAAAAATAAATAGGTCGATGCGACGCCTTCGGGGATAACGCGGCAAGAAGTTACACTATATGTGTAGCTTAGTTAGTTTAACATAACGACACACGTTAGAGCGACACATGACAGAACGACATATGACAAAAAATCACAGGAATAAACATCACAAGACAAGGTTTGTGATGTTTTGTCATGTGATGTTTTTTCACGTGCTATTTATGATATTATCTGTCTTATTTAGGTATAATAATAATAATATTAGGATGATTTATTTGGTGAGCGCTGTTTTTGTGTGTATCACACCTCAAGAGCCCTCTGCGAGCTTGGTCGTCGCTGTAGAAAGCGCCAATTCTCAAGCAAGACCCAGTGGTTGTAAGGTTGGATAGACCTTACAGTGACGACCGGTCATTGGTAAAGGTTTATGAATTGTTCAACCTAGCGAAGAGCACATTTGGAAATATAAATGGTATATTTTTTGTGCTCTGCCGGGATTTGAATCCACAACCTTCCATTTACGAGTCCGAAGTATTGCCACTGGACTACAGACCAGTCCAAGAAATGACAACAACACGCGGTGTACCTGAGCGGTCACCCATCCAGGTAGCATCCGCGCCCAATGTTGCTTAACTTCGGTGATCTGATGAGAACCGGTGCTTTCAACATGGTATCGTCGTTGAAGGTATGTGATTATTATCGCTGTCTGTCCATAAAAAATCCTATATATTTTTATTTTTATTGTTCTTTGAATAAACGAGTAACCTACGAAAAACTTTCTTCATTATTACATGATTTATGTGAAAAGCGAAAATTACATGAATTGTATGAAAACAGGTCACAAGAAATCTGTCAAAGACATTTAAAAATGTATTTTTGTTGCCGGTTTTTATGCCATTCAATCGAGTTTCCTCATCACATAAATCATTTTATAATAAATAAGAATCTCAATAACTTATTTGCTTATTAAAAAGTATAAAAACTTCCTCAAGAAAAGTATTGGAATTTTTATGGTAAGGCAGTTAAAATCGCATCCTCCCTTTTGACGCATTGATTGTAAAGGCGCCGCCAACCGATAAACTTTCCCAAATATATATTTTAGACGGGAATCATATTTTTCATTTACTATTCTCTCTCGGTTACTATTTTTCATCAACGTCAATCCCTTTGAGTCTCGTATAAACGAGATCGAAAAAAAAAATACATCGACTGCCATTATTTGGTCAAACTCTCGGCTTGACTCTGTTTATTGCAAAAATCATGTACCGTACCGTTGACAAAATGTTGTAATATGAAAGGTTCCGTTGAGTGAAATTGCTGAGATGTGAGCTTTTTTAAAATTATTATTTCTAAATATATTTTGTTATCTATAATCTAAGTGCAAAGATATGTTAACATTTAAGGCTCATATTAAATGCATGCCCACAGACAGGCACATGTAGGTACGCGCCTACACATTGTGCATGTGTCCATACGAATAAAATAAAACTCACATTAACATAAACCTTGCAACTCTTGCCTCCTTTCCCTGAAACCGGGGTGGCATTGGCAAAAGTGAACCAATTTTTACAGCACGGTGGGTCAGCCTCATTGCAACCTATCAGTCAAGGAGCAGGGTTAAATAAGAAATAATAATATTAGGGTGATTTATTTGTTGAGCGCTATTTTTGTGTGAATCACACCTCAAGAGCCCTCTACGAGATTGGTCGTCGCTATAGAAAGCGCCAATTCTCAAGCAAGACCCAGTTGGTTTAACGCTGGATGGACCTATTGGACCGGTCTTAGGTTAAGTCAGATCATTTTTTCAACCCAGCGAAGAGCAAATTTAAAAAAATAAATAGTTTTTCGTGCTCCACCGGCATTCGAACCTACTAGGTACCTTCCAATCACAAGTCCGAAGTGGTCTACGGACTGGTCTACGGACCGGTCAAAATATATCCGATGTGTCAATAAGTATTTTTTATTTCTCTTTAATTATTGTTTTACATCTAAATTCTAGCGGGGCTATTCTTAGACATTTTAGTCGTCAGTTGAGCCCACGCTTTGACAAACTAATGGTGCCTGAGCTGGAAGCTTCATCATCACGGTCATTCTTACCTACCACATTTTGTATTATTTGTATTTTTTTTTTTTTTAAGAAATCCTGTGCGGGAGACTCACTAGATTCTAAAGACTCTAGGGGTCTATGACACTTGTTGTAGTGCCGCAGAGGTGTACGAGCTTGGTCGTCGCTAAGACTCACTAGATTCTAAAGACTCTAGGGGTCTATGACACTTGTTGTAGTGCCGCAGAGGTGTACGAGCTTGGTCGTCGCTACAAAGCGCCAATGCTCAAGCAAGACCCAGTTGCTGTAAGGCTGGATGGACCTTTGGTGACCGGTCATTGGTAAAGGTTTATGAATTTTTCAACCCAGCGAAGAGCACATTCGAAATATAAATGGTATATTTTTGTGCTCCGCCGGGATCCGAATCCACAATCTTCCATTTACGAGTCCGAAGTGTTGCCACTACGGACTACGGACCGGTCCAAGATGCCAACGACACGCGGTGTACCTGAGCGGTTACCCATCCAAGCACTGACCACGCCCAATGTTGCTTATGCTGCTATGAAAACAAATCAGGTATTGGCTTGCGGCCATCTTGGATTGACAGGTCTTCGTACAAATGCATCATTAGTTTGTCAAAGCGTGGGCTCAACCGACGACTAAAATATCTAAGAACAGCCCCGTAGATGTTCATACATTCAGTCGTAACTTCTACCAAGTAGAAATTATATTTTAATTTTAAATGTCCTTCTACCAGACCCACTTTGTACCTACAATTATCTATCACAATGAACTGTTGTTAAAAGGGCATCCAGGTCAATTGACACTGATTTGATGTGCTGACATTGTCTGAATTGCATATTAGGTGTCAGTTGTCATCATGCTTTCACACAATGCACGCTTATTCAAGTTTGCTGACGTTTCATTTTTAGAAGAGTTGATAAAACAATTTCCTATGTTTAATATTGTTACGATTCTATCTCGGGTTCACTTTTAATAAAATTGCGGAATATCCAGAGTCATAATAAAAGGAGAACTTGTATGAAGGTTATGACTCTGGATGAAATGAAAGAAGTATGTAAGGACAGAAAGAAATGGCGGTTGATCTGTAATGCTGGCGGCTAGGGCTAGGGTTTGTCATGTTTTCCAATTTTTTTGTAAATTTTAAATTAGAATTTTGTATTTTATATTTGATTTAAAGTGTTATTTGTTGTATGACTTATAGGTTGGTATGCGGCTGACCACCCATGCTGTAGAAAATGGTTCACTTTGCCAATGTCATCCTTGTTTCAGGGAAGGTCGGCAAGAGTTGCATGGTGTTTGTCCATTTGAGATTTGGTTTTTTTATATTGTAGGTTCACATGCGGCATGCGCAAGCGCGAACTTGTACGTGCCTGCTTGTGAGAATGCATTTAATGTGTATCCCCAATGTTACATATCTTTGCAACTTAGATTAGATTAGATTAGATATCCATTTCACAGTTTTTATGGTTCAACAAGTTGATTACATAATATGGTTCACTCTTCACACTTCTATCTTTGTCGGTTTCACGGCTAGAGTGTTTATCGATCACTGCCTGCTTAACAGAACTGCGGCATTTTTATAAGTAACCAAGGCCTATTCTCGCGTCTTCCTTAATTGTAGATGATGATGGATGATTTATTTCCAGTGGTGCCGTTTAATGAACACAGACCATCTCAAAGGCGCCGTGGCTCTTCGAAAACAGCATTTTCTTAAGTCCTCTTCTGGAGGTGATGGTGGGCTGGTCAGAGCGAAGGTCGACAGGCAGCTTGTTCCAGGCAACTGGCCCAGCTACTCTAAAGCTCCTGTCCTCTAAAAATTAGAGGTATTTGCTCTTATGGGTTCTTTGATCCTGTTGGCAGCAGTAGAGGCAGAGCGCAGTGGTCGCCTTGTAGCGACGTCAGCAGGACATAGTTCAGCGAGACATGGGGGTGCCGTACCCTTTAAGGCCTTATGGACTGTGAGACATAGCTTTAACTTGACCCTCTTACAGACCCTCAGCCAGTGCAGCTCCCGCAAATGACTAGGCGCCTCAAGAATAAATATTTCCAGAGAGTACTACCAGAAGCATCAACAGTTTAAAGTGTCAAACACACACATACACAACAAGTAAACACGCGCAGGTACACAATCACAAAACACGCAGGTATGAACCTATACATTCGTAACAGTACTTATTGAATCAACATGAATGGCATCTAGAATGTCCTAATGTGAAATGCCCTTTCAGAGTGTTCAAAAAGAATTAGTAAGTTTAGGACAATAGTAGGTGTATGCGTTTTTAAGCGTTAGCGTGCCACGCCAACATTTTGTTTTAGATTACATTACATTAGCTGTGTTCTTGAAAAGGACAACTTACCACTATCATCTGTCTTCGTTTTCATCTAATCTAATCTAATCTAAGTTTGCAAAGATGTGTAAGATTGGGGATTCAAATTACATGCGTTCTCACAAGCAGACACGTACAAGTTCGCGCTTGAGCATGCCGCATGTGAGCCTACAACATAAAAACCAAATCTCAAATGCACATACACCCTGCAACTCCTGCCGACCTTCCCTGAAATAGGGGTTACATTGACAAAGTGAACCATTTCTACAGCATGGGTGGTCAGCCGCATACCAACCTATAAGTCAAGTAATATAGATATAATATAGGAGCCGTTGGTGGACGTGCGCTGCTCATCATATGCAGACCTTAAAAGAGCCGCACAAGATAGGGAGGAATGGAGGAGAAGAGTGAAAGAAATTGCTGCAAGCCAATCGCAGGATTGAAACAAGAGAAGAAGATAGGAGCTGGAGCTTCCGGACGTTTCTCCCATATCTACGATGGGCTTCTTCAGCGTGAAAGTGAAATGATGAAGATGATCTTGATGCAGCTGTGATAAAACTATGTTTCATCAAAATCATCTTGTTTTTAGATGTTGAACAAAACTGCAATATTGTCAAACAGTACGATATGTTAAGTACCAAAGTATATACTGAAACAAACTTCCAGATGTTTCGATTCACGGAAGCGAACCCTTAATACTGAGACACACAGCCATACGCTGTACGGTACATGGAGAAATTTATCATTGCGATTTGAGAGCCGATAGAAATTGGATCTTGTTCTCTACGGCTCTGGCAGACGCAGCAAAGGTAGATAAAACGGGAAGCCCGAGGCATGAGTCAACCTGTCCTTATCCTGGGCTCCCTGTTAGAACAACACAGTGACAAAACAACACATGACACAACATCTAATGACATTACGTCACAATGACAATACATTATGTTATGACAAAACATTACAATGACAATACATCACAACAACAACACAAAGAAAACACATCACATGAAGTTTGTGATGTTTTGCCATGCGATGTTCTTTCATGTCCCGTTTATGGTATGTAGGTATTGTAATGTAAATAGTAGATTAATATAGGTGTACACCGTAGGTAGCAATAATTATAGACCTAAGAAATCTAGAAATTAAATGATCCTTTTGTAGTCTTGAACTTGGTAGAATGTTCGCGAATGTGCTGGCAAAATTAGTCACTGGAAAGTACTGCCTGTGAAGTATATAAGGCGTAGAATTGAGTGCGCTAAGCCAGTGAGATAGTTGCCTTTGATTTGAAGAGTGTAAGCGATACTAAACTGTGAAAATAAATTTGTGTTACCAAAAATGTTAAAAATAAATGTAAATTTGTAAAAATAAATTAAGTGCAAATAAAAATCCTGAAAGAAGACCTGTATGTTTTAATATAGAGACTTTTTCGAACCAAAAACATTACAATTGGTGTCAGGTGTGAGGTTTAAAAAAAAAAAAAAATCTTCTTTCCTACAAAATAAACTAAAATAAATAAAAAGTGCTTAAATTAACCATACCCATATTGAAATCTTTGTGAACTGTTTAAAAGATAAATTAAATTCGAAATAATAAGAAAAAAAAAACGCAAAACCATTTACAACATTCTGGAACTTTCTAAAAAAAATAAAATAATAATTATTAGCTTATCCTGTTAAAAAGTCATCAGTTTGGACTGTTTCTTATTTTGTGTGATAAAAATAAAATAAATAAATAAAAAATTCTGGTAGTCATGCAAATTATTATTTAGCCTAGAAACGGACAACCAATATTAGCACAAAATTTTGTCACCGACGAGGGGGAAGGGGGGGGGACACGCACATTGTCAGATTATTCTGATATTCCCTATACTACCGCAATAAAATATCAGTAGCTTTCTTGTGTCGCACATCTCTAGGGGGGGACAAGCCATGATCGAAAAATGTTTTTTTTCGGTAATTGCAATACAATTTAATAACGATTTTGGATTATTAAGGTTCATTTTTCTCTTCCTGGGGGGGGGGAGGTGTAATTGCCCCCCCTGCCCCTTTCCTAGTTACACCCATGTGATGTTTTTTCCTTTTGTTTTTTTTGTCATAGTGATGCTATGTCGTGTGTCATTCTGTCATGTGTCGTTATGTCATGTGTCGTTTTGTCACTGTGCCGTTCTAACCTGCCACCCTTTATCCTGATCCCCCGCCTGACTGTCATTATAAACACACGTATAATATACCGGTTAGTAGTCTAGTGGTAATGCCTCGGATCCGTTAATGGAAGCTCGTGGGCTCGAATCCAGTCCGAGCGCAAAAAAAATACCACTTATATTTTCAAATATGCTCTTCGCTGTGCTGGGAAATTCATATACCTTTACCAAAGGTTCATCCAGCCTCACAGCAACTGGGTTTCATGTTACGCTTCAATGCCTTAAGCTAGTTTAGTTAATTATATGTATCTGCTCACCCCTGTTTCAGGAAAGGTCGAGAGTAGCAGGGCTTATGTTCATTTGGGGCTTGCGTTTTAATGTTGAAAGTTCTCATGCGGCATGTGCAAGCGCAACCTTTACGTGTCTGCATGTGGGCATACATTTAATATGATTCATAAATGTTAATAATTCTTTGAAACTTTGATTATTGATTTTAGTTCACGTAGTGTGTTGAAACAGAAGATGATAAAAACAAGAAAATATAGGATTTTTATGACAATTTTATGTCTGACATTTGTGTCTCATGCTATGCTTCAATGCCGTTTGATACTTAATTATATTATAGGTAAATGCTCTTAGGTGTGATCCTACCGTGGACTTCTTCGAAAGATTTCTGGAGTATAGCGCACAAAATAATGTGATGAGATAGTTTGGACATGTAGAAAGAATGGATGATGAAAGACTTACAAAGTGTACATACAGAGAAAATGTGAAAGGGAAAGAGGAACGGAAAGACCGCGAAAAGTATGCCAGATTCAGGTCGGTGAAGTTGTGAAAGAATGGGATACACAAAGCGAATGTAAAAGAAGGAAATCTATGAAAAATTTGATGAATGTGAATGAATTGAAAAAGGTGCGCAAGGAAAAAATGGAGGCGAATCTGCACGGGCTCTGGCTAACCCTAGCGGAATGGCAATAGAGTTACAGTCACAGTTACAGGCGTACACTCGTAACGAGGTTCTTTCATTCGAAATGCCAAATAGAAGTGGAGCATCCGTGGAAAGAAACATAATATTCAAGGGAACTTTGTGTGTTCGGAGTTTCTTACGTTTACATGATTTCATTACTTTTATCAAATTATGTATAGACCCTTGGCATTCTAGCTGATTAATATCAAAAGGTAGCTGATTCGAGTCTCAGCCAAAGCTCAGAAAATGTATGTATTCTATAATCTATCTATAATCTAAGTTGCAAGGATGTATTCATTTAAAGCTCTCAAATAAATGCCCACAAACAAACACGTGTAGTTCGCACTTACAAATGCTGAATGTGTACTTACAAATAAAATCCAAACCTCAAATGAACATAAGCCCTACAACTTTTGCTGACCTTCCCTGACACAGGGGTGACATTGGCTAAGTGAACCATGTATTAAATTTTCAAAATGCCGTAAGATGTCAGCCCTGTTTCGAGGAAGGTTGGCAAGACGTTGCCAACGACGATACCATGTTAAAAGCACCGGTTCTCATCAAATCACCGAAGTTAAGCAACATTGGGCGTGGATAGTACTTGGATGGGTGACCGCTTAGGTACACCGCGTGTCGTTGGCATTTCTTAGACCGGTCCGTAGTCCAGTGGCGACACTTTGGACTCGTAAATGGAAGGTTGTGGATTCGGATCCCGGCGGAGCACAAAAATATACCACTTATATTTCTAATATGCTCTTAGCTGGGTTGAACAATCGGCGTTATTCACACATAGTTAATCCATGGATCAACCGCCACCTAACGTGAATTTCCGATACATAAAAAAACAATGATTTATGGATTATCTTTGGACCAAATGTGTTGTGAATATGGTTGTGAATAACCCTAGTAACTTTTTAAGTCCATAATAATTATGAGAATCAGAAATCTGAATACTTTCTTATAAACATGTAGATATTTCCCATTTATGGATTTTATTTACAATTCTCAAGTCGGCATTTCTTTACGGTATGTTCATCTTTCTTCGTTTTTCCACAAGGATGCCTCCCGAGGACATTGGTTAGGCCAAGCATGCGCTCACTCCGACAGATGATTTATCTTTATTTACTTCTGCTTCAGTTTTATTCTCTCGCTACTCGCTCTCTAGGTGTGTACCTACCGCAGTCTGTTATATTGTTTTCCGTAATTGACTTTACAGCCGCGCACTCTCACTTTTTCATTTTTCACTCTCCGCTGAACACTGCCTAGGTCACAGTTTCACAAAGTGTTTGATATCGCGACCTTCTAAGAAACAACAAGAAATCTTGATGTAAAAAAACTCAACAAAAACTATGTTACGTTAGTTTCTATTTACACCTGAAGATGAAAGGTACTACTTCTCCCGAAACTGATCGTGTTAAACAAAAATAAAAGTCATGTGAATTAAAACAAAGTATTTTTTTATTTTAATCTAAGAAAAACTTTTTTCATTCCTTGAAAACTATTTACGTACATATCTCTATTTTTTGGTCAATCCGCAACGCAACTAACTCAGCTTCACATATAGTGTAACTTCTCCGTGTTAACACCGAAGAGTGGCGAGTGGAACCTGTTTATTTGTACAGATAAGGGGGGTGGCCTCACGCCTACAACTTCAGTTAAAGTGCGGGTTTCCCATCTTCCGAGGGGGCTGTTTCTCATTTCTTGTGAAGGCTGAGGAAATTTAAAAAAAATAAAGTTGATACTGTTATTGTTACTGTATTCTGCTGCCGTTTCACTAGGGATAACCGCTACCTCCGCAGATGCGTCTACCCTTTTGTCTGTCTTTGCATCATATCTCTTCAACATTCATCACTTTCTTCATACATACTCTTCTCTTATTCTCACTTTGCAGGCTCCATTCTTTCGCAATCTCACATATTCGGTCTATCCATTCCTTCGTCGGTCTTCCCCTTCCACGCTTTCTTCTGACATTTCCTCTGTACACTATCTTCATTAGTTGTCCATCATCCATTCTTTCAAAAAAGATAACAACCTTTATAACACCAATGTGACAGACACCGTCACTGGAGCATTGATGACTAGTATGTAGTTTTATGATGTTTTATTTGTGAAAAAATGGTCAATGTTCTGTGGGTGCCTATACTTATAAATAAATAAATAAACAACCAAGTATTTTTATCATTCGAATAATAAAAATGTATTAGATTGGGAATCCCAAGTTGAGAAACGATTTGAGGACTAGATAATTAAAAAAAACTCAAGAGCAACATCAAGCGTCCTCCCAGCAAAACCAAAAAAAAACTCTGTTCAAAGATTTATTATCCAATACTCGTGTATGAGCGAACTTAATTTGGAGCTTGGCTCATGGAAGCAATCCTTCTTTGCTGCTGGGCGCGCCTTTACAATCAAAATGCCAAAAGGGAGGACGCGAGATTTCGCTATCTGGCCTTAAAAAAATCTGTAATTATTTTGAAGTTTTTTGTACTTACTTTTAAATCAACGAGTAGCCTTTTAAGGAGCTTTTTTTTTAAATGATTAATGTGTTAAGGCATACTCACTTCTGTACCTTAGAGCATAAACAACGGAAGTCCACTTTTTTGCGTTTTTGAGTTAATGATGCAGACATTATTATAATTAGCTGTTCTATAAGTGGTAAAAATATTGGAGTCCTCGGACTCATAGTTACTGAGATATCAAGTGTAATATATATGGGATGCACATAAAAGTGCGAGCATAAACCACGGAAGTTTCACATACGGTGTTCACATTAAATATCGATAAAATAAGATAATCAGTGTTTATAGATCAAAAATATCTCGTCTAGTTTCGAATTTATGATGGTTTAAAAAAGTGCACATTTTCACTAAAACTCGTCTCCTGCACATTTTACTAAATGTGACTACCGTTGTTTATGCTCTAAGGTACAGAATTGGAATAGCATTAAAACTGGCCCCAAAATATGTTTTAAAATGTAACAAACAAAACTGTGTTTTCTTGTAATTCCTTTAACTTTCGCTTTTCACATAAATTATTAAGAGGCCGTTTACAAAAAAAAACCTTTTTGTTTAAAACGATGTTTCTTATATTTTATGGCCTTTGTAAGGAAGTGCCATTAATGAAAAAAATCACGCGTGTTTATTGATTCTTTATATAAATTTTAAAGTTATTTTTTTGTGTATAACATAAAAAATAACACCACAAAAATATTTTTAAAAAACTCGTTTTTTTTGCATTTTTTGTTCTAATTTTGTTGTTGTAAATTTTGGAAAAAAAATCTTCATAACTATAGAATGATACAATTTCTAGAAAACGATGCAATTTTGTTAAGGTAATGTGAACAGTTTTCGAGATATATAAAATAACTGTTTCACCGTTTAAAAATGACCGGTCCGTAGTTTAATGTTAACACTTCGGACTCTGAATGGAAGGTTGTGGGTTCAAATCCCGGAGGAGCACAAAAAAATACCATTTATATTATCAAATTTGCACTTCGCTGGGTTGAAAAATTCATAAACCTTTACCAATGACCGGTCACCAAAGGTCCATCCAGCCTTACAGCAACTGGACCTTGCTTGAGAACTGGAGCTTTGTAGCGACGACGTCCAAGCTCGTAAAAAGGTCGATAGCTCAATTGGTAGAATGCTTGCATTTCATGCCGAGAGCAAGGGTTCGATCTCAAGGTTTACTCAGCCTTCACAAGAAATGAGAACCAGCCCCCCCGGCAGCTGGGAAACACCCACTTCAACTGAAAGTGATTGGTGTGAGGCCGACCCCTTACCCGTAAAAATAAATAGGTCCCGAATCGCCACATGCGATCCCGTCGCGGATAATGCAGGCAAGAAGGTGCACTATATGTGTAGCTTAGTTGCGTTTTTTTTTCAATAATGGCTTTCCACAGTGTTTCACAAAAATCTCTTGAAAATTTATTCTGAATCGTTCACTCATTTATTTCAAGTAAAAAAACTTCCTCAAAAAAATTAAAAAAAAATTTATGGCCATAGATCGAAAATCACATCCTCCCTTTTTACACATTGATTGTAAAGGCGCGAGCCGGCCCGATTCACGAAATCCATTACGTTTTCATCCAGGCCCTATGTTTTTTACACATCGTCGAGTCGATATAAAGTCGGGCGGGCGAGGTGGTCGGTGCGCCTGGGAGATTTGTTTGAGATTTATGCTCCTCGCTCGATATTGGCGAGAAGCGGTTCACCATATGCCAGGAAGAAAGACGACAATTCGGTGACTGTAACTTCGGCTCGACCATGGGTTGTTTTATTTTTTCAACTAAGCTACACATATAGTGTAACTTCTTGCCTGCGTTTTCCCGAAGGGGTCGCATGTAGCGCTTCGGGACCTATTTATTTTTACAGGTAAGGGGCCGGCCTCACACCAACCACTTTCAGTTGAAGGGAGGTTTCCCAGCTCATTCTGGTTCCCATTTCTTGTGAAGGCTGAGTAAACCTTTGAGATCGAACCCTTGCTCTCGGCATGGAATGCAAGCATTCTACCAATTGAGCTATTGACCTTTTCTTGATCGTCGTCGCTACAAAGCGTCAATTCTCAAGCAAGACCCAGTTCCTGTAAGGCTGGATGGACCTTTGGTGACCAGTCATTGGTAAAGGTTTTATGATTTTTTCAACCCAGCGAAGAGCAAATTTGAAAATATAAATGGTTTATTTTTGTGCTCCGCCGGGAATCAGACCCACAACCTTCCCATCCAGAGTCCGAAGTGTTACCACGGACTGGTCTAGTGTTGGGTTGTAGTGCCCTTAAACAGCTGGATCTGGAGCTTGAAAGATGGATCGGTAAAGCGTGTTGTTTCATCGATACTGTTACGAACCATGGATTCGTTGGATGGGAGCCTTGGCACGCTCCTTGGTGTGTCGAACAATCCTATTGGAAATATCTACCATGTTCGAGAACATTCAAGAATCGTCACATACAAATACGTGCAAAGAGTCTGCGGGGGGTCAGAGTCGCTTAGATCATTGTAACGCGAACACTACTATAAGCAGGTAGTGAAGAGTACATTGTAACGTACGTTGTGAAAAATAAATAAATTTAATGAAAATAACCCAAAGTCAAATCACACCAATATTTTGGTCAGCCGCATACCAAACTAGAAGTCAAGGAACATACACAACAAATTGCATCCTTAATATCAACAAATTATAACATGTATGGATGGACAACAAAAACTAACAGAAAACAAATTCTAGTTAAAAAAAAGCCCTAGCCGCCAACATCACAGATCAACCGCCTTTTCTTTCATTTCCTCCAGAGTCATAACCTTCTTCATACAGGCTCTCCTTTTATTATGACTCTGGATATTCCATCCAAATGTGAAATACAAATATTGCAATAAAATTATCTGTCCGACCTGCAATAGCGACTGCCATACTCTATGCATGATTTAAAATATGTATGAGTTGTTGTTTGAGTATTTGCATGCAACAGGGACTTAAATATTTATTAACTTTGCGAGTAATATGTCGGATTACGGTCATTACCTGACTCTAGTCGGACTACCTGCACTAGTTCTACAGTCGCATCGCTCAGAAGTTCAAGTAACAGCTGATAGTTCGCGAAACTGTTCATTTCACAGCGTTTTGTTTGCGTTAATATTATTTGTACGGCGCACCGAATAATGATGATATCGTTGGTTAAAAGGCAATAGGGCATAAGCGAAAAAAACTTAATTGTTCAGAAGAGCAGTTTAACTTTTTTATTTTTTATCATATCTGGAGGAAATAAAAGAAGTATGTAAGGACAGAAAGAAATTGCGGCTGATCTGTACTGTTTGCGGCTAGAGTTTATTAAATTGGATTTTGTTTTTTTGTTTGAGTTTCGATGTCCATAGATATTATTATTTGTTGATTTATAAAATGTAATTTGTCGTGTATGTATATAAAAAATATCGTCATAAATTTCACTTTACATTTCGTTATATGGAATTGTCTTACATTTCGTTCTATGGATTTTTCCTTGAGTTTTTTTTCCCCTACAAACCTTTGGACCAACGAAAATGTACGGCATGTAAAAAAATATTATCTATGCATAAAATACTTTCAAAATAAATTAATTTTATGTTGTTTCAAATCACCCCCCGGAGCACGGAAAGAAAGGGGGTTGCAACCCTTGATTTTTCCCTTTGTCGCACGATTTTTGTACGGGGTTGCGGAATAATAGATTAAAAGCTGTATTGAAACAGCATGAAACTGATGCCGTACAGAGTAAAGTGACCAAATATACCCTGGAAAATGTCAGAAAATCAAAAAAAATTCCCTACTTTGTGGCGCACCATTTTTTTACGGCACTGCGCGTTTTCTTATTATTTTTCATAATCTAACGATGGTAAAAATGCCGTAAAAAAATATGTGAACAAAATCTACTCACTCCTACCTGCACTTTTGAATTTTCACCAGCACTCAGTTGGACACCTTACAAGTGACGGCATAGTGCTGAATCTTATTATTGCATGGTCTTATATCATACTATATACGTCACCTGGTGGTTCATATGACCCATCCATTTTTGAACATGGGCCTGTAGTCTAAGAGTTACATGGTTACAGTACAGTATTATTAAAGTTTGAGATTGCAGAAAAGTGGTATAACTGTTTTTATTTTGTACCTATAATCTATTCATTTATCGTTAAAAACAAAACAGCCCTTAAATAAAAAAAGGCATTTATTGGCAATCTTATTAATGCAGTTTTTCGATATAGTACGATTTTTTTAATGTCACAAGCGCCTTTAGGACAAAAAAGGACAAAATCTTGTCGGTTATACCGAAATAATACTGTGAAAACGCAGTTGTTTGCTTGTTCATAAACAACAACAAAAACTCAACGTAGAGCTATGGGAGTTAGCGCATTAGTAAGAGCGGAAATATTCAAGTAGGATAGCATTCATAACTCATTTTGGCCAAAACGTCGCTTATGCCCTACTTCCTTTTAATCGTCGATATTGTGTATTCAGTATTCACAATTCAAGAAACAACCGCTAGACAGCCATGCGACTTACTCACGTTGCAGCTTTACTTGCGTCTGACTTAAATACTTACCCATCACTAGCCTAATATTATTTTCGGTCAAGTCTGATCTAAACCTCAGTTGGTAGAGTGCTTGTATTCCACGCCGAGAGCGCGGCTTCGAATCCCACCGAGGGTGTCAGAAACGATTTCTCGGTGTTTTTTTTAACCCCTTCTTCTTCATCTTCTTCTTGTGCCACTTCTAACGAAAATCGGCGATAATCATAGCTATTTTGATTTTTGATGCTGCGGCTCGAAACAGGGACTTGGGGCTTCTGCCGAACCACTGTCGCAGGTTCTTCAGCCACGATGTCCTTCGGCGTCCCTGAGATCTTCTCCCCTCAATCTTACCCTGAATGATAAGATGAAGGAGACGGTACTTCTCATTTCTCATAATGTGACCGAAGTACATTAGCTTTCTCTGCTTAATGGTAGGCAGGAGCTCCTTTGTAGTGCGCATTCGTTGAAGGACTTCTTCATTGGTGACTCCAAGAGATCCGAAGCATTTTTCGGTATAGACACATCTCGAATGTTTTCAATCCGTCTCTCCAGTGCCTGCGTGAGAGTCCATCCCTCCATACCATACAGAGCGATTGGGAAAACATAGCACCTCACTATGCGCTTCCGCAGTTCAAGGCTTAAACCCTAAAATAAAATACCGGCAAGGTTTACTCAGCCTTCACAAGAAGTGAGTACCAGCCCCCTAGAAAGCTGGGAAACCCCCACTTAAACTGAAGTGTTCATACCAACGTATTGGTAAACGAACAGTATTTCGAAAGGAATGTAAGATTGTTTCTATAGCATTCGCATCACCGAACTTTTTATTGTTGTTAAGCTTCTTTCGGTGTGATTGCCATTAGAAGAAGAAGAACATCTGCTAGTGATGTGGACCATTAGCAACTATGGACGAGTACTGCTCTTCGTTTTTTTTTCCTCCACAATTCAATAGCAGTTTCTCGCGCATTGTGTAGGCATCACATAGTGATGTTCCCTTTATTCTCCGAGTAGGGATGCTCTATGCCCACTTATCCGTCCTATCTCTCACTCTAGAATAAAACTTCTCATTCCTACTCGAACGCGGCGTGCTTACGAAGAAAATATCGAAACAAGAACATCAAGATATAATCTAAGTTGCGAAGATATATCAACATTTAAAATTTTATATTATTGAATGCATGCCCACAAACAGACACGTGTAAGTTCGCGCTTACAAATGCCGCATGTATACTTACAATTCAAAAACAAAACCTCAAATGACCATAAGCCCTGCAACTAATGCCGACCTTTCCTGGAACAAAGGTGACATTGGTAAAGTGAACCATTTTTTTACAGTATGGGTTGTCAGCCTGATTCCAACCCATGTTTTTCAAGAAACAAGCGGAGGATGGGCGCCCTTGGGGTGGCTAGAGCCACTAAACGGCGCCCAAAAGAGAGTAAAAAATTATCTTACTATATATGTATATACTGTAAAAAATGGTTCACCCCCCCCCCCCCCCCAGTTTCAGGGAAAGTCGGTAAAAGTTGTAAGAATTATGTTACACATCCAGCATTTTTACGCGTGAACTTACACGTGTCTAATGTAGGCATGCATTAAAGCTGAGCTCAATATATCTTTTTTTTAATTAAAAAAAAAATGTGAAAAAGAATGCAATTCACTAACCTTTTCTGTCTGGCCAGAAACAGGTATTAATATCATCAATTAATAATTCATTATTGTTTATTTTCAAGAATTATTACTTAATTAATAATTACCCAATAACATCTGTTGAACCAGGGTCAAAGTTATGGTCAAATGACCCAGGCGGGGATCGAACCAACGTTGTTCTATTCCAAACACGCTAGAAAGATCAGCCCACTTGGCTCTCTCGGCCATAACACCGACAATCTGTGCAATTTAGATTATAGTAACCTCATTTTTGAGTTCTAGCATCCTAGATGTGGGTTTTCGAAATAACTGAAACTTAGATTACAGACCGAAAGAAGAAGAAGGAGTATGCAGCGCCTCTAGGGAGCGTTTCACTTGTAATACATTTTTTGGTGAATGCCGTGGTTGAGTTGGAACGCAAGGTCTTCTTACATCGTGGCACTTGGGTTACAGATTGAATCTTTGTTGTTGAGCTGAAAGGACTCGGAGTGATCTGGGTTCTATGACGTATAGATTGCGTATAGTAGGTCGAAATCCCAAAATTTCAACAGCAACGGGATCATGCCAAAAATGCTACGTGTACTTAAATGTAATATTCATGTGACAAGTTTCTTCGAGCTAATAAAACTCCATGTCCTAATTAGCTTTTATAAAATGTTACTGATCCATTACCATAATATATATCATACGATGTGTTATCTTAACGTATAAAAATCTAACTTCTAAAACCGCTGTTCCCTGTGTTCGCTGAACCGTTCAACCGATTTTCGACCAATATTTTAGAAGACGTTGAGAGAAAATTTGAGATCGTGTGAAGTTTTATATCGATCGGAATACATACCTACACATTTCGTCTTTTTTTTCTTTCATGCAAAACTCAGTGTGCTTTATATATTTGTCTTAATGTTACTTTAAACGACGCGACGTACAGATTTTAAGTAATTTTTAACTTTTTAAAATTAAGAAATCCTTCAGAAAAGTTGAGATTTTTAGCATTTTTTTTCATAAAAGTGTAGACACCTTTGAAAGTGCGTGAAGTTTGATATCAATTTGGAAAATTAATACATTTTTTTCTGTTTTACACAAAAAGCTAATTGTGCAAGAAATATATTATGACTTTTCACAAGGTTCAGTTTGTTCAACCTATTTTTTACAAAACCGAATAGAAAACTTTCAAGATCGTTTGAAGTTTGATATCGATCGGATTTTTTTCTTTATTCTCATATTTTTTATACAAGAAATAAAAAGTATTTGACTTAGAATAAGGTTAAGATTTTCAACATTTTTTTCCTGAAAACATGTTGATTATCCTTGCGGTAAATCGTAAGTTTGATGTCCATCAATTATAAAAACAAAAACGTTTCTAAAACTTCTCAATCCCTCGGAAGCAGAGGAAAACTTTTACTTCACATTAATCCAGTTATTTATGATCATGCTGTAACTGTTACGCTGTTACCGTTCTATTAGGGGCGGCCAGAACCTCTGCAAAGTCTCCTCCACTTATTCTCATCCTGATATACTTCTCTTAGTTCAGACAATTATATATTTTTTTTTTTTAAAACTGAACAATTTTAAAACTTAATTTAAATCGGATATTTAACGAACCGTTTGGAGAGAACTTACATCATTCTCTACGTTTCTTCAGCGACGTAGCCGACGTCTTCAGGAGAACATCCTCTCTGTACGGCGACTGACTTAACCCTAACTTAAACCTAACTTCTCTTATTTCATTCATATCCATCACCTTTTAAATGCATTTCCTTCTTTTACATTCACTCTGTAACTATTTAGTCCATACCTTTTTTATTACTATTTAAATATGTAAATATAACTTTCTTTGTTTTTGCATAAAGTCTATTAAAATAAATAAATGACTGGGGCATACACAGTGAGAAAAAGAGAAGAGGTGACCGTTCCGTTGTCTAGTGGTGTATACTTTTGACTCGTAAACGGAAGGCTGGCGGTAAGGCTGTAAGGCTGGCTCCTTCAAAGTGAAGATAAATAGGATACAGGTCCGGTCGGCGTGTTCCCATTCCACGACCTAAAAGGAATGTTCACTCAGAAATGCACACGGAAGTATCATACCCTAAATCTGCCGTTATTGTTTCTTACACTTTATGGTCTTAGCAAAAAAGTGACAGTAATGAAAAAAATCAAGCATGTTTATTAATTTTTTATCTTAATTATAAAGTTTAAACAAAATATATAACTTAAAAATTGCGACCACAAAAAAATATTTAAAAAAATACGTTTTTTTCACTTCTGTAGCTACTTTCTCGTGTGTGCTATGTTTTGGAAATATTTTTTTTCATTCTATTTATAGAACTATACATTGTCTAGTGTAGTATCGAAACCGTTTTTTTATAATGTCAATAGTTTTTGAGTAAATATGGAAAAACTGAAACTACTTGATGAATTAAATTTTTTCCGTGTGCTTGTCTGAGTAAACATTCCTTTTAGGTCGTGGAATGGGAACACGCGTCCGGTCGATAGCTCAGTTGGTAGAGTGGTTGCATTCCATGCCATCAGCTCGGGTTCGAATCCCACCGAGGATGTCAGAAATGATTTCCCTTATAAGGTATACTCAGCCTTCACAAAAATGAGTACCAGCCCTCTCGGGAGCTGGGAAACCCCCACTTCAAGTGAAAGTGGTTGGCTTAAGGCCGCTCCCCTTACCTGTAAAAATAAATAAATTCAACTCGCCACATACGAAACCCTTCGGGGATACCGCGGAGAAGTTTCACTATATGTGTAGCTTAATTGCGTTTTTTTTTAAGTGCCCTCATAACGCAGTGAACCACGCTGGCTACAGGTTGTTACTTGTATTATTAGATGAGTCATATGAAGTGCCCTTTACATAATAATCTACTCACACGAGAACCGCCCGTCAATTAGTCAAATTACATCCATACATTTTGTATTATTTATTACAGGTATTTTTGTTAGTACTAAAAACGCGCATGTAACGTATACAAAATAACGCGCTTGGGAATACACACAATGTGAAATGTACAAAGTAATTATAATATCGACGGTTAAAAGGAAGTATGTCGTACTTGTGTGAATTGAGCAGAGTCGACCAGATGGGTGGAAAACGATGCACTCTTCGTTCTGCACAGAGGGACGCCGTAAACAGGCTTCAACTGCCTCTTCGACGGAACAGAACCGGTTTCGGAGACAGGGCTTTTAGTTCGGCTGGTCCATCCTGCTGGAATAGTCTACCTCTGGAGTTGAGAACAGAAACCAGTGTTGGCAGTTTCAGGAATTTGCTTAAGACACATTTGTTTAACAGAAGCTTCAACACATAAAAGCGCCCTTGGGGTGGCTAGTGCCACTAAACGGCGCTGTACCTATACAAATTGTCCAATTATTATTATTTATGTCACCCCTGTTTCAGGGAAGGTCGGCAAGAGTTGCAGGGTGTATGTCCATTTGAGACTTGGTTTTCATATTGTAGGTTCACGTGCTGCATGCGCAAGCGCGAACTTGTACGTGTCTGCTTGTGAGAATGCATGTAATGTGAATCCCTAATGTTACATATCTTTGCCACTTAGTTATAGTCATAGGGCATAAGCGACGTTTTGGTCAAAAATGAGCTGTGAATGCGATCCTACTTACAAATTTTACGCTCTTTCTGATGTGCTAACTCCCATAGCTTTATGATGATTTTTTTTTTGTTGTTTATCCCCAGAGCAAACAACTGCGTTTTCGATGTATGGTTTTGGTGTAACCGACAAGATTTTGGCCTTTTTGGTCCTTAAGGCGCTTGTGACATAAAAAAGTCGTAAAACATCTTTAAACTACATTAATAGGAATGCCAATAAATGCCTTTATTTTTCTAATTCTAAAGCTGTTTTGATTTTAATGATATGATAAAAAAAAAAAAAATTATGCCATTTTTGTGCAATCTCAAACATTAAACTGCTCTCCTGAACAATTTAGTTTTTGTCGCTTATGCCCTACTTTCTTTTCACCGTCGATTTAATAATAATATGCTTACAATATATTAATTGGAATACAGTCCGGTCGATATCCAGCCGAGTGAGAATTAACTTAGACAGAAGCTTATGTCGCTGTCATGATGATTCAGTAACACAAAATAAAATACCGGGAAGGTATATTTAGCCTTCGCAATAAATGAATGTATCCCCTCGGCATCTGGGAAGCCCCACTACAACTTAATGGTTGGCGTGAGACCGGCCCTCTTACCTGTAAAAATAAATAGGTTCCACTCGCCACCTTAGGTAGAACGCGGCAGGAAATTGTACTAACTATGTAGCTTAATCTCGTAGATTTGTACCAAGTATAGCTGCGTTAGTTAAAAAAATATTCGAGTTTATTTATTTTCTACCATAATATCGATACCTTAAAGTGACATATTATATGAAGCCAATAACGGTTTCTCAGATAAATGCACAATTTTTCCTATTTTCTACGTATTACTTATAGCTGATGAGAGGTGGAGTAATTCTTATAGGTACCTAGGGTAAAGAGACATTCAATTATGTACCTACTCGTATCTTGCAGAAGTCCGTCGTTCTGGAAGGTTCCAGCAAAATTGGCTTCTAAGAACTACTGTCTTTGGGAGTATAAAGGGCTGCAAGCGACTTGCAAAAATCAGTCTATATACGGCGCTCTGCTTTTGAACAAGAAAGACATTGTAAGTGAAAGTGAACCAACGGTGAAATAAATGTAAATTGTCAAACCATAAATGTGAATTAATATAAGTGTTAAATAAATATCCTGTAAAAAAGACAAGTTTTTTTTTTAATTTGAAGACTTTTTGAACCCTAAAAACACAACGATACTGAAGCTTCCTTCAAATCACATTAAAAAGTTGAAGAAATGTGAAATGTGATTAATGAAAGAATTGAAATTTTCTGTGCATTGAATTATTCAGGATCGTTTAATGCGATTATCACTGTCGATTGAATTCCCAGCTGCTTTATAGGGAATCCATAAAATTAATTCTGTACGGCATTGTACAGAGCAGGCAAGTCAAACTCAAATGATATTGCGGGCCACACTACATATTGTAAAGGGCCGTAAAAGGGTCGATAGCTCAATTGGTAGAATTTTTGCATTCCATGCCGAGAGCATGGGTTCGATCTCAAGGTTTACTCAGCCTTCACAAGAAATGAGAACCAGCCCCCCCCGGGAGCTGGGAGACCCCTACTTCAACTGAAAGTGGTTGATGTGAGGCCGGCCCCCTTACCCGTAAAAATAAATAGGTCCCGAATCGCCACATGTGACCCATTCGGGGATAACGCAGGCAAGAAGTTACACTATATGTGTAGCTTAGTTGCGTTTGCCGTTGTCGAAAAAATTGCCTCAAATAAAAATAATCAACTGGAATAGAGAGAAATATAAACACAGTTAAAATGAATTGTATTTTTTTATAAATTCAATAGGAAAAACAAAGTTTTAATTTACTTTACTTTGAAAATTAATTTATAAAAATATTTGTTTTAACAATTATGCTCCTGAAGATGCCTTATTAGGCAAAAACCTTTGAGCAAAAAAATGAATAAAAGTGAATTAAACTTTGTTTTTCGTATTGCATTTATAAAAAAATAATCATTTCTTCTCATTTATTCTTCTCAATCATAACCCTCAGCAATGAGGAACAACCACTCTTCTCCAGTTCTCTCTTGACTGCAACCAACGAGGTGCTTGCTGCTGTCTTCACTTGATCGGTACATCGTGTGAGGGATCTTTCTCTTCCTCTCTTCTCCTCCAAGTTACGTATCACAGCCAGTCGTTCCAGGATATCTTCATTGCCACGGACAACTTGTCCGAATAACTGAATGATACGGCGTGTGCATATTGTTACCAACGTATGAGTTCGTGTGAACGTGAGCCTAGGCACGTTGATGGTGTGTGTGATTGATTCTCTGGTATAGTGTCTAACAATCCCAGTGGAAGTAGCTAATATTTTCGAGAACATGCAAGAATCGTCTCTGCCGCGCAAATAAATACGATTAAAGAATTTGAAAATAAAACTCAACTCGTGAAGAAAATTTTGTGTTGAATGAATCTTCACAATGTCAACACACAATCCCTAAAACTTTTACGATTAAAGATTCTATGGGACAAATAGAGTTGCTTTGACCACTGTAACGCGAAGACCTGTAAGCAGAGAGTGAAGAGTGAACAGTAAATTGTATGCTATATTGGGAAAAATTAATCTTGTGAAATCCAGAGTCAAGCTGTTCCTTGTCTGTTCATTGACTTATAGGTTGGTATGCGGCTGACCACCCATGCTGTAAAAAATGGTTCACATTGCCAATGTCACCCCTGTTACAGGGAAGGACGGCAAGAGTTGCAGGGTGTATGTCCATTTGAGATTGGTTTTTATGTTGTAGGCTCACATGAGGCACGTGCAAGCGCGAACTTGTACGTGTCTTGGTTGCGGGAATGCATGTAATGTGAATCTCCAATGTAACATATCTTTGCAACTTAGATTAGATTAGATTAGAAGCCACCCAAACGTCGCCTGTCGTTGTACAAGATGTGTCGTAGTAATGTCGTTGACCTAGAATAATCTATAATAATCTAAGTCTCAATGATATATTGACATCTATGATATCATCTATCAATGTAAAAATTAACTAAGATGCATCATTAGGCGAAGATTGTCGAGCAAAAAAAAAAAAAAGTGAATTAAAACTATGTTTTACCCATTTGAATTTTTAACTAATTAAAAATTGACTTTTTTGTGTTAATAAATCCACGCAAAAAACGCAACGCAACTAAGCTACACATATAGTGTAACTTCTTGCCGCGTTATTCCCGAAGGGGTCGCATGTGGCGAGTTGAACCTATTTATTTTTACAGGTAAGGGGCCCGGCCTTACGCCAACCACTTCAGTTGAAGTGGGGGTTTCCCAGCTCCTGAGGGGGCTGGTACTCATTTATTGTGAAGGCTGAGTAAACTTTGCCGGTATTTTTATTATGGAGTTTGAAATAAATACCGAAATAGGAAATCATTTCTGACACCCTCTTCGGTGGGATTCGAACCCGAGTTCACGGGGTAGAATGCAAGCACTCTACCAACTGAGCTATCGACCGGACAAACCTAAATCCTAAAAAATATAAAAATTAACAATATAAAAGACTGCGGGCCACGGCCTTTTATTGCTGGGCCGCTTGTTTGACACTCCTGATGTACTAGTAGAGCTTACAAGGCCATCCGAGAATTTTTCCTTATTTCTTTGAAATGTAGGAGGAGTCTCGCCATTAAGATGAAATTAAGATGTCCCATTTTAAAAGGAAAAAGATTTTTCGCGATCAAAGTTGGGCCCAAACTTCTCTTATTCTCTTCCCGTTTGATGTCTCACGACTGTTACGTGTATTTATATCTGAATATTAAATTAAATTTGAATTTTCGCTTCAGTATCATATTAAAAAGAAACAGAATGAATATGATGTATTTCAAAGTAAAAGTTTTTGTATTGACTTTGTAAAGATTCTTTTAAAATTAATAATGCAAAAATAAAACCAAGTTTTTCTTCACAATTTGGTTTATTATATCGAGCACTTTCACAGTGTAATCACACTTTTATCAAGAGAACAACTGACAAATCTTAAATTTGTAATATAGTAACTTTAACTGTAACTCTGTCGCCATTCCGTTAGGGGTGGCCAGAGTATCTGCAGAGCTGCCTCCATTTTTTCCTATCCTAATAACCTGTAAAATAGTGAATTCAGGATAAAGTTTTAAGGGGCGGGGCTATGACGTAGTGAGCAAACGGTTAATTAATAGAGGTGAAGCTGTAGGGATTTGTGCATTTATAACACGCCATTTTGTTTATGCTCACAAATTTCCAATAATAGTTTTATAATGTGTGTCATTTCATTAATTTTTCAAATATGCTCTTTTCGAGATTGAAAAAAGTTCCATCAAGTCTAAGAGCAAATGGGTCTTGCTTGAGAAATGACGTTTTGTATAGCGACCAAGCAGGCAAAGGGCTCTTAAGGTGTGATTCACACAATAACAGCACTAACCAAGTAAAGCATCCTTTTATTATTACCATTGTAGCATTGTATTATTCATATTCCTTGACTTATAGGTTGGTATGAGGCTGACCACCCATACTGTAAAAAATGGTTCACTTTGCCAATGTCACCCCTGTTTCAGGGAAGGTCGGCAAAGTTGTGGGGCTTATGTTCATTTGAGGTTTGGATTTTATTTGTAAGTACACAATCAGCATTTGTAAGCGCGAACTACACTTGTTGGTTTGTGGGCATACATCTGAGAGCTTTAAATGAATATATCCTTGCAGCTTCGATTTAGATTTAGATTAGAGATAACAGAGAAAAAAGCGTTTTAATACTTTTAACTTTATTAGCATAGTAAAAAATACTGGATAATATGTAAAAATGAAAATTACTGATTTTAAATTACAATACTTATAATCTAATCTGCAGTGTTGATTTCTAATGTTGGTGTATTGATTTGCTACATTTTTTGCATAGGAAATTTTTGACTTTTTTTGTATAGATTTCTTTGTAAGGTTTTGTTCTTTTTTATATTTAAATGTAATTTATTATTCATATTCCTTGACTTATAGGTTGGTATGAGGTTGACCACCCTTACTGTAAAAAATGGTTCACTTTGCCAATGTCAGCCCTGTTTCAGGGAAAGTCGGCAAAAGTTGTGGGGCTTATGTTTATTTGAGGTTTGCATTTTATTTGTAAGTACACATTCAGCATTTGTAAGCGCGAACTACACTTGTTGGTTTGTGGGCATACATCTGAGAGCTTTAAATGAATATATCCTTGCAACTTAGATTATAGATAATCTAATTTTTTATGTATATTTATTACAACATTGTTTTATTTTCGCACACGATATTTATTTTATCTTTTTATCTAATTTTAGTTGCAATGGTGTATTAGCAAGTCATATTAAATGCACTCCACAAGCAGACACGTGCAGTTTCGTACACTAGGTGACATTGTCAAAGTGAATCATCTTTTACAGTATGAGTGGTCAGCCTCATACCAACCTACAAGTCAAGGAATATAAATTTTATAAAAAATTGTATATTGGTTGATTTTTTTATTATGTAATATTGTTTTGATTGTGGATTAATGATATTTATATATTTTTCTTCTCAGTTTGAAGAACAATGTATGGAAATTCGAAAAGCATTAAAAAAATATATTATGAACCCATTCTTCCCCAAAATTCTTTAAATTTACGAGCGATTAGATTTCTCGGAATGTTGTTTGCGGGAATATGAAGTCCTATATGTGGTTTATGGAAGCACTATAAATGTCACCTAGGGCACATCCCTTTTTTAAGCAGAACTGAGCAACTCTTTGGTTCCACGACCAATATGGCTCAGACAACCCGTCCACAGACAGCTCAGCCATCGACAAATCAGTCACACGACAGTTCGCCCACACGACTTTTCGATCAATGACAATTAAGTCACAGACAATTCGGAAACAGATAACTCGTTCACATACACATCAGTCACGGGCAATTCGTCTATGGACAGACAGCTCGTCTATGCACAAATCGAGCTCACGACAGTTCATCCACATGACTTTTCGGTCAACGACATTTCTGTCACATGCAATGTTGGGCCCATCATAGAGAACTACAATTAAGTATAACTAAATTAATTAAGTACAATGTTTTTTACATTAAATGTCTTTGGACATATATTGTACGTGAGCGACATCTCGCTGACTGAAAAGTCGTTTGGATGAACTGTCTTGTGACCAAATTGTTCATGACTGATGAGTCTGTGGATGAGTTTTCTGTAACCGAAAATTTGTCTGGACAAACTGTCTTGTGACCAAATTCTCCATGACCGATGCGTCTGTGGACGAAGTGTCTTTGATAGTAATGTTGTTAACCAAATAGTTATGTGAATGAAGTTTCGTGTGACCAAATTGTTCGTGACCGATGTATCTGTGGACGACTTGTCTATGTTAGAAATGTTGTTAACCAAATAGTTATGTGAATGAAGTTTCGTGTGACCAAATTCTCCATGACCGATGCGTCTGTGGACGAGTTGTCTATGTTAAAAATGTTGTTAACCAAAGAGTTATGTGAATGAAGTTTCGTGTGACCAAATCGTTCGTGACCGATGTATCTGTGGACGAGTTGTCTATGATAGAAATGTTGTTAACCAATATAGTTATATGAATGAAGTTTCGTGTGACCAAATTGTTCGTGACCGATGCATCTGTGGACGAGTTGTCTATGATAGAAATGTTGTTAACCAAATAGAAATGTGAATGAAGTTTCGTGTGACCAAATTGTTCGTGACCGATGCATCTGTGGACAAGTTGTCTGTGACCGCAAAGTCGTGTCGGCGAACTGTCGTGTGTTTGATTTGTCCATAGACGAGCTGTCTGTAGACGAGTTAATTTGTTGTGTTATATTCCGCGATCTGTGGTTGTGACACTGTACGAAATATAACATTTTGTAAACGGGGTTTTGGAAACGCTATAAGTATACCAGGGCACATCCCTTGTTTACGCAGAACTGAGCTGCTCGTTACACGTAGTCACGTTCTGTGAAACGCTCCTCTTAGAGCGCTCTAACGTAGGGATGTCTAAGATCGAGAGAAATCACTCGAGCTGAACCGTTACTCGAGTTTTGGTGGTCGAGAAATGAAAGATTGTAAGAGGCGAGAGACTTACATAGTATTATCCTGCGTTTTTCTGCTGTTTTCGATTTTTTTAAAACATTTATCTTCAAGTCTAGAGCGCTTGTATCCTATGCTGTAAGTTAGAAACAGCCCCCTCGGGAGCTGGGAAATTGTAGTTTGAGTAGCTGAGTCTCACACGAGTGAGTATCAGCTTACACGTCTCTGTCAAGCTGATTCAGTTATACAAAATAAAATACCGGCAAAGTCTACTCTGCCTTTAAAATAAATGAGTAAACGCCATCGGGAGCTGATAAACCCCTTGTACAACTGAAGTGATTTGCGTGACGCCGGCCTTCTTACCTGTAGAAATAAATAGTTTCCACCACATGCGAACCCTTGGGGGATAACGCGGCAAGGAGCTACACTTTATGCGTAGCGTAGTTGCGTTTTATTTTATTTTTACAGACCAACTACGTCAATTGAAGTGTTGGTTTCCCAGCTCCCCCGCTGGTGCTCATTTCTCGTGATGCATGAGTATTTTTATTCTGGGCTTGAAAAATAAACACTGAAATGAGAAATCATTTCTGACACCCTCGGTGGGATCTGAACCCGAGCTCTCGGCATGGAACTCAAGCACTCTACCAACTGAGCTATCGACGGGACATCGGATAGATAAAAACTATCGATCGTTACTGAGCCTGCTACGTCTAGTTTCACATTGTTCTGAAAAATTCCCCGGAGCAAATATTTAAAATACATCACCACTTCTGTAGGGTGTCGCTGCGCCCGAGACAACAGCGTAGGCAACTTGCGGAAAACTAAAGTGAACTTGCGTGGCAGTTCTCTATCGAAAACTTTGCGTTCGGCGAAAGACAAAGCGTTGGCAATACATAATATTATATTATACAGGCACTAATGTATAATTCATTTCAGTATTTGAATATTCATGCAATTGAAGATGTGCCCGTCACGTTCATCGGAGACGCTAGCGTTCAACTCAAACCTTGGCCTGATGTGACGAAAGAATATAATAGTTCTATAATAATAATAATCTATAATCTAAGATGCGAAAATATATTACATTTAAGATTCAAATTAAATGCATTCCCATCAGCAGACGCGTATAAGTTTGCGCGTACACATGCCGTATGAGGACTTATAACATAAAAACCCGAATCTCAAATGAACATAAGCCCTGCAACTCCTGCCGACCTTCCCTGAAACAGGGGTGACATTGGTAAAGTTAACCATTTTTGACAGTATGGTCAACAGGATCAGACAGGATGGTCAACCTCATACCAACCTATCAGTCAAGGAATCATTATTATTAAGCACGTTCCTTGACTTATATGACCTGTAAATATATATTCCTAGACATATAGGTTGGTATGAGGCTGACCATCGATACTGTACAAAATGGTTCACTTTGCCAATGGTCACCCCTGTGTTAGGGAAGGTCGGCAAAAGTTGCAGGGTGTATGTTCACTTGAGGTTTGGATTTAATTTGTAAGTACACATTCAGCATTTGTAAGCGCGAACTACGCGTGTTTGTTTGTGGGCCTGCATTTGACATGAGCTTTAAATGTTAATATATCTTTGCAACTTAGATTATATTATAGACATATAAACTCCTTTGATGCCCGCCATCCCAATACGACATTCCGACTGACGGATTTCATATCGACGGTCAAAAGGGAATGGGGCATAAGCGACCAAAACTAAATTGTTCAAGAGAGCAGTTTAAAGTTTAAGATTGCAGAAAAATGGCATAACTTTTTTTTTTATCATATTGTTAAAATCAAAACAGCTCTTAAACGAAATATTATAAGGCATTTATTGGCATTCCTATTAATGTGGTTTTACGATGTTTTACATTTTTTTTACGTCACAAGCGCCTTTAGGACAAAAAAAGCTAAAATCTTGTCGGTTACACCAATTCTAATCTAATCTAATCTAATCTGAGTGGCAAAATATATGTAACATTAAAGATTCACATTATATACATTTTCCCAAACAGACACGTATAAGTTTGCGCTTAAACATGCCGGCATGTGGTCCTATAATAAAAAAACCTGAATCTCAAATGAACATACACCCTGCAACTCCTGCCGACCTTCCCTTAAACAGGGGTGACATTGGTAAAGTGAACCACTTTCTACAGCATGGGTGGTCAGCCGCATTAACCATAATTCGAAAACGCACTTGTTTGCTTGGGCATAAACAAAAACAAAAACTCATGGTAGAGCTATGGGAGTGAGCGCATTGGATAGAGCGGAAAATTTGAAGTAGGATAGTATTCATAACTCATTTTTGACTATAACGTCGCTTATGCCCTTAAAATTTAAATTTGATCATATTACTCCATTGTTGAAAAAGCTGCATTGGCTTCGTTTTCCGGAGAGGGTGGTCTACCGTGTTTGTCTGATGGTTTACAAAGCTTTTAATGGTGCGGCTCCTTCATACTTGTCTGACACGTTCTCACCTGTTGACATAGATTTGAGACGCCAAACTCTCAGATCTGCGGGGTGTGGGGTGGTTGACTTAGTCCAGGCGTCACGTCAGACACGCACTAATTTTGGGGACCGTACTTTCCGGTTTGCGGGCCCAACGGAGTGGAATAGACTACCACCTCATGTGAGGAAGGTAGAAAATGTTGGTGTCTTTAAAGGAGCATCTTTACAAAAAATCTTATCCGTGATTTGAGAGGGACCTTGAGGTGTGACACACACAAAAACGGCGCTCTTTAAATATGTGTACCTTATAAATTAATTATTCTTGTATATATATATGCCCTACTTCCTTTTAACCGTCGATATGAGACTCGCTCACATTACGGAGCTGCCTCACCTTTGAAATCCACATGCTCACGTTAACCCGAACCGGAAAATAATCTCGCCTTTATAGCGTCAACATGTGAGCAACTCATGCGTGAGATCAAACCGTAACTCGGGAATATCCGCGCACTTCACAAGTCGCAGAGACATGGTTGCGAGTGTGTGATTGTGCATCTTTACTTGTGTGAGTGTGTGTGTCTTTAGATTTTTTTTTTTAATAAATTTGTGAAGAGGAATGCAATTCACCAATCGATTCTGCCTGGCCAGAAACGGGTATTAATATCATCAATTAATAATTCATTATTGTTTATTTAGTCCGGTCGATAGCTCAGGTGGTAGAGTGCTTGCATTCCATGCCGAAAGCTCGGGTTCGAATCCCACCGAGGGTGTCAGAAATGATTTCCCGTTTCGGTGTTTATTTCAAACCCCAAAATAAAATACCGGCAAGGCTTACTCAGCCTTCACAAGAAATGAGTACCAGCACTCTCGGGAGCTGGGAAACCTCCACTTCAACTGAAGTGGTTGGCGTAAGGCCGGCCCCCTTACCTGTAAAAATAAATAGGTTCAACTCGCCACATGCGACCCCTTCGGGGATAACGCGGCAAGAAGTTACACTATATGTGTAGCTTAGTTGCGTTTATTTCAATGAATTCTTAATCAATAATTGACCGGTCCGTAGCTCAGTGGTAACACTTTGGACTCGTAAATGGAAGGCTGTGGGTTCGAATCCCGGCGGAGTACAAAAAAATTACCCATTTATATTTTCAAATTTGCCCTTCGCTGGGTTGAAAGATTCATAAACCTTTACCAAAGACCGGTCATCAAAAGTTCATCCAGCCTTACAGCAACTGGGTCTTGCTTGAGAATTGGCGCTTTCTACAGCGACGACCAAGCTCGCGGAGCTCACCAAATAAATCAACCTAATTTAATTGAGTATTCATTTATCCTTGCAACCACGACTACTGATTTATAGTTCTTTCAAAAATTTGTCATTTGGGAAGTTCTTGCATACTATAGAAAACTCGCTTGTATTGCAAAATGTTTCAATTTACAGAAGAAAAAAACAGAAAAAAGCTGAAAAGCATTACAACACTCTGAAGTCTGAAGCTCACGTTATCTGGTGTATTAAAATCTGTCGCTAGTTATCATTATGTGAAGGAACTGCCAAGTCAGCTGCCTTCTCCTCCCTCCGTGGCACGACAATCGGTCACAGACAATCCGTCCACAGCTCGGCCATGGACTCAAGACAACTCGGCCACAGGCACATAGTTCACGGACAATTCACACAGCATGTCGTCCACGCGATTTTCGGTCAATGATATTTCGGTATCATACAATAACTAAGGTAACAAATAAATCAATTTAAATGTACAATAATTAATAATGTAACGGTTTTTTCTATTTTATACTCGTATGTAGTCAGCTCCATCTTACGACAGTCCCTATCCAGAAGAAAATGATTCCTCACACGGGTTCATACGCTTCTCTAATTCCACCATTTTACTAAATAGCACAAACACTTCATAAACATCTCTTTCTCTTTATTTGAACTTACAATTTGTTACAAACACACACACATAATTATTCTTACAATTTAACAATTCTAATGGGGCTTCCACACGCTTGCCAACCCATCTCAAGTCAAGCGCACAGTGTGTCGTCTAGAACATGCTAGCTGGACAAAATTAGTCAATTAGACAAAATTTTGTCCAGCTAGCATGTTCTAGACGACACACTGTGCGCTTGACTTGAGATGGGTTGACAAGCGTGTGGAAGCCCCATAACATGACGGTTTGCAACTCCGTCTCTTCTTTCTCTGCCTTGTTTTCAACCCCCTTTTCTGCGTTCCTTTGTTTTTTTATTCAAATTCAAATATTTTTTTTTACATGTTCCATTCTACCTACATAACCAATTCATCTCGTTACAATACCACAGAAAGCTCCATCACAGAATATTTGTTCTTCAAATTTTCTGTAGGCATTACTGGAGTTTTAAATAATTTCTGTGTTCTACAAGTCCGGTCGATAGCTCAGTTGGTAGAGTGCTTGCATTCCATGCTATGAGTTCGGGTTTAAATCCCACCGATGGTGTCGGTAATGATTTTCCGTTTCGGTGTAAATACCGGCAAACTTTACTCGGCCTTCACAAGAAATAAGTACCAGCCCTCTTGGGAGTTGACAAACCACCACTTCAACTGAAGTGATTGGCGTAAGGCCGGTCTGCTTACCTGTAAGAATAAATAGGTTGTTCTCGCTACATGCGAAACCCTTCGGGAATAACGCGGCAAGAAGTTACAATATATGTGTAGATGAGTTGCATTGCGTTGCATGATGGAGCTGTCTGTATATTGTACGTGACTGAAATGTTAAATGTTTCACCGAAAAGTCATACGGACAGACTGTCATGTGACCGAATCGTCCGAGGTGGATGTTATGTGTCTGTGGACGGGCTATCTGTGACCGAAAAGTCGTGTAGACGAACTGGTGTGTCACCGATTTGTCTATTGCCGAGCTGAGTGTGGGCGGGTTGTCCGTGACCGAGTTGTCGTGAAACCTCCCCCTTCCTTGCCATATTTTTTGTCCCCCCGTTTGACGTCAAAATGATATTATCATAAGAAATTGCAAGGTTTAAGGCCGAGGGGGAAAAACACCAACTCTCTTTTTCACTCACTCGCGAAAACACTGTTACGTGATATTCCTGTTACCGCCACGGCCGCCAGACGTGCCACTTAAAATAACCAAGAAAGGTTGAATTATTTTTCTAGTATAAATTTATTTATTTTATATTTATGTATTACTTCTGGGTGTTCCTGAAAGCTTGGTATAAAGAGTGGACTGCCCATGCTTTGAAGAGAAAGTTAATAATAATAATATTAGAATGATTTTTTCGGTGAGCGCTGTTTTTGTGTGAATCACACCTCAAGAGCCCTCTGCAAGCTTGGTTGTTGCTCTAAAAAACGCCAATACTCAAGCGAGACCCAGTTGCTGTAAGCCTGGATGGATCTTTGGTGATCGGACTTTGGTTATGGTATACATATGTATTTTTGAACTCAGTGAAGAGCCTTTTTGAAAATATAAATGCATGTTATGTGAATCTCCAATGTAACATATCTTTGCAACTTAGATTAGATTAGTTTTAGATTATATTAGTTTAATATTATTTTTTTTACAATAAAAAATGGTGTAGATACATAACTTAGTTTCTACTCCTCTTTGCTATAACTCAATGATAAACATTATCTTGAAGTTGCCAACTTTGTAACCTTAATTAATGAAATACAAACAACTTTGTTTCAGTATTTAGATTACTTAACGTTGATGTAATCAATCAATTAGGAGGAAATACATTCTACTCAATCGACTCTTTCATTTACTAATAAGTAGGTACGTATTAGGGAATGCAATCTCGATCTCGCGAGATCCCGATATTCCGAGTTCTCGCCTCATTTTTCGAGATCAATCTCGAAGCATAAAATGACGAGATCTCGACCAAGATTGACGAGATTGAGTGGCAGTAGTCGGCGACGCATGACATGTGCTCTCTGCGCGCGAGCGATTCGCTGACTGACGAAGGAAAGGACGGATCGCATACGCAAACTATCCCGACTATTCCCGAGTACTTACGATGTTGGTCAAGCGGGATAGAAAAGAATAAGTGATATAGTTTTGAATAGAGTAAGTGAGCGGAACATATTCGAGTGCGTGCGGGCACTTGTTTGTTTACAATTGTTTCAGTTGTGCAGTTACTGTCATGGTGTGCTAAAATTACGTGTTTGTATGGGTTAATTGAGTGAAAATTTGTATTATTTTGTTACGATTCGAGATCTCGAAAATGCCGAGATCTCGCCGAGATCGAATTTCTGATCCCTCGAGATCTCGACTTAGGTATTGATCTGACCACCCATACTCTAAATAAGCTGTTACCAATGCCACACCCTGTTTCATAGAAAACTGTCGAGAGTTTATGTTATTTAGCGGTTCAGGTTTCTGTAAAGAACATTTGCAGCAAGTATACACGTAAACTTTATTATAAGAAGTATATTTTTTGACAAGTATATGTTTTTTTTTAAATATACGCAACGCAACTAAGCTACACATATAGTGTAACTTGTTGCCGCGTTATAAAAAAAAAAAAAAATTAGGCTGATTTATTTGGTGAGCGCTGTTTTTGTGTGTATCACACCTCAAGAGCCCTCTGCGAGCTTGGTCGTCGCTGTAGAAAGCGCCAATTCTCAAGCAACACCCAGTTGCTGTAATGCTGGATGGACCTTTTGATGACCAATCTTTGGTAAAGGTTTATGAATTTTTCAACCCAGCGATGAGCAAATTTGAAAATATAAATGGTATATTTTTTGTGCTCCGCCGGGATTCGAACCCACATCCTTCCAGTTACGAGTCCGAAGTGTTACCACTAGACTACGGACTGGTCTTCATGCGACCTATCTTCGAAGAGGTCGCATGTGGCCAGTTGAACCTATTTATTTTTACAGGTAAGGGGGCCAGCCTTACGCCAACCACCAGTTTAAGTGGAGGTTTCCCAGCTCCCGGGAGGGCTGGTACTCATTTCTTGTGTAGGCTGAGTAAACCTTGCTGGTGTTTTTTTTTTGGGGCCTAAAATAAACACAGAAACGGAAAATCATTTCTGACACCATCGGTGGGATTCGAACCCTAGCTCACGGCATGAAATGCAAGCACTCTACCAACTGAGCTATCGACCGGACTTCTGATGAATTTTCACTGTGTAAATACTTAAACTTAAAAATGTTTGATTTTTTTTTTGTGTATGTCTTGATTAATAATGAATTTTAATTATAATAAATATTGTTACGATTTTCGCGGGTTCAATTTAATCAAAATTGCGGTGACTTATTTGTACGCAATTTATTTATTTTAGATTCGGTTCACGGACAGAGTCATTTTACACCTACAAGATGCGACGGTCGTTTGACTTCTAACCCACGGAGAGCTTTGGTCCTTATTTTACAGCAAGAATAAGGGTAATTTTCGAATCATTGAGGATTGATACATGCGAGACTTTACTAGAACATCCGACCGAACAATCGAGCAATTTCGAACAATACAAATTATATAAGTACCTAACATCTATGTATTTCTGGAGACAGAATTTATTATCACACAGACAAACGAAACACACTGTTACGAACTTATGAGCTCGATTGCGTGGCTTGCTTATGTGTGTGTGTCTTCCTCTAGTATAGTCTACTGTGAGTTTGAATGTGTGCATGTGCCCAGGCACGTAGTTGTTGGTATGTGTAACTAGAATAGCATGGAACAATACAGAGGTGTGTGGAGAGGTTCACTATAGATGAGTGTGGAATATGCGAGAGGCGTCCGTTTAGACGCTAAATATTTGGACCGCAATAGGGTAATTGCAGTGGTGGGGAAAACGGTTTAAAATACTATGGTTGTGTAGAGTACATTTCAAGGATCCTAACCATATATTTTTTATGCAGTAAAAATAAAGATATCATTGATAATCTTCAAAAATAAAATGTCGAGAATTTGAATCCCGCTAAAACGCATTGGGACTCGAGAAACACGCTGTTACGTCAAAATTACGTAGATAGATCCATCGGTCTTAGAAGACCTAACGGTACACTGCATACATCGTGAGATCCATTGACGTCACATCCACTTAAATAAAAAATGAGCTGTTTTAGCGGAAATCGAAAATGGGCGAATTTTACAGAGCTGTAATATAAAAACTAAGCCAGATATAATTCTTTGAAAAACGCAGATGCATTTTTTAAAAGGTAGTCTATCATTTTATGAAATAAATAAAAAAGTGAAACTACCCTATTGTGTGAGAGGCCAGAGTTATTGAAGCATTGAGCCGTGAAGTCGATAAGCCAACAGCTAGAAATCAGTACATTGTAAACCGACATTGTGTAAAATAAATCTTGAAAAATAAATTGCATTATGTTTAAAAGAACCCAACTAAAATCATGAACAATATTTAAACACCGGTAAAATAAAATTGAACAATATTTTTTATCCGTCATTTTGCTTTGCACATATTGCTGGCTAGTTTAAATTAAACGAGAAAGTTTCAACGCGAAGTTGCACACTGTTTGTGTAGGTCTTCCCGCCCTGAGTTGGTTAGGGGTGATTCTCGCCTATTGTTCCCTTCTGTAGTTGATCCGGGGATGATCTCATTAAAATTGCATGTGCAGACAAACACAAGGCCGAGGTCTTTCAATCCAACAAGTAGACCGGTAGACACGGTAGTACACAACAAGTAGACGGTAATTTATTGTCACGAATATGTAGTTGTGTTTGTTTGTGTGAGTAAATAATAAACTCTGTGAAGTCTCTCTAGAAAAAAATATATGCTATGTTCTTATTAGGATAATTATTTGTTGAGATTGCCTGAGTGTTGCGTAGAATGTTCTGGCAAAATCTAGAAGGTAACAATGCTCCATGTTTCGAGTATGATTTTTATTCTTACTCTAAAATAATAATCAAAACTCTCTGTCGCTTGAGAAATCGAGAGACCGTTGTATTGTGCAGATGTAAAGCGACTCTGTTGCTGAACCGAATGTGAAATAAATCGTGTAAAAGAAATCACCACAGTTTTGATTAATTATAACACATGTTAAAGCAAAACATTATTTTCTACCGTAGGTATATTTTTTTTCGCAAAAAAAAAGTATTTTTTCTGTCTGTATCATTAATTCATTTTTGCACCTAATCTAATCTAAGCTAAGTTGCAAAGTTATATTAAATTGGAGATTCACATTATATGCATTCTCACAAGCAGACACGTACAAGTTTGCGCTTGCACATGCCGCATGTTAACCTACAACATAAAAACCAAATCTTAAATGGACATACCCCTGCAACTCTTGCCCTCCTTCCCTGAAACAGGGGTGACATTGGCAAAGTGAACCATTTTTACAGCATGGGTGGTCAGCCGCATACCAACCTTTAAGTCAAGGAACTATCTATTGACTATATGTTTTTGTGTAAAGTTGTAAAGATAAACTAACATTTAAAATTCATATTAAATGCATGCCCACAAACAGTCACGTGAGCTCGGACTTACAAATGCTGCATGCGTGTTTACAAATTGAAACCCAATCCTCAAATGAACACAGATCCGGCAAATTTTGCCGACCTTCCCTGAAACAGGGGTTGACCGGTCCGTAGTCCAGTGGTAACACTTCGGACACGTAAATGGAAGGTTATGGGTTCGAATTTCGGCATAGTACAAAAAAATATACCATTTATAATATATTTTCAAATTTGCTCTTCACTGGGTTGAAAAATTCATAAACCATTACCAAAGACCGGCCATCAAAAGGTCCATCCAGCCTTACAGCAACTGGGTCTTGCTTGAGAATTTAAGCTTTTTACAGCGACGACCAAGCTCGCAGAGGGCTCTTGAGGTGTTATACACACAAAAACAGCGCTCACCAAATAAATCAGTCTAATTTAAAAAGGGGTGACATTGGAAAAATGAACCATTTTTTTTACAGTATGGCGAGTCAGCCTCATAATCTCACAAACGCTGTTATATTTAAAAATAAATTGTACAGTGGACTGCACAGGACTTTATAGCACAAAATACGGTCATGTTTAGGTCATAGCCAATTTTCATAACAAAACATTTAGTTGTGTGTAAGTAATGAAGCTAATCTTTTTAAGCAATCGTCTTTTTGCAGTATTATCATTGATCCCGTTTGTATCAAAACTAACACTTTGTTTGGTGGGTACCTATACTTTTCATTGATTTCATTGATGGAAAGTTATGATTGATTATTATATGGGTACAACTTACTAGATTTTTAGACTCGTAGCCTAGTATTTTATATTAGGCGTTTTAGTACCAAGAATATTACAATTATTTTTGTATTAAAATTTGTCACTTTGTATGGTGGCTACACCTTATAATATTTATTTGAAAAAAATAATGATTAATATATGTAGGTATATATAAGAGCTTTTCAATTGTAGAACATTATTTTTTAGTTAACCCGTTCTCTGCCGGGAAAATTTTAAATATTGTTTTCTCTTGTATGGCAACCCCCAAAACAAAGAGTATTAAGAGGCAATGCTTATAGTTGTTTTATAGCAATTGATTGAGCGAATTGTTATGTAGGTTTATTTATGGGTATTAGACGTTTTGCTACCAAAAATATTACAATATTTTTTTGTATGAAAATTTGTCACTTTGTATGGTGGCTATACTTTATAATCTTTTTTTAAAAAAAAAAATGATTCATGTATGTAGGTATATATAAACGCTTTTCAACTGTAGAACATTATTTTTTAGTTAACCCTTTCTCTGCCGAGAAATTTTAATTTTTTTTTTCTCTTGTATGGCAACCCCCAAAACAAAGAAAATTATGAGGCAATGGTTATTGTTGTTACATAGCAGTATTATAATGACGATTATGCAAAAAGAATAAAGAAAATCGTAGGAGCCGTTTTTGAGAAAATCTCATTTGAAATTTTCAGCTGTTCGGAAGCCATCTTGAATTTTCTAAAATTTGAAAAATGTTTCAATATGAATTATAGTGATAACAAAGTTTTTTCTGATGAAGTAAAGAAACATAAAAGTTTTTTGCGTTCTGATGGGTTTTTGTAGCTCTTTAATTTCAATTTTTGATATCATGTAAACGGCACTTTATGTTTTTATTTTCAAAATTTTTATTAAATTTTTATATAGAATTTGATGTTACGTATAATATTGTAGAACATATATTTTTTGTCAACGCTGTCACTTCTGAGAAAATCACAATTGTTTATTTTTTTCATATGGCAACTCATAGACGCAGATTAGCCAAAATGTTGCCATAACTAAATTTGGTAAGAATGTATCAAGCAACTACTTTACTGAAAATTTAAAAAAAATCGTTAGAGCCGTTTTTGAGAAAATCGCATTTGAAGTTTTCTCCTCTTTGGAAGCCATCTTGAATTCTCAAAATAGTGAAAAACAAATTATAGTACAAAAAAGTTTTTAAATTTTTCTTTCTTGTGAACTTAAAAAAAGTTGTACAAAATTGCGTTTTTATGGGTCTTTTTAATATTTTCGATGAAAATTTTGAGATCGTGTAAACGGTACTTTAAGTAAAAAATTTTTTAAAGTATTCTTTAAATTTTTGTAGAAATTAATATTGCGCGTAATATTATAGAACATTTTTTTTTTGTCAACCCAGCTATTTCCGTGATAATCACAATCGTTTTTTTCTTTAATATGGCAACTCATAGACGCAGATTGGGAAGAGTGTTGCCATAACAAATTTTCTTCGCGACAATTTAAGCAACGACCACACTGAAATTTTAAAGAAAATCGTTAGAGCCGTTTTTGAGAAAAGTGCAATTTTATGTTTTTTTTGTATCGCAGCCATCTTGAATTTTCAGGTTGGTGCCATGCCGGTCGGCCCATCAAAATCTGTGGTTGTCAATTCTCTAAATCCAAAAATTGGTGTCTCTGCGATTAGTAGTTCCGGCTGGGACATACATACATCCATACGGACGGACGGACGGACGGACGGACGGACGGACGGACGGACGGACGGACAGGTTCGACAAATTAGGTTTTTTTGCATGTCCTGGTGCAGGACAACTCATTTCCGTTGAAACCTCATTTTTTTTTTCGGACGAATACAATACTTTATAACAGTCCTTCGGACTGCTATAAAGTAAAAACATTCTTATATAATATTTAGTATTTATTTTATAAGATCAAAAATATGTAAAACTACAGTTATAAAAAACCTCTAATGTCGGTGTGTGGCTTTTCTCTGCAATATAAATTGCCTCGCGTTTCCATTAGCGCTTTTTCTAGTGTGTAATAACTCTAAAGGTTGAACCAGCGCTCGCAATAATTTATGCATTTGAAGTAAGGGTATAATAATGTGGCGAATGTGTAATTTTGTGTATGTGTGAGTCTGTTACGCCTCTAGATGTAGGTTCTTAAATAACTGTATTTGTATTTGTTCGAGATTGTGGGAGTGCTTACTCGAATATTCTAAGCAGAATTTTCTGGTGAAATCTCACATGTGCCAGTTCTCAATGTTTCGAGAATTACCCGTATTCTCACCTATAAATAGAGACCGATATGCTATGTAGCCAAACTAGTATCTAAGTCGTCGAGCTTTATAGTGCATAGTTTAAAAGCAACTCTGTATACGAACCGTATTAAAAAAAAAATAGATTTGCGAAGAGGAATGCAATCCACCAACCTATTGTGCCTGGCAAGTTGTGTGTATGCAATGGCATATTCTGTTGAACCAGGGTCGAAGTTATAGTCAAAGAGCCAGGCGTGATTCGAACCTGCGTTATTCTTTTCCAAATACGCAAGAATAGCGACTTGACGCTCTCGGCCATAACACCGATTTTATCTTGAAATAAATAACCGCAATTTTAATTAAATTGAACCCGGTAAAATGAGAACAATAATATGCACAAGAAATATGAAACCTAAGCGAAATCTTTCGTTTAAAACCCTCCAAGGTGAGTTGTGCAGAATTTTAATCACGCCTCAGATTTTGCGGGCCGTCGGGAGGTGCAGTTCTTCTTAATGGGAAATGAATTGTAAGGAAATGAAAATCCATCCAATTAGCAGCAGGTGAAGCTGTGGGTCGAAGTGGTGGCAGGTTAGAACAGCACAGTGACAAAAAACACATGACATAACGATATAGTGTCAGAACGACACATGACATAACGACTCATGACAGAACGACACAATGACAAAAAACACATGACATAACGATATAGTGACAGAACGACACATGACATAACGACACAGGACATTACGACACTTGACAGAACGGCACAGTGACAAAAAAACACATGACATAACGACACATGACAGACGACACATGACAGAACGACACAGTGACAAAATGACACATGACTGAACGACACAGTGACAGAAAAACACAGTGACAAAACGACACATGACAGACGATACATGACAAAATGATACAGTGACAAGACGACACATGACATAACATGATAAAACATCAGTATAACAAAACAACACAGAAAATAAATCACTTTGACAAAACAACACAAGGACAAAACATCACATACCAAAAACAGAACATACCATAAACGACACATGACAGAACCACTTCCTTGTGACGTTTTGTCACAAGGAAGTGGTTGACAGTGTTGTTTTGTCATGTGATGTTCTGTCATGTGTCGTCCTGTCTTGTGTCTTTCTGTCAGGTGTCGTTAGGTCACAGTGTTGTTCTATCATGGAACCGGTCGAAGTATATTCTAAAATACCTTGAGTATCAAGCATTACTTACACTTCCGTCGATGGCGTAAGTCAAAAATGTATGGAATATGCGATCGCACTGCTGAAGAGTGATTTAGTTTTCATACATTTTTTAGATTCACGCAATCGTGGGGAGTGAACGCAATATTTGTACTCGGGGTAAAGGTAAGGGGTTTCACACATTCGTAGATCCCGCGCAAACTGAGCGGGGTCGTATAAAGCGCGGCGATCGAAGTGGTGTATATCAAAAATCACATAGAATAACATCTAAGAATATTGTTAATCTTTTTCTTTGTTTTTAGAGGCATTAAATTTGTGATATTTCATCTTAATAGGTGTATATTCAAATATGTTATGTACTCAAAAACAACACATAAACAAAATATATAATAAGCCGGGTCATAAACAATGAGCTGTTTTAAAAACTAGTCCGGAATGATATTAGTTTTTGTTTATTTCTAAAATGTATTTTGTTGTGTATATTCCTTGACTTATACGTTGGTATGCGGCTGACCATCCATGCTGCATAAAATGGTTCACTTTGCCATTAATGTCACCCCTGTTTCAGGGAAGGAGTTGCAGGGTGTATGTCTATTTGAGATTTGGTTTTTATGTTGTAGGTTCACATTCGGCATGCGCAAGCACGAACCTGTTCGTGTCTGCTTGTGAGAATACATGTAATGTGAATCCACAATGTTACATATCTTTGCAACTTAGGCTCGATTAGATTAGACGATAATAATTAGTGTTTTATATAGACAAAATAATAATGTAAATAAAGTCAATGTAAATAATGCACCGATGGACTGATCTTGAGCTTTCTACCATGTTTGGGGCCAAGTGAAATGGACCTTTCTGGTAGAACAAGTACACTTTTATATAGGAAGAATTTTGCAGGGAAGATAGTAACTTGGTACAAAGCGCCAAACAGTCAATAACAAGTTGTAAAATACATATATAGATTGGTGGTTATTGTATTGTAAATAAATCCAGAACAATAAAACTATAAGAAGTGAGTAGAGCTCCGAAGAAGTCACCCACAGAGGAGACGAAACGTCAGCTGGAAGTCTTCAAGAAGTATCAAGAAAGAATATAAAGAAAAAATAAGCAAAACTATAGACCACGGCCAAAACCCGGAACCAAAAAATTGAGCATAATAAAACTATATATAATTCCTTATTAAAAATGGTATGACAATTATTGTTCTGTCGTTGATTTTTATCAAATTTAAATGCAAATCCGTGCACTTTTTATCCTAATAATGTTTGTGTGTACTTAACGTGGTAAATTCTGATATACGTCCTTTGGGCCGCTGTTTTTCTATACGACCCTGTTCAAGTTATATTTTCTGCCGTGAAGCCTTCATACCAGAAATATACCAGGTACTGCGGTTCTTACTCTGTGGAGAGCGGGTCGGGATGAATCGTAATGAGTTGTTACGACTTCATCGGAATAAAATAAGAATATAAACAGTAAAACTTTGAATTTCTTGCAAATAACGTATAAGTGCATTTAAGTCGAGATTCAGACATTTTTGTTTCGGAGATGTTACAGTTGAACAGTGCCCTTGCAGTGATTTATCACAAAACGGCACTATAAATATTGTCTTATTGTTATTATTATTATTATTATTATCGCATTGAAATATTAATAAAAACAAAGGTTTTTCACGAGTTGAGTTTAATATCTCGAGCGCTTTCGAAGTGTTACAATACTCATATAATTTTGTTTAGAATAAAGTACAATGCAACATTCGCATGCAATAAAGAAGTGCTTTCAAGAAGATTCTAGAAATTCTATTGTGTCCAAATTTGTTGTAGGATAGAAACAAATTTTGCAATATATGAAATATAGAAATGTAAGTGAAAATGATTGCTTGTATTTTTCATTTGTTTCCTTGACTTATAGGATGCTATGAGGCTGAACACCCATACTGTAAAAAATGTTTCACTTCGCCAATGTCAACCCCAGTTTCGAGGCAGGTCAGCAAAAGTTGCAGGGCTTATGTTCATTTTAGGTCTGCATTATAATTTGTGAGTACACAGGCATCATTTGTAAATGCGAACTTACACGCGTGTGTTTACGGGTATGCATTTTATATGAATTTCTTATGTTAATATATCTTTGCAACTTAGATTATAGATATCCCATTTTTGGAGAAAATCCTAGATTGCTGCTTTTGGTTGCGCACAAATAATAGTATTCATAGAATCTTTAATATGCGGGAACGAATACAGATAAAGCAGAACTTAAAAAATAATTTTGTGAAGAACAAATTCAGTGTCAGAACAAAAGGCCGAATGAAATTTCAGTTCTGTCATTTCTTGAATTCCACAAAATTCGAACCCGAACAAAATCTGCAACAATAAATCCTAGAGATCCAACTAAATGGCCCATCTTGCCCAACTTACTGAAACCGTACAACCTTAATAAAATTGCCAACCTGTACCCCGAGTACAAAACATTACGAGAACTTCTCGATCGCGTTGATAGAAAAATGTGTGAAAAATACAACAGCGCTCGTAGTGAGTATCTAGTTTTCGTGCATTTTATTTTCAAGTATTTACGCTGTCGAGAGAAAATTACGTAATTTTATATACTTGCGGTCCTTGTGATTCGCAAGCTGTTGAGGTGCCCTGCATGCTAAGTATAAACCTCTACGTCTACACTCGACCATAACTTTTAATAAAATTGTGAAAACTTAAACAGTGTCATTTTAGTTTCCATATTGTAGTGTTTTTGGGTTCGAAAAGTCTCTAAATTAAAACATACATGTCCTTTTTCAGGATCTTCATTTGCACTTAACTTATATTTATTTTTAACACTTTTAGGAACTCAAATTTATTTTCACAGTTCAGTATCGCTCACACTCTTCAATCAAAGGCGACTATCTTACTCTCTTAGTGCACTCAATTTTGCTCCTTATAAACTGTAGTGACTGAAGTCTCTAGGAGCTAATTTTGCCAGTAAACTCGCGAACATTCTACCAACTTCAAGAGTACAAAAAGGATAATTTAATTTCTAGATTTCTTAGGCCTATAATTATTTCTACCTACGATGTACCCCTATATTAATCTACTATTTACATAACAATATATTTAATGGGTAAACGCTACGTTTGGGCATTAACGTTGAGTTTTAGTTTCTTAACCCTGTGATGCTCAGGCAGGTCTACTCAGACTTTAAGCATTGGAAAAAGTGTATTTTCTTCTTGTTGCATAATCTATTTTTTTTTTACTTAATTGGAGGCCGCAAAGGACCGAAGACAAAAATATTCCATAAACTGAAAGTTGTGAAGAAGAAAAGGGGATAGAACTGCTCTCTTTTTAAAAAATTACAGTCATTTTTTCAATTAAAAGGCCATATTTAAATTATTTTTTAAAAAGTCTCGGCGGGCCGCGTTTTTGACAAACTGAATACATAAATGCCCAGAAAGTAGCGTAGCGTAAAATAACGTAGATTTAAAGGGAAAAAATGTATAAGTCCGTGTGGTTAATAATTCCGTTTGATACTGCCCTGGTGTGACGCGGTCTCCACATCTATGTACAATGTACATGCAATATTCAAACCGTTCTGTCTCATTAAACTTGCAAGCCGACTGTCCTCTCACTTGGTGTGGTCCTTGGACACCGGCTCGTGCATAAATGACGGGCATTTTTGTATCCAAAATGACGTACATGCGAGTATATGTCGCAGGACGACCGATATCATCAATATTTTATTCACTTTGCTTCAATATCGCAATAAGAATGGTGGCACAGCGAGCTTTCTAGGGTTACGTTCGATAGATACACATTTTTACTATAATTTAACAAAAATTCTATTATTTAAGAATGATCTTTTTCAGTTTATTTTGTACACAACCGGTTTCGGGAAAAACAGTACCTCCCATCTTCAGGTGTAAATTGAAAAAAGTGAATTTTATCAATAGATAACATTTTTCATAGCACAACAAGGCATTGTACAAGATATTAGCAACCAACAGAGACAGATACATAGCACAGCAAGGTACTGCCTTTACCAGAGAATAGCAACCAACAGTGACAGATGCATAGCACAGCAAGGCACTGCCTTTACCAGAGAATAGCAACCAACAGTGACAGATGCATAGCACAGCAAGGCACTGCCTTTACCAGAGAATAGCAACCAACAGTGACAGATGCATAGCACAGCAAGGCACTGCCTTTACCAGAGAATAGCAACCAACAGAGACAGATGCATAGCACAGCAAGGCACTGCCTTTACCAGAGAATAGCAACCAACAGTGACAGATGCATAGCACAGCAAGGCACTGCCTTTACCAGAGAATAGCAACCAACAGAGACAGATGCATAGCACAGCAAGGCACTGCCTTTACCAGAGAATAGCAACCAACAGAGACAGATGCATAGCACAGCAAGGCACTGCCTTTACCAGAGAATAGCAACCAACAGAGACAGATGCATAGCACAGCAAGGCACTGCCTTTACCAGAGAATAGCAACCAACAGAGACAGATGCATAGCACAGCAAGGCACTGCCTTTACCAGAGAATAGCAACCAACAGAGACAGATGCATAGCACAGCAAGGCACTGCCTTTACCAGAGAATAGCAACCAACAGAGACAGATGCATAGCACAGCAAGGCACTGCCTTTACCAGAGAATAGCAACCAACAGAGACAGATGCATAGCACAGCAAGGCACTGCCTTTACCAGAGAATAGCAACCAACAGAGACAGATGCATAGCACAGCAAGGCACTGCCTTTACCAGAGAAAAGCAACCAACAGAGACAGATGCATAGCACAGCAAGGCACTGCCTTTACCAGAGAATAGCAACCAACAGAGACAGATGCATAGCACAGCAAGGCACTGCCTTTACCAGAGAATAGCAACCAACAGAGACATATACATAGCACAGCAAGGCACTGCCTTTACCAGAGAAAAGCAACCAACAGAGACAGATGCATAGCACAGCAAGGCACTGCCTTTACCAGAGAATAGCAACCAACAGAGACAGATGCATAGCACAGCAAGGCACTGCCTTTACCAGAGAAAAGCAACCAACAGAGACAGATGCATAGCACAGCAAGGCACTGCCTTTACCAGAGAATAGCAACCAACAGAGACAGATGCATAGCACAGCAAGGCACTGCCTTTACCAGAGAAAAGCAACCAACAGAGACAGATGCATAGCACAGCAAGGCACTGCCTTTACCAGAGAAAAGCAACCAACAGAGACAGATGCATAGCACAGCAAGGCACTGCCTTTACCAGGGAATAGCAACCAACAAAGACTGATGAACTTACACCTATCTGCTTGCAAGCATAAATTAAAAATGATTGATATATGTTGACATATCCCTTTTTTAACTTTGATTATACAGAGTGTAAAAATACCCATAATATTATTTATAGATTCCATTTATAGCACGCGTCGCCCACTCTATATTTCGTTCACTGCACATTTCACTAAGAGGCTAAAATTTTGCTTTGAATTGCAGATATGCGAATATTACTATTCCGCCCCATCAAGTGGGCAATTTCGAATGGTAATTCTGCTATTTACGCATCGTGGTACAAATGGGAAGGGTTCACCGCAAATCCGGTCATCCCGGCAGTCAAAATTACGGAAAATTGTCAGGAAATGTTTTCGTATAATTCACAGAAATGTTTTCATAAATTCATAGACGTTTTTTTACAAATCCACAAAAATGTTTTTAAACATAAACAGTATGTTTTTTTATACAAATTCATAGAAATGTTTTCACAAATTCACAGAAATGTTTTTCACAAATTCACATTACCTATTTTTTTTTACAAATTCACAGAAATGTTTTCACATATTCATAGACATGTTTTCACTGATTAGACATGTTTTTTTGCGGCAAGAAATTGCACCATATGTTTTTGTGATAATACTAATAATATTAGAATGATTTTTTAGTGTTGATCTGTTAACACAGTGAAAGTCCATTTTTATAAATATTTAAAAATATAAATGGTAAAACATTGTTTTAATTCACTTTATTAATAAAGTGAATTAAAACAATGTTTTACCATTTATATTTTTAAATATTTATTAGAATAATTTATTTGGGGAGCGCTGTTTTTGTGTGTATCAAACCTCAAGAGCCCTCTGCGAGCTTGGTCGTCGCTGTAGGAAGCCCCGATTCTCAAGCAAGACCCAGTTGTTGTAAGGTTGGACGGACCTTTCAGTGACCGGTCTTTGGTAAAGGTTTATAAATTTTTCAACTCAGCGAAGAGCACATTTGGAAATATAATTTGTACATTTTTTGTGCTCCGCCGGGATTCGAATCCACAACCTTCCATTTACGAGTCCGAAGTGTTGGCACTGGACTACGGACTGGTCCAAGATATTTAAGAATATTTAATATTTAAGAATAATTGATGGTTAAGAATAAATCTTATCTCACTAGTAGCTTTAATATTTTTTATTAAGTTGAGCAATAAATGAAAGTGAAGTATATCTACCCATTTATTTGATCACTCAACCGTTCTAAAAAAATAGATAATCGGTTTTATTACCAAACGATAGCTAAAAAAAAAAAACAGGAAATTACTCAATTACAAAATTATACTAATTACAAATGGATAAATTTATTTCTGTGACTTATAATCGTAAAAGGTTCATTAATGACTTATATCCACTTTAAAACGTAAATTAAAGTGCTTTAATTGCTAAATAATCGTTAAAAAGTAGATGCGTGGTTAGCTTAATTACTAAGTGATACTAAAAGTATAAATAGACAAAACTAACATTTCTGATATCTAAAAGAATAGCATAAATTTATTTGTTAATTTAAGGGAAACTCGCATTGAAAACAAGTTTTCTGGAAAATTACGGAAATTCCTTCATCAGCTTCGAAAAGCTGAAACGGTAATGTATAATCTATAATATAAGTTGCAACGATACACCGATAAAAAACGCAAATAAGCTACACATATAGTGTAACTACTTGCCTGCGTTATCCCCGAAGGGGGCTATGTAACGATTCGGGACCTATTTATTTTTACGGGTAAGGGGGCCGGCCTCACACCAACCACTTTCAGTTGAAGCGGGTATCGACTTTTTTACGAGCTTGATCGCCGTCGCTACAAAGCGCCAATTCTCAAGCAAGACCCAGTTGCTGTTAGGCTGGATGGACCTTTGGTAACCGGTCACTGGTAAAGGTTTATGAATTTTTCAACCAAGCAAAGAGCAAATTTGAAAATATAAATGGTCTCTTTTTGGTTTTCCGCCGGGATTCGAACCCACAACCTTCCCTTTGGAGTCCGAAGTGTTCCCGCTGAACTACTGATCGGTCGATACCTCAAATGTAACATTTAATAAGTGACATATTAAGCTAACATGGGTTTTTAAGATAAATACACCTTTTTTCCTATTTTATACGAGACAAAACGCTACAAAGGTATAAAACCCTGTAGTTTAGAAATTTTTCATGAGTACTTTCACATAAATAGTCCACTTACTATGAGACGTTACAATAAAATGTTTTATCCAAACCAGTAAATCAGTACTTATTCAGTTTTACCTTTAAGGTGCCGATGTTTACAATAGGGAAATATCACATATTTTTTCATTGTATAAAATGGTAGAATACATTTTTAGAAATGCATCTGCGTTTTTAAAAAAAATATATCTTTCGTGATTTTTAAACTAAAGCTCTTTAAAATTAGCGTATTCTCGATTTCCGGAAAAAATGACATTTTGTTTATTTAGGCAGATATACAATACAACAATTCTAAATTTATATAGCGATATAAATTTATATAGATATGACGCCGATGCATCTTCGGAGTGAAGGTATCGACGGGCCCAGTGGCGAACCTTGACGTCATTTTGACGTCAAGGTTCGCTAAGTCCAACGCGCTGCGTTTTGGCGCGACTCAAATTATCCGCATTTTATTTTTGAAAATTATCGATTATATTTTTATTTTTACTACACAAAAAATATATGGTTGTGATCCTTGAAATGTACTATACAGAACCATATTATTTTCAACCGTTTTCCCTACCACTGCAACTACCCTATTTAAGGCCTATATTTTTAGCACATCAAAACAGGCAGATACGTGTTAGTCCGCGCTTACACATGCTATATATATATATATACAAGGATAATTTATTTATAAGGTACACATAATTGAAGAGCGCCGTTTTTGTGTGTGTCACACCTCAAGGGCCCTCTCAAATCACGGATAAGATTTTTTGTAAAGATGCGTCTTTAGTGCTCCTTTAAAGACACCAACAGTTTCTGCCTTCCTCACATTAGGTGGTAGTCTGTTCCACTCCATTGGGCCCGCAAACCGGAAAGCACGGTCCCCAAAATTAGTGCGTGTCTGACGTGACGGCTGGACTAAGTCAACCGCCCCACACCCTGCAGATCTGAGAGTTTGGCGTCTCAAATCTATCTCAATAGGTGAGAACATGTCAGACAGGTATGAAGGAGCCGTACCATTGACAGCTTTGTAAACCATCAAACAAACACGGTAGACCACCCTCTCTGGAAAACGAAGCCAATGCAGTTCTTTCAACAATGGAGTAATATGATTAAATTTGGACATCCCGAAAATGAGTCTTGCTGCAGAGTTCAGCACAGATTGTAGTCGGCTGAACTGTTTTTTCGGCTGACCTATATACAGCGTTGAGCAATAGTCAACCCGAGACATCACAAAAGCGTTAACCAGGGTCCTGACCGCCCCTGATGGTAAACATCTCCTGATTGCCTTAATCTGGCGAAGTTCAAAAAACGAGGAGGATACCGTGTTATTCAACTGCTCTCCCATTGTGAGGTTCCGATCCAGTGTGACTCCTAGAAGTCTCACTGAATCTGACGGCTGAATCAGCTGTCCCCCAATGGAGAGTGGTACGCGAGTTGTCAGGAGATGATCACGCTTACTTACAAAAAAAAAAAAACCTCACATGAACATAAACCCTGCAACTCCCCCTGTACCTTAGATTTTAATCACGACCGGTTGTTTTTCAGTGCGTTTTTAAGAGCCATTTCTACTGTTCTACCTACCTGATAATGACACTGCCGTTGTATATGGGTGAGCTGCACTCAAAGTATAAACCAAATCTAACTTATCGTTTTACCAAAATAGATGACAACTTAAACGCTCAGTACGTGCGCTCTTTAAAATTTCATACAAATTTTTGGTATGATTGAGTTTTAATATTTAGTATTTGTTATTCTGTGATAATAATATTGACGTGTCACAAAATAATATTTCACACCAAGTATAAACTTAACATCTGAAATCAACCACAGAGTATATTAAAAAATTATGAAATTATAAACAGCGACTGCATTGAGCGTTAAAGGTTTTCATACATTTTTAGTAAAACGTTCAGTGTGGTTTGGAATTTGTGTGAAAACAGACGAAGTGACAAACGCATGGCCCAGTGAGCAATGATCTGCCGGCATCTCATTAGGGAAACCTGTATAAACTATACTTCATACCATCACATATTCTCGTTTGCAATCTCTCCTAGCATTATCCTCGTGTTACGTAGAATCTGTCAAAGATAACGTCTTGTCCACAGACAGCTCGTCCATTAACAAATCTGTCACACCACAGTTCGGTCACAACTCTGAATAAAATAACTCGTCCACGCGGTCGCGGACAATTTGGTCACACGACAGTTTGCCCACACGACATTACGGTCACAGACAACTCGGCCACAAATAACTTAACCACGAACACATCGGTCACGGACAATTTGGTCACAAGACAATTTGCTCACACGACATTACGGTCACAGACAACTCGGCCACAAATAACTCAACCACTGACACATCGGTCACGGATAATTTGGTCACACGACGGTTTGCCCACATGACATTACGGTCACAGACAACTCGGCCACAAATAACTTAACCACGAACACATCGGTCACGGACAATTTGTTCACAAGAAATTTGCTCACACGACATTACGGTCACAGACAACTCGGCCACAAATAACTCAACCACGAACACATCGGTCACGGACAATTTGGTCACAAGACAATTTGCCCACACGACATTACGGTCACAGACAACTCGGCCACAAATAACTCAACCACTGACACATCGGTCACGGATAATTTGGTCACACGACGGTTTGCCCACACGACATTACGGTCACATACAACTCGGCCACAAATAACTTAACCACGAACACATCGGTCACGGACAATTTGGTCACAAGACAATTTGCTCACACGACATTACGGTCACAGACAACTCGGCCACAAATAACTCAACCACTGACACATCGGTCACGGATAATTTGGTCACACGACGGTTTGCCCACATGACATTACGGTCACAGACAACTCGGCCACAAATAACTTAACCACGAACACATCGGTCACGGACAATTTGTTCACAAGAAATTTGCTCACACGACATTACGGTCACAGACAACTCGGCCACAAATAACTCAACCACGAACACATCGGTCACGGACAATTTGGTCACAAGACAATTTGCCCACACGACATTACGGTCACAGACAACTCGGCCACAAATAACTCAACCACTGACACATCGGTCACGGATAATTTGGTCACACGACGGTTTGCCCACACGACATTACGGTCACATACAACTCGGCCACAAATAACTCGTCCACTGACACATCGGTCACGGACAGTTCGGTCACACGGCAGTTTGCTCACACGACATTACGGTCAAAGACAACTCGGCCACAAATAACTCGTCCACTAACACATCGGTCACGGACAATTTGGTCACACGACAGTTTGCCCACACTACATTACGGTCACAGACAACTCAACCACTGACACATCGGTCACGGACAATTTGGTCACAGGACAATTTGCCCACACGACATAACGGTCAAAGACAACTCGGCCACAAATAACTCGTCCACTGACACATCGGTCACGGACAGTTTGGTCACACGACAGTTTGCCCACACGACATTACGGTCACAGACAACTCAACCACTGACACATCGGTCACGGACAATTTGGTCACAGGACAATTTGCCCACACGACATTACGGTCAAAGACAACCCGGCCACAAATAACTCGTCCACTGACACATCGGTCACGGATAATTTGGTCACACTACAGTTTGTCTACACGACGTTTTGGTCAAGGACATTTCGAGCACATACAAAATAAGCTCAGAAAACTTGCTCTGCAAGAAACCTTTTTCTGTGCTTTTAATTAATAATAGTTTTCTGTGATTAAGCCGTCTGTAGGCCATATATTGTATGTGACCGAAAAGTCGCGTGGACGAACTGTCGTGTGACAGATTTGTCCATCGACGAGCTGTCTGTGGTCAGATTGTCTTTGAGTGATTTGTCATGAAACTCATTTTCCTGTTGAAACAGTTTTTCATACTATTATTTTTCTATTCGTGCCTGTTTTTCTCGGTTTTCGCTTTTCTCTTTTTCCTTCGATATTCGCTCTGCATCATTCTTGCCCAGGAAGGTTCTTTTCACACACACAGTCCGGTGCCGGATCGGAAGTTAAGTATAGTATGTATGTTAGCTTTCACACAGTCTGTCCGGCGATCTTTTACTGGACTGGATCGTGTGAAAACGCGTTAATATCGATCTATAATCTAAGTTGCAAAAATATATTAACATTTAAAGCTCATATCAAATGCATGCCCACAAACAAACACGTGCAGTTCGCGCTTACAAATGCTGAATGTGTACTTTCACATAAAATCCAAACCTCAAATGAACATAAACCCTACAACTTTTGCCGACCCTCCCTGACACATGGGTGACATTGGCAAAGTGAACCATTTTGCATGGTATGGGTGATCAGCCTCATACCAACCTATAAGTCAAGGAATATCCATTACATAAAATTAAAAATTATGAAAGAATAAAAATAAGAATAAGCCTCAATATTACATCAGTGTTAACAATTCAAATGACAGACTTTCGATTATGAGATTTATCTCTTTTTTGCCTGCGTTATCCCCGAAGGGGTCGCATGTGGCGATTCGGGACCTATTTATTTTTACGGGTATGGGGGCCGGCCTCACACCAACCACTTTCAATTGAAGTGGGAGTTTTCCAGCTCCCGGGGGGGCTGGTTCTCATTTCTAGTAAAGGCTGAGTAAACCTTGAGATCGAACCCTTGCTCTGGGCATGGGATGCAAGCATTCTACCAATTGAGCTATAGACTTTTTTACGAGCTTGTTCGTCGTCGCTACAAAGTGCCAATTCTCAAGCAACACCGAGTTACTGTAAAGCTGGATGGACCTTTGGTGACCGGTCATTGGTAAACGTTTATGAATTTATCAACCCAGCGAAGAGCAAATTTGAAAATATAAATGGTATTTTTTTGTGGTCCGCCGGGATTCGAACCCACAACCTTCCATTCAGAGTCAGAATTGCAACCACTGAACTACGGAATGGTCGATATAATAATCACAAAAACTGAAAAAGCGATTACCATTAATTTGGGAAAAACTTCGGAATGGCGTCTCACGCTTTTCCTCCGCTTGTGACGTTGAATGGCGACGTTTCGTCCATGCGTCTGTGCTAGCTTATCATCGCTACACTACAATAAATGAGTTATTGCATCCTGCGGTGGCTTAGTGAAACACAGCCCGCATGAGATGATAGTGCTATCTTATCACAAATACCTAATGCCGATGCTCGTAGCGAATCACTAGAACAAACATGCTAGTATTGCGGGCTTTACGAATTTCCGTTTTTTTCTTCTCACATACAACACATCTTTACTTCATTAAATACGCTATAATCTATAATCTTAGTTGCAAAAATGTAATCTAAATCTAAGCTGCAAAGGTATATGAATATTAAACGCATTCCCACAAACAGGCATTCGTATAATTTCGCGCTAACACAATATGCCGCATGTGGACCTACAATATAAAAACCCAATCTCGAATGAAAATTGGGGTGACATTGGCAAAGTGAACCATTTTTTACAGTATGGGTGGTCAGCCTCATGCCAACCTATAAGTCAAGGAATACAAAAACAATTAATTACATTTTAGTTTATTGAAGAAACAAAACTAAACAATAAAAATTAAAACCTACAAATCATCTATTATATAAAAATGTAATATTCTATAAAAAACTGTTTTTTTTTTAAAGCCTTAGCCTTAAACGCCAGCATTACAGATCAACCGCCATTTTTTTCGGTCCTTGCGTACTTCTTTCATTTCATCCAGAGTCATAAACTTTTTCATACAAGTACTCCTTTTATTATGACTCTGGATATCCCATTCATTCGCTATTTCGGAAATTTGGCCCATCCATACCTTTCTCGGTCTTCCTCTACCACGACATCCATCTATTCTTGCAACATATACTTTCTTCGTCAGTCTTTCATCATTCATTCTCTCCATATGTCTGAACCATCTTAGCATACTTCTTTTATTCTTCACTTTCACACTTTCTCTTGCACCACATTCTTCTCTATTATAGATTATACTGTACTACAACTGTAACTGTAACTCTGTCGCCATTCCGCTAGGGGTGGCCAGAGCCTCTGCAGAGCTGCCTTCATTTTTTCCTATCCTTACATACCTTTTCAATTCATTCATATTCATCACCTTTTTCATGCGTTTTCTTCTTTTACGCTCACTTTGTATATCCCATTCTTTCACAATCTCCTCCATCTGATCACTTCATTCCTTTTTCGGTCGTCCCTTCCCTCTTTTTTCTTTCACACTTTCTTTGTCTACCTATATAATTTGTCAGTCTATCATCATTCATTCTTTCCCCATGCCCAAACCATCTCATCACATTCTTTTGTACCTTAACATTCACATCCTCTATTTTTTTTTACCCATTCATTCCTAACTCTATCCCTCAGAGGTTTTCCTGTCATGCTTCTCAAATGCTTCATTTCCACCGTACATACTTTACTCATTTCGCTATCGTTTACTGTCCACTACCTGAGAACGATTGTGATTTGTTGTTCTCGTTTGTTGCAGACATGTCCCACGAGGAGGCGCTGGTGCAGCGCCTGGCCGAGCTGCAGGTGCGCCTGCAGTACCTGGAGTCCGTGTACCGCGCGCGCCAGGAGGACGTGGCGGCGCTGCTGCGCCCGCCGCACAACGCCACGGGCGCGGGCAACGGCAGGGCGCCGCTGTCGGCTCCGGTCAGGGCGCTGCTGGCCAACATGACGGGTAAATCAGCAAACTAATCTAATCTAAGTTATTATTATTAATACAAAATTTATACAGCGCCTTTTATGACAGTGTGTCACTGCAAAGACGCTTGTCCATATGACTAAACGAAGAGGTGAGTCTTGAGACGTCTTTTAAACAGTCTCTCAGTGAGGCGGGAATAACATTCCAAGTCATTGGAGTGGCCGCCTTGAATGCCCTGTCTCCAAAAACAGTGCGGGGCCTTCTTGCAGGGATGTCCAGGCAGCTACTTCTTGATGCAGCTGACCTCAGTGTTTGTCCGCGCGAGGTTGTAGTTGCTGGAGACACCAGCTCCATCAGGTACCCCGGAGCACTCCCACGCAGTGCTTTAAAGGTGAGCAAGCCGACTTTGAAGGTGATCCTCTCAACGATTTTCAGTCAATGCAGAGCTTGAAGGTGAGGAGTGATGTGGTAGGACTTGTTGAGTGAAGTTGCAAAGATATGCAACATTGGGGATTCACATTACATGCCTTCTCACAAACGGACACGTACAGCTCGCGCTTGCACATGCCGCATGTGAACCTACAATATAAAAACTCAAATCTCAAATGGACATACACCCTGCAACTCTTGCCGTCCTTCCCTGTAACAGGGGTGACATTGGCAAAGTGAACCATTTTCTACAGCATGGGTGGTCAGCCGCATACCAACTTATAAGTCAAGGAACATGTACACAACAAATTACATCGAACAATGCGTCATAGATGTAACTGTAACTCTGTCTGGGGGGGTCAGAACCGCTGTAGAGTCTCTTCCACTTATTCATGAATATGGTTTCTGGTGAGGGGATATACCGTCTTTCAGTGCCTGTTTGCCTTATCTACCATCTGATTCAACGTCTTTGAATGAAATTGCCTTAAGAATCACATTCTACACAATCTGAGCTAAGAAAAAAATGTAAAACAGGATAATGTGAGAGCTGGTTTAAGTATTTTTAAAAACAAGTAGGTACCAATTTTTATAAGACACATTGGTCCAGTACACATACAAACATTGTTCATGTGAAATTACCTCTGATGGACATAAGACAAACCAAGGGGGCGATACATATCTACCAGGAACTTTAAATAAAACCTTTAATATGAATCATAAATATTCCTTCATGTATATACCTTGACTTATAGGTTGGTATGAGGCTTACCACCCATAATGTAGAAAATGGTTCACTTTGCCGATGTCACCTTTGATTCAGGGAAGGTCGGCAGGAGTTGCAGGGCTCATGTTCATTTGAGATTTGGTATTTATATTGTAGGTCCACATGCGGCATGCGTGAGCGCGAACTTATACGTATCTGTTTGTGAAAATGCATATAATGTGAATCTCTAATGTTACATATATTTTGCAACTTATATTTAGATTTAGATGGAAGTGCTTCATCTTTCCTTCTCGTTGCAGGTCTCCGTGCCGCCAACGGTCTAAACGCCTCCAACCTCCAGATGCTCCGCCTGCCCTCATCGTTCTACTTCCTGCCCCACCTCCTGGACGACCCGCTCAGCTCCCGGCCTGCCTACCTGCTGTCTGGCTCCCGCACCGGAGTGTCGGTGGTGCTGGGCGTGCCGACGGTCAAGAGAGACAAGGAGTCGTACCTGCTTCCCACCCTGCAGAGCCTGGTGGAAGCCATGAGCGCCGAGGAAGCGGGAGACGCTCTCATCGTGGTGTTTGTGGCGGAGACTGACCTGGAGTATGTGCTGCAGACTGCCAAGCAAATAGAGCAACAGTGAGTCGGATGCTATTTTTTTCTAAGGAATCCCGTGGAGGCTCCCCTATTCTTGCATGGTGCATCTAAATCAAAATCTAAATCTAAGCTGCAAAGATATGTATCATTTGAGATTCATATTAAATGCATTCCCACAAGCAGACATGCATTGTTTTGCGCTTACACATGCCGCATGTGGACCTACAATATAAAAAAACCCAATCTTAAATGAATATAAGCCCTGCAACTCTTGCCGACCTTCCCTGAAGCAGGGGTGACATTGGCAAAGTGAACCATTTTTTACAGTATGGGTGGTCAGCCGCATACCAACCTATCAGTCAAGGAATACAAGCAATTAATACATTCAAATATATAAAACAAATAAACTCTAAACAATTAAACAGTAAAAAATTAAAAAACTACAAAACATATTTAAAAAAAAAAAAAAAATTAAAAGCCTCAGCTTTAACCGCAAGCATTACAGATCAACCGCCATTTCTTTCGATCCTTGCATACTTCTTTCATTTCATCCAGAGCCATAACCTTTTTCATACAAGCTCTCCTTTTATTATGACTCTGGATATCCCATTCATTCGCTATATCGAAAATTTGGTCCATCCATACCTTTCTCGGTCTTCCTCTTCCACGACATCCATCAATTCTCGCAGCATATACTTTCTTCGTCAATCTTTCCTCATTCATTCTCTCCAAATGTCCAAACCATTTAAGTATACTTCTTTTAATCTTTACTTTCACACTTTCAAATAAATAAATAAAAATATTCTGCATGAAATGAAAGAAGTATGTAAGTGCCGAAAAAAATGGCGGTTGATCTGAAATGCCGGCGGTTAAGGCTAAGAGCCCGTTCCCACTTGTCGGGTGTCGGATCCATATATTCATCGGAGGTTCCAGTTGCATAACATTTTGGACTAAATCGGTTTCCGACAAGTGTGAATAGCTCCATACATAATGTTCTGCCACTGGAACCTCCGACTAACCGACATCCGACACCGGACAAGTGGGAATGGGCTCTAAGGCTTTAAAAATTTAATTTCTCATTTTCTTAGAATATGTTTTGTAGATTTTAATTTTATTATTTACTGATTGTTTGTTTTATAAACTTAACTGTAATTGTAATTGTTTGTATTCCTTGACTGATAGGTTGGTATGAGGCTGACCCCCCATGCTGTAAAAATTTGTTAACAGACCAATGCCACCCCGGTTTCAGGGAAATGCGGCAGGAGTTGCAAGATTTATGTTCATGTAGGTTTTGTTTATTTATATGCACACATGTAGAATGTGTAGGCGCGAACCTACATGTGCCTGTCTTTGGGCATGCATTTAACATGAGCCTTTAATGTTAACATATCTTTGCAGCTTAGATTATAGATAGATTATAGTATTGAGTCTGGAGAGTTGCTTTTTATGAAGTTCTTTTTTAAAACTGGTATTCAATGTATTGAGTCTTTATATCTATCTGTTCAGGTTTCCTAGTCAAGTTGAATCTGGACTGATTGAAGTTGTCTCACCGCCAGCCTCTTACTATCCAGACATGAACAAACTAAGACTGACCTTGGGAGATTCCATCGACCGCGTCAAATGGCGGACCAAGCAAAACCTGGACTTTGTCTTCCTCATGACATACGCCCAGCCAAAGGGCACCTTCTACGTTCAACTGGAAGATGACATCCTGGCGAAACACAATTTTATAACCACAATGAAGAACTACGCCATAGAGGTGACTGCGAGGAAGCAGAATTGGTTCGTCTTGGACTTCTGCCAGCTCGGTTTCATTGGGAAGATGTTCAAGTCGGCTGAGCTTCCTTGGGCCATCACCTTCTTCCAGATGTTCTACAATGATAAGCCCGTGGACTGGCTGCTCAATTATCTGGTGGTGACTAAAGTGTGCAACTGGGATAAGGACAATGTAAGTACATTTTAAACTGCAAATAACGTATGGGATTTTTGTACTTACAAATCAATAACAAAATATTTTTATGGCTTTTCCCTAGCCTGTGTTTTTCTCCAATTTAAGCTAGCCCTTTTCAAATCCAATATAAATCGCCATTTCCTCTGTGTCTCTAAACAAAGCAACGCAACACACACCACAGCACTGCGCAGCTAACGGCGCTGCAACGGGATAAGGACATCAACTGTCACATCAACAACACCTCTGCGGCACTATAACAAGTGTCATAGACCCCTTGAGTCTCTTGAATCTAGGGAGTCTCCCGCACAGGCTTCCTTAAAAAAAAAAACTCGGCTGGGTGACGCCTCAACATTTTCTATGCCAATTCACGTGCAGACCTCATTATCATTTTTATGAAAGCAATAAGAACAATAATGATGTCTGTTCTGATGAATTGTCCTCACTTATACCTCCTCCTCTCGTCACAACATGAACAACTTGTAGAGCGGCTCACATTCAACCAACAAGTACTTTCGACTTGCTTACGCCATTTTCAAGAGGACAGTTACAAAATCGACAAAAATCTGGATGAGATGGTTTGGGCATGTGGAAAGAATGAATGATGATACACTGACAATGTTTATATACAAAGAAAGTGTGAAAGGAAAAAGAGGGAAGGGACGACCGAGAAAAGTATGGAGTGATCAGATTGAGGAGATTGTGAAAGAATGGGGTATACAAAGTGAGCGTAAAAGGAGGAAAAGGCATCAAAAAGATGATGGATATAAATGAATTGAAAGAGGTATGTCAGGATAGGAAAAATGGAGGCAATTCTGCAGAGGCTCTGGCCCCCCTAGCGGAATGGCGGCGGAGTTACAGTTACAGTTACAGTAAAAACCATAGTCTTGTCAATTTTAGATTATGGATTATTATAGATAGGTTATTATTCCTTGACTTATAGGTTGGTATGAGGCTGACCACCCATACTGTAAAAAATGGTGCACTTTGCCAATGTCACCCCTGTTTCAGGGAAGGTCGGCAAGAGTTGCAGGGCTTATGTTCATTTGAGATTGGGTTTTTTATACTGTAGGTCCACATGCGGCATGTGTGAGCGCGAAATTATGCGTGTGCTTGTGGGAATGCATTTAATATGAATCTCAAATGAGACATATCTTTGCAGCTTAGATTTAGATTTAGATTTAGATTTTGTCAATGTGTTGTCAATTTTGTAACAGGGTCTTGAAAATGACATAAGTAAATCGTAAGTAGGTACTGGTGAAATAGACGCTTGACTTGTAAAAATAATACTCTGCGTTTTTGAAAAAAAATTATACTATCTCGTAAAAATTAATTTTCACACAACAACTTTAAACATTGATTTTGTTATTCCATCATATAAGGTAGTGGTAGGCTGGTTCGCGCGAACACCGACGAGAAAATTGTTCCAGGCAACCGGCCCGGCCACCGCAAAGCTTTTGAGGAATTAATGCAGCGAGTTGTACCTGGAGAGAAAGATGGGCGTGTGGAATGTGAAGGTCAGATGATCGCCTTGCTGCGGGTAGAGGCCCCAGAAGTAAGTCTCTCCGAGGTAGGCTCGCTTGAGCGTGTGGTGCTTGTAGGCGCGCACGTCAGACTTTCAGTGCTTGAATATTGTGTTGCGTTACTTTCAGAAGCAGTGTAAGCAAGACAAGTCTCAGCTGTGGGTTCATTACAAGCCTTCGCTGTTCCAGCACATCGGGACACATTCATCTCTCAAGGGGAAGGTGCAAAGGCTCAAGGTAAATACGCTGTACTTCTTAGCTACACATATAATGTCCGGTCCGTAGTCCAGTGGCTACACTTCGGACTCGTAAATGGAAGGTTGTGGATTCGACTCCCGGCGGAGAACAAAAATATACCATTTATATTTCCAAATGTGCTCTTCGCTGGGTTGAAAAAATTCATAAACCTTTACCAAAGACCGGTCACTGAAAGGTCCATCCAACCTTACAACAACTGGGTCTGGCTTGATTGGCGCTTTCTACAGCGACCACCAAGCTCGCAGAGGACTCTTGAGGTGTGATGCACACAAAAACAGCACTCGCCAAAAAAATCATCCTAATATTATATTATTATAATATAATGTATAAAGTTGAAAGAGTGCTTGCATTTCATGCTGAGTGCTCAGGTTTGAATCCCACCAAGGGTGTCAGAAATGATTTCCCAAAATAAAATACCAGCAAGGTTTACTCAGCCTTCACAAGAAATGAGTACCAGACCCCTGTTGAGCTAGGAACTCCCACTGTAACTGGAGGGGTAAGCATAAGGCCGGCTCCCTTACCTGTTAAAATAAATAGGTTCCACTCGCCACATGCAAAAACCCTTCAGGGATAATAGGGCTAGAAGTTACGCTATATGTGTAGCTTAGTTGCATTTAAATGCTGTGACTTTGTAGCGCCCTTCAAGTGAATTCACAAAACAGTTTTTTTGAAATTGCCTTTTTTTATAGAATTGAGAAGGGGCCGTCCATGAATTACGTCATCGATTTTGGCCGATTTTCGACCCCCCCCCCTTACTATCATCCTTTAGTCATTATCTAATAATCCCCCCCCCCCTCTTGCTGTAATAATGGATGAGCTTAATAATTAATAATGTTATATTACTTACATAATATTTTGTATATTTTGTAGAAATTGGTATTTACGAGAACGATGTCACTTTTGGTACTCGTACATCATTTGCCATCATCCGCAGACCAGACTCCCCCCCCCCTCTTAATGCGAATGACGTAATATATGGACAGCCCCGAAGTAAATAATCAATTAAGTTTTCTAAGAATATTCATTGCTGACTTTTTTCAAAGTTACAGAGCTTTGTATATCAACTTTTTCTCACAGGTTATATGTTTGACTGTTCCAGGACAAGCAGTTTGGCAAGCTGTCGCTGTACTTTCCGCACGTCAACCCACCTTTGAGCGGCGTCAAGTCTGACGTGCGCGCCTACAAGCACCACACGCTCAAGCGAGCCTACCTCGGAGAGACTTACTTCTGGGGCCTCTACCCGCAGCAAGGCGATCATCTGACCTTCACATTCCACACGCCCATCATTCTCTCCAGGTACAACTCGCTGCATTAATTCCTCGAAAGCTTTGCGGTGGCCGGGCCGGTTGCCTGGAAAAATTTGTTCGTCGGTGTTCGCGCGAACCAGCCTACCACCACCTTCAAAAAGGGACTGAAGACACTGCTTTTCTCCAGAAGCCATGGTGCCCTTGAGATGCTCCATTAAATAGCGCTACAGGAAAGAAATCATCCATCATCAAAAGATAGCGGTTATCGAAAGATAGTGTTTATGGATATCCCTAACTGTACCTGAAACTATAAAGGGATATCCAAAATTAACCAAAAAATATATGATGTAAAAGTTTTGGATATTTTGTATAGGGAAGGAAACATGTTATCTAATCTAATCTAATCTAAGTTGCAAAATATATGTAACATTGAAGATTCACATTATATGCACTTTTACAAACAGACATGCACAAGTTAGCGCTTAAACATGCCGCCTGTGGTCCTACAATATGAAAACCCGAATCTCACATGAACATATTATGCCCTGCAACTCTTGCCGATCTTCCCTGAAACAGGGGTGACATTTCCAAAGTGAACCATCTTTTTACAGTATGGGTGGTCAGCCTCATACCAACCTATAAGTCCTAGATCTGATGTAATGATACATTCTAAAAAAAGTGCTCGTAAACCTGCTTAAAAAAAGTTGTGCATTATTTTTTTCATTTTTCTTGCATCATTTCATTTCTTTTTAATGAGGTCTTTACTTACATATTTGAATTTGTTTTTTTGCATTTTTTTCTTGGCAAGCAAACGCCAGTCTTGTATGGGACTGCCATCCTTAGCATCTAAAAATAAAACATTTATTTGCCTTTTTCCCAGCAACCCGGCCGGATTGTGACACAATATTGTCTATGTCGATTCACATGTAGACTTAATTATTTTTTGTAATATTCTACATCCTAACTATGAATATTATTTATCTAATGCGTAACATTTTTATTAAAAGGAGTACAATTGCATTAATTCAATTATTTATTTTAATGAAGTCCTTATTTCACTTATTATTGCCAACTTGCGGAATTTATCTCTTTTTTGTTGTCATAAGGTTAAAGATAAGTCTGAAAATAGCACATTCATATTGCAAGCTTTATCGTAAAACAGGGTCTCATAGCCTAACAGAATTCCTTGAAAAATGTTATATTAAGTCTTTGTGTACTAAAATTATTATTTGTAAAGCTGGAATTTTTTTTTGCCATTTGGCCGCGACAGAGGCAAAGATGCAAACTCTCCATCCACTTCTCTGCTCCTGGCGTGGCTTCATGGAGGTCTTTCAAGCCAGGAGGGTGTCTCTTCTGATGGGGCACTCCTCCACTATGTGCCGGACAGTCTGGTTCTCCGCCCCACAGTCACACCTGGAGATGGGTCATGTATCCGTATATACCAGGGGTGCCCATACTTTTTATTAAGGAGATCGACCTAACAAAAAATTATGAATAGGAGATCTGACATTTTAACTTTTTAGCCTACCAAATATAGCTCATAATTCATAATGAATAAATATTAAGAAAGAAATTACATTCAGTGAAAAATGTCAAATCTGGATTAATTTTTTAATCTCTAACATTACAAAAAGAATTTAAAATAATAATAGTACAGTATAAAAATAAAAATTATCTTGATGCTGATGTCCAAGCTTGACATTGGTGGTCCTCCACAAAATGTTGGTAGTTAGGGATATTCTCAGTTAAAGCTAGACGCAAGCAGGCTGTCAGGTGGGCATTTGTGAGACGAGTACGATATTTTGATTTTATTACTTTCATATGAAAAAATGCAGACTCCCACAGATATGTTGATGCAAAAAAACAGTTATTTGCATTGCTACTTGTTTTATTAACGGATATTGCATATCGGGTATAGATGACCAGTAACTAGGAAGGATTACTGTCGCCAGCTCTAGCTTTGGGTAGATAGGGGTAGGTAGTTAATATAATAATACTGCGCGCACTCCATATTGCGAAAGAGAGAACACCAAGCAGATAGTAAGATCTTCATGAAACTTCACATTTCTGGATGTCGCTTTTTTCTTTTGCAAAAAACTACAGTTTTAAGGTCGATCACTGAAAATTTTAGCTATCCTCGGCGATCAACCTTAAAACCTCCCGCGATCGACCGTTTAGGCACCTCTGTACTATATAATCTAAAATCTAATCTAAAGTAAAATATGTATATTTTTGCAAGCAGATCCCTTTACAACAGGGGTCGGCAACCTTTTGTTGTAAAAGGGCCAAATATTTTACGTGGGATTTAGTGCGGGCCGCACTTGGTTAATGGCGGATCTAACGGTCAGCATTTCAGCACATGCTGACTACCTCCCCCCCCCCCTCCCGCGTCATGTATCGTGAATCTAATCTAATCTTATCTAAGCTGCAAGGATATATATCATTTAAGATTTATATTAAATGCATTCCCACAAGCAGACATGTATAATTTCGCGCTAACACATGCCGCACGTGGACCTACATTATAAAAACCCAATCTCAAATGAACATCAGCCCTGCTACTATTGCCGTCCTTCCCTGAAACAGGGGTGACATTGGCAAAGTGAACCATTTTTTACAGTATGGGTGGTCAGCCGCATACCAACCTATAAGTCAAGGAACATACATGACAACATTAATTAATTGACGTACGAACTACAAATGAAATTCAATATTGATTCTACCCCCCATAATAAATCTCATATTGTAGAAGCCCCGCCAATTCAATTTGGGAATCCCGCAATTCAAGGAACTCCACGCGAATTGACACCGGCCTACATAGGGAAATCTACTCACAAATTCTACTCCCCCCTTGAGTCTAAGATCCACCCCTACGCTTGGAGCACATGTCATTGCCTAAAATATTTGTAAACAAATATTTTAGTTGTATAAAAATATTTTAGTTATAAAAATGAAACGCTTTTTGTCCATTTTTACAATATTTGTTGTATTTTTTTTTTCACTCCATTGTGTATGTATATGATATTGTCCGGCACATGCGTTGCGGCGAATATCTTGCGGGCCGCACCAAGACGCCTCAAGGGCCGCATGCGGCCCGCGGGCCGCAGGTTGCCGACCCATGCTTTACAAAAATATGACTTTTCATGTATTCTACAGGAATAAGTAATACCTACTGTGTTGACCTAATACATATGTATGGATGTTTTAAATTGGAAATAATTTTAGTTTTATTGCTTGTAATATGCCATAAAATACGACAAATTATTTTCTTGTTCTCTCCGGTTAGACAATGTACTATTTTTCGTAAAAGTATTCTTTGACAGATAGAAAAACTGCCAATAGAACGTAGTCTAATACAAAAAATTAAAAAAAAAATTATCTAACCAATCATGAAAGGGAAAGCTTACAACATTATTTACATATCTATCTATACTCTAAGTCGCAAAGTTATATAGAAATTTATTCGCGCTTACAGATGCTGCATGTGTACTTATAAAATAAACCTAACCTCAGATGAACTTCTTCTTAATCTTGTTGAGGGTTGTGACCCCTGTCGAAGTTGCCTCTCTTCTCCAGTTCTCTCTTGACTGCGCTGCCCACAGCGCTCCAACCACCAACTGTTGTCCCCACTAGATGGTCCATTAATATAATCCTTGTAACTCCTACCGCCTTTCCCTGAAATCGGAGTTTCATTGGCAGAAGTGAAACAAGTTTTACAGCATGGGAGGTCACGCTCATACCAACGTGTTAATAATAATAATAATTGACTAGATTTATATGCGTCTTTTTGTGATTTACATCACTACAGCATGTGGGCTCTAGCGGGAAAACAAGGATGCTTTGAGCATCTTCGAGAAGGCTGTCTCATCTTCCTGGACTCTCAGCCTCAGCCAGTGTTAGCTTAATAACTTAGTTAAAATTATGTTTTCTGCTCTATTCCAGGTTCCTGCTCAGGAGTGGAAATGTGGAGCATCTCTCCGACAAGTTCTACAACACGTCGATTGAGGTTCTGCCCGTGAAGAAGCAGGCCGAGGGCTTGAACCTGACCCACGAGGGCTTTGTGGTCATCGGCAGGTTCGACTCCCTGGGCGTGGCCGAGGGAGTGGGAGACCCATCTCTGGGGAAGATCTCCGCCCTGCGATTGACGGTGAACAGTGAAAGCGAAAACTGGGTGATCTTGAGCGAGGTGAGATTCTGTTTTGCAATGTTCTATAACTGAAAGAATAGAAACGCATTGAATTTTAAAAATTACTGCACATTGATTTAAAAAGATGCATTAGATTTAATGTGATAGTAATAATCAGAATAGAGCTCTGTGTCTGTGTTTTTATCCAAGTTTTTACAAAAAAACAACTCTATCAACAAACATTTGAAATGTGGCTCTATCATTGCATACTCAAAATTCCTTGGACAGACATGATAATCAATATAGGAGCCCTGAGGCAAGCTACAGTTGTCAGGGAGCTGTTGTCAAAAGTTCAGATGGCTCTATAATCTATAATCTAAGTTGCAAGGATATATTCATTTAAAACCCTCAGATGTATGCCCACAAACCAACACGTGTAGTTCGCGTTTACAAATGCTGAATGTGTACTTACAAATAAAATCTAAACCTCAAATGAACATTAGCCCCACAACTTTTGACGACCTTCCCTGACACAGGGGTGACATTCGCAAAGTGAACCATTTTTTACAGTATGGGTGGTCAGCCTCATACCAACCTATAAGTCAAGGAATACGAATAATTAAAGCTTAGAAACACACTCAATCTCAAAAATTACTATTAAATGTGCACCAAAAAATGCGTAAGATATACTGAGCAAGTCTTTTAACCAAGATGGTATATGCTTTTATCCAACTTGACACTACATTAAAAATTAGCTTGTTGGCTGTCTCCGGCCGGATTAATGACGCTGGAGATCCGGATGTGGTTTGTGGGTCGTAGTTTTAAGACCCCAGCTCTAATTTGTTTACATGTCTGAAGAACTTTTGATTCCCATTTATTAACCTTCAATTTTTCACAAATATGGTGAATTTGTTGCATACCAAGATGATCTAGAAACTTGTGACAGAGATAAGCATTTCAGGCTTTCTCTGTATGTTTAAACACAAGCAGTTACTTCAGGATTTGCATATCTCTCAGCCCTCACTAGCGATTAGAATGTTTTTTTTTATGCACCGCACACAAAAATAAAAACCAATCTAAGCACTGTAAGGGCTAAGGTAAGTGTTTGTAGGATTGAATAAGAGTTTTAGGCTTACACGGCCGGCTGATAATGCTGGAGTGATGCTTTCCGGGATCTGTTGCTGTGGGCTGTGGGAGCCGGAGCTTCCGGACGTTTCGCCCATTTCTACGATGGGCTTCTTCAGCGTGAAGTATGATGATGAGGATGATCTTGATGAGAACTGTGATGTCAGTGTGTGTGCACTGAGGGCTGCTGTAAAGCTGTAGAAGCAAGATGGTAGACATACTCGTATAAGCCTCAGTGACATCACAGTTCTCATCAAGATCATCATCATCATCTTACTTCACGCTGAAGAAGCCCATCGTAGAAATGGGCGAAACGTCCGGAAGCTCCAGCTCCCACAGACCACGGCAACAGATCCCGGAAAGCATCACTCCAGCATCGTTTGTAGGATTGATGAATAGCAGTTTTGCACATGCTCCGAATCCCGTGGGCAGCTAGACACACCAATGAGGCCATTCGTCTGGAGCTACGTTTGGATGGCTTAACTCTGGCCAATATATGCACAAGCCGTATTCTTCTGTTCTTCTGAAACGTGTTTGTGGCAATGAGGATAGCCTGGAACGACTGGTTGTGATTGGTGGCTTGGAGGGGAACAGAGGAAGAGGAAGATCCCCCACACGATGGACTGATTAAGTGAAGACAGCAGCAGACACCTCGGTGGTTGGACCACTACGGGTAGTGCAGTCGAGAGAGAACCAGAGAAGAGTGGTTGTTTCCACACGGGTCACAATCCTTAGCAATCACTAACTCTCCATTACTATAACATGACATTTTGACATTCCAGATTCACTTTGAGGTCTCGGCCCAGAGCTGACCGTTTGACTTTGGGTCGATTGGGCGACTCGCCTTTCCGATTCACTTCATCCCCGGATATTGAAGGAGACCTAACACCAAACACCTGTCAACCTACAACCTAAACACATAAGAGAACGACTGCCATACATCTGGATGTAGCTTATCTTAGACTGCATAGAGGCAAAGGTACACAGTGACATTTCCAGTGGATGTATTCCAAATTAAAATATTCAGAGCAGGAAGCATTTTCAAGGCTGGTTATCGAAGCGATGAAGGGGTCTTTGTGTATAATTACTGTTTGTAACTGAAACAAATTTCATCTGATACCACCCATGAAAGTGAAAGCTTAAAACTTATTTTAGTATAGACAAGGGTAATTGGAAGTTGTTTTTCAGTAAATGCCAAATTATTTATGAAAGCGTATGCATTATATAATGTATTCTTCCTATAACTAAAGTCCGGAGAAAGTAATCCATAGAGGCAAAACTGGACAATGATGGAAGAACATGCATTTTACTCTAAAATGCAGATCTAAGATGTTTCAAGTTTTTTGTTTTTGTTTTTGTTTTTCAATTTCAAGTAGATACAAGCAAAGGTTATGAAGGTATTTTTTTAATTAATCATTTTAAATTTCCTTTCATTGTGGAATATTTTAACATCTATGCATTATATGAACCAATGCCTGTCACGCAGGTAAGCTGTTTATAGAAGCAAAAGTATGCAGTGAATGAATTCAATATTAAAATTAAAATTTCCAAATGAAAAGTTCTTCCCAGTTGAACCAATCTTACTATGTATATAAAATTAATTTATAATTTATTTTTACAAATGTTGGGTCAAAAGCTCAGTTTGTAGAACGCTTCTGAAGCACTATTCTGCTAGATTCTTTACGACCTTAATAATAATAATAAATAACACTTGTATAGCGCCTTTTCGTGACTAAGTCACTGCAAAGGCGCTTTGTAATAGTCTTTGAAAAAATTAGTTTTGAGCCCTTTTCTAAAAGCTGCCTCAGTCTTCAGCTCCCTGAGGGTCTCAGGAAGAGAATTCCAAGCCGTCGGAGCAGCAACGATAAAGGCTCGGTCACCAAACACCGTCCTTGTGGTTCTGCGCGGCAGCTGGAGCAGACTTTTATTCGAGTCCCTGGATCTAAGTGTCTTTCTGCGGGACCTTATGGTGACAAGATAGCGATTTGTGTCCAAAAATAAGGTCTACTGTGATTATTTATCCATAGAGTTTTTTCGCAAGCGCTAGCAAGCTCCGACTTGGATTGATATCCGAAGTGTAAGGAATTTAGCAGAACAGGGTTTCTGGTATTTCAAATCCAAAATCATAAGCATTGGCAATGTTTACTCAACCTTTCATGAGAAACTGCTTCTTGGGAACTGGAACATTTACCACTGTAAATAAATACGTTGTTATGTTTAGATTGAATGGTAGGGTATCCCCAGGATACTTACCTCCGGCTAGCTCTCACCATCATCACTCAGGGCGTGGGGACTCTCTTTAGTGGTGTTGCTTATTCTATCTTGGGAAAGGTTTCATAATTTAAAGATAATTTATTATTAACAAAGCTGAGTTTATTATCAAATAATATGGGGAAATAAGGGGAGATAAGGAAATGGCCCGACCTTAACTTAAATCACTCCCAAACGTTGCGTCCTCGAAAGTTGCAGTCACAGAGGCTAACGCCTCTAAAGATGGGGCTCCAGGGTGGACGATCTTATTTATCTGGCTCCGGTGCGACCCACTTTTACTGCGCCAAATCTCGCAGCACTTTTTGAGCTCGACCGCTCTCCGTCGCCTCTAGCCCCCGACTGCCGTCTCGGGTTTCCGAACTCATCCCGAATGAAGCATCGAGAGTCTTCGGGTTTTGTCGGAAACACTCGCGGCTCACCCCTCAGGTAGACGGAATCGACGTCACAGCACTTTCTCATATTTTATTTGCATAGCAACATAACAACGTTCCACCAGCCAGATGTGATGACAAAGTATATATACATGGGTAACCGCTCAGGTACACCGCGTATCGTTGACATCTTGGACCGGTCCGTAGTCTGTAGTGGCAACACTTCGGACTTGTAAATGGAAGGTTGAGGATTCGGATCCCGGCTGAGCACAAAAATATACCATTTATATTTCGAATGTGCTCTTCGCTGGATTGAAAAATTCGTAAACCTTTACCAATGACCGGTCACCAAAGGTCCATCCAGCCTTACAGCAACTGGGTCTTGCTTGAGTATTGGCGCTTTGTAGCGATGACCAAGCTCGTACACGTCTGCGGCACTACAATAAGTGTCATAGACCCCTAGAATCTTTAGAATCTAGGGAGTCTCCCGCACAGGATTTCTTAAAAAAAAAAAAAAGTGTGAATGGAAAAAGAAGTAAGAGAAAAGTATGGAGTGATCAGATCGAGGAGATTTTGAAAGAATGGGATACACAAAGCGAGCATAAAAGAAGAAAATGCATGAAAAAGGTGATGGATATGAATGAATTAAAAGAGGTATGTAAGGATAGGAAGAAATGGAGGCAACTCTGCAGAGGCTCTGGTCACCCGTAGCGGAATGGCGACAGAGTTACAGTTACAGTTACAGACCCCTTCGTGATAACGCAGTAAGAAGTTGCTCTGTATGCACTGCTTTAGTGTGTTTTTTTATTACTTAAGTGTACTTATTTGTCTCTATGTAGTCCACCCTCCTGTGAAATAGTTACGATAATATGGAGTGCCCCTGGAAAATGGATAATTCACAATCATAAGATCCACATCTTTTAAGTCAAGCTCGATTTTATTCTTTATATATTCAGCTTATTGTTGGATAAACTATGAAAATAAGTGATAATTTTTAGTATGTTTTTATTTTATGTATTATACAAAAGAATTATAAACCTCAAACCTGAACTGAACCTTTACCTAGTTGGATATTGTTTTATCCATGAAATTATTTGTTATGTTTTTCTTTGTTATAATTCAGACGAATCCCACAGAATCAAAGCCAGAAATTTTGATTTGTTTTTTAAAATGACAAACATGTTTGCCTAAAAAGATTGCCTGTGTTTCCATATATTTTCAGTTTTGAAAAAAAAATCCCAGATTACTGACTATGATTCTATAGGACTCAATTATAAGAAATGACAACAAATATTTATAGTAATAATTTAATGTGAAATGATACACCGGAATTTCATCCAAAATGTAATCAGTCAAAGAAAAAGTTTTATTTTATTTTGTGTCATAAAACCTACAAAACTTTTTCAGTTTTTTTTCGCTTCTTCATTGGATGTTTTAAATTTTTTTTATAGAGTTTCTGTGTATCTTTTCACTTTAAACAAGTATTTTTTGTGACTTTAAAATTTATTTTTTAGATAGGATTTATGTTAAATATTGTCAACACCAATATTGAAGGAAAAAAATGTATTTATTTTGATGGTTTCTAGGAAAATTTATGTTAAACCAAAAGTATTATTAAAATGTATGTTTTACAGTAGAGTCACAATTATATAAATTAATTGGGGAACAAGAGTTCATGAAATTTACATATTTGGATAATGAAATTATCCATTTTTACATAATTATCTACTTAATTTTAAGAAAAAAAAACTCAGGATCACTTCAAGATATTGTTTTTATCATTTTCATGTCCTACCTAGGGGCGGTCCATAAATTACGTCATCGATTTTGGCTGATTTTCGACCCCCCCCCCCCCCCCCCCCCCTTACAATCATCCTATAGTCATTATCTAATGACCCCCCCCCCCTCTTGCTGTAATAATGGATGAGCTTAATAATTAATAAATTTATATTACTTACATAATATTTTGTATATTTTGTAGAAATTGCTATTTACAAGAACGACGTCACTTTTGGTACTCGTACATCATTTGCCATCATCCGCAGACCAGACTCCCCCCCCCTTAATGCGAATGACGTAATATATGGACAGCCCCCTAGCAAACCAAACTGTTAAACCTAATTTTTCAAGAAACCGTCTATATGCAGGAGCGTACACTATCTAGGGGAAAATATATGTCAGAATAAAAAAAAACTTTCAAATTATAGATTAACAATTAATGTGAGTTGAAATAGGCCTTCAACTTGACATTAATTAAATCCAAATTTAAAATAAAAAATAAATAAATCACTAAAAAAAATATTCTTTACTCATAACACTGTTTATTTACTATTTTTTTTACAGTTTTAGGAGTAAAGAATAATATGTGATTTCTTCCTAACCTTTTTTAGGTATAAATAAATTTTCAACATTAAAATGAATTATTATTTGAGTAAAATATTTTTTTACTAATTAAAAAAAAAAAACAAGTTTTTATTCAGGAGTTGGTACATTGAAAGCACAGGAGAAAATAAACCAACTTAAAAGAAAAACTTGTTTTTTTTATTTTTAAATTATTAATTTAAAATTAATCTTCACAATGTCAATACACACAACCCTTTAACTTTTACATTTGGCTCTATGGAGTGTTAGCTCCTGCATTAATATGAAAATATATTTATACATATAGATTGTATTTAAATAAATATTAGTACTTAATATCAATGGATAATATTTATTAAAAAAGAAAATTCTAAACTAAAGGTTTGGGATGTCTCAGCACCTGGCTATGCAGAAACCAGACTTATAAACTGAAATGAAAATAATGTACTTTACTATACTGATAAAAACTCACTGTAATAATTCAATGTTAGATAATTTTATATGCAGCTTAATAAACTGATAATGCTTTTAAAAATGCTTTACCAAAAGCTATTTTCAGTTTATCAAAAAAGTTGACCATCCTATCCATAGATGTACGGAGCCACATGTCAAAAATATCTTGTTTTGAGGAAAATGTGCCATGTGATAATATTCTGTCAGTGCTATGTTTTGATAAAATGACGTAACTCAAAGAGGTCTTAATAATAAAATAAGAGATGAATCGCCTGTTTCCAAAATCCACCATGTCAACTTAAAGTGAAAAGCATATTTTTGTTAAGGATAAGTACCCTTAACCTCTAGTGTGGTAGCGAGATTTTTAGCGGTTATCCAGCTACCCAACTCTTGGTTTTGATATTAAATATCTCCAAAGATACAAAACATATCTCCAATCTGTTTTTTTTTCTATCTCAAAAGACAGTGAATTAAAGTTTATTTTGTGCTTAATTTAGTTAAACATCATGAGTTACGTATTGACTGCACTGCCTCAAAATTCTAAAAATAGGCATATTATTATCAATGGGTATGTAGGCCAGGTAGTTACATAAGTGTTACAGAGCAGAGAAGCTTTGTAATATTATATAAACCAAAGTTTTTTTTTGCTGTGTGTGTGTGTCATGCAAAAAAAAAGAGAATTTGTCTTTAAACTCGTCGGTTTACAATGCCCAATTCAGTTTATTTGTATATATACTGGTATCACAAATGAAAATTAATGCTTTGAGTTTATTGGGGTAGTTTTATCCAATAGGAGTATGTTAAACGATTTGTAATCTTAATGATATGTAACAACTATAAAATTTAAAAAAATCACAATCTATGTGTTATGCGGCTGACCACCCATACTGTAAAAAAAAATTGGTTCACTTTGCCAATGTCACCCCTGTTTCAGAGAAGGACGGCAAGAGTTGCAAGGCTTATGTTCATTTGAGATTGGGTTTTTATATTGTAGGTCCACATGCGGCATGTGTTAGCGCGAAATTATACATATCTGCTTGTGGGAATACATTTAATATAAATCTTAAATGATATATATCTTTGCAGCTTAGATTAGATTAGATTAGATATGTGCGCCGATCTGCGGTCCGGCACCCTGGAGGTTAATGCATAGGTATTTTTATCTTGACTAAAAATAAAAAGCTTTTCGGTGTTCACTTCAAAATTGAGAGATAGCCATCATTAAAAATGTTGTTTTTGTAAAATTGGACTTGTCAATTTTGTTGAAATATACGCAAGAAACTTCGCACTCATTTTTCTCAATTTGACAGATTTTGACTTGTGGCACCCTAAATCTTGAGATACAAATGATATCACTGTATACTATTCAAACAAAATATTAATAAGTAGGTAGTTGTGGGGACGCCGTTAGCGACAAAAAGTTTAAGTATGTAGAACAATGAGAACGAACAAATATTAAACATGTACCCCTAGTATAAAAAAATCATGTTAATTCTGCACCATCTAGTTGTTCTGTTTGTAAGTGTGCTCTTTTTAATTAAAACTGCGTTTATTTATGTCACACAATTTATCATTTTCTGTTCAGAGCTACATTTGCTCAGATAGATAGATAGATAGATTTATTTTCACACATTATAGTAAATGACAGGTTAAACCTAATACATACAATAATTAAAAACATTCATAAGTAACCGAAATCAGCTTAGGAGAAAGGGACGCCTCTGTCTAAGCTGATTTTCACTCAGGTGGAAGATATCAACCGAAGAGGAGATCTCATTGAGCATTGCCATTGCCCTCCCCACAGTCATAACCCTAGGTAGGTTAGTCCTGCATCTTGGGAGTAGCAATAGTCTATGCTCACGTTGTTCAGTTGCTCAGTATCGTATGACGGTGGATTGATTTCTCAAGCTACATGGGATTTTGGTCTTTAATTTATACTAAAAATAAAGATCATTCTCGAAACATGGAGAATCCCAAGATTTTGCCAGAACATTTGATTTAATTAATCTCGAACAAATTATTATCAAACACAAATTATATACCCAAGCGTCTATTTATTTCTAGAGAGACTTATCATTACACTAATCTAATCTAAGTTGCAAAGATATGTAACATTGGGGATTCAAATTACATGCATTCTCACAAGCAGACACATACAAGTTCGCGCTTGAGCATGCCGCATGTGAACCTACAACATAGAAACCAAATCTCAAATGTACATACACCCTGCAACTCCTGCCGACTTTTCCTGAAACAGGGGTGACATTGGCAAAGTGAACCATTTTCTGCAGCATGGGTGGTTAGCCACATACCAACCTATATGTCAAGGAATATACACAACAAGTAACATTTTAGACATAAACAAATGGATAAACATTAAAATCAAATACAAAATTCTAATTCAAAACTTACAAAAATTTGGAAAACTCTATTTTTTTTTAAAAACACTAACACAGACAAACACAACTACTTACTCATATTCATAACAGCGTAAATAGAAAAAAAAAGTATTAAAACTGTCAGTCACTAAATGTGCTGGTGTATCTTTTCTATTTAATGGTCCGGAATGTGCATGATATTATATATCAGGGGTACTTATCATTGTTTGAGAAGGTTTATATTAGCTCGACTTACTTTTTGACAAATGGAAGATATTTTACTGTTTTTATAAAAAAAATAGGCTCATTATATTCATATTGTAATTTGTAAATAATTTTACTTGTAATGTGCCAACGCAAATGAATTTTTACGCATTCCAAAGTCAATATTTCAGAGCATCTTATGCAGGAATAATAATAGAAAACCTTTGCTTTGTCATATAAGATAGAGGATTTTTCATTCTGGCCAAAGGGGGTACAATGTAAAGTGTCTAATCTAATCGAATCTAAGTTGCAAATATATGTAGCATTCAAGATTCACATTATATGCATTTTCACAAGCAGACACATTTAAGTTCGTGCTTAAAAATGCCGCATGTGGACCTACAATATAAAAACCCGAATCTCAAATGAATATACACCCTGCAACTCCTGCGGACCTTCCCTGAAACAGGGGTGACATTGGCAAAGTCAACCATTTTCTACAGCATGGGTGGTCAGCCGCATACCAACCTATAACTCAAGAAACTTACTTAAAGTGTGTGTTTATAAATTGACTTACTTAAAAAGTGTGATTAATTAATTTCAAAATTGCACAGAATAAAAGAGCTTCGTTTCTCTGTGTGTCACATCTAAAGGGTCCTCTGTGATTACAGATAACACTGTAAAAAAGTGTATTAAGAGTGCTCTGAGAGACACACCAATAGACTTGTCTTTCTTCACTCTTAAAAGGGCAGTCTGTTTCACTCCTCCAGTCCCAAAATTAGTTATGTTCGGTCCCTGAAATTTGTGCGCATCTGATAAACGCGGCTGAACTAAATTGACAGCACATCACCCGCAGATATCTAGCAGTTTTGTTTGATTGCCTTTTTATCTCTCTCTCTTAAAGATGCTAGTATTGTTGACAGGGCGGTTTTCTAACAAACTTATTGGTTGCCTAAAATGCTGTGAACCCATTATACTATAAAAGCAAATATTAGCTGTTTTCCCTTTTGCTCAGGAGCTGCGTATGGTGCTAGTTTAGCAAACTGTGATCATGGGACACGCAGGAAATCGGTGATCCCTATCACGCTTTATACGAATTTGCACACATATATCCATACATCTTCAACTAAAAAATACTTCCAGAAGCATCTTTCGCATTATGTTTTTTTTTTGCGTTTTATTGATCGTACTTAAAAATGACTTTTATAGAATAATCTGTAAAGTTAGGTCTTAAAAATTACGACACTATACTTATGTACTACTTAAAATCATTCTTGAAAAATTACATAAAAAATTCAGAAACATATTAAATTAATGCTCACACTTGTAACTTTGCGCTTACTCATGCCAAAATTAAACTCAAATCTCATGTGAACGTAATCTCTGCAACTCTTGTCGCCTTGGCCATTGCTTGCGGATATTGGAAAAATTGAAACAATTTTTACAGTGTGGGCTGTCAGCTTCATACCAATCTATTAAAACCTATAAAAAAAACTACTAAAACCATGCTCTACAGAAAGATCACATAACCACTACAGTGTTGCTTGGTTATATCAATGACAATTTTTTGCCTTTTTTTAAAACCTTACTTTTGAAATTGTCCTCATACTTGGTTGTACTTTGATTGTTTTTTTTTATGCAAATTGGGTTTTTGTTTTCTATGTGTGCACTTAAATGGTTTTTATATATTTTTGATCAGGGTCATTCATCCAGCATATACAAATCGCATAGAACCATATGTGGCAATCTACGATTTATTTCAAAATTAGACAAAAATATATGGAAACACAAAAAAAAATTTTTTTTGTATTTTAATTTTTTTCTAGATTGCTGCTTTTTTGTTGTTCTTTACAATTTTTATGTATCGCAATGTTCTCAGCATATTTAAAATGTGGGAAAAAAGTGTGATGTAACTTGTCCGGGCTAGAGCATGACGGAAGTCATCGATTCAATAGAAAAGATTTGATGCAAGAAATACTTTTTTTTTTTTCGAAGAATGGATGATCCCACATAAGCTATTTTCTTACTTTATCCAAAATGGTATACTTATGATAAGTTATGGTGTTATTCATTTTAAGTAAAAAATACTGTATTTTTTTGTAAATAATTTTGTTATTATTATACATATTATTATAATTATTGCTAATATTATTGTTGTCCCCTATAATCACTGTGATATTTATAAACTACTTACTTGATCCTAACTAACTATGTATTATGTATGTATAATCAAAGAAATTATTCTCCTAGAAAGAAAATGTATGGGCGTATATATATATTTATATTGATGCAATTATTACTTAGTAATTATTAGTTAAATTGATATTAATGCAGTTAATTTACTTAAACTTAAAACGGTTTTATTTAAATTTCTATTAATGCAATTATTTTACTTCAATCTAAACAGGTTTTACTTAAGTTAATATCATTTTACTTAAATTAAAACAGCAGTTAGTTAAATTATCTTAATGCAGTCAACTTACTTAAATTAAAAATGACTTTAGCTAAATTTCTTTTAAAGCAATTACTTTACTTAAATTTAAACAGATTTTAGTTAACAAGTTATTAAATAAGACTTTTAGGCTTACACGGCCGGCTGATGATGCTGGAGTGATGCTTTCCGGGATCTGTTGCCGTGGTCTGTGGGAGCTGGAGCTTCCGGACGTTTCGCCCATTTCTACGATGGGCTTCTTCAGCGTGAAGTATGATGATGATGATGATCTTGATGAGGACTGTGATGTCAGTGGGTGTGCACTGAGCGTTTATATGTCTACCATCTTGCTATGAAACGTCAAACACACGCTGTAGAAGCAAGATGGTAGACATATAAACCCTCAGTGTACACACACTGACATCACAGTCCTCATCAAGATCATCATCATCATCATACTTCACGCTGAAGAAGCCCATCGTAGAAATGGGCGAAACGTCCGGAAGCTCCAGCTCCCACAGACCACGGCAACAGATCCCGGAAAGCATCACTCCAGCAAGTTATTAAATTAAGTTATTAAATGTTTCAGCGGAAACTTTGTAGAACTCCATTTGAAGAATTTTAAAATATGAAAACAAACACTGTTTGAATCTACTTATTTAGGTTTTAGTTATATAAGAAAGATGACTGTCAGTCTTGATTTCTGAGGGGAAATTTGTAAAAAATGACTTAAATATTTTTCTTACAATAACAATGTCGACCCTTTTTGTAAGGTACTTAATTGTTTTGTTGTATTTATACCTTTCAACCTGTATACTTAACGACTCTCCCACTTAAATGCAGGCGCATGCACTCTATAGAGGCAAATCATCTCATCTAAGTTGCAAAGATATGTAACATTGGGGATTCACATTACATTTCACAAGCAGACAGGTACAAGATCGCGCTTGCGCATGCCGCATGTGGACCGACAATATAAATACCAAATCTCAAATAGACATACACCCTGCAACTCTTGCCGACCTTCCCTGAAACAGGGGTGACATTGGCAAAGTGAACCATTTTCTACAGCATGGGTGGTCAGCCGCATACCAACCTATAAGTCGGGGAACATTCACAAGAAATTACATTTTAGAAATTAAAAAATAAAATGGATAATATACATTAAAATCAAATACAAAATTCTAATTTAAAATCTATAAAAATTATTGTAATCATAATTAATTAGAACCTCGATTATCCAAGCTCTCTTTTATCGAGAAGTTTTTTTTTTTGTTTTTTTGAAAGCCTATGCGGGAGACTCCCTAGATTCGAGAGACTCTAAGGGTCTATGACACTTGTTATAGTGCCGCAGAGGTGTTGGTGATGTGGCAGTTGTCCATGTCCGGTTGCAGGGCCGTTAGCTGCGCAGTGCTGTGGTGTGTGTGACATTGCTTTGTTTTGAGACACTGAGAGGAAATGGCGATTGATATTGGATTTGAAAAGGGCAAGGTTAAATTGGGATGGAAACACAGATACCGGTAACTCATTCCATAAGCGGGCAGTTTGGCAAAGGAATGAGTCGTGAAAACACAAAGTTCTCATAGTTTTGATATAGACTGCAAATGGTTGAATGTGAGCCGTTCTACGAGTTGCCCTTGTTGTGACGAGAGGAGGGGGTATAAGTGAGGATATTTCATCAGAGCAGACGCCATTGTTAAATTTGTTGATATTTGAAATTTGAATGAAAAAAAAGATATTTAAAAAAGTTTGATATTTCGAAACTTCATCGGCTTTTGAAACTGCTTTGGTTAAGCTTATGAGAATCCACTTGCCTAATTGTTACTTGTATTTTACATTTCTGCATCTATAATCTTTATTTGCAAGGATATATTGAGAATTAATTCCTGCTCACAATCAGGCATGTGTAAGTTCGCGCTTGCACATGCTTAATATGTACCTACATACAAAATAAACCAATTCTCATATGAACATAAACATTGCAACTCCTGCCGCCTTTCCCCTAAAACCGGGGTGGCATTGGTAAAATGGAACCATGTTTTTACAGCAACGAACTAGCATAAATAAATTTAAAAAAAGTTTTATCTGAGATTTTTGTTCTCTAATGTAGTTTCTTTCCACAATAGCTTTGATAATCGAGGTTCTACTTTAGTTAATAACAAGAATAATAATTGTTTATTGTAATAACAATTGTTTTCATAAAATCATCATAAATACCATCATAATTTTATTTTTTTTGTTGTTCATGTAGTATAATCTGAATATTTATTTTTAATATTATACAAATTGTTATTTATCTTTTTAAACATGTAATTTTCAATACACTAAAATTTCAATTGTTTTAGATAGTTTTTTATTTGTCTGCACATTCTTCCTATTGTAAATATTATGATGTTAGCATTTAGGGAATTGAATGTTAATAATATTGAATTAAACTTAAAATAGATGTGTCTAAAGGGGGAAGTCAAAATTTGGTTGGAATACTTAAAAAAACATCAAAGTTGAATTATTATTTTTTAATCCTTCTACTTAATTATATTTTTTTGTGTATATTTGTGAATTCTTCACTGAATTTTGTCTTCCTTCGCACCCTTATGATATCCTAACATTTACAGTAAATACCACAGAACAATTTATATCTATAATCTAAGTTGCTAAGATATGTTAACATTCAAAATTCATATTAAATGCATGCCCACAAACAGACATGTGTAACAAGAGTTTTAGGCTTACACGGCCGGCTGATGATGCTGGAATGATGTTTTCCGGGATCTGTTGCCGTGGTGTATGGGAGCTTAAGCTTCCGGACATTTTGCCCATGTCTACGATGGGCTTCTTCAGTGTGAAGTATGATGATGAAGATGATCTTGATGAAAACTTTGATTTCACGGATTCAATGATCAAAAAGAAAAAACGCGTATCTCCGACTTCGCGTAAAATGGATTAGCGTAAGTCGGGGTATTACTGTACTTACAATTCAAAAAGTAAACCTCAAATGAACGTAAGCTCTGCAACTTTGCTGACCTTCCCTGAAACAGGGGTGACATTGACCAAGTGAACAATTTTTTACAGCATGGCTCGTCAGCCTCATACCAAGCTATAAACCAAGGGTTCCTTACTGTTTTACTTTACTTACCTTTTGAAAATAATTTATTACAAATCTCTCAATGAGTACCTTTCTGTGGTTCATACTGTAAAAATCAGTGTTGTTCACACACAGAAAATCCATGGCTCAACCGTGATTTAACTTAAATTTTTCATACAAAAAAACGAAGATCTATGGATCAAATGTGTTGTGGATAGCCCTGAATGGGTTGATTTATAAACAATCCCAAGCCTTGGACTCTACCCAACCTAAGCTTTTATGCAAACAGGAACATTTGAATTTTCTATGGTTTGTGCATTAAGGGAGTGAAAATTCCTTTTTAATTTTAATTAGAAATAACTTTTTTATGCAACAAAGTTTTATTTTCACATTATTTTTTTACACTGTAACTGCTACTCTGTCGCCATTCCGCTAGGGGTGGCCAGAGCCTCTGCAGAGCTGCCTCCATTTTTTCCTATCCTGACATACCTCTTTCAATTCATTCATATCCATCACTTTTTTATGCATTTTCTTCTTTTACGCTCATTTTTTATGGACGCTTATATAATCAGATAGCACTTGGGCAATTTAACTCTAAATGTGAAAAAAAACTGTTGTATAAAAAAGTTATTTTTAATTAAAATTAAGAACATTTGACTTATTTTTTAGCTTAATCGAATCTCAAGCTTAGGATTGCTTATAATTCATTCTCGACAACTGAAAATTATGCGTAGGGGAATATTTATTACGTGGGCAAGATTGTTTGTATGAAAAGTTGGTCACAATATGAAAAATAAATTGTATATTTGTTAAAATACATATAAGTACCAAAGATGAATGCATATATTGAAATATCACGCAATCTTATATTCATATTTTTAATTGCAATGTATCTTCTGTATAACAATTATTGTTTTTGTTTTCTTATTAAATATTCAATTTATAATGCGGGAATTTCATTTTCTTCTTCACCAACTTCTTAACCAACCAGAGACAGGTGGTAAGTCCTGTGACTCCCATCTCATCCTGACTCCGTGCGGCGGGCCTGAGTTTGGGTCTTGGATTTTAAAAAAACTAAGACCTGACTCGGTGAGACCGTAGATTGCTCAGTTATTCCACAAATCTCTGTATCTTTCTAACTCGTCGGTCTAATTAGACCGACATTCTTTCTATTTTTTCTATATTCTTTTCCGCCTCTAGGTGGTTGGCCACTTAGTCAGGAGAGCGCCTCCCGAACAGTCTCAGTAGTAGCAACTGGAATTCTAGGCCTTAAGTCATATGTTAAGACGCTCAGAATCACTTTGCATTTTTGTAAGTAAATTTAAATTCATCGAGCCCTACACCCTCACGGCTATAATCTTTCAGTGATTTCTGAGCCTCCTTTGCTTTGTGTAAACACTTGGTAAAGTGTAGCTTCACGGGAGGGCCTTCTGCCACTCGCATCTCACATAACGTTTTGCATGCGAGTCCTGTGACACATCCCCGGATGGGATGGATATACAGGGTGTGTGTCAGCGGTGGGGAGACTGACCCTGAGAGAAGGTTGTTGTATCTTTCTATGATCTAAGCTGCAAAGATATGTTAACATTTAAGGTTCATATTAAATGTATGCCCACAGACAGGCACATGTACATAGGTTCGCGCTTATACATTTTGAATGTGTGCATATAAATAAACAAAACCTCACATGAATATAAACCTTGCAACTCCTGCCGGCTTTCCGTGAAACTGGGGTGGCATTGGCAACGGTGAACCAATTTTTACAGCACGTGGGGTCAGCCTCATACCAACTTACCAGTCAAGGAGCCTTCTTCCTTTGTGAAATTTTCGTAGCAAGCTATCTGTACCCTGAGTACGAGTTTTTTTCACTTTACTCGAAGTATTGAGTATTCGAGAAAAATGTATGTAAACTTGTAAAGCACCTCTGGCAAAACAAATTTCGATTTTTTTTGCCAGGGTTGCTTTACAAGTTCACACACATTTTTCTCGAATACTCAATACTTCGAGTAAAGTGAAAAAACTCGTACTCAGGGTCCTGAGGTAAACATCAAACAGATGCATCGACAAGCCTTAAAATGAATGCGATAAAAATCGGAACCAACGTCGCCATCTTGTAAAAAATCACTTTCGATAGTTCAATGTGATGGTAGGTGGATTGATAAACTTTAATTTAAGAACAACAATATAACACCCATTGATTTTAGGAGTAATGCTTCTTTAGGTCGGCCCATTCCTTGACTTATAGATTGGTATGCGGCTGACCACCCATGCTGTAGAAAATGGTTCACTTTGCCAATGTCACCCATGTTTCAGGAAAGGTCGGCAGGAGTTGCATTTGTTGTATGTCCATTTGAGATTTGGTTTTTATATTGTAGGTTCACATGCGGCATGCGCAAACGCGAACTTGTACGTGTCTGCTTGTGAGAATGCATGTAAAGTGAATCCCCAATGTTACAAATCCTTACAACTTAGATTAGATTAGATAAGATAGGTCCTCCTGAAAATAGCATAAGCAAGTCAAAAGTACTCGAGGTGAAATAAATGCTCAACTTATGAAAATAAAACTCTGTCCATTAAAATTTATCTTTTTTATTTCAATTTTTTAATGGTTAGATTATCAATGCTGAAAATCCCTAATTTTTTTTTAAATAAATGTAAAGAAAACATTTTTTCTTCATTTTAAACACCTTTATTGCAAAGATTATAAACATATTCCGTCTTCAGAAGCGCTATTCTGCTAAATTCCTGACGACTTTAAGGCGACGAGCTCGCGATTCGTGTCCAAAAATAAGGTATCTAAATCTAAATCTAAGCTGCAAAGATATGTATCATTTGAGATTAATATTAAATGCATTCCCACAAACAGACACGCATAATTTCGCGCTCACACATGCCGCATGTGGACCTACAATATAAAAAAAAACCCAATCTCAAATTAACATAAGCCCTGCAAGTCTTGCCGACCTTCCCTGAAACAGGGGTGACATTGGCAAAGTGAACCATTTCTTACAGGTATACTGTATTTTTTTTTTTTATCTATGGAGCTCTTTCGCAAACGCTAGCGTTCCCGACTTGTACGGATATCCAAAGTGTAGCAGAATAGCGCTTCAGACCATCATACTTCTGAATCTTTTATCTCCTATCCTTTGGCGCCCTTGAGATGGTCCTGGACCATTAAATGGCGCCACAGGAAAGAAATCATCCATCATCATCATCATCTATTCTTATTTTTAATCATTACACTTGTGCCTTAGGGTCACAACTGCATTGAACGGCGCTGCTGAAGGTGTGGCTCCATCTATTACATCTTCAGGAGGTCTCGGATGACCCGGCGGCGTCCGGAAGTCGAAGTTCTGCAGCATGGTGACCACAAACATGAAGATGTTGGATCTGGCCAGCGACTCTCCCATGCAGCGGTGCTTTCCAAGGCCGAAGGGGAAGTAGGCCTCTGGAATGGAAATCTTGCCGTCCACCAGGAAGCGCTCCGGCTTGAAGGCCATCGCGTCCTGGAAGAGATTCTCGTTCATGAGGATGCCGTGGAAGTTGGCCAGCACCATGGCGTCCTGGAACAGTATAAAATATTTCATCCAAGAGCAGTCTAATAGGTTTTTGGATGCCTAAGCTCCTAGCATTCTTTGTAATTTAAAAAAGAAGAAAGATTATTTTCGTCCCCTCAGTGTTTGTTTGGCTTGTATACCATTTGATTCAATGATGAACTTTCAATAAAATTGTCTTGAAAATCATTTTCTGAGCCAAGAAAAAAACATAAATCACGATAAGGTGAAAATTGTTAAAAAAAAATTCAAATTAATTGCCACTTTTCATGAGATACATTGGTCCAGTACACATACAAACATTGCTCATGTGAAATTACCCCTAATCTAATGGACATAATACAAACAGGAACTACAGGGACGTTTTTCCGATGTCAAGTAGCACGCAAACCTTTGGAGTTTATTTTTCGTACATGATCTAATCTAATCTAATCTAAGCTGCAAGGATACATATATATCATTTAAAATTTATATCAAATGCATTCCCACAAGCAGACATGTATAATTTCGCGCTAACAAATGCCGCATGTGGACCTACATTATAAAAACCTAATCTCAAATGAACATAAGCCCTCCAACTCTTGCCGTCCTTCCCTGAAATAGGGGTGACATTGCTACATGTAAAATTTAAGTTTCATAGATAAATAGAAAAAAAATGATATTGAGTTGGTCCGGTTGATAGATTAGTGAGCAGATAACTTCCATGCCGAGAGCTATGGTTCGATCTCCACCTAGGGTGACAGAAATGACATTCAATTCGATGTTTGTTTCAAACACAAAATAAAAATTATCGGCAAGGTGTTTTCTCAGCCTTCACAAGACATGAGAACCAGTCCCATCGAGAGAGAGCTGTTGGCGTAAGGCCGTTACCCTTACCCAGCCGAATAGCATCACATTAGACCCCATATTTTGATTATGCTGAATCCATTGATGGTGTGCTTGATTGGTTCTTATTTCCATTACCTTGGGAACAGTGTATCCACACAAGTCAGTCTTCCTGAGCGCTCTGTGAGGAATGCCGAATGTCCTGCCCATGAAGTGCCGGATGGTCTCCAGAACAACGGCCTCGTTGTACGGCATGCTGGAAAAGCAGTACAAATAATTATAAAACTCCTTGTGGTGTATTTAGTATAGTTGGCAAATAATTAATACACCTAGTCTATGGTTTGATAGATTTTGCAACGTTGCTCTCTGAAACACAGATAGAAGACGATTGAGGATGAACTGAGTTTCATCCTCAGTCGTCGTGCAGAGAGTGTGTCTCGTGAAGACGTTAGCTACGTCGCTAACAAAACGTCGAGAATAATGTAAGTTCTCTTATAACGGTTCGTGTAATATCCCATAAAAAAAACTGTACAGTGATGGTAAATATGTCAAACGACCGTAATTCCAACCTAAACCTAACAGATAGAAGAGCCAGTCGATAGTAGCCACGCTCTCCCTCAAGTAATCTGTCAACATGTATGGAAAACATGCAGGGTTCACATCCATGGTCCTAGCAATCATCTATTCACGAATAGTGCAATGCTATTATTCGTTTTTGCGCTCAACTACGGCATCTGTTGATTAAATGCCAAATGTCTCCTTTTTTACCTACAATCTTCGATCGGGAGAAACAACAATTAGTTCATGCTTCTTCATCAAAAAAGAGTCTCGTTGTATACGACTTCAACGAACAATTGAGAAACCTGTTAATCTTTCGTATAGAAGAAAACAATCTATCTGTATTAAACATTGAATTTGGAGTAGAAATTATTTCAACCACTATTAAAGAAAAGAGTTTTTTGCTATTTGTAAAGGTACATTTTTAACACCATTCTTTCCAGCATCCTTGGATTTGAGCTCAAGCCTCCTATTCAGAAAGCATATACCATGCCATTTAGTAACTCACCGAACTTTATTGGAAAATATTGTGACTTTTTTTTTTTTAAATAAAAAAAACTTTTGTAAAACATAGTTTTATTTTCACATTTTTTGAGTTTACAATGCCTAAGCGCTATCGAACTTTATCCGTCCATCTTCAGAGGCTAACTGAGGTTAAAAACTGTTTTTATCTATGTTTTAAAAAAGTTTTTTTAATTAAAATTAAAATGAGTTTCACTCTGTGAATGCACTAACTCTAGAAAATTTAACTTTAAATGTATCTAGATCGGTCGCAATATGTACACATACAACATACGAATATCCCCATGTTATCGTCGTAACAAGGAAATTAAAAAGAATAATATAAAGGATACACTTACTTAGCTCTATCTTCTAATGTAGGTAGTCTATCGTTGCCGATGACAGCATCTATTTCTTCTTGCGCTTTCCTCTGGACCTCCTGCTCTCTCACGAGGTACAAGAAAGCAAAGCTCAGACTCTTGCTCGTGGTCTCTGAGCCCGCCATAAACATGTCCATACAAACAGCCAACAACTGCGACTCTGTGAAGCTCTTCTTGCGATCGCTGTTCTTCAGCATGCGGATGTAAACATCCATGAAGTCTCTGTCTTCACTCTCCAAGTTGAAGACCTTCACATGACTGTCTAATTCTGCACGAAGAAACCTCCAGATGCGCTGGTGAGTCCTGACAAATTTATTGTAACCAGACAGCTCAGGGGCAACGTAACGAAGCAAAGGAAAGTGTCTGAACATAGCACCGATCATGTCAATGCTAGCAAACAATTCAAATAGCAAATTCTGCAATGTTTTCATTTCAGCGTCTTCGCAGCTGTACCTCTTCCCTGCCATCATCCTCCAAAGTGTATTGATGACATAAACACCAAACGCGTCGTGCATTTGCACCAAAGCTGATCCATTCGCAGCTTTCACTTTGGCTTTCATGTCTTCATACAGCTGTTCCCCTTCTGTCTGCACATACTCCGCCATGCCTCTCCTACCGAAACCAAACTCTTTCAAGTGACGCACTATGAACCTCCTCTGATCTTTCCATGCTTCTCCATCTGTTAAAACGACTCCCCTGCGTTTTCCAAAGGTTCTTGTCTCGTAGAAGGTTCCCTGTGGGCGTCCGTCTATGCTTTCGTTTAGAAGCATTTCTTTCACTGCGTCCAAGTCACAAGCAATGACTATTTTATCACTGCCTACTCTAAGGCCTAGCACTGGTCTGCCTTGGCTCAGCAGATGCGTCGCTTTGAACAGGTACTTGGTTTTGATCCTGGCCTTCCTGACTGCCAGAGCGCTTCCTACTATGGGCAGCCATCCAGGACCAGGAGGGAAGTTCTTGGGTTTCCTCGCGTCCAGCCAGCAAGATAGCACACCCACTGCCACCAGAAGCAGCACCCATATCCACATTCTGAAAACTGAAGAAGTTACTTAATACAAGTATTGTTTCTTTGAATCTCTAACAAGTACACGCCACAAAATATTAGTTTGCTCAATCTTCCATGTTTGAAAAAAATGCGAAAAATGGGATTTTGTTGATCACGGTTTTCACTACGCTCCATGATCATATCGGTAGAAAACACGGTATAGTAAAACATAGCCGCTAGTGAACAACTCATCAAGCTCTCAAATGTGCTCCAGGTAAATTTTATACAAATTGTGTGGAGAATAAGTGTTTTTAGGCTTTCATGGCCGGCTTCAGATGATGATGATAACTGATAAGGATGTAGAATCCGTAGCAGCCTTCCAAAAAGAATAAAGCAGCCTACAAAAGAATTATTGGACCATGGTCTACAAGTCCGGAAAGATGGATTCTACATCCTTATCATCATGTGTGGAGAATATTTGACTGCGAGATCACGCGAGGGTATGTTAATAGCATTTTATGATCGGTAGATTTGTTAAGACTTCTCACACAGGTTAGTAAATCTAATGTTTTTCTTACCTATTTTTATATTAAATATACAACAAAGCTAACACGCTAATCTTAGCATATATGAAAAAGGATAAAATACGAGTTTTTCTTATAAAATAGGCTTGCAAATATGGTGGCATATTCTAAGGAAAATATGACACAAACCCTCCGTGTAATCAAGATTAAAACAACATTTACACATTCGCTCCCCCATTTCTTGTTTGCCGTATACGCCAATCTTGTCAAATATGACTTTTTCATGCAGTTATCTTATGAATCAAATTCTACACAATCTGAGCTAAGAAAAACCGTAAAACTCGATAATGTAAGAGTTCTTTTAAATATTTTAAAAATAAATTTATTGTTTTCATAAGACACATTGGTCCAGTACACATGCAAACATTGCTCATGTAAAATTTTCTCAATGGCGTATACGGCAAACAAGAACTAAAGCAGCTATATGTGTTTTTTTTGCCATAATGCCTTACTTTATTTTTAATATTACAAATAAATCAATTGTCAAAACGGATCTTTTCATTTCATGTTATTTTGCAAATTTCGCAGCAATTTATTAAAATATAGTAGAATGTTGCTTTCGGAATCTGTTGCCGTGGTTTGTAGGAGCTGGAGCTTCGGGGCGTTTCGTCCATGTCTACGGTGGGCTTCTTTAGCGCGAAGGTGAAGTGATGAACCAATAGTTCACTCACACCAACCTCGCATTTCTCATAAGCATAATCTTCATCACTTCATCTTCACGCTGGAGAAGCCCACCGTAGACATGGGCGAAACGTCTAGAAGCTCCAGCTTTCACAGACCACAGCAACAGATTCTGGAAAGCAACCGTCCAATATCAACAGCTGGCCGTGTAAGCCTAAAAATCACACAAAAATAAAAATAAAATCAAACCAAAACACACACTTATGTATCAATACCTACAATACACACAAGAAGCCAGGACACTTTTCACACCACACACAGCGGCACTAATTATGCACAACAAGCACCCATAGCCAGGATGCATGCACTGGCAAATGATCACTTAAGAAATATAGACATTTTCAACATTACTGAGGCCAAACTCAGAATTGTATTGAAAAATAGTTTGAAATTTTGATCTATGTGTGATTGCTATCATGTGTGTTTACTTGTATTGATTTATATTTTTCTTAATTATACTGATTTATATATTTTGGATTTATTTGTATCTGTAATGAATATTATTGTATAGTTTGTAACCTAACATAATTTGAAAAAATATTAAACTACTTATTATAAAAATTTGATTTAAATTTCCAAAGGTGGTTAATTGAAAACTAAGTTTTGTGCTTTTAAAACATTATTCTTATCATTTTTTTTTATATACATATACTTTTTATTGTCTTTTTTTAACTCATGATATATCAACTCAATTATGTATATTGTGTAATACTAACATAGAACTTAAGAAACATCTTTAATAAAATATGTAAAAGGCTTTCAAGCCGTTAAATATTAATAAATAAATAAATAAAAATAAAAATAAAATAAAAATACACCTGGTATCCAATTCATCCTCTCTGTTGACCTAATTCGCAATTTCTAAGAAATACCCCAGATGATACCAGAGGTCCGGTCGATAGCTCAGTTGGTAGAGTGCTTGCATTCTACCCCGTGAGCTCGGGTTCGAATCCCACCGAGGAGGGTGTCAGAAATGATTTCCTATTTCGGTGTGTATTTCGAACCCCATAATATAAATACCGGCGAGGTTTACTCAGCCTTCACAATAAATGAGTACCAGCCCCCTCGGGAGCTGGGAAATTCCCACTTCAACTGAAGTGGTTGGCGTAAGGCCGGCCCCCTTACCTGTAAAAATAAATAGGTTCAACTCGCCACATGCGACCCCTTCGGGGATAACGCGGCAAGAAGTTACACTATATGTGTAGCTTAGTTGCGTTAGTTGCGTTGCGTTTATACAAACTCCGCACATTGCCGTGCTGCATCCCCTTCTTCCCTCATACCCTCACACGACACTCACAACGATTGATTCCGTATCTGGACCGTGTAAGTATTTAGCCACCCGAGGATGAAGAGGAGGAGGAAGACCGAGAAAGCTATGGGTGGACCAAATTTCTGAAATTGCGAATGAATGAAATATCCAGAGTCATAATAAAAGGAGAGCCTGTATGAAGAAGGTTATGACTCTGGAAGAAATCGAAGAAGTGTGTAAGGACAGAAATAAATGACGAGTCAATCTGTGATGTTGGCGGCTAGTGTTTTTAAATTAAAATTTGTTAGTTTTTGATGTCCATACATATTATAATTTGTTGATTTTAAGAATGTAAATTGTTGTGTATGTTCCTTGACTTATAGGTTGGTATGCGGCTGACCACCTATACTGTAAAAAATGGTTCACTTTGCCAATGTCACCCATGTTTCAGGGAAGGTCGGCAGGAAGTGAGGGTGTATGTTCATTTGAGATTCGGCTTTTTATATTGTAGGACTACATGCGGCATGTTTAAGCGTGAACTTAAGCATGTCTGTTTTGTGAAAATGCATATAATGTCAATCTCTAATGTTACTTATATTTTGCAACTTAGATTAGAGTAGATTAGATTAGATTAGATTAGGATGCAAACCTAACCGGTTTTCGAAACCGGTCATGGAACTTAAAATACTTGCCGTAATAAGAAACGGAGTTGTTTTATATATTATCTTTTAAAAATCCCATTCAATTTGTCCATATTTTAATTGAGTTGTACTTGAGTGTTTTGATTACGTCATACCGGCTGCACTGTGAGTGGCTGATTACACTTGCACTCGCAACTTGCATTAAATAATAATATTTATTATGCACTCAGATTCCGGTTTTATTTCCGATCGCTTGCACTGCCCGTATCACTTTCTCTTGTACGTAAAAAGTATTAACCAGCCTGCACAAATATGCATACTGCGCTTATGATTTTCGTGTCGCTTTTTTGATATCTAAAAAATCTAACAATGATCTAAGCTACAAAGATATATATTGCTGTGTTTTTAGGGTTCAAATAGTCTTTAAATTTAAAAAAAAACTGTTCTTCTTTACGGTATATTTATTTTACACTTAGATTTATTAAACAATTTATATTTATTTTAACAATTCACATTTATGGTTTAGCAATTTACATTTATTTCACAGTTGTTTCACTTTCACTGATAATGTCTTTCTTGTTCAAAAGCAAAGCGTCGTACCAAGACTGACTCCTGCAAGCTGCTTGCAGCTTTTTATACCCCAAAGATAGTAGTACTAGAAGCCTATTTTGCTGGAACCTTCCAGAACAACTTGAATACTCAAATAACTTGTAAATTTGAATACCTCTTTACCCTAGGTACTTATTATAATTAATCCTAACGACACACCTACCTACCTAAATACCTATAAGCATTTGCTATTTACATAACAATATCATTTAAGATTCATATTAAACGCATTCCCACAAGCATGCATGTATAAGTTCACGCTAACACATGCCGCGTGTGGACCTACAATATAAAAATCCAATCTCAAATAAACATGCAACAGCAAATGCAAATTAAGCCGACCTTTCCTGAAACAGGGGGGGCATTGGTAAAGTGAACCATTTTTTACAGTGTGGATGGTCAGCCTCATACCAATCTATAATTCAAAGAATACTTAGTAAAAATTAGGTGGCTCTGGGTAGGTCACGTCGCAAGGCAAGACCATGGCAGGTGACCGAAAAGGATCGTCCAGCGGACGCCCAGGATATCCAAGCGGGGAGTGAGGAGACCCCAAGTGAGGTGGCTGGACGACATCAAGGGAACTGCAAGCAGAGGATGGCTGAACACAGCAGCCTATAGACAGAAATGGACAGGATTTGTAGGGGACTTAGAAAGGCTGAGAAAGAAGTAGTAAAAATAAGTGGTTTCTCATCGATATGATTTATCGGTGAAGGTTTTCTTATCATTGATAAGACAGAACAAAATAGAGACACACCCTCGGAGGTACTGGCAACCCCTAGCGGAATGGTGGATCGATACAAGCACACACAAGTAAAAATTAAGTTCAAGAGATGAGCAAAACCATATTTTTCACATTGTGACTCTATACTTATAATCTAAGTTGCAACGTTACAGTGATATTCAAAGTTGTTGTTCCTTGACCAGTAGGTTGGGTTGGTATGAGGCTGCCTTCCTTCGTTCACTTTTTATAATGCCATTCAAGTTTCAGGAAAAAGCGGCAGGAGTTGCAAGGTTTATGTTCATGTGATGTTTGGTTAATTCACATGCTACATGTGTACGTGCAAAATCAGCTTTAAGTGCTTAAAATATCTTTGCAACTTAGATTATAGATTATAGAAGGTATGAACATATTTAATGCGAGAACATAATATCGACGGTTAAAATGAAGTAAGGCATAAGCGACGCTTTGGTAAAAAATGAGTTATGAATGCTATAATTTTACGATGTATTAATAAATTTACGATGTAAAATAAATACGATGATTTGTGTTGTTGTTAAAGCAAACAACTGCGTTTTCGAAGTATGGTTTTGGTGTAACCGACAAATATTGGCCTTCTTGTCTTAAAGGCGCTTGTGACATAAAAAAAATCGTACAACCACATTAATAGGAATGCCAATTAATACCTTTATTTTTAATATTTTATTTTAACGATATGATAAAATATAAAAAAAGTTATGCCATTTTTCTGCAATCTCATACTTAAAACTGCTCTCCTGAAAAAAATAGTTTTTGTCGCTTATTGCCGTTTAACCGTCGATATGCAAGCATGCTCAAGTTTCCGCTTACGCATGCTCCCAAATGATTTCGGTAGCCTTGAGTTGGTACAATTAAATTTATCCTCCACTAGTTTTTTTTTACCAACCATAACCGCCTTTTTACACGGTCCGATCCGACACCGGATTGGAAGTCCAGTAGTGTCTGGAAATGTATGTAGGTTAACTTCTGTAAGTCACACGGTTCGTCCGGTTATTTCAAACATTTTGCAAATGGATCTGGATTGTAAGGAAAGTTAAAATACCGCTTGCAATATAAAATCCCTACCTTAAAGGTAAAACTGAAAAAGTTCTGATTCACTGATTTGAGAAATGGTAGATAAATCGTTTTATTGTGTGTAACTGCTCATAGTAAGTGAACTAATTATAACGAAATGCTCATGAAAAAGTAGCAAAGTACAGGGTTTTCACACGTATTTTTTTGTATTTTCTCTCGAAAAAGTGCATTCATCTGACGAACCCATGTTAACTTGATACGTCACTTATTCAGTTTTACCTTAAAGGTATCGAAATGATGTAACCTTAACTAAAATAATGCTTTTAATCAACTAAAATGCAAATAATTCTCAGCAATTATAAAAAATTAAAACAAGTATGAAAAAATGTACTCACTTTAAATTACTCAGCCTTCAAGGAGTAGTTCCTGAAGCTTGAAAATTCAGGATGTTCTCTGTACGAAGACGTTAGTTGGGCACCTTCCTGGGAAATCTGAAATGCAGTAAGTATTAACAATTTATCATAATTCAAATCGGTATGATTGTTCATTTTTTTTTAAATTCATTACAATTACAGATTTTTTTTCCATTGGCGTTCATAGTGTCTCTTACATCACTCAGCTGTTGAAGGAGCTGCATTGGCTTCGTTTTTCTGAGAGAGTGGTCTATCTAAAATCTTTAATTTAAGTTGCAAAGATATTTAAACATTTAAAGCTCATATCAAATGCATGCCCACAAACAAACACGTGTAGTTCGCACTTACAAATGCTGAATGTGTACTTACAAATAAATCCAAACCTCAAAGAACATAAACCCTACAACTTTTACCGACCTTCCTTGAGACAGGGGTGACATTGGCAAAGTGAATAATTTTGTACAGTATGGGTGGTCAGCCTCATACCAACCTATAAGTCAAGGAATATCGTTTGTGTTTTATGCTATTTAAAGCCCTCAATGGTAAAGCTCCGTCATACGCGTCCGACATATTTCCACTTGTTATGTTGAGGGGAATGTAAGGGGGTGGACACTAATTTTAAGGACCGTGCTTTTCGGATCTCAGGACAGGAGCAAACTGCCACTGGGAGTGAAAATGGCAAAAATTGTTGGAACTTTTTTTAAAGTGTCTCATTCGTGTTGGAGAGGACTTTTGAGATGAGAAACACACAAAAACAGCGCTTATATATCTATCTATAATCTATAATCTAAGTTGCAAGGATATATTCATTCAAAGCTCTCAGATGTATGCTCACAAACAAACACGTTTAGTAAATAATATATCATGTCAAAAATATATAGGTGAATTAATTTCATACTTACAATGATTTTTATTCCCAATTTTCATGATATAATATTACGTAGTATTCAAGTCATTTGCGAAAATCTCGCACGCAATGCATATGGAAATTTCACCGGATTCGTTTCCGCGTTTTTGCACATAAAAACGAAAAAAATAATTTCATACGTATCGCCTGCAACAATGAAAATTTATAAACGAACATGATATACTTAATTGAAATGTAACGTTGCCCATCACATGAATCTTATTAACAATATTATTGGTTACATAATGAAGCACTTGTTTTAATCAATTAATGATTGTATTATTATTTTTAGCCTAAAAATGTTATGGATGTAAGGACAGAAAGAAATGGCGGTTGATCTGTAATGTTGGCTATAGTTTATTAATTTGGAATTTGTTTTTTGTTTTAGTTTTGATGTCCATGCATATTATTATGTATTGATTTAAAAAAAAAAGTAATAATAATATTAATATTAGGATGATTTATTTGGTGAGCGCTGTTTTTGTGTGTATCACACCTCAAGAGCCCTCTGCGAGCTTGGTCGTCGCTGTAGAAAGCACCAATTCTCAAGCAAGACCCAGTTGTTGTAAGGTTAGATGGACCTTTCAGTGACCGGTCTTTGGTAAAGGTTTATGAATTTTTCAACTCAGCAAAGTCAGTGTTAGGCCCGGTACTTTGAAGTGTAGTAAAGTTAACTAAAATGCAATTTTAGTTAAATCATCATCATATTTAACTCATCGAATTTCGCCAGTTAATATTTAGTAACTTTAACTTACGATTTTAAAGATGGCGTCGCTTGACTGGCAGAGCTGTTCTTTTTTAATGTAAGGATACATCAAAATTGTTGCAAACTGAACATTTTTTGTCGTTTTCTAGCTTAATGAAGGTTAAGCATATGATTTTATGAATAGTGGTTTGTTAAAGTTTTGTTAAAATTTTGTTTTGGTAAAGGTTTGTTAAAGCTTTTTAATGGCATTTTAATTATTTCCAATATTTGGGGGCGGGGCTCCATACTTTGGAATTTTCGGTTTTAGTTAACTCGAACTTGAGTATTTTGAATAAAAGTTCAAGTAATAGTTAACTAAAATATCACTGCACTTCAATATACACTTCAACACCGGGCCTTAGTGCTGCACATCAATATGCAAGTTTTTTGTGAGGTTAACCAGTTTTTAATCAGTTCTTTAATGGCCTTAACAATGAGAAGCTGGACAAATTCAGAGACTCAGAAAGTCCTATGTACGATCTGCTTGGCTCTACAGTTCTGAGACATGGACCCTAAAAGTGAATAATAGTAAATAATAAAAGTAAATAATAAAAGTGAATTGCTTAGAGGTATTTGAAAAATGGATTCATCGACGAATACTTCAGATTCTTTGGGTCACAAATGTTTTAGAAGAGCAGAAACGGATAGAGAACTCCTGTTGAATGTTGAAGTTTTGTAAACAATCATATCTGGGGCATGTATTGCGTGGGGCAAAGTACCACCTTCAGCAACTCGCTCCCCCAGTTCTTGTTTATCGTATACGCCAATCTTGTCGATTATGACTTTTTCATGCAGTTGTCTTAAGAATCAAATTCTACACAATCTGAGCTAAGCAAAAACCGTAAAACTTGATAATGTGAGAGTTCTTTTAAATATTTTAAAAATAAATTTCTTGTTTTCATAAGACACATTGGTCCAGTACACATGCAAACATTGCTCATGTAAAATTTTCTCAATGGCGTATACGATAAACAAGAACTAAGGCAGCGAACTGATAATGTTAGACAAGATATGTAGAAGGATGCCGGGGAGCTGGCAGAAGGCAGACGTTGTGGCTGCGCAATATGAGAGACTGGACCGGGATAAGAGTTGTGGAGGAGTTGTTCCGTAGCCTTTCCATGAAGCCTTTTCTACAGCGATCAGAGGACCTGCAGGACATTCACAGACGAAGAACCAGTCTGTAAGTGTCACAGCTTTGTTGGAGTGGTTTTTCATCTCACTCAGTAACAATATTTCACCATTTTACGAGCCGAGAGTGAAAGTAGCGTGCTGTGCTACTAGAGTTGCATAACGAATGCACTTCCGCGCAGAAATACGAGTCTCGCTGAATGCAGTAGCTTTATAATATCACTAACTGGCTTCGGAAACCACTGAGAGCACAAGAATCTTCTTCTTTCTTTAACTTTTTTTTTAAACAACAAACAAATCCGTTACTTATTCTACCGCGCTAGAAACAGGCAATCTAAATCTAAGTTGCAAAGATATGTATCATTTGAGATTCATATTAAATGCATTCCCACAAGAAGACACGCATAATTTCGCGCTCACACGTGCTGCATGTGGGCCTACAATATAAAATAACCCAATCTCAAATGAACATAAGCCCTGCAACTCTTGCCGACCTTCCCTGAAACAGGGGTGACATTGGCAAAGTGAACATTTTTTACAGTATAGGGGGTCAGCCGCATACCAACCTATAAGTCAAGGCAATCTCATCATCAATTATCTACCTGTTTAAGAGAAACAGTTTGTGTTTTTTTTTTGAGATCTGTGTCTTATTTTGTAAATACCTGCACATGCAGCATGTCAGGTGTCTGTTTGTGGGCTTGTATTAAATAGAAATCTCAATGATAATCTTTATTTTTTAATCGTATATTATAGATAGTATAATTAATCAATGACATCTTGTATCATAATTTGATTTATTTTTGCCAATGCCACTCTGGTTTTAGGGATTTTCCTGTCAACTTGATTTGATTTTAAGGCAGATTTGAAATTCTTGCACTCTTTATTTCAAGATATGTATGTTAATTTATTAAAACAGGGAAAAAATATTGAATGAATACTTAAACTTTCAATTAATAAAATGAAAAAAGTATACTACGACCTTACAAAATGCTGGTGTTTTGGAATGCTGGCGGTTAAGCCTGAGGCTTTGAAATTTTCAAAATAAGATTTTTTTGTTAATCTTCTAAGTATTTATTGTATCTTTTTAATGTAAAATTTCCAAAATTATAATTTTCTTTTGTTGACTAACAGATTGGTATGAGGCTGACCACACATACTGCAAATTTTGTTCACTTTTGCCGATTTCACCAATGTTTCAGGAGAGGCTGGCTAAAGTTACAGGGCTTTATGTTCATTTAAGATTTGTATGCTATTTGTTTTTTTTGTACATATGCAAACTTACACGTATCTGCATGTGGACATATCGCACGTTTAATAATAAAGAGAAATAACTCAAAAATTGAGAAAATCGAGATTTTGTAATAAAACGCAAGAACAATGCGAGAAGAATAGGTAGAATGCGACAGCCGTTCAATTTGGACGAATATGACCGAGATAAAAGATCGGTCGCCTTTTTCATCGCATACAAGTCGTACTGGTTGTCTGAACTTCAAACGTGATTTCCCAACATTCTTATTTTTTTAGTTATTGCTCTTTATTATTAAACGTGCGATATATTTGACATTAATCTTAAACGTTAGTATAAATCTTGAATGGTAATAAAAATAATTTAAATATTTGATGAACTGTTTTGTAATCACCTGAGTACTGTGCGTGTGTGTTTTTTGTGCCACTTTTTCACTACTTGTAAGACCGACATGGAGTGTTGCCTGGTTATATGTGTCCCCTACTTACGCACCCATTTCCACCGCACTCTCTTACCCTGGCAACAGCCTAGCAATGAAAAACCAACTATAAACATGGTCTGCTCTAAAAGTAATAGGACTCTTTTTTAATAAATATTCATGACGACATTCAACTTGTAGGTTGGTATGTGGCTGACCACCCATGCTGTAGAAAACGGTTCACTTTGCCAGTTTCAGGGAAGGTCGACAAGAGTTGCAGGGCTTATGTTCATTTGAGATTGGGTTTTATATTGTAGGTTTCACATGCGGCATGTGCAAGCGCGAACTTATACGTGTATGCTTGTGAGAATGCATGTTATATGAATCGCTAATGTTACATATCTTTGCGACTTAGATTAGATTAAACGCTAACTTCATCAGAACTTATTCTTCTTTTTGTGCCACTTCTATCGAAGATCGGCGATCATCATGGCTATTTTCACTTTAGATGGTACGGCTCGAAACAGGGACTTGGTGCTTCTGCCGAACCACTGTCGCAGGTTTTTCAGCCACGGTGTCCTTCGGCGTCCCTGAGATCTCCTCCCCTCAATCTTACCCTGTATGATAAGATGAAGGAGGCGGTACTTCTCATTTCTCATTATGTGACCGAAGAACATAAGGTTTGGTTGGCAGGAGCTTCTTTGTAGTGCGCATTCGTTGGAGGACTTCTTCATTGGTGACTCGATCACGCCAAGAGATCCGAAGCATTTTTTGGTAGAGACACATCTCGAACGCTTCAATTCGTCTCTCCAGTGCCTGCGTGAGAGTCCATCCCTCCATACCATACAGAGCGATTGGAAAGACATAGCACCCCACTATGCACTTCCGGAGTTCAAGGCTCTAAACGGTGTCTGCTCATCAGAACAAACACCGTTATAGTACCTATAGAAGAGACTGAGCATAACAATTTTGCTCAAGGGAAAGTAGGTTGGCTGTGAGAGACATCTATGAGCTTCAGGGCACTTTCTTGCACAGGATCAAGTTGATCGTACAGTCTCTTTGAAATGCCTTATCAGAGATGACGGTTGTACTTTATAATGGGGTGGATTTAGAATAGAGATGCAACGAATATTCGGCAACTATTCGGTATTCGGCCTATTCGGCCACTTTTTTAGGTATTCGGTATTCGGCCTAATAGTGACCAGTATTCGGCCGAATACCTAATACCAAAAATTATTAAAATAACGCGATTTCAGTCAAAAAGCATTTATTTGAAAAGTTAGTTAAGTAGTTTTAAAATTTAAAATTAATTAGAGGCAGATTGTGATGAATAAATAGCAGTTTCTCTGCATTAGCTGGTAAAAGCCGATTCCGTTTTTCATCATACACAAGACCTGCCTCTGAAAATAGTCTCTCACTGTAGGTACATACTACTGCAAGGGGACGACATATACATTTTAACAAATTTTGTTAGCTTGGGATACTGTTTGGCGTTTGCAGACCACCACTTGTAATGCCCGCTTTCCACTGCGAGCGGAGCTGACTCCGTACGGACTCCGCTCGACTAGCAACAGTAAATTTCATAGAAGTGCTTCCACCGACAGCGAGTCAGCGGAGCGGACTGAGCGAGTACAAAGAGTTACGTAAGTGGTCGCAGAGTTGAGCGAGTTTCCAGCGGACTCCGTACGGACTCCGCTCGACTAGCAACAGTAAATTTCATAGAAGTGCTTCCACCGACAGCGGAGTGAGCGGAGCAGGCTGAGCGAGTAAAAATGACTCCGCTGTGTCATGGTCTCGGCCGCTAGTTTTCAACTGACTCAGCTCCCCCGTGCCCCCCGCGCCAACCCGCGCAGTTGCGTGACAGCGATAAAACACACCATACATGATTTACAAAAACACATCATACATTATTTTATAAATTTGAAAATATTAAAATGTATGTTTTATTTCAAATATCTACATTTTATGTTTAAAGCAAAATAATACATTACTTTTTATGTTTCGAAACAAAAAAAAACTCTTTTATTAATAATTAAAACGTTTGATCTGGGCGTAGGCTGCAACGAGCTGTCACACACTGCACATCATACATTATTTTATAAATTTGAAAATATTAAAATGTATGTTTTATTTCAAACATCTACTTTTTATGTATTAAAGCAAAATAATATATTACTTTTTATTTTTCGAAACAAAAAAAAAAACTTTTTTTACTAATAATTAAAACGTTTGATCTGGGCGTAGGCTGCAACGAGCTGTCACACACTAGTTGGCTCCGCTAAGCCAGCTGTAGATGGAAGGCAAACAACTCTTTCATCTGACTCATCTCATTTCCCACCTAGCTCACTCCGCCGAGCTCGTTGGCTGTGGAAGGCAAATACCATTATTTTTTAAAACTCTTTCGCAATGGAAGGCCAAAACTATTTCACTACGCTCCGCTCAGCTATTTCCCGCTCCCGCTCAGCTATTTCCCGCTCGCAGTGGAAAGCGGGCATAAGGGTCTGCCCTACGATCGATACGAGCGCATTTCAAATAAAAGTCAATCTCGCCAGCGATATCACTTTTTTCCATCCCCTCAGTTGCCATATTGGCTGTAGCGACTTCATCGAAGCATTCCCAGAAATTGTCATGGATTTCTTCTAGCGTAGTTGCATCTGATCAGTGTTACGTCTCTTACTAGGTGGCGCAAAATCATCATCGCTTTCGCAACTACTAGAGTCATCACAACTTTGCTTCAAATTATCCAAAATATTTTTTTGTCTTGCTCTCTCTGCCTGAACAGTTCCCAAGAAACTAGATTTGAACCTCGGGTCAAGAAAAGTGGCGACCAAGTACTTGACGTTATCTTCAAAGTCAAACCGCTTTTTAAGCTCAGTTCTCAGTGTCAATCTCATTGTCAATAAATCTGCTGTCTTTGCTGTAGTTTCTTCCTTTTCCAGGTATTTCAACAATATTGCAACATGTGGTATCACTTCAGAGACGCAAGACAGATCAGAACTGGTTATTTTCGTTATCTCTTCGAACGGTTTCAGAAGTCTAATGCATTGTTCCATCAGCTCCCACTGCGATGGTGACAAATTGGTCAATATATTGTGATCTGTTATGTAAAAGGACACAGCTCTTTTCTGTTCCAGTAATCGCTCCATCAAGTAATAAGTCGAGTTCCATCGATTGACAATATCTTGCAATAATTGGTGGTCTGAAAAGTTGAGTTCTTGACGAATCGCCGAATATTAGGCCACAGCCGAATATTAGGCCAAGAGCCTCGCCGAATATTAGGTATTAGGTATTCGGCGAAATCAGTATTCGTTGCATCTCTAATTTAGAATAAACACAGACTCAGTCTCTGATCTGAAGTGAAAAACCTTCGGACTGTAGGCCCGGTATTTTCAAGTACAGTAAAGTTAACTAAAATGCAAGCTTAGTTCAATTTTCCTAATTTTTTACTCACCAAAAGTAATATTTAGTTAGTAAACTTACGATTTTCAAGATTGCGTCGTCTTCACTGACAGCAGCTGTTCTTTTTAATGTAAGGATACATCAAAATTGTTGCAAACTGAACATTTTTTGTGTCGTTTTTCAGCTTAATGAAGGCTGGGCATATGATTTTTATATCCAGTCGTTTGTTTTAAAGCTTTTGAATAGTATTTTAATTATTTCCAAGATTTTGGGGCGGGGCTTTTCACTTGGGTAATTCTCGGTTTTGGTTAACTTGAACTGGAGTATTTTGAATGAAAGTTCAAGTAATAGTTAACTAACTAAACTTGAATATACCGGGCCTTAGTCGAGTAGATGGCATCTTGATATTTCAGCTCTGATGAAAGAGAATCACCGAGAAGATCTTAGTGGTTTTGGTTGGGTAAGGAAACGTTGTCAATTAATAGTTGGAAGATTCAGGTTTGGAGCCTTTTTTAGTAGTACCTCAATAACAGACACAAACTGACTGAAACATCAATTTATTGAATGCAATAAATATATTTAAAACAATGTTAATAGACGTTTATTAGGTTAACTTATGACATACAATAATTTACAATACTTTGGCATAAATTGACTTAAACAAAGTAGTGATATTTGATTAATCTTAAATATTTTTAACGAGTATTTTACAATTTCGTTACTTTAAAATAGTTTTTAAAAAATACTAATATTTGCACGTACGGAGTGAATTTAAAAAAAATATTTAAATGAAAATGAAATTAAAAATATACATCAACACTTAGATTTATTTTCAGGAATTTTGTTAGCTCAAGACTAACACTGAAAAGCGCTCGAGCATTATGTATCCAAATCGGTGAAAATAAAATTATGTTGTATCATTTTTTTTATTATAAACATAGAACTTTATTTATTGTTTTCGTTAAAAGTAAAAAAAACAGGAAAATGTGTTATTTTTGTTGTTTTTAAAAAACTAAAAACTTAAGTAATTTACTCTACATACATAAATCAAATTAAATTTATTAATTTAAAATAAAAATATTTTTTAATATTAATCAAATATTTAATGAAATACCCTCGGACATCAATTTTCTATTTAATATTTAGAGAATTCTTATTCTCGTGGAACCTATAATTTTCCTTGCAAAAAAAAAATTTTTTTTGGGCTACTGTTTTTTTTTTCAAATAATTGTCATAACATAAGACAATTTTTTGAATTGAGAAAAGTAGGATTACGTACAAAATGAAAAAAAAAAAGACCAAACATCTAAAAATACTTTCCTTCAACTTTTAATCTGGCTTTCATCAGTACAATATTAATACTTACGTTAATATTAGGTTTAATTGTTATTATTTAAAATTGCATCAAAGCCCTGTAATAAATTGCACTAACAATCATTTAAATTTATTTATATTTTTATACAAAATAAAATCAACAGATGTTTAGTAATTAGGTAGGTACATAGGATATATACAAGAATAGGATATACTTTCAACACTGTAAATGACATAAATTTATGATTTTTTGTACAAAAATACAGTAAAAACAAAAATGATAGGTTGTTTTTTTTTACAAATAATCAAATTAAAATTATTGTAATTCATAAACAATTGTGGGTTTTCTTTCAATTCTTACGACATTAAAAAGTTTTATTATTGTTATTATTTTTAAATAGGTTTGTGAAGAGGAATGCAATTCCCCAACCTATTTTGCCTTGTCAGAAACAGGTATTAAAATTATCAATTAATAATGCATTATTTAATATATTATTAATTAACAATAATCCAATGCCATCTCTTGAACTAGGGTCAAAAATATTGTCGATAAGACACGACGCCAGCGGGGTTCGAACCTGCGATTGTTTCAATAAGGCAAATTCGAGTGCGGACGCCTTACCCCTTCGAACATATTTTTTCATTATTTGTCAAGATACAAAAAAAATGTGATAAGCTGACCAAATTTAATGTTTTTTTTACAAAAAATATTAAACATTAGATATGTGGACATATTCTAGAAGATGATAATTAATAATAAATAATGGTTTTAATTATAGAGTCAAACTGGTGCAAGAGATTAAATTCATAAAAGATAATTTAACGTTTTTTTTCCATACCATTAATAAATGAGGCATTGATTTTGTACCCGATGACGTAGACTTTGTTTACGAAACCGGTCGCACATGATTATGATTAAGACTCGCCCCGAAACCCCATGCAATTTAGTAAGTTTTTTTTATTTTTCATAACTTATATGTTTACATTTGTACAAAATTTATTTGCACGTACACAACTTTATTTCTATTTCAGGTTTTTAGTAATTAATGTAGCTGCAGATATTTTTCTAGGATCCCGGTAGGGATCAGATCTGTACAGGAATAGTGATCCTGCCTCCTCATGCTATTATGTATCTCCCAACCCTTAATTATCCTTTCATACCTCAACCCTTCAGATTCATCTCCCTGCAAGTCTTTTCATAACCGAGCAGTTTTAATTTAAGTATGAGCAATATTTCATCCAAAACAACTGACACTGTTCTGGAGACAAGAGTTGTTTCCAAAGGCTGATGCAACAAATCCATGGAATGGTCAACGGTATAGTCTGAATCGAAATATTTATAATAAACATAGTCATGGTCATAGTCATTCCTTGACTTATAGGTTGGTATGAGGCTGACCACCCATACTGTAAAAAATGGTTCACTTTGCCAATGTCACCCCTGTTTCAGGGAATGTTGGCAAGAGTTGCAGGGCTTATGTTCATTTGAGGTTTGGATTTTATTTGTAAGTACACAATCAGCATTTGTAAGCGCGAACTACACGTGTTTGTTTGTGGGCATACATCTGAGAGCTTTGAATGAATATATCCTTGCGACTAAGATTATAGATTAAAGATGGTGTTTGCCAATATTCGATTAAAATGGGTCTCAAAGATGAAGAAGATTTTCATCCAAGTTAATAAAATATTTTTGTTTTATTTTACTGGTACTTTTAATAGGTCCCGAATCGCCACTTCGGCGATAAAACAAACAATAAGTTATACTATATGTGCAGCTTAGTTTCATAATTGCATGCTTACCAGTTTGACTCTAAGGTCTTCATTTAAAAACGACATAAATTCAGAAGCTGGCAATAAGTGTATGTAGATAAATATAGCGGAGATGACTACATACATGCGTCATCATATATTTTATTACACTTAATAAGTATTTGACTAAATATACTGTTATGCAGATAGTTGAGGTTTTCTCTTAGAGTAGCAATAATAAAATGGAAAGAAGCTTTTTTATTCTAATATATTACAAGGTGTTAATGTTTATTTACAATATTTAAAATAAGAGACGTTTCTGTCAAATTAATTGTTTCTTACAATATAAGCTATTTTTCATAATCCATTTATTCTCATTTGACTGGAGAATTCTACCTATTTTGGCCAAGACGCAACAGTCAAAATATGATAACATTTTAACATCAAGTGGGTCAATAGTGCTTATATTTTTATTCTGAGGAAAGATATTTTGCTATCATTAATTTTGTGTATACACTCGGATTTGTGCATATTTAAAATGTCAATATATTTCATCAAACAATATTAAAAGATTTAGTTTAGTGTAGATTTGACTGACAGTGTTCAGTTGTTATGCTGGTCCGTAGACTTGACTATGTTTGGGTGTTATGCAGGTCTATAGACTTCACTATTTTCAGTTGTTATGTTGGTATGTAGACTTGACTATTTTCAGTTGTTATGCGGGTCTGTAGAATTGACTTAATGTGTTTGGTTATTATGCGCATCTGTAGACTTGACTGTCTACGTTCAGTTGTTTTGCGGGTCCGTAGACTTGGTTAATTCTTTGTATTTTTTATGCGGGTCCGTAGACTGCAACTGATCGTGTTTAGTAATTTTGCGGATTCGTAGACGTTAGCTGGTTATTCTAATCTTCTTGCTTGGCCATTCTGCCAGCTTCTGATGTTCTCTTCTTCCCGTATCGTGTTTAGTTGTTGTGCGGGTCTGTAGACGACGGCTGGTTGTTCTGCTCCTCTGGCTTGGCCACCCGGCCGGCCGCTGCCTTCAGGTAGGCCCAAGCCGGCGCCTCCCCACGGTAGGCCTCCACGCTGGTGGACACGCAGTCGGCCGCGCTGCCAGCGGTCGCCAGGCCGGCACTGGCCGCGCTCCCAGAGGCGCCCAGGCCGGCACTGGCCGCGCTGCCAGGCGTCTCGGGTGTCGCGCCCCTGCATGATGACGTCAGTTTTAATTTGAACCTGTCGACTTTCGGCCATTGAGAGTGGATAATTAACAATAACAATGGACCATCATTATGCACATAAGTATATCTAAATCTAAATCTAGGCTGCAAAGATATATATCATTTGACATTCATATTAAATGCATTCCCACAAGCAGACACGCATAATTTCGCGCTAGCACATGCCGCATGTGGACCTACAGTATAGAAACCCAATCAGAAATGAACATTAGCCCGGCAACTCTTACCGTCCTTCCCTGAAACAGGGGTGACATTGGCAAAGTGAACCATATTTTTACAGTATGGGTGGTCAGTCTCATACCAACCTATAAGTACGATGTCCAAGAGTTTTTTTTATCGCTATTCGTAACATTGTTTTTGTATTGGATGTCTGTTGATGGTCTGATGACCGAAAAACTTTGTATTTTTTTTTAAATAAAAAATAAAGTGAAAATAAGCAGTACGTTACTGATAAGAAAAAAACTTGTTTTTATCTCTTTTTGATAAAAATAAAATTAGCTGGTCTAAGCTCTAGACTCATGTTTTAATTTTTTTTTTGTGTTTTACTATTAAAGAAATCAAGCTTTTGTAAAGAAAAGTTTAAAAGAATTGATATTTTGCTCGATGATAAAAACGCAAAAATCAACATGTTGTTTAGACCATCTACCTTTACGACAAACTGCTTTTGTTTTTTTTTCGGGTTAGACCATAGTCTATATCCAGTTTTTTTTAACTGCTGACGTTTCGCTTTCACGAACAGAAAGCATTCTCAAGACAAATTATCTTTGCTATTTTTGCGGTCGCTCGCTGTTAGTAACTGGCTGGAAATACGATATAAAATAATATCTAATAATAATAATAATATATTAGGATGATTTATTTCGTGAGCGCTGTTTTTGTGTGTATCACACCTCATGAGCCCTCTGCGAGCTTGGTCGTCGCTGTAAAAAGCGCCAATTCTCAAGCAAGACCCAGTTGTTGTAAGGTTGGATGGACCTTTCAGTGACCGGTCTTTGGTAAAGGTTTATGAATTTTTCAACTCAGGGAAGAGCACATTCGAAATATAAATGGTCGATTTTTGTGCTCCGCCGGGATCCGAATCCACAACCTTCCATTTACGAGTCCGAAGTGATGCCACTGGACTACGGACCGGTCCAAGGCATGATATGTTAGCTTGATGCTACCAATGCATTAACATTGATGGAAGGGTTCTGCCATCAGTCATTACCTCACGCTGTGCTGGGGACTCTGCACGCCGTCGTTGGTGCTGGAGATCTCCAGGTCCTCGCTGTACGTCATGGGGACGCGCTCTAGGTTGTCCACGTCTGTGATGTGCTCCTTCTCCAGAACTGAAAGCAGAGCCACGCTTCATAACAATCTGAAGTCACAGCCATCCATCAAATGAGGCTATCAGGGTGTATTCCACAATTTTAGCTAAGTGGCGTTTTGGCGTAATTTTCATTCCTTATTATAGTTGTGAGGATATTTCTATGTTCAATGAGGTGTTTGTAAAGTGTGAGGATATTTACTGTGAAGTATATGTTGGTTTATTCAAAATCGATTGTGGCTCTGCTATGGTGTTGAACGCGAGAATAATATAACTTATAAAAACAGATAAAGAATCAAAACATTATAACACACTTTATTTATCAACAATAATAGAATTCACATGTTTGTGGCTCTCAAACCAGGCGAAAGACAATCCCTTGTTTTTTTCTAACCTCCTTTAATTGCGTTCTTTTGTTTTATTTTTAAATTAAAATTTAAATTTGTATGTTCCATTCTTCCTAACCAATTCATCTCGTTATACAAAGTATCTACCAAATCAGAAGTGGTGCATGATAGTTTAGCTATTGAAAAAGAGATGGCATTAGAGACGTTGTTTTGTACTATTATAAGGAATTAAAATTACGCCAAAACACCAACATTATCGAATACACCACTATTGCCCTGATAGCCTCATTAATGTCCTACAGACTGGAAATTTTAATTGAGTATTGTTTCAATTCACTTACTGAGATTCTAGACCTTTCCAGAAAGGAAGACCTTCCCCCATAACATGTAGGTAAGTATTCAATTTTAGTGGCAATCGTTTATGCAACACCACATCAGACTGCATCTATTTCCCCCTATATTATTTTTTCTAACAGTACCATCACGGTGCTTGTTCTAATGAAATATCTTATTGAGGTTGCTTGTGCCACTAAACGGCTACTAAGCTACACATGTAGTGTGACTGATTATCGCGTTTTCTCAAAGGAGTCGCATGTGGCGAGAGGAACTAAATCATTTTCACAAGAAACAACTTGACACTGGCGCCCTTGCTGAATGCGGGAATCCGCCACAAAGAAGAAGAAGAAGATTTTCACAGGAAAAATGGTCGCGGCCTTACACCGACCACTTCAGTTGAAGTGGAGGTTACCCAGCTGTTGAGGGAGATGGTACTCATTTCTTGTGAAGGTTGAATAAATATTACCTTATAAAAAGTTAACACAGGAACGGGAAATCATTTCTGACACCCTCGGTGGAATTCGAACCCGAGCTCTCGGCATAGAATGCAATCACTCTACCAAGTGACCTTCCTGTAACTGTAAATCTGTCGCGATTCCGCTAGGTGTGGACAAAGCCTCTGCAGAGCTGCCTCCATTTCTTCCTATCCTTACATACCTCTTTCAATTCATTCATATCCATCACGTTTATCATTTTTTTTTTCTTTTACCCTTTTTTTGTATATCCCATTTTTTCATAATTTCCTCAATCTGATCCCTCCATACTTTTCTCCTGACGTCCCTTACCCCTTGAAAGATAGAGTAAGGAATGAATGGGTAAAGAAAAAATGTAATTTGGAAGAGGATGTGAAAGTTAAGGTACAAAAGAATGTGATGAGATGGTTTGGGCATGTAGAAAGGATGAATGATGATAGACTGACAAATTACATATACAGAGGTAGTGTGAAAGCAAAAAGAGGTAAGGGACGACCAAGAAAACTATGGACTCGCAGTGGCGAAGGGTGCCATACAACTCGATTCCCATCGGCTTCCCTTTCAAAATGAGGCAACCAAGTAGTTAAAAAATATAGGTACAAAGTAAAAAAATACATTTAAAACCAAAGAAACAAAACGTATTTTTTCTCCATTGAAACCATGCAGTCTACTTTATTATTATTATGTTTACCTCATTTTAAAAGGGAAACCGATGGGAATCGAGTTGTATGGCACCCTTCGTGGAGTGATCGGATTGAGGAGATTGTGAAAGAATGGGGTATACAAAGCGAGCGTAAAAGAAGAAAATGCATGAAAAAGGTGATGGATAGGAATGAAGTGAAAGAGTTATGTAAGGATAGGAAGAAATGGAGGCAGAGGCTCTGGTCATTCCTAACGGAATGGCGACTGAGTTATAGTTACAGTTACAGTTAAAAAAGACAATGACTCTGAAGAAGGTGGGGTTGTTACCTTCCGTGGGTGCAGTCAGCGCCCCCTCCGGCCAGCCCATGGAGTCTCCCTCCACGTCCACAGGTTCGTCCTCCTCGCATCGCATCTCCGGCTCCCTGAGCCTCTCCAGGTCGTCGTACAGCAGGCTCTCCACGCTGTGCCGCTTGCGAGACTTCTGGCGCAGACGACGTTGTCTGTTGGCCTTGATGCGCTGGTAGGTCTGGGGACGGTGGACCGATCAAGTCAAGACAGCGACAGGAAGATAACATTTGTCGGTGTTATGGCCGAGGGGGTAGAGGCGCATGTTCGACTAGCGTATTTGGAACAGAATAACGTTGGTTCGAATCTTGCGTCTAGCCCACTTGACCATAACTTCGACCCTGGTTCAACAGATGCCATTGCATGCACACAAGCTTCTGCTTTCGCATGAGCACATCTTTTGTGATTGGCGCGAAGTAGTAAGAAGCGCATCTCGATGACATTGCACCGAGTCAGTAACTTCGGGTTTTGCTGTTTTCTCTAGTGGACGAACAGGAAAATCTAGAATCACTGCTTGGTCGGGTCACGACTCACGACCATCGGGAAGGCCTTCCGCCACAAAAAAAATTATAGCATTGCATGAGCGTTCTGTGATACGCTTCCCCGGATGGAAGTGTATAAACGGAATGTGTATGAGGTGGGTATTCGCAATGGCCAGGCAAAATAGTTAGTTTCCTTTCCACAAACCAATGTAAAAAAAAATTGGAGCTTGAATGTAGGATGTTTATGCGAGCGGTTGCACTCTAGTGGTCTACGAGGTAATCGGAAAGTAGTGGGTTTAATTCCAAGCGCTGCCAAAAAAATAGTCTTAGGTTCTATAATCTATAATCTAAGTGGCAAAGATATATTACATTTCAGATTTATCTAAAATGCATTCACGTATAGCAGGCACGTATAAGTTCGCACTGCCGACTTTTTCTTTAACAGAGGTGACATTGGCAAAGTTTGTTAAGTTGTGGGATCGAGGGTTGATTAATTAAAACTATTATATTTACGAATTCACAATATATTTTTATTAGTCAGCCATGCTGATGACAGGAAGAAGTACCAGAGACAACAATTATAATTTAGTAGTGATGTAACATATATACCTACCTAATATTTCTCAACACTCCTCCTCAAATTTAACTTAGAACAACATATTAAATTTGCCTATAAAATATGAGCATTTTTAAACAAGCAAAATAAACTTAAGTTACAACAAATTACTATTTAGTTCTTTATTTTACAACAGCTCTACTCTATGAATACATTTTATAAAGATTTATCATTAAACAAAATAACCTTAGTGACTCTTAACTCTAAAATCAACTTTAGGAAAATACTCTTTATAAACTAAAATTTAAATTAATCCATAATTTGGTTAACAAAATTTACAAACTTTTCTTTACACAGGCTTTTAGTCATTAAATCAGCTAAATTGTTATTAGAATTTACATACTCAATTGAGATGATGTTCCTTTCAACAATGTCTTTAAGGAAATGGGCTCTTATATCTATATGTTTGGTTCGCTTAGAATTTTCATAACTTTTAGACATAGATATAGCACTTATATTATCAACGAGTAATAAAGCATCACAGTTGTCGTTAAGATGATTACTTAGGCCCTTAAGATTTACCAACTCTTGTGCAGTGGCAGCAGCAGCTATGTACTCAGCTTCTGCTGTTGACAAAGCAACACATGATTGTTTCTTCGAGAACCAGGCTATGGGATTTGCTCCATGTAGGATTATGCCTCCACTTACGCTCTTTCTATCTCTTCTATCACCAGCCCAATCCGAATCTGAGTATCCATATAAGTTTGCATCTTCAATTTTTCTAAAAATAAGCCCTTTGTCCTTAGTCTCCTTAAGATAGCGCAGGACTCTTTTACCAGCCTTCCATAGACTCTCATTCGGCTTATCCAGATATCTACTGAGATATGAAACAGCAAATGTCAAATCTGGTCTTGATGTTACTGTCAGGTATATTAAACATCCAATTAATTCACGATAAGGCACATCCAGTATTTCATCATCTTCATTAACTTGTATATTATATTGTATTTCTATTGGTGTCTTTATTCCTTTGCAGTCAGTCATATTAAATCTTTTAAGGATATTCTCTATCATGGTTTCTTGTTTTATTATCAAGGTGTTGTTACTTCGTTTGATTTCCATGCCAAGAAATTTTCTTACTTCGCCTAAGTATTTAGCATCAAATTCATTCTTTAGTGCCTTTATGATATCTCTCCCATTTCCAATTATTAAGATATCGTCTACATATATCAGCATCCACGTGTCGTTTTTGTAGTAAAGACAGTAGTCATATTCTGACCTTTGAAATTTATTTTTCTTAGCAAAATTATCTATTGTCTCATTCCAACACTTTGGTGATTCAGTCAATCCATACAATGCTCTTCTTAGTTTTAATACATTATTTGAATTCTTTGATTTCAATCCTTGAGGAACTTTTATGTATACATCTGACTTTAGTTTTCCGTTTAAAAACGCTGATGGTATATCAAGTTGAGTAATCATTAAGTCTTCTTGGACTGCCTTTGATAGAAACATTCTCACTGTAGAGTGTCTCGCAACAGGGGCATAATTGCTTTCAAAAATATCTCCTTTCTGCTGTTGGAATCCTTTCACAACTAGTCTAGCCTTTTTGGTTTCTTCATCTTTTTCTTTAAAAATCCATTTGGTATCAATAGCTTTCTTTCCTTTGGGTAATTCTTTTTCTTCCCAGGTCTCTAACTTTTCAAGTGCTTGTAACTCTTTATTGATAGCTTCTTTCCATTCTGTATTGCTTATAGCCTCTTCATAGGAGCTAGGTGTATTTGCGCTCAAGCAAATAACTATATTTGTCTCATACTCATCAAGATGTGCAGGTGGTGTTATTATTCTTCCTGATCTTGTTGTTTTCTCTTCTCTTGTTGCATCCTTGTTTAAATTTCCCTCATCAGTGACTTGTTTGTTTCCTTTTCCTTCCAAATTCTCAGTTTCTTGTTTCTCTTCTTGTCTCATCTCTATTTTATTTTCTTGGTTTTCTTCTTCTTCTTCTTGAATATATCTTCTTTCCTCGTTTTCTTCCTTTTTGTATACTGTATCACTTTCATCAAATCTCACATCTCTTGATATTATTATTGAATTTTCTTCTGGATTCCATAATCTATATCCCACTGTATTATAGCCAACCATTCTTGTCTCTTTTCCTCTTTTATTCAGTTTGTCGCGTTGAGGTACTATAGTGGCCCACGCCTTTGCGCCAAAAGCTCTTAGTCTTGATAGGTCACAGGTTCCATTTTTCATGAAACACGGTGTTTTATAATTTATTGCTGATGAAGGTGACCTGTTCAGCTGATAGGCAGCACATTGAATAGCTTCGCACCATAAAGTTTTGGGCAAATTAGTATCTGCAAATAAAGTTCTTACCTTATCACACAAGGTACGATTTAATCTTTCCGCTACTCCGTTGGACTGTTTTGTGTAGGGTAAAGTATATTCTAAACTTATTCCTTTTTTCTTACAAAAATCTTTTAACTTGTTGGCTGTATATTCCCCGCCATTGTCGCACCTGATTCGCTGAACTGTACTTCCAGTTTCATTTTCAATCCTTCTTATATAGTCAATCAGTTTCTCTGTTGCTTCAGATTTGTTTACCAAAGGGAACACTACACAGAAATGAGAATAATCATCTAATACCGTCATGAAATATTTCTCACCATTTAGTCCACACTCCTTGACAGGTCCCGCTATGTCTGTGTGCAACATTTCTGCTACTCTTTTAGATCTTGGTCTTGTTGTCTGCTGAAATGGTTCTCTAGTTGCCTTTCCTTCCATACATGGGCTGCACGTTTTATTACTTATTGGTAGGTGCATAATACCCAAACATTTTCTATTTAAATGGCCCAGACGTTTGTGCCAAAGAACATCATCACATTGGTTTTTACCTGTACTAATATTACACACTTCATGACATACATTAGCATTTAATTTGTACAATTTCCCATCAGAATTACCAGTAACAAATGAATTCTTTCCAGTAATAACAACTTTATATTTATCAAACTTTACATGAAATCCGGCCTCGGTTATCTTTTTGACTGAGAGTAAGTTATAGATTATGTTTTCTACAATTAAAGCATCAACATTTATTTTTAAGTTTTTGTATTTTATTTTTAAATTACCTTTTTTATAAGCATTAATGTACTGGCCATTTGCAACTAATATTTTTACACTTTTATCTAGTATTTGAATGTTTGTCATGTATTTTTCCAATTTTTCACTTACAAGATGTTGTGTGCACCCTGAGTCCACAATGAAGGTGATATCATAGCCTTTGTTTATACTTTCAGCACTAAAAACATTTTCACTGGCTACAAAACCGATCTCAGATTCACTCATTAATGAAGTAGCACCTTGTCCCGGGAAGCCTCTGCCTCGGGATACTCGTCCTTGAAATCTGCCTCTTCCTCTGCGATTTTGACCATAACCTCGACCTTGACCTTGGTTCCGTCCTCCTCTGTATTTTCCTTGTTCCTTATTACCAGTACTACACTCATAAGACTTGTGCCCTGGTTTCCCGCATGTGTAACAGTACATCATAAATGCGTTCTCCTGGTTCACTGTATCGGTGCTGATCTTAGTTTCGGCATCCAACAGTCTGGCCTTGACAAAATCAAAACTTAACTTCTTTTCTGAAGCCATTGTTTATATTGATGTAATTACAGGATCATATTCTTTCGGCAGTGATGAGAGTAGGTAACAAATTTGATCTTCTTCGTCTACTTTGACGTCGATGGCTTTCAGGTCGCTGATAATCGAACTAAACTTGATTAGGTATTGCTGCAGCGGCTCATTATTGCATTTCAATGTTATTAATTTGCGTTTCAAGTGGAATCTGTTGAAAACACTTTTTCTTTCAAAAACATTTTGAAGAAAATGAAGCATTTCTCTTGCAGTTCTGCCATCCTTAATGATTTCTATATATTTATCAGACACGCTTTGAGCCAAGATTGATTTAGCTTTCGCATCATCCTTTTTGGATTTTTCTGTATGAATTTCACTTTCATCCAACACATATTCAACCTGCTTCTCCTGTAGAATAAGTTTTAGACGAAATTTCCACGTACTAAAGTTTGACTTCTCATCCAAAAATGGCAAATTAGACAGAGCAGCGCCAGCCATTTTTTTTACTATCCTTTTTTACTGCGCGGATCGCAGCCCCAAAATATAATTCACTATTAATCAACCTCACTCACTATTAACCACGTTCTGCTACCATGTTAAGTTGTGGGATCGAGGGTTGATTAATTAAAACTATTTTATTTACGAATTCACAATATATTTTTACTAGTCAGCCATGCTGATGACAGGAAGAAGTACCAGAGACAACAATTATAATTTAGTAGTGATGTAACATATATACCTACCTAATATTTCTCAACAAAGTTAACCATGTTCTTAGTTTATTTCTTTAAAAAGCTCTTCGCTCTGTGTAAATATATATTTTAACTTTTATCAAGAATCTGTGACAAAGGTTCATCCAGCCTTAGTGCTGCTGGGATTCTACTCAGTACTCAACGCCTTCTAGGTGGTAGTGCTCTACTAAGACGAAAATTGAGGTAGTGACATCTACGAAATCGCCATGAAAGCTTTGCATGTAAGCATTGTGGTGGGTTCAGGTCTTTACTATTTGTACAAAATTAGCTTTCACAATATTGCTGAAGATGGCGCTTTGTAAGAAGCTCTGAAAAGGGAAAACACAGAAGGCAGCTGCACCTCAACCAGTGCTTCCGATTCGAAATTCCGCTTAGGAAATCGAATACGGAAAACGTGCGTGTGCATCCAGCCAACGTTGCGTAAATGTCACCTCGGTTGCGTAAACAAGGCGTGGAATCATGTGTGGAATATACGTTGGCAGTCCTAGACAGTAATTTAATGGTTACACATTTTTTAGATTTACGCAATCGAGGTGAGTTAACGTTATGTATTATACTCGGAGTACATTACCGTCTGTTTAGTCTTAAACACAGCCGAGTGGCATCACATTTATTCCCAACAGTTTCCTTGACGCTGACGTATGAGGCTGACCACCCATACTGTGAAAAATGGTTCACTTTGCCAATGTCACCCCTGTTTCAGGAAAGGTCGGCAAGAGTTGCAGGGCTTGTGTTCATTTGAGATTGGGTTTTTATATTGTAGGTCCACATGCGGCATGTGTGAGCGCGAAATTATGCGTGTCTGCTTGTGGGAATGCATTTAATATGAATCTCAAATGATACATATCTTTCCAACCTAGATTTAGATTAAGATTAGATTTCAAATGTTCACTGTCTTCTAATGTGTCTACTTTCACAAGAGTCATAAAAAAGCTTGTAATTTTATTGTAATTGCAAGGAAAAGTGTTGACGTCTCACCTCCCACCTGGCGTCCTCGTCATGATGAGAGGGCGCCGGCTCCCTGGGCGGGGCGCTGAGGCTGTACAGGTGCTGCAGCTCTTGTACAAAGTGTGCTTGTGCCACGCCGGGGCCAAGGCGGGCGCCGCACACCCCGCAACGCAACTTGTGACTGCTCTCTGCACATACATATTCATACAATTTCACCCAAGAATAGTACTTTCCTCCAAGGTCGGTCTAGGTCCTCTCGAGTGTTGTAAGAGTGGTAAATGTGTCGTCTGTATAGTGTTGTTTTGTTTTTTTTGTTGAGTAATTTGTCTATTATTTTGATGTCATATCCGTTATTGAAAGCAATTTGTCTAATAGTGTCAAGTTCGGTTCTATGGTCAGCATCTGTTAGTGGAGTCCTGATAAGTCTCTCAAGCATGGAGTGGAAACTTGATAGCTTGTGTGAAATTGGGTGCGTGGAAGAAGAATGAATAATGGTGTCGGTGTGTGTGGGTTTTCTATAAATGGAGTATGCAATCTTGTTATCAGTTATTTTAAGAGAATAGTCAAGGAAATTAAGAGTATTATCAGGGTTAGATTCTAATGTAAAATTTATGTTAGGATGTAATTTATTGATAAATTCTAAGAGTGAACTAAGTTGTCGGTTGGTTCCCTTAAATAAGCAAAAAATGTCATCTACGTATCTAATCCATTTAACAATATTATTTTTAAGATTGAAATGATCAGAAGAAAACATGGTTTCTTCAAGATTGTTGAGGAATAATTCAGCTATGATGGGGCTAAGCGGGGAGCCCATGGGTAGACCGGTGGATTGACTGTAGTAGTTGTTATTAAATTCAAAATAATTTTGTTCAACACATGTATTAAACATTCTAATCATTTCATCTTTTACACTGTCATCTAGAGTTGATTTATTTAATAGTTCAGTGAAAATTATTCTACTGTCAGTAATATTTTGTACCTGATGATGGAAACATTGTTTCCGAAACCGGTCGTACATTATTAAATTTTACTCGCCCCGTAACCTTATACAATTTGTTTTTTATTTTTAATTTTAATTTTTTAAAAATGAAAGGTTACAAAGTGAATGCCTCATCAATTAATGATATAATTATTGTTTTTAGGCTTTCACGGCCGGATCTAGATGCTTGATTTTCTGGTTCCGGGTTTTGACCGTGGTCCATGTTTTTGCTTGTCTTCTTCTTTTTTCTTTTTATTATTATATTTATTTAGTAGCGAGCAGAACTCCGAAGAAGTCGCCCACAGAGGAGACGAAACGTAAGCTGAAAGTCTTCAAGAAAGAATAAAAAGAAAAAGAAGAAGACAAGCAAAAACATAGACCACGGTCAAAACCCGGAACCAGAAAATCAAGCAAATATAATAATTATTATTTAGGTACATATTGTGTACAAGCTCTCCACGCCTGAGACACAGGATTTCCTAGTTCAGGCACATGTATTATTTTCTTATTAAGTTAAATTCCTTAATGGCTAAGCTTGGGATGTCACTCACTGAGGAAGTCATGGTCCTCAGCGCAAGGCAGAGGCTCTTCCTCCTTGTTCCTGGGTCCAGGGCTGGCAGAAGCGGCGCTGCCAGGAGAGCTGGATCCCTCGCGGGCGCAGCTGTTGGCGCGCCCTGACGCGTCGTCGCTTGACTCTCCAATGCCGAACAGCGGCTGGCGCTGCGAAACTCCGAACTGTGGAGGAGAAGGATGGGTTAGAGCAGTGGTCGTACACCTGTGGCTCGCGCGAGCCACATGCGGCTCTTTGGATGTGAAGCTGCGGCTCTTTAGTTCCACACGCAAATATTATTCATTTTATCACAAAAAAAACATCTAAAAATCGTTCTGAATCTATTAAAGTGGATTAGGCAGCGATTCTATCTCTCAGCCGCTTGTACATACTTGCTTTTCACCCCCCCCCCCTGACACTATCGTTTATACTAAATTTAAATCTAAGTTGCAAAGATATGTATCATTTGAAATTCATATTAAATGCATTCCCACAAGCAGGTACGCATAATTTCGCGCTCACACATGAGGACCTACAATATAAAAACCCAATCTGAATTGAAAATAAGCCCTGCAACTCTTGCCGACCTTCCCTGAAACAGGGGTGACATTGGCAAAGTGAACCATTTTTTTACAGTATGGGTGGTCAACCTCATACCAACCTATATGTCAAGCAATGCAAATACAATTATTTAGATATAATATATGTAAAGGAAATACAACTTTGTATTAAGCTCCTTTAATAGGTATTCTTGTTTATCTGTAGCGCTCGGTCGGCACTCAGGTATTTACCTACTTTCTGGTGAACAGCCATTAGCCATTTTGCCGGACGGTGCGCGTGCAAGTCGATAAGATTGTAAAAGAATTAAACGACGTGATTGTAGTTTCCTATAAATAATAAGCAACTTCAACTGTCTAAAATTCTAAAAAAATATATGTTTCACAAAATTCAAGTTATTTAGTTTATCTATAAATTACAATCTTACATATATCTAAAGAATTTTGCATACCATTTTGAAAACTTTGCATACCGATTTTTTTTACTCATTCCGTTGTCCCATGCTCCCGCAGAATTTATTGTTGGCAAGAAAAAAATTATAGCGCTTATCAAAATTAAAATTATTGACCATTGTAATTTTTGGCTCTTCCGACTCAAAAGGTTGCCGACGACTGGGTTGGAGGAAAAAACCGAACTGGAAAATAAACCTGAAGTAAAATTGCAGAATCTCAGAGTAATTAATAGATTTCAACAATTAAGGATAAAGGTGCAACGTAACTCAAACGCAACTAAACTATGCATATAGCGTAACATCTTGCCGCGTTATTCCCGAAGGGTTTTTGGCAAGTGGAAGCTATTTATTTTTGCAGGTAAAGGGGCCGGCATTATGCCTACCACTTCAGTTGAAATGGGGCTTTCCCAACTCCCGAGGGGGCTGGTACTAATTTATTGTGAAGGTTGAGTAAACCTTGCCGATATTTTATTTCGGGGTTTGAAATAAATACCGAAACGGGAAATCAATTCTGACACCCTCGGTGGGATTCGAACCCTAGGTCACGGCATGGAATGTAAATTGAAAATAATAAATTCAAATAGAATAGTAAGAATTTAATCCAACTAAGTTGTCCTGATGTATTATCTTATTTTGTCTTACAGACTTAAAAATAAAATTCTACTCTTAAAAATATTTCAATACATTTGAAAGATTTAAAAACTTTATGCGAATGCGAGACCAGCGCCTCTGGCGGTCAGATTTCGAACTAAACCAGCCAGATGACTTTTTTTTTTAAATAGATTTGTGAAGAGGAATGCAATTCACCAACTTATTCTGCCTGGCCAGAAACAGGTATTAATATCATCAATTAATAATTCATTATTGTTAATTTTAATGAATTATTAATTAATAATTACCCAATAAAATCTGTTGAACCAGGGTCAATGTTATGGTCAAATGACCCAAGCGGGGATCGAACCAACGTTATTATATTCCAAATACGCTAGAATGATCAGCCCACTTGGGCCCCGCGGCCATAACACCGACCGTTTTGTAAATGTTCGAAATTAATTACAGTACTAGTATCTTGCAAAAATGTATGTAGTTTAAAAAACGTGTTCTGTTTGTGAAATACAAATCTATCGAAAAATTCGAAGTCGTATCAATGTGCTAAAGAATACAGAATGCTTAAAAAAAAAAGTAAAAACAAATAATCAAAGTATACATATATAATATAAATACAAGGATATTTGAAGGTACATAAGAGTTCCGTTCTTGTGTGTGTCACATCTCAAGGGGCCTCTCAAAAAAAGCATGCCGGGTGTAAAGTATTGAGTGCAATACCACCAAAGCTGTTTATTAAAAAAAAAACCCCCGTTGTTCTCAGATTTATTTTGCTTCTTTAGAACAATTTACTTTTAACATCCTTGAATCTCTTTCTTCTTCTCTCATGAAATAATGGGTGGTTTGTCACTTACCGCCTGCGATAGCGAGTATTGGTCTGTGAAGTGCCTCGAGAAGGCCTTGGCAGGGTACAAGGGATGGAAGGCCCCCGCGATGGGTCTGAAGGCACCACAGCCAAAGGTCTGCAGGGCTGGATGAAGAAACTGGGGAGCCACGTGCTGAAGAAAACCCTCCATGGTAGATCACCTGGGGACAGTCACACACATGTAAAATCTGGGAGAACAGACACAACAACGCAGAAATATGAAGACGGTCACAAAAATGTATGCTATGAGGAAAATCTAGAGAAAATTCACAGAAATTATTACCTGGAGACAGTCACAAACATGTGCTATCTGAGTAGAGTTTAGCGAACAGTCACAAATAGATCACATGAAGACGGTCACACAAATGTACACTATGGGGAAAGTCAACAGAGGATTCACAAAAAAGATCAACCGGAATCAGCGAACAGTCACAAAAAGATCATATGAAAACGGTCACAAAATGTATGCTAGAGAAAATTCGCAAAAAAAATCACCCGGAGACAATCACAAACATTTGTAGGGTGAAGAATGAAAAACAGTCGCAAAATATCAATTGTTAACAGTCTCAAGCATGTTACATTTGGGGAAAGTCTACGGAATAGTCACAAAAAGAATCACCTGGAGACCGACTGTTATAATATGGCGCACTTATGGAAAGTCTACAAAACAGTCACAAAAAGGTCACCTGAAGTCAGTCACAAATAAAAATCACTTGAAGATATTGGAAGAACATTTACATATGGAAAAAAATATTCCAGTCAGTCACAATAAGATCCCTTCGAGCTGATATTAAACAAAGATCACCTAAAGAGTTTGAATAAGATTATGTTTGTTTGAGAACAGTTACAAAGATACATCAGAAAATATTAATAGCACAAAAATTCAAACAGAAATAAAGATTAATGGAGGTCATTCACAAACACGGATCACCTGGAGAGTTCAACCTTAAAACTACAAACTCGTCAATACCTTGAACATACGATAGATCATATGAAAGTGGTTACAAACATAGATAGCAAAGCCGCAATCATGAATCATCTGAATAAAGACATAAACGTTAAACATCCGAAATAGTCACAAACGTAGATAATTTGAAATAAGTCACAAACGTAGATCATCTGCAAAAAGTCACAAACGTAGATAATCTGAAATAAGTCACAAACATAGATAATCTGAAAAAAGTCACACACATAGATAATCTGAAAAAAAGTCATGAACGTAGAACATCTTAAAAATATTCACAAACCTGATAAATCTAAAAATAGTCACATACGTAGAAGAACTGAAAAAGTCACAAATGCAGAATGTTGAGAAGAGTCATAAACATTGGTTTCCTGAAAAAACTCGTAGTCTGAAACATTGATAACGACAAATAAAAATTAGACCCAAAACAAATAAATATAATTATAAACATAACATCATTGATAGATTTGAATGGCAGTTAATATTTTGATGCGAAAAACGCTTGCAAACATCAAATCCAAAAAGTAAAAAGAGACCAAAAATATACATATTCTTACATTTTTTACATTTATTTTGAGATTAAATTAATTGTTCACCTGCTTTCTGAACCCAAGAAATAACTTATGGTTGAATACATTGTGAAATGAGGCATCTTTGAGCAGGCACTTAAGTAAGGTGAGAGGGTGGTGACTTGATTTATCTGGGAATGTTTCTTGCGCCCCAAAGGGGTGACCCACAAAGGGCGTCTCGAGACAAAGTGAGGGCGACGTAAGTGTGCGCCCCAAATAGTGATTTACACAACTGATGATATGCCCGACTTGACACACCACCTTTATCTTGGTATTACTGTTCAAGTTGTATCAATTGGGGATGAGTTATTCAGCTCAAGAAAAGTATTACAGGCACAATTTACTATTGAAATAATATATATTTATATTATTTTATCTTTCTTGCATGCTCAGTGATTCCCCGATCTTATTTTTCAAGGACATCTTCCAGCGTCCAAAAAATGACTCAAGCAAAATTTTGACAATGGCAATCGTAGTAAGGATGTTGGGCACCATTTAAGGCCTATATTGGAGTAAAAAGTTGTGAAAAACCAAGAACTGATCACTTTGCCACATTAGGAGATCTATAATCTAAGTTGCAAAGATATAATACATTTAAGATTCAAATTACATGTACCTATTCCCCATAAGCAGACACATGTAAGTTCACAATTACATGAGTGGGATTACATCAAAATCCAATCTCAAATGAACATTAGCCTTGCAACTCTTACCGACCTTCCCTGGAACAGGGGTGACATTGACAAAGTGAACCATTTTTTACAGTATGGGTGGTCAACCAAAACCTATTAGTAAAGGAGAGATCCGAGAGCTCAATTTTCGGAGAGAACTGTGGACGACTTTAAATAGAGTCTGCACTGAGCAAGGCCGTTATAACTTCCTGCTGCAAACAGAGGGGTAAGCTTCATTTCCAGAGTGCTCAGACGAGAACTTCACCAGAAGACACCTTTCTGGACTGTCCTCCACAAAGCCACGCCAGGAGCAGTAAAATGGAGGGAGAGCTTGTATTTCCGATTGTGTCGCGGCCCATAGGCCCAAAGATTCTTAACTGTTGTCAGCCATTTGCAATGTAAAGTATTATTACCGGTCCGTAGTCGAGTGTTAACACTTCTGACTCGTAAATGGAAGGTTGTGGGTTCGAATCCCGGCGGAGTACAAAAAATATACCATTTATATTTTCAAATTTGCTCTTCGCTGGGTTGAAAAATTCATAAACCTTTACCAAAGACCGATCACTGAAAGGTCCATCCAGCCTTACAGCAACTGGGTCTTGTTTGAGAATTGGTGCTTTCTACAGCGACGACCAAGCTCGCAGAGGGCTCTTGAGGTGTGATACACACAAGAACAGCGCTCACCAAATAAATCGGCCTATTTTTTTTTTTTTATTAGGAGCAATTAAGTGTCTCTTGAAGAGGCTGAATGTGGGATGTTACATTTATTTGAATTATACACTAACACAGTGCCTCGAGAATACAATCACTGCTTTAAAAGAATGTGGGAGTACCGTCGGATGCTTCAAATCTCCATCGAATTGATCGTGTCACAAATTTGATGATTTTTTCCTCATATAAATACCAAAGTTGAACTCCTGATGTACGTCAAAAGGCAAAAACGGTCTATTCCAACCTCTTCATGAGAAATGAGAAACATTGGCTTCTACATCTCATTTTAGAGATAAGAATAGAGGGGCAACGTGGACTGAGAAAATCCTAGTTAAAGAACCTGAGACAATTATAATCGAATTTAGTTAAAATTTACGGTCGTTCATATATTTGTAAAATTATTTAAAATAAAATAAATGATCGAATATTTATATGAACCGTTAGTTAGAGAATTTCAGTGTTCTCGACGTTTCGCTGGCTTCTTATCCAACATCTAAGACGGTTGTTTCTCAAAAGTGCTACATCCGTCTTTTGTGCATTAGTATCGAAGGTACGAATTTCCACGCTGTTCGCTAATCATCAATGAAGAGGCACAAGAAAATTATAGATAAGCTGATAAGTAAAACATCGAGCGTCTGATGAAATTCAATGTTCTGTACGGGTTCGTAGTCTAGCGGTTAACGCTTCGGACTCGTAAATGGAAAGATGTGGGTTCAAATTCCGGCAAAGCACAAAAATATATACCATTTATATTTTAAAATATGCTCTTCGCTGGGTTGAAAAAATTTAATAATTCATATACCTTTACCAAAGACTGTTCCCCACAAGTCCATCCAGCCTTACAATAAAAGGGTCTTGCTTAAGAATTGTCGTTTTCTACAGCGTCGACCAAGCACACAGAGGGGATTCACACAAAAACAGCGCTCACCAAATACATCTAATCTAAGTTGCAAAGATATGTTACATTGGAGATTCACATTACATGCATTCCCACAACCTGACACGTACAAGTTCGCGCTTGCTCATGCCTCATGTGAACCTACAACATAAAAACTTAACCTCAAATGGACATACACCCTGCAACTTTTGCCATCCTTCCCTGAAACAGGGGTGACATTGGCAAAGTGAACCATTTGTACAGCATGGGTGGTCAGCCGCATACCAACCATCATCCTAATAAAATTATTATTTTCTGATATTCCAAAAAAAGCTATCTTGAAGGAGCGCAGTAGAAGGAAAGTCTGTAGGGCACATGGCGAACCATAGCTCAGCGGACGCAGGTGCTCTCGCGAAATTGCGGATTACCGGAACGTTGCGCTGATAGCAGATTTATCACCTCAATAACAAGGCTTTTTATGGAAGTGTTATTCCGTACAAAGCCCGGGATCAACTTTCTATTGTTGCAATGTAATAACGTGATCAGTTAGGCGTTGGAGAAATTCAAGTGCAAAAATTGAAGTAACGAAAAATGTACTAATAATAATAATAATAATATTATAATAATAATAATAATATATTTTAATATCAAGTAAAAGTTTATGAAAATGTTTAAGCCGGTCGGCTTTGTTACTAACTTAATGGTCTTAGTTAAAGAGTGACAGTGATGAAAATATCAGTCATTTTTAGTAATTATTTATCTAAATTATAAACGTTAAAAAAATACAACTTAAAAATTGTCACCACAAAAAATATCTAGAGAAACACGTTTTGTTACATTTTATCGTTTTTATTTTGTAAATGTAATATTTTTTCTGTTGAAGTAACAGAAATATACATTGTTTAGTCTCACATGAAGCCAATTTTTTTACAATGTCAATGGTTTTTGAGAAAATATGGAAAAACTGAAACTACTGAATTGATTAAATTTCTTGAAAACAAATTAAGGGTACGAGTATATACTCGTAAGACTCTTCATGTATTTCCTTATCGAAATATACTTTACTTTTGCGATTCTTTGAAAATTCAATATCCGTAAACAAATTGACTTATAGGTTGGTATGCGGCTGACCATCCATGCTGTAAAAATGGTTCACTTTGCTAATGACACCCCTGTTACAGGGAAGGATGGCAAGAGTTGCAGGGCTTATGTTCATTTGAGATTGGGTTTTTATATTGTGGGTCCACATGCGGCATGTGTTAGCGCGAAATAATACATATCTGCTTGTGGGAATGCATTTAATATAAATCTTAAATGATATATATCTTTGCAGCTTAGATTAGATTGGATTAGAAGTCATAACGGTTTTGTAGAATTTATTCCTTTATTCGCAGTTCCAAGGGAGGGAAATAGGCAAAATATTCCAACATTAACTTGACGTAAAAAATATAATTGAAAGGACTTGGAAAATGTGTACCCACCCATATACAAATGATTCGTGTTACCAGCTTTAAGGTGACAAAAGCTCTAAGGTCTAAAAGGTGACAAAAAGGACTGCCAAAATTTCAGGCCCATCAGTCTTCTCAGTATAGCTGGTAAAGTATTGTGTAAGGTTCTCATAAAAAAAGTGAGACTGTCTACCGGTCATGGGGTTTCTGATATCCAGACTGGCTTTATGCCAGGAAGAGGGTGTGTAGACCAGATCTTCACTCTCAGACAGATTGTTGAAAAACATCTGGCTGTGGGTCGGAAGGTCTACACGGCTTTTGTGGATCTCGAGAAGGCTTTTGACTCGGTGGACAGAGGTATGATGTGGAAAGTACTCCTAAAGTACGGTGTGAACGGCAAGCTTCTGAATGGAATACGCGCCATCTATGAAAATAGTTTGGCGTGTGTAAGAGTGGATGGTAAATGTAGCGAATGGTTTGATGTTTACAAGGGAGTACGACAGGGGTGTGTAATGAGTCCGTGGTTATTTAACATAATCATGGACAATTGTATGAAAGAAGCAGAAATTTCTCATTATGGTGTGAAAGTGGGTGAGACGAAAGTTGGAGTTCTTCTCTATGCTGACGATGCCGTAGTGTTGGCTGATACAGCGGAGGAGCTCCAGATGATACTCACCAAAATGAATGATGCTTTTAGTAAGAACGGTTTAAAAGTGAATGCCAGTAAGACGAAAGTATTAGTGTTTGACAGGACTGAGGAATGCGAGGAAATTGAGATAAGACTGAATGAAACAAGAGTGGAGGTCGTGAAAGAATTTGATTATCTGGGAAGCAAGTTTGAGTCGAATGGGAAATTGACGAAAGAATTGGAAAAGCGTGCTAGTAGAGGAAGAAGTGTAATGGGAACGATTGGAAGAATTGCAAGAAAAAGGAAACTTACGAAGAATATGAGATTGGCGGTCCACAATGGCATATTGGTTCCGACTTTGATGTATGGAAGTGAGGCGTGGACAGTTAATGAATGTGAGCTGAGTAAAGTATGTACGGTTGAAATGGCTTACCTGAGAGCAATGGCTGGAAAAACACTGAATGATAGAGTACGTAATGATTGGGTGATGAACGAGTGTGGTATAAAAGAGAATATGAGAATGAAAGTACAAAAAAGTACGATGAGATGGTTCGGACATCTCGAAAGAATGGATGATGAACGACTAACGAAGAAAGTGTACAAAGGAAATGTCAGAGGAAAGCGCGGAAGGGGAAGGCCGAGGAAAGAATGGTTAGACCAAATAGGTGAGATTGCGAAAGAATGGAACCTGCAGAGTGAAAATAAGAGAAGAGTATGTATGAAAAAGGTGATGAATATTGAGGAAATGAAAGTGGTTTGTAAGGACAGAAAAAAGTGGAGGCGCATCTGCGGAGGTGCCGGCCACCCCTAGTGGAACGGCGGCAGGATACAGTAACAGTACAGTAACAGCTCTAGTGGCAAGAACCATAGCTACAGTTACATTCAAAATTTGCAGCAATTTGGCATCAATCCAAAATGATAATAATTTGAAATATCATTTCAACAGATTGTATTGTTTCAAAACTGACGTGTTTACAACTTAGTGGAGATTTGTATTGTTCTTGATAACTCGCATCTGGAAAAAGGAATTTCTTTCAAATTATAATTTGAGATTTCTGTTTGAAAATGACTCAAGCGTATAGAATATGTTGTATAAATAATTATAAAAAATTATAAAAAACACAGAGTTTTATTTTCACAAATTGAGTTTTTATTTCCACCTCAATATGTTGTATTTTCTGAATTTGTATTAAACCGGTCTGACCTGACTGGTAATTTGACCAGTCCGTAGTTCAGTGGTAAAACTTCGGACTCTGAATGGGAAGGTTGTGGGTTCGATTCCCGGCGAAGCACAAAAGATATACCATTATATTTTCAAATTTGCTCTTCGCTGGGTTGAAAAATTCATAAAACCTTTACCTATGACCGGTCGCCAAAGGTCCATCCAGCCTTACAGCAACTGGATCTTGCTTGAGAATTGGCGCTTAGTAGCGACGACGATCAAGCTCATAAAAAGGTCGATAGCTCAATTGGTAGAATGCTTGCATTCCATGCTGAGAGCAAGGGTTCGATCTCAAAGGTGTACTCAGCCTTCACAAGAAATGAGAACCAGCCCCCCCGGGAGCTGGGAAACGCCCACTTCAACTGAAAGTGGTTGGTGTGAGGTCGGCCCCCTTACCTGTAAAAATAAAAAGGTCCCGAAGCGCCACATGCGACCCCTTTGGGGAAACGCAGGCTAGAAGTTACACCATATGTGTAGCTTAGTTGCGTTGTATGTTTGCCAAATATTTTTTTAATTGAAAAATAGTAAGCAACTGTTTTATTCCTATTTGTCATATTTACATATTTTTTTTATAATAGCGTTCAAGATAGTTTTACCATTTATATCACTGTTATTAGTTTTTATCAGACAAAAAAAATTAAATATATCTACATCGTTTGTATTATTGAAAGAATGGATTGATCAGATAAGTGAGATTGCGAATGAATGGAATCTACAGAGTGGAAACAAGAGAAGAGCGTGCATGAAAAGAGTGATGAAACTAGATGAGATGAAAGAAGTATGCAAGGACAAAGTCAAGTGCAGGCATTTGTGTGGAGGTACCGGCCACCCCTAGAGGAATGGCGGCAGGATACAAGACAAGATAATTATTAACATCCGTTTATTCACTATTTAAATTAAAATCTAAAATATTATTTAACATGGTACCCCTTCAACTCGTTCGATACACGTCGATGAAGGGCTCCCGTCAGGCACATTAGCTTCAGTAACCTCGACGTTCTGGGGAGGGTGGGACTTCTTAGAGTCATGCGTTAGCCCCTGATTTGAGGATCCTCTTTTTCCTTTCTTGAGTAGAGTAACTTTAGCTGATTAACTTCAACGGGAAGGCCTTCCGCCGCCAAAAAAACATTGCAAGTGAAGTATCACCAAGTGAAGCGACTCCGCATGAGTTGTATGAACTTGGTGGGTGGAGGTGGGTAAAGTGCCTTCCATAAATTTTAAATTCAATTGGTACTACGTTTACATTATGCCCCTGATACTACAGATGCTCTTACCAATGCGGGCAATAATGGGCGGAGCAACAACGGCAGCAATCCGGCAAAGAACCGGACTCAAAGAACGAAAAGCACCGGTCCATTGAAGTCCGACATAAAACCGAGCATGCCCGGATCGCTGGGTAGCGCGTGGAGCATGAGCAGGAGCAGTGGGTGGAGCGTGTTTACATTCAGCTCACTTTCCTTAGTCCGGTTGGTAGCTCAGTTGGTAGAGTTTTTTTTTTTTTTTTTTAAGAAATCCTATGCGGGAGACTCCCTAGATTATAAAGACTTTAGGGGTCTATGACACTTGTTGTAGTGCCGCAGAGGTGTATGAGCTTGGTCGTCCCTACAAAGCGCCAATACTCAAGCAAGACCCAGTTGCTGTAAGGCTGTATGGACCTTTTTGGTGACCGGTCATTGGTAAAGGTTTATGAATTTTTCAACCCAGCGAAGAGCACATTCGAAATATAAATGGTATATTTTTGTGCTCCGCCGGGATCCGAATCCACAACCTTCCATTTACGAGTCCGAAATTTGCCACTACGGACTACGGACCGGTCCAAGATGCCAACGACACGCAGTGTACCTGAGCGGTTACCCATCCAAGCACTGACCACGCCCAATGTTGCTTAATTTCGGTGATCTATGGGAACCGGTGCTTTCAACATGGCTAACGTCGTTGACGTTGGTGCTTGCATTCCATGCCGTGAGCTCGGGTTCGAATCACACCGAGGGTGTCAGAAATGATTTCACGTTTCGGTGTTTATTTCAAACCCCAAAATAAAATACCGGCAAGGTTTACTCAGTCTTCACAATAAATGAGTACCAACTCTGTCAGGAGCTGGGAAACCCCCACTTTAACTGAAATGTTTGGCGTAAGGGCGGCCCCCTTATCTGTAAAAATAAATATATTCAACTCGCCACATGCGACCCCTTCGGAGATAACGCGGCAAGAAGTTGCACTATATGTGTAGCTTAGTTGCGTTGCGTCACTTGCCTTCCAAGCAGGGCTGAATATAATTTTTACATGAAGTAGTGCAATACAACAACCATGTTTTTTAATCAAATATTTCGAATTTAAATGTTTTGAATACCGACGTATATTTTTACAAATCAGAAGTGAAATTCATATTGCGGAGGCTTTCTTGCCCAGCGTTCAGCAATAGGGTCTCCTGAAGAAGCTGATTAAGAAACCAACGAAACGTCGAGAACACAAAAAAAATATTTATCCAGGAAACGGTTCGTACACTTTTTTCGTCTTGAATTTTAATAAACGCCCTTATGAATACAATAAAATAATAAAATAAAAGAGTCGCTGCAATATTTTCATAATAATTAGGTAGTTCGCAATGCAATCTAGGTATTTTATTTATTTGTGAGTATTTTTTTACCTATTTAAAGTTATGTTCTGTTAACATTGCTTCTGAATCTTCAATACGGATGATGATGATGATAGGTAGGTGCTTTTGCACTTTTTTTTATCGCATCCTGAAAACAATGGAGATAAACCAAATATAAAATACATATCAGGCGCAAATGGAATGTACATATCAGGGGCGTGCATAGCTTTTCATCAGTGGGTAGGCAAAAATATAGGTTTATTGTTAGGTCTACGGAAGATGAAATGTTCATTTATCGCATTAAGTATGAAATGTTGACCTAATATCTATAATATGTAATCTAAGTTGCAAGGATATATTCATTTAAAGCTCTCAGATGTATGCCCACAAACCAACACGTGTAGTTCGCGCTTACTAATGCTGAATGTGTACTAACAAATAAAATCCAAACTTCAAATGAACATAAGCCCCACAACTTTTGCCGACCTTCCCTGACACAGGGGTGACATTGGCAAAGTGAACCATTTTTTACAGTATGGGTGGTCAGCCTCATACCAACCTAATATATTATATGGATCTTACAACGGATTTATCAACGGATTGTAGTACATTTATCGAAAAAAACTACTTGCCCTATAATTGTGTTTGTTCCTGGCACACACACATTAATAACCGTAGAACAGTATTATTCAAAACTTAATTCAACTTGTAGAAACTAAAGACAAGAACCAGTTTTTCTATTAATCAAGAATTTTCGAATCACGGATTTTTTTTACAAGAATAAGTTGACTGTTCGAATTGTTTTTTCGTTTCAGATTGACCTTACATTTATCTAATAATTTGTATTTGTTACAAATATATTTTATTTATTGTAAATTTTCGAAATGGCGAATGAATGGGATATCCAGAGTCATAATAAAAGGAGAGCTTGTATGAAAAAGGTTATGGCTCTGGATGAAATGAAAGAAGTATGCAAGGATCGAAAGAAATGGCGGTTGATCTGTAATGCTGGCGGTTAAAGCCGAGGCTTTTAAATTTAAAAAATATATGTTGTAGATTTTTAATTTTTTACTGTTTAATTGCTTAGAATTTATTTGTTTTATAAATTTGATTGTATTAATTGCTTGTACTCCTTGACTGATAGGTTGGTATGCGGCTGACCACCCATACTGTAAAAAATGGTTCACTTTGCCAATGTCACCCCTGTTTCAGGGAAGGACGGCAAGAGTTGCAGGGCTTATGTTCATTTAAGATTGGGTTTTTATATTGTAGGTCCACATGCGGCATGTGTTAGCGCGAAATTATGCATGTCTGCTAGTGGGAATGCATTTAATATGAATCTCAAATGATACATATATTTGCAGCTTAGATTGAGATTTAGATTAAGTTAGTTTATTTATCTGTCATAAAAACTACAACACAATTTTTTGATTGACTATCTGTAAAACTTTTGAATGAAATTACACGTATCTTCTCCTAGTTTAATTTAGATATATAAATCAATACCCTATTTTAGCAAACGCTTAACTGATATATCGCCACCTTATAGGTAAAACTGAAGAAGTCCTGATTCACTGATTGGACAAATCGTTGATAAAACATTGGGTGTAACTTCTCATAATTAGTGAAAAAATTATAAAGAAGTACTCATGAAAAACTTCTTAACTAGAAGATATTTACACTTCTTTAATGTTTTCATTCGTAGAAAATAGATAATAATTGCATATTCCTTGACTTATAGGTTGGTATGAGGCTGACCACCCATACTGTAAAAAATGGTTCACTTTGCCGATGTCACCCCTATGTCAGGGAAGGTCGGAAAAAATTGTAGGGCTTATGTTCATTTGAGGTTTGGATTTTATTTGTATCTTAGTACACATTTAGCATTTCGCTCCCCCAGTTCTTGTTTATCGGATAGGCACGCCAATCTTGTCAAATATGACTTTTTCATGCAGTTGTCTTATAAATCAAATTCTACACAATCTGATCTAAGAAAAACCGTAAAACTTGATAATGTTAGAGTTCTTTTAAATATTTTTTAAATAAATATCTTGTTTTCATAAGACACATTGGTCCAGTACACATGCAAACATTGCTCATGTAAAATTTTCGCAATGGCGTATACGATAAACAAGAACTAATGCAGCGATTTGTAAGCGCGAACTACACGTGTTTGTTTGTGGGCATGCATTTGAGAGCCTTAATAAATGTTAATACATCTCTGCAACTTAGATTATAGATGTGAGAAATTCAAATAGTTTTATGTGTCACTTCAGTTCAGTTTTACCTTTAAAGTGTAGATTTTCTATCAATATAATAGTAAAACTATATTTTATCCTTCTCAAAAAAATATATTATACGTAAAAAACTAACACGTCTTTATCCAGTTCAATTTTTGTTTTTTTTAATGAATAGAAATAAAGTTAAATTATTTCACAGACTTACTTGTCAGTCAGCTACGAAAATTTCACTGAAAATAATTCACGTTTATGCGTCGCGGTGCGTCGACGTGCGTACTCTACGGAGGTCGCTCTGAAACTGGGGGTTGCATGGGCGCGTGGGCGGGGCTCGGTGAGACACGCCCCCTCCAGGGCACGCCCACCGCCCCCTCAAACAGGGGTAGGTGGAAATACGGTTAAATTAATTTCTCGTCCATGTATATAACTATCGGTAAATTTGATGTAAATTTAAATATAATTATAATATACAGAAAAGTGAAAATTGTTAAGACTGAAAAAATGGCGCTCCGTCTGGCTAAGGGTTTAATCTTATATAATCTAATCTAATCTACGTTGTAAAGATATGTTACACTGAAGATTCACATTACATGCATTCTCACAACCAGACATGTACAAGTTCGCTCTTACACATGCCTCATGTGAGCCTACAACATAAAAACCAAATCTCAAGTGGACATACACTCTGCAACTCTTGCCGTCCTTCCCTGTAACAGGGGTGACATTGACAAAGTGAACCATTTTTACAGCATGGGTGGTCAGACGCATACTAGCCTATAAGTCAAGGAACAAGGTTAAAATTAAAAAAAAATCATTTTTATTTTCATGTGTATTTGAGAGAGATAACTTCATTTACTGTCGTTTTTTTTTTAATAAATGAGTATCACAAAAAAATAAAAATGCATTTTTCTTAGGTTTTACGTTCATTTGATATTTGGGTTTGTATTTTGTTTGTACGTTTGCAGGATTTTATTCGCATAGGTACTGATCTGCTTGCGAGCATGCATTGAATGTGAATATATAATGTGAATGTATATATATTTTTATTATTATATTTTTAAATATTTATATAATGTGAATGTGTTTGCAACTATAGCTGATCGAAATAGCGATGTCCCCTTACCTGTAAAAATAAATAGGTTCAACTCGCCACATGCGACCCCTTCGGGGATAAGAAGTTACACTATATGTGTAGCTTAGTTGCGTTTGCGTTGCGAGAAACTTGAATTTTTTTAATAACCTAATCTTCTTGAATACGCTTAAAAAAAAATCAAACCAAGAAAATAACCTAATTTAGTTCAGACATAGTGAATTCTGATGTAATGTACTCGGAAGAGAGTCGAAAACGATGTTCCATATTTATTTTTTCTCGACGACAAACGTGACAGGTCTACTATGTAAAAACTGTGGTTCTTTACTATTAATAACAGAATTTTTATCCTTTTGTTTTTACCTCAGTTAGCCTCTGAAGATGGGCGAATAAAGTCCGATGGCACTCAGGCAATGCGACTACAAAAATATGAAAAAAAAAGTGCGTGTAGTATAATAAAAGTTATTTATATTAATATAATATATGAATTAGCCTTTTCCCTAGCAACTTGGCCGTCTGACGATATAAACTTGTTGGCTTTGTCAAATGTGATGATTACATTGGACACAAGACAGCTATCGTTCTAATCTAATCTATGCTGCGAAATATATGTAGCATTAGAGATTCACATTATACGCATTTTCACAAACAGGTACGTATAAGTTCGCGCTTAAACATGCCGCATGTGGTCCTACAATATAAAAACCAGAATCTCAAATGAACATACACTCTGCAACTCCTGCCGACCTTCCCTGGAACAGGGGTACATCTCTTATATTTATAAACCTTGTCATCCTTAAACTTTTATTTCTTTGTAATGTTTTAATGGTAAACGTGTGATTATTTTCTTAAGCATTTATTTTCGTTTATAAAAAGTATGGTCTTGTAGGTAGTGAATACAATCTCGAGTCAAGATTAGCATTTCGAGATCATGTGTAAAGTTTGGCAATATCGAGATCTCGCGCAAAATTGAGTCGAGATCTTGTGAGATTTCAATTTAAGGGATGTTTAAAAAAATAGGGGTTATTGTTTCAAAAACCCTGAATTCCCAAACAAAAGTCAAATATAATAATAACAATATTAGGATGATTTATTTGGTGAGCGCTGTTTTTGTGTGTATCACACCTCAAGACCCCCTTTGCGAGCTTGGTCGTCGCTGTAGAAAGCGCCAATTCTCAAGCAAGACCCAGTTGTTGTAAGGTTGGATGGACCTTTCAGTGACCGGTCTTTCGTAAAGGTTTATGAATTTTTCAACCCAGCGAGGAGCACATTTGGAAATATAAATGGTATGTTTTTATGCTCCGCCGGGATTCGAATCCACAACCTTCCAGCGGTCACCCAACCAAGTAGCATCCGCGCCCGATGTTTATTTATTTATTTTATATAAAGACGCCAACAAAACAAAAGAGTTGCACACACACAAAACACATAATACAAATACATAAGTATCTCCAATGCTCCAATAAAAGGAATCTATCCAGTGGCGTGCCTACAGTTTCTGCCGTACGCATGCTGGATAATTAAGGTTGCACTAAATTACAAATAATACATCTTACCCCGATGTTTCTTTTCCCCAGTGCTTCTTAATTTCTTCAGACTTAGATTTTGGATTGAAACAATAAAACCTTCACACACTTAAGATCCTCACAAGGCACAACAATATTTTCACCGGAATTAATTTTATATACTATCAAAAAAGGTGGACAAAAAAAGACAAAAATAAAAAAGCAAAATTAATAATCTAATGATTATTAATTTTTAATTAAAAAACAAAATTAACAATCTTTATAAAATAACAAAATTAATATTATCTTGGTTTTGCAAAAAAGTGGGTTCGATCGCAAACAAGGAATAAGTCAATTATTCTGTTATTCGAATAAAACGCACCTGACGCGACAGTTTATTGAAAATACAATCGGTCATTCATACAACTGTAAATAGCTCCAGTCTGGAATCGTAAAATTAAATGGACGAAAAGCTAAGCATATGGTGATATTATTATCATGTGTACTCCCAAGCACAATCTGTAATAATATTGTGTTCATTTATAATGACAAAAGAGCTTAACCGACTATTTTCATACAAGCTTACAGAGATCAAGCTTTTTTCATACGTTAAACAAAGACAGGGATACATTTCTCAATAACGGTTGCGTAACAGAGTTTACTTCATCAATCTAATAATAATAACCTACTGCCACACACAGATGGCAGCAGCACGATTTTTGATGGAGGGAAATTTAAAAAGACGAATGACTTAAAAGTCTGTAATCTACCCAAAAATATTCATTATTTGCATTTCTGATGGTACGCATGCTTAGCTTTTTAGCTTGTATGATAGTCACGCCACTGAATCTATCGCATATACATTTTAACAATATGAATGTTTTGAACAGTTAAAGTACAATGAGTAGGTATAGCGGCATTAGCGGGAGTAGGTATATATGGGCGCGGCGCTATGCTTGAACACACACACACACACACTTACAAGTGCGGCCACACGCACTAACAGGGTACACAATTAAAATTATTAATCTCAACAAAAATTAACCCGCAATGTTGCTTAAAACTTCGGTGATCTGATGAGAACCGGTGCTTTCAACATGGTATCGTCGTTGACGTCAAAGGTAAAACACTGAAGCCAGTCGGCAGTCAACGCGCGCAATGCATAGCACTATGATCTAAGTTGCAAAGAAATATTAACATTTAAAATACATATGAAATGCATGCCCACGAACAGACATGGTACAATTAAAAAACCACACCTCAAATGGAAATAAGCCCTGTATTTTTTGCCGACTTTCCCTGAAACAGGGGCAAACATTGACATTGGCAAAGTGAACATTTTTTTACAGCATGGATGGTCAGCCTCATACCAACCTATAAGTTAATACAAATACATAATAAATAACATAACACAAATATACAGGAATGGTGTTCCTTGACCTATAGGTTGATATAGGCACTCTCTCACCACATCCCACCCAGTTCATACAACTCATGCGGAGTTGCTTCACTCGGTGAACAACATTACAATTTTTTTTTCAAGTGGCTGAAGGCCTTCCCGATGAAGTTAATCAGCTAGTGTAACTCTATTCGTGTCAGAGGCTATTGCATGACTCTTAGGAACCCCCTCTCCCCCGAATTTCGATGTTACTGAAGCTAATGTGCCTGACGGGAAAGCCTCCCTGACGGGTATTTCGCGAGGAGCCATCTGCGCTCGCGGCTGACCACCCGTAGCCCCGCACTGTTTTTGGAGACAGAGCATTCAAAGCAGCCGCTCCAATGACTCGGAACGCTATTCTCGCCTCACTGAGGGAACTGGTTATGGAGAGACCATTTAAAAGACGTCTCAAGACTCACCTCTTCGTCCAATCATACGGACAAGCGCCTTTGTAGTGACACACTGTCATAAAAGGCGCTATACAACTCTTGTCTTATCTATCTATCAGCATGCGTGAGCGTAAAGTTATAAGTGTCTGAATGCATTAAACATGAATCTTTTATGCCATTGCAACTTAGATTACACATAACAGACGCCTCTTCCTTTTTGTGTTTCAAGGGGCGTGTTAAATGCGTGACCTCGGAGCGGATTTTCAGTGAGTTTACGCTACCCCGACGTCCATTTTGAAAATCCTTTGTCAGTTTTGTCCTGTGGCCCAAGGATAAAGCATTCCGTTTAAACTCAAACATGTCGTGTAACAAAAATACAGGGAAACTAGTGGCGTTGTTGCAGATTTCATACGTTTTTCTTGTGTTGGAGTTGAATGAAAGTTTTAAGCTTGGGATACTGAGGTATGAACGAGTGTCTCTACGAGTGGGTGGGACGTTTGTGCAAACTCCGCCCACTGGACTCTGCCAGACGTTTTATTGCAGACCAGCTAAAATTTCAGGCCGCCTACCCATAGTCGAGAAGTATAACACAACATGCATAGCGTTCGTAGCGCAGTCTAAATCTAAATCTAAATCTAAGCTGCAAAGATATGTATCTTTTGAAATTCATATTAAATGCATTCCCACAAGCAGACACGCATAATTTCGCGCTAACACATGCCGCATGTGGACCTACAATATAAAAACCCAATCTCAAATGAACATAAGCCCTGCAACTCTTGCCGTCCTTCCCTGAAACAGGGGTGACATTGGCAAAGTGAACCATTTTTTACAGTATGGGTGGTCAGCCTCATACCAACCTATAAGTCAAGGAATACAAGCAATTTATTACATTTGATAAATAAACACAAAACAATTAAACAGTAAAAATTAAAACTTACCAAACATTCTATACAAAAGTAAAAAATATTTTTTAAAAGCCTCAGTCTTAAAAGCCAACATTACAGATCAACCGCCATTTCTTTCGGTCTTTGCATACCTACTTCTTTCATTTCATTCAGAGTCATAGTCTTTTTCATACAGGCTCTCCTTTTATTATGACTCTGGATATCCCATTCATTCGCTATTTCAGAGATTTGATCCATCCATATTTTTCTCGGTCTTCCTCTACCACGACATCCATCTATTCTAGCAACATATACTTTCTTCGTCAATCTTTCATCACTCATTCTCTCCATATGCCCGAACCATCTTAACATACTTCTTTTAATCTTCATATAAATAAAAATATTAAATAAAATAAATTAGAATAAGAGCATATATAGAAGAAGTTGATGGTGTGCTCGGGTTGGTATTGCGCATTCCTGCGGCGGTTGTTGGTAACAATAAAAACTTGACAAATGTTACTCCTGATTATGAATGCGGAACCCTCCGCTCAGAGGCGTCCATTGTGCGGAATACCAGAGGCTCTCCAAAGAGCGGGCGCGTCTAATGTGTGAGAACTGAAACATTGAAAAATTTCATGAAAATTAAATATTAAATGCATGACGCAAAAAAAAAAACGCAACTTAGCTACACATATAGTGTAACTTCTTGCCTGCATTGTCTCCGAAGGAGTCGCATGTGGCGATTCGGGACCTATTTATTTTTACGGGTCACCCCTGTGTCAGGGAAGGTCGGCAAAAGTTGTAGGGTGTATGTTGATTTGAGGTTTGGATTTTATTTGTAAGTACACATTCAGCATTTGTAAGCGCGAAGTACACGTGTTTGTTTGTGGGCATGCATTTGCTGTGAGCTTTAAATGTTAAAATATCTTTGCAACTTAGATTATAGATTATTATAGATTTGAAAGTAAAGAAAGTTTTCCTTGGGTTACTCATTTATTGAAAGTACAGAAAGTTTTGTCAAAAAAAATATAGGAATTTTTATGGCCAGACAGCGGAAATCACATCTAATCTAATCTAATCTAATCTAAGTTGCAAAGATATGTTACATAAGAGATTCACATTATATGCATTTTCACAAGCAGGCACGTAGGTACAAGTTCGCGCTTGCACATGCCGCATGTGAACCTACAACATAAAAACCAAATCTCAAATGGACATACACCCTACAACTCTTTCCGTCCTTTCCTGAACAGGGGTGACATTGGCAAAATGAACCATTCTTACAGCATGGGTGGTCAGCCGCATACCAACCTATAAGCCAAGGAACATACACGACAAATTACATTTTATAATCAATCAATAATAATACGTATGGACATTAAAACTAAAACAGAAAACAAATTCCTTCCTTTTAACAGCTGGGGAATCACGTTATTGTTTTAGTATTGTATAATTGCGTCACAATGCTCGAATAGGTATTAAATTATTTATTTTTGATCCTATTTCCACTTCAATTGCAGATCATAGTTGAATTTCGCCAATACAATGCTGAAAAATATTTGAGAGGCTCCGACTGCGGTACGTTCCAGCTTCGCCATGCATTTCAGGGATTTGTTTCACCTCTTTACATCTGCGAAATGAAAAATCACCGAAACTCTGTATTATTGCATCGCAATGACTTTTCATATTACCAACCCCCAGAACAGCAGCGCAACCTCCATACAGGCAAATATTTGCTGCCGTACTTTAGGGTTACGCAGACTTTGTTGCTACCAATCTTCTACCAATTACTCCGCCTTGTAACGAGATGAATTTGTTTCGTGGAATGGAACATAGAGATTTGAATTTGAATTGGAAAATGATAACAAAAGAAAACGAAAAACAAAAAAAAAACAGATGCTTCCCTGGCTTCAGAGCCACAAGCACGTGAATTTGGTTATAATCAATATTGCTGTGGTTTATTATATATATATTGTGATCGTGGATAAATAAAAGTGTTTATAAAGTTTTGGTTCATTATCCTCTTTTGTAAGTGATATGGTTCCTGGCGCTCTGCACTCAAGCAAAGTCATAATCTGCGATGAAGAATTCTTCGAAGCACGGCCAAACACCTCATTGAAGATCCTTATTGAATAAATAAAGAAAAAACCTTCACAGCCTTTGAACGATTTTGTGCTGCCTTTTGCCAAGCTGCATCTGCAGCGGATTCTCATTAATCCTGTGCTTAGTTTTTTTTCTCTCTTATTATTAACATTTTAATTATTATTCATCACGCTACTCGTAATCTAGCAACAATCCCACAAGGAGTGCCACCCGAGGTATGCTACTAGCTTCAGTAACATCGAAACTCTTACTTTAAGAGTCATGAGTACCTACGTCTCGGATGGCCTTCCGCCACTTGAGAGAATATACAGATTTGCATAAGCGTCCATGTGCTATGGGTCCTTCTGACACATGCATACGCACACTGTCTGTTTATCTTTCTTATTTTCTTATCTTTATTGCCTTGCCTATCTATAGTCTATAACCTAAGTTGCAAAAATATATTAAATTTAAGATTCATATTAAATACATAAGCAGAAACACATTCCGTATGTGGACCTACAATATTAAAATGCAAATCTCAAATGTACATTATCACTGCAACTCTTGCTGACCTTCCCTGAAACAAAACTGACATTGCCAAAATGATCATTTTTTTTACAGTATGGGCGGTCAGCCTCATACCCACCTATAAGTTAAGGTATACCCACCTCAAGTCCCATCTTGGCAAAAAAGAGAGCCAAATCAAAGATTGAAGAACCGATAAAAAGAGTTAAAAAATGTTTATAGAGCGTGCATTTGCAGTTGCCGGTCCTCTGGCCTGGAACCACCTGCCACATCATGTGAGAGAGCTAGAGAACCATGGATAGTTCCGGAATTCACTGAAGACAAGCATCATTTCTGGCATCATTTGCACAAGCGCCCGTGGAGTGACTACATCACGAAACCGCGCTATAAAGAAATCATCATTCCTTGACTAATAGGTTGGTATGCGGCTGACCACCCATGCTGTAGAAAATGGTTCACTTTTCCAAAGTCACCCCTGTTTCAGGGAAGGTCGGCAGGAGTTGCAGTTGATTCGGGTTTTTTATTGTATAAAGTCACCCCTATTTCAGAGAAGGACGGCAAGAGTTGCAGGGCTTATGTTCATTTGAGATTGGGTTTTCATATTGAAGGTCCACATGCGGCATGTGTTAGCGCGAAATTATGCATGTCTGCTTGTGGGAATGCATTTGATATAAATCTCAAATGATATATATCTTTGCAGCTTAGATTAGATTAGATTAGATAAGACATGCGGCATGTTTAAGCGCGAACTTATACGTGTCTGTTTGTGAAAATACATATAATGTGAATCTTTAATGTTACATTATTTCGCAACTTAGATTACATTAGATTAGATCAACTCATCATCATCAAGAAATTGTATTTGTCAGTAGTCACCGCGAAGATGGCTAAAGAAGGAGAGGAAGGAGAGTAACGCTTAGACGGGCTCGCCGAAATTAAAAAGTCAGTGGTTCGGGTCAGCGCGGGCGTCACGGCCTTTTGAAATCGTTTGAGTGGCTCTACAGTATAGGGTGGTACTAGTATCATATTGTACGCGTACACCGCATACCGCAAAGCCAAATTCTTCTGCGTTACTCCCCCACAAAAAATATCATAGCGGTAACCGCACGCCTTACTAAAATATTAGTTGTTTTACAAGTATAATACGTACACAAAAAAACAAAAAACCGATATTAGACGAACCGTCATAAGTGAACTTGCATTATTCTCGACGTTTCGTTTGCGACGTAGCCAACATCTTTAGGAGACACTCTTTCTGCACGATTACTAAGGATGAATTGTTCTTCATTCCATATTTTTTCTTTTCTTAAAGAAATGGATTTGTGAAGAGGAAGCTTCTTGACTGATAGATTGGTATGAGGATGACCCCCCGTACTGTAAAAATTGGTTCACTTTTGCCAATGCCACCCCAGTTGCAGGGAAAGGCGGCAGGAGTTGTAAGGTGTATGTTCATGTGAGTTTTTTTGTTTATTTGTATGCACACATGCAGAATATGTAGGCGCGAACCTACATGTGCCTGTCTGTCGACATTCATTTAATATGAGCCTGAAATATTAACATATCTTTGCAGATTAGATTATAGATTATTATAGAATGCAATTCATCAACCAATTTTGCTTGGCAAGAAACAGGTATGAATTACATTAATTGATACTGCTGTTTCACCCCTGTTTCACCCCTGTGTCACCCCTGTTTCAGGGAAGGTCGGCAAAAGTTGTGGGGCTTATGTTCATTTGAGGTTTGAATTTTATTTGTAAGTACACAATCAGCATTTGTAAGCGCGAACTACACGTGTTTGTTTGTGGGCATACATCTGAGAGCTTTGAATAAATATATCCTTGCAACTTAGATTATAGATTATAGATTATAGATACTGTTACTGTATCATGCCGCTTTGGTTCACTTTTGCCAATGCCAACCCGTTAAGGGAAAAGTGACAGGAGTTGCAAGGTTTATATTCATGTGAGCATGTCGTTACATTAGTGCTTGTTTGTCTTATCTCCAATAGAGGTAATTTCATATGAGCAATGTTTGTATGTGTACTGGACCAACGTGTCTTACGAATTTGGGAAATTGATTGTGAAAATATTAAAAACAACTTCACTTAATTGTATTTTAGGGTTTTATCTTAGCTCAGAATGAGTAGAATGTGATTCTTAATACAAATGCAATAAAAGGCCATCTTTGAATCATTTTCGAATGAAAAGGTTAATAAATCAAAGAAACACTGGGGAGACTATGTGTAAGTGCGAACTTACATGTGCTTGTTTATGGGCATGCATTAAATATGAACCATAAATGTCAATTGAACTCTGCAGATTGGATTATAGATAGATAAAGGTAGTTTGTACAATTCGACTGCTCGAAGGAAGACAGCACTAAGTCAAAAAATATAGTTTTGCAGGAAAGCCAATTGAATGTTATTTATTCCATGGAGTACAATGCATAAACTATTTTATACATTAATTTATTAAGGAATTTAAAAGAGATAGAGACAGGGCTGTCATCTTGGAATGAAGATAATGATTTGTTACCTTCAGAAATGGAAATAAGTCAAAAACCTAAATTTCGGAGTTACTTCCTTCTTCCTTGGAGTAGCCGAATTGTAAGCTTCATTTAAAGTACAAGTAATTGTTGTGTTACTATGAAAATAGTAATATTAGTACAAAGGGAAATTGGCGCGGTCGTTAGCCAAAGGACTACGAAAACAGTCGTGTTTCTTCGGCACAACCCGAAATCTCCCGAAGCCGCACGCTGCCTGAGCTCGGAAACGGTGGGGGGGGGGGCAGTTCTGATCGAGAGATGACAGAAAGCAGATTAAGAATGAAGTTTCGCCCATGTCGGGGCAGTGGGGATGGCTAATGCCGGCTTTATTGGCAGCATTACTCGCTCTTTTTACTAGCATCGCCACTCGAGCGAATGCTCGCGCGAACAATCGCCCATTGTGTGGGTGCGCCGTAACTACACGCTCGTATATTCCCGCGCATACTCGTGCATGCTCGCCGTGTAATATTATTAATAAATAATTTTGTCAGAGGCACCCATGTGAACAACCCTTCGAGCTATTTGCAATACCACACGATCTCTGTCATTAAATATTTTACACAAAATTAATTACGAAGATTATCTTCGTATGTTCTATCAGTGAAAGATTGGTATGGGGTTGATATTTTAATACAAAAAAAAATGCAACTTAGCTACACATATAGTAATACTTGCTATCCCCGAAGAGGTCGCATGTGGCGTTCCGCGACGTATTTATTTTTATTCATAAGTAGGCCGGCCCCACACCAACCACTTTCAGTTGAAGCGGAGGTTTCCCAGCTCCCGGAAAAGCTGGTTTTCATTTCTGGTGAAGGTTGAGTACATCTTGCTGGTATTTATTTTGGCTTTGAAATATACACCGAAATGGGAATTCATTTCTGACACCCTCGGTGGGGATCAAACCCTTGCTCTCGGCATGGAATAAATATTATATGTACAGCAAAAAAATTTAAATGTACTTTTGCCAATAGCTCTTCTGTTCGAGAAAAATGGACTCGGCTCATTCAAATTGCTGGAAAAACTGTGATGAGATTCGTCCAGGTTGTTAGGGGAAAAGCAAACCAAATGCTTTTGGTTGGTTAGGATCGTAGACTCATAGAAGCGTGACGTTTGAAAGCTGAGAAAAAATATACACACCCAAATGTTTTGTGTCCACCAGTCGCTGCCTTAGTTCTTGTTTGCCGTATACGCCATTCAGAAAATTTTACATGAGCAATGTTCGCATGTGTACTGGACCAATGCGTCTTATGAAAACAAGAAATTTATTTAAAAATATTTAAAAGAACTCTCACATTATCGAGTTTTACGGTTTTTCTTAGCTCAGATTGTGTAGAATTTGATTCTTAAGACAACTGCATGAAACAGTCATATTTGACAAGATTGGTGTATACGGCAAACAAGAACTGGGGGAGCGCAGTGTTTTTTTTGACTAAAATACATCGATAAACCATACAGTCTCTCTCTTCGTGTTATTTTGTATTAACAATAAAATATTAAATTGAAAAATTATGTGAACTTTTTTGCTCGTTTCTGTGAATAAAATTATGATATTTTGTTAAAATTCTGAAAATTTCAGGCATAAGATCGATCAAGGTTTTCCTTTTCATATTTGTGATTTTTAATTAAATTATATTTTTTTACTGAATATTTAAAAAAGTGGAAACAAATCTTTTAATATTATTACATTTGGTATTCCTTGACTTATAGGTTGGTATGAGGCTGACCACCCATACTGTAAAAAATGGTTCACTTTGCCAATGTCATTCCTGTTTCATGGAAGGTCGTCAAGAGTTACAGGGCTTATATTCATTTGAGATTGGGGTTTTATATTGTAGGTCCACATGCGGCATGTGTTAGCGCGAACTTATACATGTCTGCTTGTGGGAATGCGTTTAATATGAATCTTAAATGATATTTGCGGCTTAGATTTAGATTTTAGATTTAGACATTAAACTATTACGCTAAAAATTGCCATTGTACACTCGGTATCGTTAATAGTTGATCATATGGGGTGGTGTTGTGTTATTGGATCCCATAATATGAAATGTTATTACAAGGGATGATTAATATTTTTACCAATGTAATACCGCCAAGGTTGACTTATAGGTTGGTATGAGGCTGACCACCCATACTGTAAAAAATGGTTCACTTTGCCAATGTCACCCCTGTTTCAGGAAATGTCGGCAAGAGTTGCAGGGCTTATGTTCATTTGAGGTTTGGATTTTATTTGTAAGTACACAATCAGCATTTGTAAGCGCGAACTACACGTGTTTGTTTGTGGGCATACATCTGAGAGCTTTGAATGAATATATCCTTGCAACTTAGATTATAGATTATAGATTGACTTAGCCTTTGATAGAATAAAGTAAGTTTTCTGTGGTATCAGGGAAACGAAAATAAACTAAATGTTTGATCAGCCAGACCAACTTTCTTGTGAAAATATAACAACATATTTAAAAATAACCTTTGCTTCTTTTTTATATATTTTCTTTCTTAGAGAGGTTATGTCTCCAGAATGAGCTAAGAAAGTTTCGCACACATCGTATTGTTATGTAAATAACAATACATATAAATGTTAGGTAGGTAGGTAGGTGTATTAGTTATATTCCGTGATCTGTGGTTATAGCCGATGAGAGTTGGAGTAATTATTATAGGTACCTAGGAAAGAGACATTCAATTATGTACCTACTGGAAGCTTTATGTTCTGGAAGTTTCCAGCAAAATTGGCTTCTAGTAACTACTGGCTTTGGGAGTATAAAGCTCGTCGAGGGCTCTTGAGGTGTGTGTGCACACCTCAAGAGCCCTCTACGAGCTTGGTCGTCGCTGCAGAAAGCGCCAATATTCTCAAGCAAGACCCAGTTGTGGTAAGGTTGGATGGACGTTTCAGTGACCGGTCTTTGGTAAAGGTTTATTCATTTTTTCAATCCAGCAAAGAGCACATTTGGAAATATATAAATGGTATATTTTTGTGCTCCGCCGGGATTCGAATCTACAACCTTCCATTTACGAGTCCGAAGTGTTGCCACTGGACTACGGACCGGTCCAAGATACATTACTCTGTGGGGAGTTTACGCGATGTTTTATACTAGAGAAAATAAATGTGGCGAAGGGTGCCATACAACTCGATTCCCATCGGCTTCCCTTTCAAAATGAGGCAACAAAGTAGTTAAAAAATATAGGCACAAAGTAAAAAAAAATACATTTAAAACCAAATAAACAATACGTATTTTTTCCCCATTGAAACCATGCAGTCTACTTTATTATCATTTATGCCTCATTTTAAAAGGAAAACCGATGGGAATCGAGTTGTATGGCACCCTTCGCCACTGCAGTGAGAGGTACAGACCATTTCTGCCGTTAGCCTCTGTTATTGCTAATAATATTATTGGCTCAGTATAACAGAGCTGGGAGAGACTTTGATCTTCGTTAATACAATATTGAAACCTCCCGTCATCATGTTTACCGAACCGATGACTTCACAATTATTAACGTCTATGTTATATAATATTACTAAAAACGGTCCGCAGTCTAGTTGTTTATATTTCCGACTTGTGATCAAAAAATGTCTCAACTCAATAATCAACAAGATATTCAATTGTAAACAAAGTAAGTACGCAGTTTGGTTTTACATCTTTTATCTATAATCTAAGTTGCAAAGATATTGATACGGCACACATGTATACAAAGAAAGTGTGAAAGGAAAAAGAGGGACGACCGAGAAAAGTATGGAGTGGTCAGATTGAGGAGATTGTGAAAGAATGGGATATACAAAGTGAGCGTAAAATGAGAAAATGCATGAAAAAGGTGATGGATATGAAGGAATTGAAAGAGGTATGTCAGGATAGGAAAAAATGGAGGCAACTCTGCAGAGGCTCTGGCCATCCCTAGCGGAATGGTGACAAAGTTACAGTTACAGTTACACTTTCTTTATGCAGGCCATGAATTTCGCCATCCCTCGAACTCGCTGATTGGCCGGCGTTCGGCAATACACCGGCCGATCCGAATTTATTGTTAAATTGTATATGTTTTATTTTAATAAAAAGCCAATAAGTTGTCACATTGTTTGTCGGCCTGTTGGCCCGAAGTCCGATTGTATGTCTGCCCCGTGGGCAGAAAACTTGTAGTCTGTAACTTGTAACTGAAAAGAGAGAAAAATAAAAACGAAAGTCAAAATACAATACCAAGTCTTCCTCCTTTCATAAAAAAAGAAGACGGTATCAATATATTATATTTAAGATTTAAATATATCAAATGTATTTTCACAAGCAGACACGTATAAGCTCGCGCTTTAACATGCCGCATGTGAACCTATAATAAAAAAAACCAATCTCAAATGAACATAAGCTCTGCAAATCTTGCCGACCTTCCCTGAAACAGGGGGGAAATTGGTAAAGTGAACCATTTTGTACAGTATGGTTGGTCAGCCTCATATCAACCTATAAGTCAAGGAATAATATTTTGTATACCGAGGCAAGTATTTTAAGAGCGCTTTACACCCAAAACCCGTTTTATTTTTGTTTCTTTATGGTAGTTATATGATAGTTATGATAAAAATCCGACGTGTTTATTAATTATTTATCTTAGTTATAAAGTTTTTAGTGCCCAGTCCATAGTTCAGTGGTAACACTTCGGACTCTGAATGGAAGGTTGTGGGTTCGAATCCCGGCGAAGCACAAAAAAATACCATTTATATTTCCAATGTGCTCTTCGTTGGGTTAAAAAATTCATAAACCTTTTTCATTACCAATGACCGGTCACCAAAGGTCCATCCAACCTTACAGCAGCTGGGTCTTGCTTGAGAATTGGCGCTTTGTAGCGACGACGACCAAGCTCGTAAAAAGGTCGATAGCTCAATTGGTAGAATGTTTGCATTCCATGCCGAGAGCAAGGGTTCGATCTCAAAGGTGTACTCAGCCTTCACAAGAAATGAGAACCAGCCCCCCCGGGAGCTGGGAAGCCCCCACTTCAACTGAAAGTGGTTGGTGTGAGGCCGGCCTCCTTACCCGTAAAAATAAATAGGTCCCGAATTGCCACATGCGACTCCTTCGCGGATAACGCAGGCAAGAAGTTACAATATATGTGTAGCTTAGTTGCGTTTTTTTTTAACAAAATACAACTAAAAAAATGTCACCGCATAAAATACTTTACAAAAACATTGAGTTTGTGTATTTACATATAGTGGAAATTCATTTTCACAAATTGAGAATGTTCTTCACCTCAAGTAGGTACAGATTGTCTTCTTGCGAATGACGCAAATCGAAAGTACTTTACGGGAAATAAATGCAGAATGTGGATGTGTTTTATTTAAGCGACGTTTTGGTCAAAAATGAGTTATGAACACTATCTTACTTACGATTTTCCGCTCTTTCTAATGCGCTCACTCCCATAGCTTTACTATGATTTTTTTGTTGTTTATGCCCGATTAAACACCTGCGTTTTTAAAGTATGGTTTTGGTGTAACCGACAAGATTTTGGCCTTTTTTGTCCTAAAGGCGCTTGTGACGTAAAAAAATCGTAAAACCACATAAATAGGAATGCCAATAAATGCCTTTGCTTTTTTGATTTGATCGATATGATAAAAAATAAAAAGGTTATGCCATTTTTCAATTTAGTTTTTGTCACTTATTTTTACTTCCTTTTAACCGTCGCGTTGGTATGCTTTCTGACAGTAAATTTCCAGTAAGTGCATGATACTTTTATTTATTTAGTTTTAAAAAAACAATATAATTTTCTTAACCAAACACATATTCATCGGGATATGTGTGTAGAGAACTGTCATCAAAATTGTAAAAAAAAACGTATCTCTGCATTTTACGTAACAGATAATAATTGAATACAAATTCTACAAAAGTATGCAATATCTTTTCAGTAACTGAAAATGCCATTTTTAAGCTTATACTATAGAAGATCGATAAACTTGCTTCCAGACCTTTCTATAGAATGTATTATAAAGTAAGCATCATATTTATGAGCATCTGTACAAAATTCTAAATAAACGTAGGCGGGGCGTGGTCTCGCACAGCCCAGCCCACTGGATCGTAGCTCCGCCCAGTGCTTATCTACGCCAAGTCGTAGAGCCCACTGACAACAATGTAGTGGCTTCCATTTTAAAAAAAAAAAACGTAGAATATATTTATTGCATTTTTTTTTCAAAATACAAACAGATCGACACAGCTTAAACTGAAAATGGCGAAAATTTGAACTAACATCACCGTATTGTAACAAATCGCTTTTGACAGTTTTATATGAACTTCTCTCAGGGTCAGTCTCCCCACCACTGACCCACGCCCTGTATATCCATCCCATCCGGGGATGTGTCACAGGACTCGCATGCAAAACGTTATGTGAGATGCGAGTGGCAGAAGGCCCTCCCGTGAAGCTACACTTTCCCAAGTGTTTACACAAAGCAAAGGAGGCTCAGAAATCACTGAAAGATTATAGCCGTGAGGGTTTAGGGCTCGAGGATTTTAAATTTACTAACAAAAATCCAAAGTGATTCTGAGCGTCTTAAAATATGATTTAAGGCCTAAAATTCGAGATGCTATCACTGAGACTGTGATAAATGTTGATATTTTTTGTTGAAGAAGAATAAAATATTGACTATTGATTGTAGGAGTTTGAAGCCCGCAAAGTTGTAAAAGCGCCCTGCTTTAACTTTCATCTAAAATAAGGTGAAGTTGTGTACATAATTATTTTTAAAATATTTAAATGGACTTATAACTGGTAGGATTTTGTAAGTTGGTACCTATGCTTGGCGGAAATGACAGAGTCCTGTAAGCTGTACAAAATGCTGTTGTTTTTTTTACGAACATCAGATTAATATACATATTTTTTCTACTCCCATTTGGTAATTTACTAATTACAAAACGGCTAACGCAATCACAATGACATACATTTCTACAACCGTTGCGTAATGTAACATTACGCTACGGGTAACCGTGTTGAAATGAAAATGTGCGCATGCGCATTGTCAGAAATGGAACCATTTTTGAATTTCGAGTGTCAACCTTGTATGAGGCTATCCTTCTAAGCGACCGATAACAAACTATTATTTGCCGTTTCTATAGAAACCACGTTTAAACGTCAGCCATTACATGAATATTTTCAATTTATTGATAGTTCCTCCCCACTATGTTCAATCTTTGTTCAAATGAAAATTAATATATTTTATGTGTAGGTAGAGTAAAATAAAATTTGTTAAAAGTGAAGTAATTCATCAAATTTACCTATTTATCAAAATACTCCAAATTGTAGCTTTCCTTTTTTCGAAGGAAAACAGAAGGCTTGAAAGGAAAATAATGCGAGATATTTTCACCAATAAAAATAAACAGTTACTTGTCTAATAGGTCGGTATGAGGTTGACCACCTATGCTGTAAAAACTTGTTTCACTTTGCCAATGATACCCCTGCTTCAGTAGCTGCAGGGCTTATGTTAATTTAAGTTTTGGGTTTGAATGTTTAAGCTTATATGCGGTAGGTATGTATAAACGCGACCTTATATGTGTCTGCTTGGGAGCATGATATTAATATGAATCCTAAATGATATATATCTTTGCAACTTAGATTAGATTAGATAATCGAAGGGAATGATAAATTACACGTTTTGACAAAAGTAAGGTTTTAATTACTTCAAATGGACGAGTACATTATAATGACTACTATTAACTATTTTGTTATTTATTTCATGTTCGTAGAAAAAGTATTGTATGCCACTGCACGTAATAAGTCTTTGTAACACTCCTGCTGTCTATTGTGCACACAAATCACAAACTAGCACTCGTGTTACAAAGACTATCATTACCAGGCAGTGGCATAAATAACTATTGTGTCCTTCTTTTCAGTTAAATCGCTCAATGGTACTGATTACCTTTTTTTTTTTTTTTTTTTTTTTTTTTTTTTTTTTTTTTTTTTTTTTCAAACAGTTTTTATTTATTTATGAATAAAATACAATATATGATACATAAGAGCATAGAAAAAACCAAAGAAGAAAAATAATAAATTACAAGAAAACTAAGTCAAAAACAAGATAAAACATGTAAGTATGAGCAGAAGAAATAAAATTGAAGCAGCAAAAGCACAAATACATAGTGTAAGATTTAGCAAACATATAAAACACATAAAAGCAGACAAAAGAAACAAAGAAGCAGCAAAAACATAATTACATAGTGTAAGATATAGTATACAGGTATATTAAAATAAGTATAAACAGCAGAAAAAAGAATCAAGAAGAACAAAAACAAAAAATGTGTAGTGTTTTTTTTCATCCGGGGTGGATAGAGCGTCTTAAGAATTGCCTTCGTGTCTTTCTATTCTTACATACCTCTTGCAATGTATTAATTTACATCACTTTTTTCTTACATTACCTTCTTTTACATTAACAATGAATATAAAACTCTTTCACAATTTCAACAACCACACTTTCTCGGTCTTTTCTTTAGATTTTTCTTTCTTTTTCCCCTCTGTTTGTACACTTTGACCTATTCATCATCTATTCTCTCTTTAGGCCCAAACCATCTACATTCATTAATTTGTACCTTTACTTTTACTAAATAGGCTCCACTCACCAAATACGAACTCTTCGGGAAAAACGCGGCAAAAAGTACACTGTACGTGTAGCTTAGAAGAAAAAAAACTTTCACATCCTCTCTCAGCTCGCATTTCTCTTTGATTCATTCATTCTCATGCAACGATTAGCAAAAATACACATTAAAAATCAATTTACCGGATATTTCATCAAAACTGATTCGTCAAATATCCAAAATTTAAATCAATATTAATTTTATTTGTCAACTTGTTTTAACGGTTTGTGGGATGTACATATTTAGTTGTCCCAGACCGCACCGGATATCTGTAATGGGTGTAAGCGCTGACCGCAATAAATAACGGAATTACTGGCAATCAGGAGTGACCCGATACGAATAAAGCAAACTCCATGTCAGTAGAGGCCCAAATAAAATAGCTCAGAGTGTCCCCTTTCCTATATGGAAGTATTGTGTTCGGTTACCAGAGATATCCTATTTCCTATCATTTTCTTCTTAGTACGCGGCTGACGCGACATGCTGTAGAAAATGGTTCACTTTACCAATGTCACCCCTGTTTCAGGGAGGGACGGCAGGGAATGCAGGGTGTACGCCCATTAATTGAGATTTGGGTTTTTATGTTGCAGGTTCACATGCAGCACGTGCAAGCGTGAACTTGTGCGTGTCTGATTGTGAGAATGCATATAATGTGATTCCCCAATATTCCTCTTGAGGTGTGATACACACAGAAACAGCGCTCACCAAATGAATCAGCCTATTTTTTTTTTTTTACATATCTTTTCAACATAGATAAGATTAAATTAAATTAGATTAGACAGTCAATTCTAATTTGGTGTGTGGAAGGAACATTCTGTAACTGTTACTGTAACTCTGTCGTCATTCCGCTATAGGGGGCCAGAGCCTCTGCAGAGTTGCCTCCATTTGTTCCTATCCTGACATACCTCTTTCAATTCCTTCATATCCCTCACCTTTTTCATGCATTTTCTTCTTTTACGCTCATATTGTATATCCCATTCTTTCACAATCTCCTTAATCTGATCACTCCTTCCTTTTCTCGGTCGTCCCTTCTCTCTTTTTCCTTTCACACGTTCTTTGCATACATACTTTGTCAGTCTATCATCATCAATTCTTCCCACATGCCCAAACTGTCTTAGCAAACATCATTATGTCATTAATAGTTCTGTTTACATCTACCAGCTGACACCGTGGCGTGACCCAAGGACGCCATCTCAGATGTCCTTCCACACAGACACGATGACGATGATTCCGCACCCGACTATCTCGCGAACAGCAAGTTTTTCTTCCCATAGAAAAAATGGGTTAACTTTTGTCACCATCGCTTTGTTTTAGGAAAAGTCGCAGGGTGTTAAGTTTTAGTTTTTGAAGTTTTGCTTTTTTTTATAAGAAGTTACACGAGTCTGCTTGTGAGCGTTGGTAAATACGAACATTCTTCTTCCTCAACCATTCTCAATCCCCTCCTGGACGTAGGCCTCCTCCAATCCTCTCGGCTGCTGTGTTCAGCCATCATCTGCCTGCAGGCCTCTTCATTCAGCTTCTTCTTCGTCCAGCCACCTCAGTTGGAAAATATGAATACTCAATTTAAATAATCTATAATTTATTTCCTGAGTTGCAAATATATATTACATAAAAGATTCATATTAAATGCATTCCCATAAGCAGACACGTATGTGTACAATAACAATAGTATTTGGATGATTGATTTGGTGAGCGCTGTTTTTGTATGCAAAACACCTCAAGAGCCCTCTGCGAGCGTAGTTATCACTATAGAACACACCGACTCTCAAAGCGTAAGACCCTGTCGCTGTAAGGCTGGATGGACCTTTGGTAACCTGTCTTTTGTTAAGGTATATGAATTTTTCAACCCAGCGAAGAACCGGGTTATATAATTGCAACTTAGATTATAGATTGTGGCTTACCTGACCAGCTTTATTCAGAGTCATTATCACCCTTAGGGTTCAACCAGGATTTGCCAGTTGTAAGAGTGTCAGTAATTATCTGCTATAGGGGTGCTAAGCCAGTTTAATACCTGCGGGCTGGATTTGTTCAAACTAACATACCGTATCTAAATTCAGTGGCGAAGTTTGCCATACAACTCGATTCCCATCGGTTTTCCTTTTAAAATGATGAAACAAAGTAGTTAAAAAATATAGGCACAAAGTAAAAAAATACATTTAAAACCAAAGAAACAATACGTATTTTTTTGCCATTGAAACCATGCAGTCTACTTTATTATCATTTTTGCCTCATTTTAAAAGAGAAACCGATGGGAATCGAATTGTATGGCACTCTTCGCCACTGGCTATCTATGTATACAAATCTAAGTTGTAGAGATGTATTAACATTTGCCATACACTTTAGTTCGGCCGATAGCTCAGTTCGTAGAATGTTGGATTTACATGCCATGGAGTTAGGATTGATCCCCATTAACGGTGTCTATAACAGTCTATAATCCCAGTTTCAAAGATACATTAACATTTAAGATTCATATTAAATGCATGCCCACAAATAGAAACGTGTAAGTTCGCGCTTACAAAAGCTGCATGTGTACTGACAAATAAAAATCCAAACCTCAAATGAACATAAACCCTGCAACTTTTGCGGACCTATAATTTTTTTTTGATTTATGCAATCGAGAAAAGTTTACTTTACCGGCCCGTAGTCTAGTGGTAACGCTTCGGACTCGCAAACGGAAGGTCGTGGGCTCGAATCTCGACGGAGCACAAAACATATACCAGTTTTGTTTTCAAATATGCTCTTCGCTGGGTTCAAAACATTACATACCTTTACCAAAAACCGGTCACCAAAGGTCCATCCGGCCTTACACTAACTGGATCTTGCTTAAGAGAATTGGCGTTTTCTACAGCGACGGCCAAGCTCGCAAAGGGCTTTCGAGTGGTATTTCACACAAAAACTCACCAAAAAAATTAGCCTAATATTATATTACCCACTTAAATATGGCTTATGTTCATTTGAGATTGGGTTTTTATATTGTAGTTCCACAGGCGGCATGTGTGAGCGCGAAATTATGTGTTTCTACTTGTGGGAATGCATTTAATATGAATCTCAAATGATACATATCTTTGCAACTTAGATTTAGATAGATTTAGATTTCCTCGTCTTATAGGTTGGTATGAGGCTGACCACCCATACTGTAAAAAATGGTTCACTGTGCCAATGTCACCCCTGTGTCAGGGAAGGTCCGCAAAAGTTGTGGGGCTTATATTCATTTGAGGTTTGGATTTTATTTGTAAGTACACATTCAGCATTTGTAAGCGCGAACTACACGTGTTGGTTTGTGGGCAAACATCTGAGAGCTTTAAATGAATATATCCTTGCAACTTAGATTATAGATTATAGATTATTATAGATTTAAATGTTTTTTTACTGGGAGTACTGTTTCTTAAGGTTTATATCTTTGTCAATTAACCTCCTACTGCAGCTCAAATATTTGCCGGGTCAAAGATGTGGCAGAAGGGTGCCAACTACCCTCCCCTTACTCTTCGCATAGTGAGAAAACAAACTCGATAAGTACCTGGGCGGCATTATTGTCTTGTATAATGTATTGACAAATTCAAGGCAGGAATTTGGATGGGCTTAAAGGTATTCGAAGAATCTGTTACTAAAGATGTCTTCATTATGGATACAATGGAAATACAATAGATCGCTACCTTAAAAGTTAAAAGTACAACTGAATAAGTGCTGATTATGATAAGTGAGATTTTTATTTATTTGGTGTAAGACTTAGACCACCCATACTGTGAAATTTGGTTCACTTTACCAATGCTTATCAAGCAATAAAAACAAAATGGGAAATGATAATGATTCAAAATTAGAAATGATATTTATATCCCGCGAGATTCAGAATTCTCTCTTTTAATGACTCTGTAGAGAGAAAGAACATGTCCAACTCAGGATCAAACCTTTGGACACTGTTTACTGCGACGCAGGCTCTGCTTATAAATGAATTCTGCATATAGTTTTTCCTGGCTGCACCTATATACAATAAGGATATTTCTCGATGAGTCCTAACAGGACAATGAAATGAAAGGAGGCTTGTGAGGAATGCACTGTCTATTTTATAGTTAACTATCTTATGGATGATTCAGAGAAAGGCGGCAAAAGCAGCTTGATTTATGTTCATTTGAGATTTGACACGTATGCATCATAAGTAAGCGCTACATGAAGACATACAAATCTTAAATACTAATTAATTAAAACTTAGTTTTTAGAAATTAGTGCAGTTTAAAGTCTCAAAACATTTAGCGACTTAAATTTTGAAACCTCGAAACAGGGTTCGATTTTCTCTTTGACAAAAGGGTGCAGAATGTAGGTAGCTACATGCCACCCCTGTTTGGGAACTGGCGAGTAAGATGCACGCAATAAAAAGTCCCGCGCTGCATGCCATCATCCGCTTGAGCGGGCGCGCTTTGAGCACACGATACAATCCTCTTCTTTGACGCTCTGCCTGGGTACGGGGAGATCACTATCGCATCCAGCCGAATAGGTACGGAAACACTCGAGTGATTTCATCGAATATTCCCATCAATCGAGTTATTCGTGAACCATTATCTGTCAGAGACGATACCATGTGGAAAGCAGCGGTTCTCATCAGGTCAGCGAAGTTAAGCAACAACGGTCGCGGATGCTACTTGGATGGGTGACCGCTAGGTACACCGCGTGTTGCTGGTATTTTTTGGACCGGTCCGTAGTCCAGTGGCAGCACTTTGGACTCGTAAATGGAAGGTTGTGGATTCAAATCCCGGCGGAGCACAAAAATATACTATTTATATTTCCAAATGTGCTCTTCGCTGGGTTGAAAAAATTCATTAACCTTTACTAAAGACCAGTCACTGAAAGGTCCATCCAACCTTACAATAACTGGATCTTGCTTGAGAATAGGCGCTTTCTACAGCGACGACCAAGCTCGCAGAGGGCTCTTGAGGTGTGATACACACAAAAACAGCGCTCACCAAATAAATCACCTTAAATACCTTAAAATAAATCTCCGGCCGTTTTAATTAAGAAAACCATCATTTTAAATTTTCAAAACATTAGAACCCTAAAAACACAACAATACTTATTACCAAAATAATAATTCCAAGTGTAAATAAAATACCAATGAAATAAATGAAATTATTTTTCTCGATTGTTCTCATCACTAGTTTGCAAAAAACAATAAAACTTCCCTTAACGGAACAAAAATATACAAATATCGAATTATCTTCCTACCTGAAGCCTGTAGATATAGAGGCTAGCTGTAGTGTAGAAATTCTATTAAAGTAGCCCTTGGAGTCCGTTGGAATCATCCATCCATTTGTATGTAGGTATGTAAGACAATAGATGATTGGTTAACGTATTATCCATTTTTAACTGTTTTTTCTATGAGTATACCTCGGTCGATAGTTCAGTTAATAGAACGCTTGCATTCAAAGCCAGTGGGTTAAGTTTGCTCCCCACCAAGAATGTCAGAATAATTCTCAACTTCAGAGTTTATTTAAGTCCAAAATCAATTTACGGGCAAGGTTTGCTCAGCCTTCATGGGAAATGAGAGCCTGCCCCTTCGGAAGCAGGGAAACATCCGCTTCAAGCTAACGGTTGGCCCATAAACCTATGAAAATCATTGCGACCACTTTGGGGACAACGCGGTAAGAAGTTGCATTTTATGTAGAGTTGGGATGCGTTTACTATAATTATTAAAGTCACAAATGGTTATAACTTTTGTTTTTTTTAATTTCATTAAAGGTAAAGTATCCTGAGTATAAACATTGCGTAAGAATAACAATGTATGAAAAATACAACGGCTCCCCAAGCGAGTGCTCTAGTTTTCATACGCAACGCAACGCAACTAAGCTACACATATAGTGTAACGCCTTACCGCGCTATGCGCGGGTCGCGTATCCCCGAAGGGGTCGCATGTGGCGAGTTGAACCTAATTATTGTTACAGGTAAGGGCCTTACGCCAACTACTTCGTTAAAGTGGAGGTTTCCCAGCTCCCGAGGGGGCTGGTTCTCATTTCTTGTGAAGGCTGAGTAAACCTTGTCGGTATTCTATTTTGTGGTTTGAAATAAACACCGAAACGGGAAATCATTTCCGACACCCTCGGCGGGATTCGAACCCGAGCTCACGGCATGGAATGCAAGCACTCTACCAACTGAGCTATCGACCGGACAATCTAATCTAGATTAGACCATACATGCAGCGTGAACTTATACGTGCTTCCGTGAGAGCATCTAATCTAATCTAATCTAAGTTGCAAAGATATGTTACATTGGAGATTCACATTACATTCATTTTCACAAGCAGACACGTACAAGTTCGCGCTTGCAAATGCCGCATGTGAACCTACAACATAAAACCAAATCTCAAATGGACATACACCCTGCAACTCTTGCCGTCCTTCCCTGAAACAGGGGTGACATTGGCAAAGTGAACCATTTTTACAGCATTGGTGGTCAGCCGCATACCAACCTATAAGTCAAGGAACATACACAACAAATTACATTTTTAAAATGTGGTATGAAATAAACACCGAAACGGGAAATCATTTCCGACACCCTCGGCGGGATTCGAACCCGGGCTCACGGCATGGAATGCTAGCACTCTAAACCGACTAAACTATCGACCCGACAACATTTTTCAATTTATGCGATCGAAGGGTATTAACGCACGCGATGTTTTGTAGTTGGGGTAGGTACTTGCAGCCAGTTGGTTCTGGGTGTAAATGTATGTATTTGTTTACATCGAATCCATAAAATCTATTCAGATGGAAATGCTGCGTAACCGCAAATAGATTTGTAATTTCCTGAAATATGGGAAACAAACCGTTTCCATACGCGCGGACTCATCTATACATTGTGGCAGTTCGTGTATTGTTTCATCACATAGATTGTTTCAAATCACAATATTATCTGTGCGGTTTTGCTCAACGTGAGTGCAAATCTCATTTTTAAGTCTGGTTTTGATATGTAGGTAGGCCCAGCGGCGAAGGGTGCTATACAACTCGATTCCCATCGGATTCCCTTTTAAAATGAGACAACAAAGTAGATAAAAAAATATAGGCACAAATTAAAAAAATAGATTTTAAACCAAAGAAACAATACGTATTTTTTTCTCATTGAAACCATGCAGTCTACTTTATTATCATTTTTGCCTCATTTAAAACGGGAAACCGATGGGAATCGAGTTGTATGGCACCCTTCGACCACTAGGTAGGTACGTAACTAAAAATGTAATGAGTGATTACAAAAGAAAACCCATGCTCAAGTAAAAAATTCTACAGCTCTTGTCGCTTTTCGCTGAGACAGAGGCAGTATCGGTAAAATTTAAACAACTTTTCCTATATGGAAGGTCATTTTCATACCAACCTTTCAGCCAAATAACGATATCTTAAATTATTTTATTTTTAGAACACACATGACAAGACTCTACTCACTGTAAAATATAGCTTAACTTTGCCAACTTAAATTAGATTTTATTATGTCACGTAAACATAACTTTAATTTCCACAAATTATGTACTTTTAGGTTGGTATGAGGCTGACCACCCATACTGTAAAAATGGTTCACTTTGCCAATGTGTCAAATGTGTGTTTGCCAACGTCAGATGCAATCAAGAACCTAGTGAACCCGTTTGTGATGTCTCGGATTGACTATTGTTCAACGCTTTATAGTGGTCAGCCAAAGAAGCAGCTCAATAGCTTTCAATCTGTGTTGAATTCGGCAGCAAGACTCATATTCGGGATACCCAAATTAGCTCACATCACTCCGCTGTTAAAAACACTACATTGGCTTCATTTGCCGGAGAGGGTGGTCTACCGTGTTTGTGTGATGGTATATAAAGCCATCAATGGCTTGGTTCCACCTTATCTGACTGACAAGATGTTGCTGAAATAATGAAGGCATTTATTGGCATTCCTATTAATGTGGTTTTACGATGTTTTTTATGTCACAAGCGCCTTTAGGACAAAAAGGTCAAAATCTTGTCGGTTACACCAAAACCATACTTCGAAAACGCTGTTGTTTAATTGGGCATAAACAACAAAAAAGTCATCGTAGAACTTTGGGAGTTAGCGCATTAGAAAGAGCGGAAAATTTTAATTAGGATAGCATTAATAATTCATTTTTGACCAAAACGTCGCTTCCTTTTAACCGTCGGTATGTAGTATGTATTGTTGTACGTTGACGTATATGTATTATGTATACCGCACAAAATATATGCACAAAAATTGAATTACACATCAGATGTATCGTGGAATTTAGTTTGAGCAGAAGATCTCCTTGATCCCGGGCTGTCAGTCACGAAACTAACGTCCTAAGTCCCCGCTGCCAATATATCCCGGGCCAAGACGAGTAAACAATTTACATACGACGCGGTGCAAGGGTGGAAACAACTCCTCCAAGTTAAAAGAAGGTTGTATCTACGAAAACACATCATACACCAATCTTAAAAAAAATACTTATTTGAAATAAATTATTTGTAAACAGAATTAGTACTGCAGAAAAGTATTGCCTTTTTTGTATTGATTTATTTTTAAGGTTTTGTTCTTTTTTTTTACTTAAATGTTATTTATTATTTGTATTCCTTGAATTAAAGGTTGGTATGAGGCTGACCACCCATACTGTAAAAAAATGTTCACTTTAAGAATGTCCCCCGTGTGTCAGAGAAGGTAGGCAAAAGTTGTAGGGCTTACGTTCATTTGAGTTTTGGATTTTATTTGTAAGTACACATTCAGCATTTGTAAGCGCGAACTACACGTGTTTGTTTGTGAGCATGCATTTGAGAGCTTTAAATGTTAATATATCCTTACAACTTAGATTAAATATTATTATTATACAATTACGGTCGATGGATATTTTGTGTAATGTGGGTCTACCTTCGGATGCTGAGGGTTTCCTGGATGGATCGAGTCACAAATGCCGAGGTTCTTTCCAGTATGAATACCAGAGCTGAGCTGCTGATGTCCATCAATGTATAATCTATAATCTGAGTTGCAAAGATATATATCATTTGAGATTCATATTAAATGCATTACCCTAAGCAAACACGTATAAGTCCGCGCTTACTAATGCCGCATGTGAACCTACAATATAAAAATTCAAATCTCAAATGAACAGAAAAGTAATAAGAAAATAGTAATAATAAATTGAGATTGGGTTTTAATGTTGTAAGTCCATGTGCGGCATGTGTAAGCGCGTAATTAAACGTCAATGTGTAATTGTGTGTTTGTTTGAGTCTGTTAAGTCTCTAGATGTAGATAGGTACTTAAATAATTATGTTTGTATTTGTTCGAGATTGTATATACTCGTATATTGAATATATAATTCGCTCTCCCAGTTCTTGTTTACCGTATACGCCAATCTTGTCAAATATGACTTTTTCATGCAGTTGTCTTATGAATCAAATTCTACACAATCTGAGCTAGGAAAAACCGTAAAACTCGATAATGTGAGAGTTCTTTTAAATATTTTGTAAATAAATTTCATGTTTTTATAAGACACATTGTTACAGTACAATTGCAAACAGTGCTCATGTAAAATTTTCTCAATGGCGTATACGGTAAACAAGAACTAAGGCAGCGAATTGAGTTTATAACCGAATATATTGAATTGAATATATAACCGAAATTTTTAGTAGATTGAACCCGGTAAACTCATAATAATATTGAATTATATTTTTATTCTTATGAATTTTCAATCATGTCGATCATCATCCTTGTAATTATTAAATTATATAATTGTGAAAATATAAAAAAGTGTTTTATTAGAATTTTCAAAGTTCTATACAGTTTAATGGAATTCAATCAATGTGAATTTTCACAGTGTTAATACACAAACCCTACAAAATATAATCATAACAATATCATTGCAACTTAGATTACATCTGCCTCTTTGGCGTGTACTGTAAAAATGAATAAAATAAATAAGGGATTGCGAGAGGCGGTAACACCTCGGAGTTAAGGGTTGAAGGGCCTTCACTCGATACAAGAATTATGGTTGTCTGCCGCTCTCGATACTATGAAACCCAAACGGATATATCACTCAAATACTATTACAGACAGCCCCGCATTAGGGGCGGTTCGAGTGGTGCGACCGAACCAGGGCCCCCATGTCTTAGGGGGCCCCCGAGACGTTATAGAAAAATATACTTTAAAGAATTTTACAACAGAAATTTGTTTCGGGATCCCCGGGTTATTGAGGTATTAACGATCAAAATCCCTAAAAGACTTTTTAGAATTTTATGTATAAGAAAATATTTACTTTATTTTGGATTTGCATGAAATTGTATTACTAGCATATTTTTGTGAGCATATTTTTGTACAAAAAAGACAAGACAAAGTTCCCTCAAACATGTGTCATAATAAAATCTGGGTAGTCTCCCGAACAGAATTCTCAAAAATACACTTAAAATGCCAGTTAAAATGGCACTGACTTTCCCGTACCAGGGCCCCCAATGGTCTTAATCCGAGCCTGGTTACAGATGCCGAGATCCCTTGCTTTGTATCCCAGGCAGTTAAATATGCGAAATAAAACAGAAATGCATTTTATTCTTACATGTTCTACATCTATCTATAAAGATACATCGATACCTTAAAGGTTAAACTGAAGTAGTGACATATTTAGATACAATGGGTTCGCTGGAGAAATGTTTCCCGTGATCTGTTGTCGTGGTATGTGGGAGCTAGAGCTTCCGGACGTTTCGCTTATGTCTGTGATAGGGCTCTGCAGCGTGAAAGTGGAATGATGTAGATGATCTTGATGAAGCTGATCGTGATGATCTATAATAATCTATAATTTAAGTTGCAAAGATATCGACGGTTAAAAGGCAGTAGATAAGCGACATAAACTAAATTGTTTAGTAGAGCGGTTTTAAGATTGAGATTGCAGAAAAATGGCATGACTTTTTTATTTTATCGTTTAAATCAAAACAGCTCTAAAATTTAAGAAAATAAAAGCATTTATAGCATTCTTATTAATGTGGTTTTACGATTTTTTTATGTCACAAGCGCCTTTAGGACAAAAAAAGCCAAAATCTTGTCGGTTTCACCAAAACCATACTTCGAAAACGAAGTTGTTTGCTTGGGCATGAACAACACAAAAATCATCGTAGAGCTATGGGAGTTAGCGCATTAGGAAAAGCGGAGCTCATGGCATGGAATGCAAGCTGAGGAATGCAAGCTACCAACTGAGTTATCGACCGGATAATGATGATGATGATGGATGATTTCTTTCCTGTGGCGCCATTTAATGGTCCAGGACCATCTCAAGGGCGAGTCATTTAAGTCATTACAAATAAACCATTGCAAAATGTGTCTACCTAATATATCATCCTAATATTATATTTTTATTATTATATCTGCAGCTTAGTTGTGTTGTGTGATTCGACAATACACATGATACTGTTATTTTATTCCTGTTGTATAGGTTCCCATTGGCCTCCCCTAGCGCGGCATTCTCTCAGAGGAAGGGACGTTTACGGCCATACAAAAGTTAAGTGGACATCTCTCCCATACAAGGACCCCACTCAAGCCGTAAAACATGTTATTATTATCGCGACATTGTCTCGACCTGCTCGCTCGGGGACAGAGAAATGACTTGCCACAGTGTCACCACTCTATCTATAATCTAAGTCGCAAAGATATATGAAGATTTGATTTTCAAAAGATTTTTGTGTAACACTGTGGAAATTCATTTTGAAAGATTGATTATATTTTAATTAAAAAAAAAATTAAAGAAATTAAAATTTTGAAAAGATTTTTGTGAAACACTGGAAATTCATTTTGAAAAATTGATTATTTTTCAATGAAAAAATAAAAAATAAAAGTTACCACTACCACCAATAGATCCCACTCCACTGTCTTAATTTTTAAGTTTAAAATTAGTAATTGTTAGTTACCCGAAGATGGAAGTAATTCCGAAAATATTTGTAACATACTCAAAAACAATAAAAGTGGAATAAAACAAAGTTTTTAATTTCTTTTATTTTTTTTTTTTTTATTGAAAAATAATAATTTTTTTAGAAATTTAAACTTTGTTTTATTCTTCTTTTATTGATTTTTTGAAGAAGGTACAAATATTTTCGGAATCACTTCCATCTTCGGGTAACTAACAATTACTAAAATGATGCCGCAAAAAGAAAACAGTGGAGTTTATAAAATAAAATGTTATAATTGCTATATGTTCTACATTGGCCTATCAGGTAGAAAAATATCTGAAAGATTTATATAACATAAAAAAGCAATATGTATTGATTCACTCAGAAATAGGCGAACACGAAAAAAAGCCCAGCAACTTTTGTCGACCTTCCATGCAACAGGGGTGGCATTGGCAAAGTGAACCATTTTTTTACAGCATGGATGGACAGTCTCATACCAACCTATAAGTCAATGGCTTGTGTATTTAAAAAAAATGATAATCAAATCTCACATGAACACAAGCCATGTAACCATTGTCGCCCTTCCCTGAAAAAGTGAAGACCACCCATCTTGTGAAAATTGGTTCACTTTGCCAATGACATCCCTGTTTTAGGAAAGAGCGGCAAACGATGCAGGGTTTTTGTTCATATGAGGTCTGGATTTTAATTTGTAAGTACATTCACATGTATTTGCAAACACGTGTCTATTTGTGGGCACACATTTAATATGAATTTTAAATGTTCACATATCTTTGCAACTCAGATTATAGATTATAGATTTGAGCCATCTACCAAACTGCTGATTAAATAACTTCTCTAAAAATTCTCTTTCATAATAATTCCATTACTTTCCCCACATACTTTACATAAACATCTGTTATAAGACATAAGTATATGACATACCGACCATTAGTCCAAGCCAAAACAGATTTACAAGTCTCCCTAGATTTCCACTTATAAAAGCGTTTTACTGCACCTGACCGCAAATGGATAACTCTGCTTCGGCAGTCTCCGGCAGGCCTCGCGCTTTTCCGGAATTCGCACTCCCCCCCTAACACGAGGGTGGGTATTTGATAAGTTGGCATTAATAAAAACGAGAGATGACAACCGGCATGATCCTCTCAGAGCTCCTGACACCACTATTAGAGTCACGACTCGCCTGTGTAACAACACAACAATAAATGACATATTTATGTTGGGGTTGCTTTTGAAATCTACCCGCTAACAATACCCTGCATTCCATAGTTTCATTTATTAATTTGTTTGTGAAAGGGCATTAAGGTTATACGAGAGCTTAAGAAGATTATTAATATCGGGACTAAAGAACCTCTTTAATTGTTTTATGAAACTAAAATCGTAATTTTATGTCAAATAACTTTGACTCATCAGATTAGATGGCGTTACTCCCCAGCGTTTTAGTTTTTATAAACTTTTGGATAAACGCTATGGTTGTGTAAACGCTTTTAGAATTCACCGGTAGGGCTTAGAAACTTTTCTTAGCCATTTTGTGTTTCTTTTTCATAATACATCAAAAAAATCCTGACTTTAATTAAAAGCAATAAGTTGTACATTTTTAAAATAAAAGTATTTACTTTATTTCGAAATAAATTAATTTATTATTTGTTACACATTTCATTTTTCACAAAATTGTATAGAAAGTAACACAACGCTCCTTGAGAGCGTTTTACTTTTTATATAATTAATTGTGAATCTTCAGATAAAAGATTCAGCACACATAATAGTGTTGTACACAAACTTTAACAATTTATTTCATCTTGAATACAAACACGGATTTGTGTGCAGAGCATTATTTTTATTTACCAGTGCGACGTTCTGCTGTTCTGCCCTGCTTACCAAAAAGGAAGTATCTGCAAAATATTTGTTTTGAGATAATCTACTTCAAACTTGAGTTTGTTGGGCTAACTTATTTAAATTTAAAGATTTCAGTTTCAATTTTTTACCATGGTTTTTGTGAGTGACCTTTTACGTATAACTATTAAAAAATATGAAAATAAATTAAAAATTCATAAAATTATAACACTTACTGCTTTTTGGTTATAAGAAAAACTAAGCATAAAAGCAGTAAGTGACAGATACTACTTTTTTTCTTAGCAAATGTACAATGAAAGAGGCAGTAAGTGCTTTATTTCTGCTTAAAGTGATTTTTATAGCAATGAAACAAAGCAGGTTAACTTAAATAATTTACTTATCTAATCTAAGCTGCAGAGATTTTTATCAATTCTAATCTAATCTAATGTAAGTTGCAAAGATATGTTACATTGGAGATTCACATTACATGCATTCTCACAACCAGACACGTACAAGTTTGCGCTTGCACATGCCTCATGTGAACCTACAACATAAAAACCAAATCTCAAATGGACATACACCCTGCAACTCTTGCCGTCCTTCCCTGAGACAGGGGTGATATTGGCAAATTGAACCATTTTTACAGCATGGGTGGTCAGCCGCATACCAACCTATAAGTCAAGGAACATACACGACAATTTAAATCAATAAATAATCATTTCTATGGACATCAAAACTAAAACAAATTCCAATTTTATAAACCCAAGCCGCCAACATTACAGATCAACCGCCATTTCTATCTTTCCTTACATACTTCTTTCATTTCCTCCAGTCTTTGGTAAAGGTTTATGAATTTTTCATCTCAGCGAAGAGCAAATTTGAAAATATAAATGGTATATTTTTTGTGCTCCGCCGGGATTCGAACCCACGCCCTTCCATTCTTGCCACATATACTTTCTTCGTCAGTCTTTCCTCATTCATTCTCTCCATATGCTCAAACCATCGAGTATGTAGTAGTTATGTAATATTATATAGAAAGAAGTACTTAAGCAAAATATTTTTTTTTTTGAGATACGAGGTTTTGAAAGTAAGGCGACGATATTCTGACACCGCGAAATAATTTATGTTTTGCCAGTGAATCTTTCTAGTGGAATACCTGTATATACGTATTTTACTAAACCACAGCCACTCGTGCATTTCCGTCGATATACGAAGATATACGAGTATACCCGAAGTGTAAAATTCTCGTAACTATAGGAAATAGACCGCATGCTAAAAATGTATCGAATCTTAAACAGCATCTCGAGCTGGCGTTTTGGTTTTCATGCATTTTTGTACCTGTTTGGTCCAGTTTTAACGTAAACGCTTGAACTCCGTTACACCTAAATTTCGGACTCATGATTTTTTGGTCAAAAACGGAGGAGATATTATATTTAAAGCCAGTTCACGAATCCGCCACAGTTTATCCGTGGCGCCAAAGACTGGATCATTTTTTGTATGAAAATCTTTCTTTTTCCATTATTAATTATAAATTAGAGGAGAAAAAATAAAACAAGTAATGCATTGAAAACATAAAAAATATCACTTCAAATCCTAAAAGGAAAATAAACCATTAAAAGACGACTTTAGCTACAATATCGTATGCAAAATTTGGGTACTTTTTAAATAATCATAAAAAATCAACGAAAAGTAAAAAAAAACAACTAACAAGTAGAAAAAATAAAACTAATCAAAATGAATGTTTTGAAATAAAAAAAAGTTAGGATTTATTCATAAGAACAGTGGAAATCTCCATTTAAGGTATCTCCGTAAATAAAATTATTTTGAATTGGTATTTTATGGAAAAAAATACCTTATTTTATGTGTTAATTTAAACTGGAGAAAAAATACTGCCTTACCATTCAAAATATGGGTTATTTCGGTCATCAAAGTTGGGCGCGCTGACCTCTCAATCACCCTTAAGGTTATACGAGAGTTTAAGAAGATTATTAATATCGGGACTAAAGAACCTCTTTAATTGTTTTATGAAACTAAAATCGTAATTTTATGTCAAATAACTTTGACTCATCATGATTAGATGGCGTTACTCCCCAGCGTTTTAGTTTTTATAAACTTTTGGATAAACGCTATGGTTGTGTAAACGCTTTTAGAATTCACCGGTAGGGCTTAGAAACTTTTCTTAGCCATTTTGTGTTTCTTTTTCATAATACATCAAAAAAATCCTGACTTTAATTAAAAGCAATAAGTTGTACATTTTTAAAATAAAAGTATTTACTTTATTTCGAAATAAATTAATTTATTATTTGTTACAAATTTCATTTTTCACAAAATTGTATAGAAAGTAACACAACGCTCCTTGAGAGCGTTTTACTTTTTATATAATTAATTGTGAATCTTCAGATAAAAGATTCAGCACACATAATAGTGTTGTACACAAACTTTAACAATTTATTTCATCTTGAATACAAACACGGATTTGTGTGCAGAGCATTATTTTTATTTACCAGTGCGACGTTCTGCTGTTCTGCCCTGCTTACCAAAAAGGAAGTATCTGCAAAATATTTGTTTTGAGATAATCTACTTCAAACTTGAGTTTGTTGGGCTAACTTATTTAAATTTAAAGATTTCAGTTTCAATTTTTACCATGGTTTTTGTGAGTGACCTTTTACGTATAACTATTAAAAAATATGAAAATAAATGAAAAATTCATAAAATTATAACACTTACTGCTTTTTGGTTATTAGAAAAACTAAGCATAAAAGCAGTAAGTGACAGATACTACTTTTTTTCTTAGCAAATGTACAATTAAAGAGGCAGTAAGTGCTTTATTTCTGCTTAAAGTGATTTTTATAGCAATGAAACAAAGCAGGTTAACTTAAATAATTTACTTATCTAATCTAAGCTGCAGAGATTTTTATCAATTCTAATCTAATCTAATGTAAGTTGCAAAGATATGTTACATTGGAGATTCACATTACATGCATTCTCACAACCAGACACGTACAAGTTTGCGCTTGCACATGCCTCATGTGAATCTACAACATAAAAACCAAATCTCAAATGGACATACACCCTGCAACTCTTGCCGTCCTTCCCTGAGACAGGGGTGATATTGGCAAATTGAACCATTTTTACAGCATGGGTGGTCAGCCGCATACCAACCTATAAGTCAAGGAACATACACGACAATTTAAATCAATAAATAATCATTTCTATGGACATCAAAACTAAAACAAATTCCAATTTTATAAACCCAAGCCGCCAACATTACAGATCAACCGCCATTTCTATCTTTCCTTACATACTTCTTCCATTCCTCTAGTCTTTGGTAAAGGTTTATGAATTTTTCATCTCAGCGAAGAGCAAATTTGAAAATATAAATGGTATATTTTTTGTGCTCCGCCGGGATTCGAACCCACGCCCTTCCATTCTTGCCACATATACTTTCTTCGTCAGTCTTTCCTCATTCATTCTCTCCATATGCTCAAACCATCGAGTATGTAGTAGTTATGTAATATTATATAGAAAGAAGTACTTAAGCAAAATATTTTTTTTTTTGAGATACGAGGTTTTGAAAGTAAGGCGACGATATTCTGACACCGCGAAATAATTTATGTTTTGCCAGTGAATCTTTCTAGTGGAATACCTGTATATACGTATTTTACTAAACCACAGCCACTCGTGCATTTCCGTCGATATACGAAGATATACGAGTATACCCGAAGTGTAAAATTCTCGTAACTATAGGAAATAGACCGCATGCGAAAAATGTATCGAATCTTAAACAGCATCTCGAGCTGGCGTTTTGGTTTTCATGCATTTTTGTACCTGTTTGGTCCAGTTTTAACGTAAACGCTTGAACTCCGTTTCACCTAAATTTCGGACTCATGATTTTTTGGTCAAAAACGGAGGAGATATTATATTTAAAGCCAGTTCACGAATCCGCCACAGTTTATCCGTGGCGCCAAAGACTGGATCATTTTTTGTATGAAAATCTTTCTTTTTCCATTATTAATTATAAATAAGGGGAGAAAAAATAAAACAAGTAATGCATTGAAAACATAAAAAATATCACTTCAAATCCTAAAAGGAAAATAAACCATTAAAAGACGAATTTAGCTACAATATCGTATGCAAAATTTGGGTACTTTTTAAATAATCATAAAAAATCAATGAAAAGTAAAAAAAAACAACTAACAAGTAGAAAAAATAAAACTAACCAAAATGAATGTTATGAAATAAAAAAAAGTTAGGATTTATTCATAAGAACAGTGGAAATCTCCATTTAAGGTATCTCCGTAAATAAAATTATTTTGAATTGGTATTTTATGGAAAAAAATACCTTATTTTATGTGTTAATTTAAACTGGAGAAAAAATACTGCCTTACGATTCAAAATATGGGTTATTTCGGTCATCAAAGTTGGGCGCGCTGACCTCTCAATCACCCTTAAGGGAATAAGAACTAGAGATGCACCGAATGTTCGGCCGAATATTCGGTTAATTTGTCGAATAGTTGCCTGACATTTAAAAGGGTCTACTTGAAGATTAAAACAAGTTAACCTGGTCATTTTCATTTCCCTATTTTTATTGATATTTTCTACATTTTAATTTTACTATTTTACTAAGTTATTGTTTTTTATTTGTGGTCAAATGTAAATATTTTTTCTTTTCCTTAAAGGTTGGTAAGAGGCTGACCACCCATACTTAAAAATTGTTTTACTTTGCCAATGCCACCTCTGTTTCAGGGAAGGTCGGCAAGAGTTGAAGGATTATGTTCAATGGAGATTGTGTATTTATATTGTAATTCCGCATGCGGCGTTTGTAAGCGCGAACTTATAAGTGTCTGCTTATGGAAATAAAATATGTAGTATGAATCTCAAACAAACATAAGATTAAAAAAATATTTTTTATCTACAAACAACAAGTTTCGCTAAAAAAACAACCCTTTTAAATCAATTATTTTCAATAACATAATATGACAGATTTTTCAATGCTATTATGACTTTATAAACCTTTTTTCCGCAAAAATAAACTGAATCATTCGGCCGAATATTCGTAATCGTTTAAATATATGTTCGGCACATCTCTAAAATAAGTATGAACATTAAAAACAGTAAGAACTTCAGATAATTTCGGCGTTTGATGTTTATTTCAAACTCAAAATAGTATACGTATCACCAAATTTACTAAACCCTAACAAAAAACAATAACCAGCCTCATTGAGAGCTACTTCAATTGAAGTGATTGGCGTAAAGATAGCTCTCTATAACTGTAACTGTAACTCTGTCGCCATTCCACTAGGGGTGGCCAGAGCCTCTGCAGAGTTGCCACCATTTTTTCTTTTCCTGACATACCTCTTTTAATTCATTTATATCCATCACCTTTTTCATGCATTTTCTTCTTTTACGCTCACTTTGTATATCCCATTCTTTCACAATATCCTCAATCTGATCACTCCATACTTTTCTCGGTCGTCCCTTCCCTCTTTTTCTTTTCACTCATTCTTTCCACATGCCCAAACCATCTCATCACATTGTTTTGTAACTTAACATTCACATCCTCTTTCAAATTAAATTATTTTTTTATCCATTCATTCCTAACTCTATCCCTCAGAATTTTTCCTGTCATGCTTCTTCATTTCCACCGTACATACTTTAATCCCTTACCTGTGAAATTTAATAGTTAACATTTGTTGGAAGGGAGTAACGCGGTAAAAAGTTGCACTTGCGAAAATAACAACCCATTAATTGGATTGCATAGTTAGCCACCTTCATAGCGAATGCGCTAACACTACAGTTACAATGTCAACACGCTGGTATGTGAGTAGGGTGAACGCCTCTCAGATATGGTAGACCAGTACCCCGAGTATGACACAAACCGTAAACTCCCACAGAAAAATGTGTGGAATATACTACAGCACGCGTAGCGAGTGAGTTAGTTTTTATACGTTTTACGTTTGGGGAGCTTACGCGATGGTTTGCACTTGAGGCAGGCGATAAAAACGATTGGGATGCGCTCGTTTTAAATTAGATTACGGGCCCGGCGAGGTCTGAGCGAGTTCGCTAAGTCCGGGAAAGCTCGAGGGGACGATGCGCTACCAGCTAAGGCTTGGGAGAAGCATACTCACTCGTGTGAGGAAGTACCGACAAAGTCGCATGGGATCGAAGGCGAGCAATGAAAAATCCAGCCACATACAAACAGTATGGGGCCATCCATAAATTACGTCATCGATTTTGGCCGATTTTCGACACCCCCCCCCCCCCCCTTTACAATCATCCTATAGTCATTATCTAATGACCCCCCCTTCCCCTCTTGCTGTAATAATGGATGAGCTTATAATTAATAATGTTATATTACTTACATAATATTTTGTATATTTTGTAGAAATTGGTATTTACAAGAACGACGTCACTTTTGGTACTCATACATCATTTGCCATCATCCGCAGACCAGACTCCCCCCCCCCTTAATGCGAATGACGTAATATATGGACAGCCCCTATGTATGAGAACAAGGTGACGAAAAAAATGCTTAACTGAGCTGCACATATAGTACATTGCCCATGAGATCGAAGGTGAGCTATGAAAAATCCAGCCAAATGTAAGCAGTATGAGAATAAGTGGACGCAAAAAATGCAACTGAGCTGCACATGTCGATACCTCAAAGGTAAAAATAAATAAGTGGTATGTCAAGCTAACATGGCTAACTTTCTGTCCTTACATACTTCTTTTATTTCCTCCAGAGTCATAACCTTCTTCATACAGGCTCTTCTTTTATTATGACTCTGGATATATCATTCATTCGCAATTTCGGAAATTTGGTCCATCCGTTGTTCCTGATGCGAATTGCATGTGGCGGGTGGAACTAATTTATTTTCAAAGGCAAGGGGGCCGGCGCTACGCCAACTACATAACTTGAAGTGAAGGTTTATTTGCTTTCGACGGGTGAAGTTCCATTTCTTGTGAACGTTGAGTAAGCCTTGCCGGTATTTTGATTTTGGTTTTGAAATAAACAGATTTTTTTAGAAATTTGGCCAATAGTGGGGATCGAACCTTAAACATTTAAAAAATAGAGGAATTTAATTCACCAACTTATTTTGCCTGGCCGGATGTCTTCTTGCGAAATCAGAAGCTTGTGTGCGTGCAATGATATCTGTTGAACCAGGGTCGAAGCTATAGTCAAAAGGCCAAGCGTGATTCGCTGTAGGTACTATCCTGTCACCGCAATATTCTCCTTGATTTTTTTTTATCTCATATTATTGTAATGTTGTTATGTTATTTTAAAATAACATATAAATAAAAACAATCTCCAAGTGTACAGTGTGTTTTGTGGGCCGAACGGAGCCGAACGGTCACGGAAGCGGCCGAACTGCGCCGTGTGATCTGATCGGGCCGTCGGTCATCAGTTCCCGGCAAGATGTGAACCGATTAACACGTCGGCGACCAAGCACCAAGCGGTGCAAGAGGGGGCACTACAATGGAGCTCCCTCCTCCCCATCTACTTGGATTTCCTGCCAGCAAGGCACCCGCCTTGTGGACCAGAGGCATAGGAGACATAGTGCATATTAGCGCCCACCCAAGGGCTCCAACGTGTGGAGGCGTCCGCCTCGGGAGCCACCGCTAGCCTGGGGCGCTGCCCCAGGCCATTCAGTTGGGGAATCCAGCCAACAGAATAGGGAGTGTTTCAGTGAAAAGATGTAGGTCTGGCCATTCCCTTATTTCCCCTTTTTCCCTCATATTAGTAACGTAAATAAACTCTTATTTGTTCATGTTAAGCTTATCTTTTAATTATAAAACCCTTCCCAAAGTACAAGTAAGCAACCGAAAGAAAGAACCCCACGCCCTGAGAGTGATGCTGACGAGAGCTAGCCGGAAGTAAGTATCCTGAAGGTACAGCCTGGAGATACCTTTCAATCTAAACATAAAAATGTTTTTGGGTTCGGATAGTCTCTAAATTAAAACATACAGGTCTTCTTTCTGGATATTTATTTTCACTTGATTTATCTTACAATTTCCATTTATTTTTAACACTTTTAGCAACTCAAATTTATTTTCACAGTTCAGCACCGCACACACTCTTCAATCAAAGGCGACTATCTAACTGGCCTGCTGTATCCAACATTGCGCCTTATATACTTCACAGACAGAAGTCTCTAGTGACTAATTTGCCAGCCAACTCTCGAACGTTCTACCGGCTTCAAGAGTACAAAAGGATTATTTCATTTCTAGATTTCTTAGGCCTATAATTATTGCTACCTACGATGTACACCTATATTAATCTACTATTTACATAACATTATGTTGAATTATCATATTTATTATTTTTTGTGGCATATATTGTAAGTACATTTATTTGTACGGTGGGTGTTTTTTGTTTCACAGAAGTCATGGATCGCTCGTACAATGTTCATGTATCCATTCATTTGCGCCATGGCTCATACTTGTGCCATCTCAGCCACTAAATGCTTGTGCAAGCGAGAGGAGAAAGAAGGCGAAAGCATGTCGCAAGCGGCCATGGACCGTTCCAACACCTAAATTTGCAATATATTTCGCAATGATGGATTAAAAAACCAAAAAAAAAAAACAAAAATAATGAATATGATATGCGTAAGAGTGTACGACTGATTTATGTGAGAAATGGCGTGATTGTTAACAAATATCGAAAAATAACAATTAAAAAACAAGTTGACTATTGCTTTTGAAAAAAAATACTTATACATACAAGTTGTTGTGGCCTTCAAAGCCATTCGTTTTTTTGAGGCGTAAATAACATCGGAATAATTCTCTTAAAATTGATTTAAACGGTGTTTTATTTGTATTGATTGTAGAGGCATTCGCTTTGTAATCGTTCATCTTCTAATCTAATCTAAGCTGCAAAGATATACATCATTTAAGATTTATATTAAATGCATTCCCACAAGCAGACATGTATAATTTCGCGCTAACACATGTCGCATGTGGACCTACAATATAAAAACCCAATTTCAAATGAACATAAGCCCTGCAACTCTTGCCGTCCTTCCCTGAAACAGGGGTGGCATTGGCACAGTGAACCATTTTTGAACCATCTTAAAAGATAAAAATAGAAACAATTTTGTATCGATTACGGCAAGTATATAAAAGTTTCACGAACGGTTTTGCAAGGAATCTGTTTGCTTCTTGAGGTCTATAATCTATAATCTATAATCTAAGGTCTTTATAAATAATTGTGATGTCATTTGGTCGGGACGTAGAGTCATATCTTCAATAAGTGTTGCGGGAGGCCCTGAGTTTTCAAGGTTTTTGAGGCGAAAAAAGTATGGGGGACGTCATATAGTCGTGTGATTTTTTTATTGTGCCGTGTTGATTAAATAAGATAGACCGTGCGAACCATGACACCTCAAAAAAGTACAACACCTTCTCTCAGGGTCAGTCTCCCCTCCACTGACCCACGCCCTGTATATCCATCCCATCCGGGGATGTGTCACAGGACTCGCATGCAAAACGTTATGTGAGATGCGAGTGGCAGAAGGCCCTCCCGTGAAGCTACACTTTCCCAAGTGTTTACACAAAGAAAAGGAGGCTCAGAAATCGCTGAAAGATTATAGCCGTGAGGGTTTAGGGCTCGAGGATTTTAAATTTACAAACAAAAATGCAAAGTGAGCGTCTTAACATATGACTTAAGGCCTAGAATTAGAGATGCTACTGCTCAGACTGTTCAGGAGGGGCTCTGCTGACTAAGTGGCCAACTACCTATGTAGAGGCGGAAAAAGATAAAAGAAAAATAGAAAGAATGTCGGTCTAACAAAAAACTTTGAAAAAGCCTCAACGTTGGATTTGTTGGTCACAAAGTCCGCGTATCCGATCGGGCCGATGGCCGGTCTGACAGCGTTGAAGAGCGCCTCACGACCAGGCTGCAAGGCTTCGCAGTCCCACAGGACGTGTCAAAAAAGTACAAGGAAGAACATAAGTAGCCGAATAGTCTTGAGGCCAACTCGGCCCGCCATGAGACAAGTGTCTCTTGGTGTAATAACGCGGCCCAGCCGAGTCGTCCTAATCCGCTGAAAGCAAAACTCACCGGGGCGTGCTGGGGTGAGGGGGAGGGATGTCAATCTCTGGGGGAGGAGGGGGGGATGTCAAACGGCAAGGGCGGGAAAACACGGTATAGAGAAATCAAATCCCGCTGTACAAGTCTGACACAAGTTCAGACGTGAGCGTTATGTCATCTGCGAATTGCAGCTTTTTTTAAACATTGTTCGGTATTTTTTTTCAATCGACGGGACTTTTGCAATCCAGCGAGGTTATTCAAAGTCAATGTTCATCTGAACTTAAGGTTTTGCTAAAAATATAAGTTACTAAAAAAAATACTTGTAGTCGTGTAGAGAAAGGTTTACGCATAGGGGAAAACAACTTTCGAGAAATCAAAGCTTTAGCAAATATAGAAGTTTTTGATATAAGGCCAATTTTGACAATAACAGGGGTTTGCCGAAAAAAGTGTTGTACAAAGAATGTAAATCTTACGAAAACTTAAGTACAATACGTACGACAAAACAAATTAAAAACTGAAAAAAAAAAAAAAATGTTTTTCCCACAGATCACGGAATATAAAGTTTTTCCAATTGAATTTAAAAAATATAAAAACTGGTTTGTGCGATTATGCAAAACACAAAAGGCGTGACTGAAAAAAGTAAATTGCTAAACATCTCTACACTCTGAATTACAAATCATATGAATACATCTCTACAATGCGGATTACAAATCATATGCCCAAGTAGGTTTAGAAGTGGCATTTAATGATTGAAATAATCAGTCTAACTGATTGTCGGTGTTTGTTGGCGAAGTAAAGTTGCACGGGGCGACAGCTTGCGTGACAAATTTCAAAATGACCACAACTGCATCGCGGAGCGCTGGAAACTAGCGAAGGATAATATGGCATAATATGTGTACGTAGACTAGTGACAAAATACCTAAATAAACCTTCATATTCATCTTTCTCATGGTTTTTAGTCCACTCCTGGACGTAGGAAATTCATGAAAAATTAATGAATTTGAATGAATTGAAAGATGTATGCAAAGACAGGAAATAAATGGAAGCAAAACTCTGCAGAGGCTCTGGCCGCATCTAGCGAGCAGTGACAGAGCTACGGTTACAGTGATTGTAAGAGATTTATTATTTGTCTTCTTCTTTCTCCTCGGCTATTCTAAATTCACTCTCGACTGTATGTTTCCTTAATGTTCTCCATGCATTTCTATTAACTGGTGTGTTCAGCCATCCTCTGCCTGCAATTCCCTTGATGTCGTCCAGCCACCTCAGTTGGGGTCTCCCTACTCCCCGTTTGGACATTCTGGGCAACACCTGAACGACCCTTTTCGGCCACCTGCCATGGTCCTGCTTTGTGACCTACTTATCGACACTATTAGCGTTCCACTCGCTGCATAACATCAGTGACACCAGTGCATCTACGGATCTCCTGTTTTGGAACCCTGTCTCTGAGACTGATTCCCAGCATCCTACTTTCAATGGCTCTTTGGTACTTTCTCAGTTTGTTGGCGCTATAGGTACTAGACTGAGTGAGCCTTTGTGGAAGATATCAACCGAGGAGCAGATTTCATTGAGCATAGTCATTGCCCTCCCTACAATCAGCAGGCTAGTTTTGCATCTTAGGAGTAACAATAGTTTTTGCTCAATTAACTAGAATATAAATTATGTACAGACTAACTGCTTTCAGAATTTCAAAATTGCAAAGTCCTTTATAAATTTATCAAACGAAGTGAACTATAAGACATTCCATTCAGTCTTGCTTCCAGATAACTAAAACCAAGCATCTATTATATAATCTAAGTTGCAGAGATATATTAACATTTAAGGCTCTCAAATGCATGCCGGCAAACAAACACGTGTAGTTCGCGCTTACAAATGCTGAATGTGTACTTACAAATAAAATCCAAACCTAAAATGAACATAAGCCCTGCAACTCTCGCCGACCTTCCCTGAAACAGGGGTGACATCGGCAAAGTGAACCATTTTTTACAGCATGGGTGGTCAGCCTCATACCAACCTAAAACAAACACTATAAAATCTACAAAATATCTATAAAAATGAAAATTGATTCTTGGCCTTAGCCGCCTACATTACAGATCAGCCGCCACTTTTTTCGGTCCTTACATACTTCTTTAATTTCATCCAGAGGCATAACCTTTTTCATACAAGCTCTTCTTTTATTATGGTTCTGGATATCCCATTCATTCGCTGTTTATTATATTATATCCAAGGATAATTACCATTATGAAGACATGTAGAGAAACTTCAAGAATTTGTTCTGTAGCCTCATTAGCATGGAATCATTCTTGGCACTATGAGGAGGCCAAACAGATAGCATTACAGGCTGTGAACAGAATAAAGAAACCATGATCGATATGAGGTTGCGATAGTTAGTGATTGCTTTTTGAAATCGCAGTGTGCGTGTGATATGAACCCGACCCACACAGACCGGGGTAGGTAGGCGGCAATAGTTTTTGCTCGTGGGGTCAGCAGGTTTTTTGTGACGTCACACGGCCGCGTGTGCATGCGCTAATGAACTTGTGTAGGTGTGAGCCTAATGCGTTAATGATTGCAACGCCATATTCCAAAATCAAACAGTGTCACATGCGATGGGCGACATAGACGCAGCAAGGTGGTATAGGAGATATTTCAATTTCTAACGGAGCTATTCTTGGACATTTTAGTCGTCGGTTGAGCCCACGCTTTGACAAACTATTGATGCATTTGTATGAAGACCTGTCAATCCAAAATGGCCGCAAGTGAACAGCTGATTAGTTTTCATAAAAATAATACCAAAATTCGGTAGGTAAGAATGACCGTGGTGATGAGACATTCAGGCCAGGCATCATTAGTTTGTCAAAGCGTGGGCTCAACCGACGATTAAAGTGTCTAAGAATAAGTAAGTATTCATAAAAAGATGCTTATTAAACTTTTTCGAACTGTGTTTTTTTCATTTGCGAAATTCCTTAACTTAAAGGTTAGTATGAGGCTGACCATACACATTGTAAAAAATGGTTCACTTTTCCAATGTCACTCCTGTTTCAGGGAAGGTTAGAAAAAGTTGCAGAATTTATGTTCATTTGAGTTTTGGAAAATACCTACACATGCCGCATTTGTAAGCGCGATCTAACACATACGTCTGTTAGTTGGCATGCATTGAATATTTTTTTTTTTTTTTTTTTTTTTTTATCATAATATTTTACAATTTTATTCTAAGATATTTACTATTTATCATATTATGTTTACATTTATTTCTAACCCTCATGCGAAAGCAGATGCTTGTGTGCATTAAGGGCGAGAGCTTAACTACTTATATTTAACATTCCATTAACTAATACATTTTTTACCAAATTTAACATAACTATTTTAACTATTTAATTATTAAATATATTTATCTTATGTATCTTAACTATTTTGATTATTTACTAATTCAATTTATTTTTTATTTTTTTTATTCAATTTAAAATTAGGTTACATTAAATATTTACATTTTTTTTTTTTTTTTTTATATTGTTATTAGAATCTAACCCTCAGGCGAAAGTGAGTTTTTTTTTTTTATATATTGTTATTAGAATCTAACCCTCAGGCGAAAGTGAATGCTTGTGTGCCTTGAGGGCGAGAGCTTAAATATTTTATTTTTCATTTACATAACTATTTTATTATTTTATATGAATTTTAAAATATCTTTGTTACTTAGATTAAAGATTTACATTACTTTGAATGGGACAAAACTATTTTATGCTGTAATATATTCTATTCTATATTGTAGAATTTAAATTCCAATTATATATTAACACTTAAGATTCATTTTTATGCACGCCCGCTATTTAACAGTTTAGTTAAGTTAACATTAATCGCTTTCAAAAATTCAAATCATTCAAAGCTGCAGCTCCCATAGACCACGGCAACAGATCCCGGAAAACCTCTCTCCAGCATCATCAGCCAGATGTGTAAGCCTAAAACTCTTGTTCATCACTTTCCTCAAACATACTATTTTATTTGCCATAATCAGATGTGACGATGACACAAAGGAAGCTAATATAAGACAAGGGGTAAGACAGGGATGCGCTCTGTCACCTCTTCTCTTTAACGCTTATATACAAAGTGCGATCGATGACTTGCGAGAAAGAATGAGCCACAAAAAAGGTGTAAGGATACACGGTGAAAAGGTGGATATGATAAGGTTTGCTGACGATATTGCTATGGTTGCTGAAAGTGAAGAAGAACTGCAGGAGGCCTTAACAACTATGGAAAGCATTCTCCAAAATAACTACAATATGAAGATAAATAAAGACAAAACAAAATTGCTAACTGTGGGCCGAGTGCAGCATCGAATGGGAGTAGTTATGTCAGGAGTGCCATTGGGGAACACGAGGGAGTTTGTCTACCTTGGCAGTAAAATAACGTGGGACGGACGGTCAAAGAGCGACATCGACAGCCGTATACACCAGGCTAGACTTGCATTTAATAAAAAAGCAAAAATAATAGAATCAAACAACATAGACCTGAAACTGAGACTACTCCTCATCAAAACATATGTATGGAGTATTTTGATGTACGGCTGCGAGACATGGTGCCTATCCAAAAGGGATAAACAAAGACTAGAGGCTTTCGAGATGTGGTCGTATAGAAGGCTTCTAGGAATTTCCTGGAGAGACCACACCACAAATGAGGAGGTTCTCCAAAGAATCCAAGGAGGAAGGCACCTGCTCAGGACTTTGTCCGAAAGGCGTGCAAGATGGATCGGCCATGTAATACGGCAAGAAGGTCTCTTGCATGCCATAATGGAGGGGATGACCGAGGGAACCAACTCTAGGGGACGCCCACGCCAAGAGTACCTGGAGGACCTGCTGGTGGACGTGCGCTGCTCAACATATGCAGAGCTTAAAAGAGCCGCACAAGACAGGGAGGAATGGAGATCAAGAGTACAAGATATTGCTGCAAACCAATCCCAGGATTGAAACAGAAGAAGAAGACTATTTTATTTATGATTGATTATATTTATATTTTGTATTGTTTGTGTATTAACACTGTGAAAATTTATATTCAATAATTTATTTAGTTTAAGGATTTAAATCAAACACTGTTTTATATTTTCACTTTTACAATTATTTATTCTTTAATTTTACTAACGTTTTCGATCTTAGATCATCGTCAGGTATATTTTTTTTTAAATAAACGTCAATGGTACCATAAAGTATTACAATCAAATTGTGTGGTCATTCAATAAAATCATATAAATTTAGATAAATATTTGATAAAATTAATAAAATAAAAATAAAATTACAAAATTCTTAAATAAATTAGCAATTGCACTTACATTAATCCAGATTCAAAATTTCAAAATACAAAATTACCTATCCATCTATTTAATAAATTAATTTTGATAAAATTTAAAACTACAAATATAAACTGGACATCTCTAGATCTAAGCTGCAAAGATATGTATCATTTGAGATTCATATTAAATGCATTCCCACAAGCAGACACGCATAATTTCGCGCTTACACATGCCGCATGTGGACCTACAATATAAAAAACCCAATCTCAAATGATCATAAGCCCTGAAACTCTTGCCGATCTTCCCTGAAGCAGGGGTGACATTGGCAAAGTGAACTATTTTTTACAGTATGGGTGGTCAGCCGCATACCAACCTATCAGAAAGAAAGAGACAAATTATGGTTATAATAATCTAAAATATGGCTAAAACTCCAAAAAACAAAACAAAATAAAACAATACTGTCATACCAGTTGTGAATACTTATAGGTATCAATAAGCCAGTGTCTAATAATAATATACTATTTACATTTATCCAATAAAATCCTCTTTAAAAAAAGGTGATTAAAATGTGATTTAATGGATAAATATTTTTTTTTTTATATTCTCACTCTGCCGGTTTCATTATTTAGACGAAAATTTCAAGATTTTAAAAACGCGAGTATTAAAAAAATCCAATCTCCTTTTCTCATAAGGGCATGCACGGCTGTCGTCAAAACACCCCGAAAAGCTGCGGAGCCCGCCACAAAGAGACAGCAAGTCTTCGTCGAGTTTGAGGCAGCTCCTCGCCTTATTCCCTTCTGGTAATAAGCGTTTCCATCATGTCGGGCGACGAAGCTTGAAATGTCTTTTTTATATAATTTGTGGAACATGGATTGATTGGATTACGGTCGGTCGCCCGCGCACATCTGCGCTGGAGACATAAAAATCTTATCTCTTCCTTTACAGCTACACCTTTATCGTCAAGTATAAAATGTGGTTGAGATTCTCTTACAATTGCGTAAAAGTAAAAAAAAAATGTATGCAAGATAAAACAGTGCCTCTAGTAAGCGTTTTAAGTTACGTGTACTTTTCTATTGAGTATTTACATATATTTATGCTATGAAATACATATGAAATACTTATCAGATTCAGGTTTATTATATTTTAAAGCCAGTATTGTAAACAATATGTTAAGCAAGCTTAACATAAAAAATGATTTTCTACTCCCATTTAGTAATTTACTAAGTACAAAACGGTTAACGAAATCACAATGCTATACATTTCCACAGCCCGTTGCGTAATGGTCATTACGTAACGGGTAACCGTGTTGAAATGAAAATGTGCGCATGCGCATTGTCAGAAATGGAACCATTTTTGAATCTCGAGCATCAACCTTGTATTATGCTATCCTTCTAAGCGACCGATAACAAACTATTATTTGCCGTTTCCATAGCAACCACGTTTAAACATCAGCCATTACATGAATATTTTCAATTTATTGGTAGCTCCTCCCCATTATGTTCAATATTTATTCAAATAAAAATCAATATATATTATGTGTAGAGTCAAATAAAAATTGTTAATAGTGTAATAATTCATCAAATTTATTTACCAAATACTCCAAGTTTTAGCTTTCATTTTTTCGAAGGAAAACAGACGGCTTGAAAGGAAAATAATGCAAGATATTTTCACCGCAAAAAATAACAGTTATTTGGCTAATAGGTTGGAGTGAGGTTTACCACCTATGCTGTACAAACTTTATTCACTTTGTCAATGCTTCAGTAGTTGCAGGGCTTAACTAAAAATAATAAATATAAAAAATTAAATTCTGATTATAAAAACAGCCATTATGTAGATATTGTTTCGGTGCCATAAATAAATCGGCAGGCCTCGGCGACACGTGTTGTTGAAACCAAAAAATGAGTGTTGTTTTTGGGACTCGATCGGCGGTCGCGACACCAATTCGCATGCACTGAGTGCGCGGGCAATTACGCGCCGGCGGCAATCTGTCCCGCAAATGGGGAAATCATTTCCTGGACGTGGACGACCAGCGCGCCGGTGAAGGCACGCTCACAATGGAACTTTTCCTCGACGGGCAAACGTCACACAAGTGGTTGGCACTTAAAAAAGACTATGAAGTTTTTCGTCGTCGCTAAAAAACACCAGAAAGGACCCAGTTGTAATACTGAATGGCTGGTATAGATAGAAGTGTTAAATTAGGTATTATTTTTAAAATGAAAAAAACATTGCTTAATTATACTATAGCATCTAGAATTTTAGGCCTTAAGTCATATGTTAAGACGCTCAGAATCTCTTTGCATTTTTGTTTGTAAATTTAAAATCCTCGAGCCCTAAACCCTCACGGCTATAATCTTTCAGTGATTTCTGAGTATCCTTTGCTTTGTGTAAACACTTGGGGAAGTGTAGCTTCACGGCAGAGCCTTCTGCCACTCGTATCTCACATAATTTTTGCATGCGAGTCCTGTGACACATCCCCGGATGGGATGAATATACAGGGCGTGGGTCAGTGGAGAGTGAGACTGACCCTGAGAGAAGGTGTTGATATATATTGAGTATTGAAAAGTTTCCGCTGAAACATCTCGTAAATAGATATTATTTAACTGTTGGCTAAGGTTAAACAGTCCAATTGTAATTTACATTAAACGTTATTCTTTTTATTCTTCGTTTCATTGTAGATCTGTCTATCGCAGTACTCCCTTCTGTGATGCAGAAGACCAGCGGCTCTTCCTTCTGTTGGCTGGTCAACCAGGTTAGGCGCTGAGGGTCTGGTATTTATTGTGCAACGATTTTGAACGAATCTACTTTCGCTCATGCGGTCTACATGGTCCCTCCAGAACCCTGAGGCCCCGCATTTTTAACGTTAGCATATGTGACTTTGTACTGATAAAGAAAACTACACACACGATTTATATAAGTGCGTCCTTTTTATTCAGTGTAAAGTCGCTATGCTACGTATAAAATACCGAGCCTAAGTGTCACTAATTTCACATGCTACTAATTTCTTAATATTAATATTAGGATGATTTATTTGGTAAGCGCTGTTTTTGTGTGTAACACACTTCAAGAACCCTCTGCGAGCTTGATCGTCGCTGTAGAAAGCGCCAATTCTCAATCAAGACCAAGTTGTTGTAAGGTTGGATGGACCTTTCAGTGACCGATCTTTGGTAAAGGTTTATGAATTTTTCAACTCAGCGAAGAGCATATTCGAAATATAAATGGTATATTTTTTGTGCTCCGCCGGGATCCGAATCCACAACCTTCCATTTTCGAGACTGAAGTGCTACCACTGGATTACGGACCGGTCCAATTAGTTCCTTAATCGGTCTATCAGTGGTTTTCCAAGTGAAACGATGCATTGAAAATATTCTGAACGCCTCTTTACTTCTATCTACCTTCACCTCGCATCACGCCGTTTGTTACCGCGATGCTTGAATGTATAAAAGCTCGTGTATGCTCCAGACACACACTCTCGCGTGCGTGTGTGCGGATGCTACCAGCACATACTAGCAGCTGCTTACAGGTCATTACCATGCTGAGCCGGAACCATCAGCGATTCATTTATACTCCAAATTACAATACCGCCCGCTCATATCCTACTGCGGATGGGACGAGTGAGAATCTAATGATGCGTATTACGAGTATAACAATTTTAATAAAAAACGTATGGCGAAAGAAAAGTTTTGAATACCAAGTATTCTATTTTGACCGGTCCGTAGCTCAGTGGTAACACTGCGGACTCACAATGGGATGGTTGTGGGTTCGAATCATGGCGGAGCACAAAAAATATACCATTTATATTTTTGAAATTTGCTCTTCGCTGGGTTAAAAAAATCATAAACCTTTACCAATGACCGGTCACCAAAGGTCCATCCAGCCTTACAGAAACTGGGTCTTGCTTGAGTATTGGCGCTTTGTAGCGACGACCAAGCTCGTACACCTCTGCGGCACTACAACAAGTGTCATAGACCCCTAGAGTCTTTAGAATCTAGGGAGTCTCCCGCACAGGATTTCTTTAAAAAAAAAAACTACTAATCGTCCCCTTAGTGCTTGTTTGTCTTATGTCCATCAGTGGTAATTTCACATGAGCAATGTTTGTATGTGTATTTGACCAATGTGCCATGTAAAAACTGTAAATGGATTTTTAAAATATTTAAAACAACCTTCACATTATCGTGTTTTAAGTTTTTTTCTTTACTTAGATTGTGCAGCATGTGATTTTTAAGACAATTTTATTAAAAGGTGATCTTTGAATCAAATAGTAGATAAGCCAAATAAGCACTGCGGGTACTCGCTGCCTTAGTTCTTGTTTACCGTATACGCCATTGAGAAAATTTTACATGAGCAATGTTTGCATGTGTACTGGACCAATGTGTCTTACAAAAACAAGAAATTTATTTAAAAAATATTTTAAAAAACTCTCACATTATAGAGTTTTACGGTTTTTCTTAGCTCAGTTTGTGTAGAATTTGATTCATAAGACAACTGTATGAAAAAGTCATATTTGACAAGATTGGCATATACGGAAAACAAGAACTGGGGGAGCGTACTGTCTGAGTCAACCTTGCCGGTATTTTATTTTTGGGTTTCAGATAAACACCGATACGGGAAATTATTTGTTACACCCTCGTTGGGGATCAAACCCTTGCTTTCGGTATGGAATGCAAGCACTCTACCAACTGAGCTATCGACTGGAATAACTGTACAAATTCAGGAAAACTATGCATTTGCAACAATACAATACATTAAATCAATACGTACAAAAGCTGCTCCGGCTATTTTTAATATTTATATGCTGTAATCGTAATTATTTTGGTGACAAAAGTGTGTGAAAGTATAATCGAAGTGTTAACAAATGGGACTTATGCTATTATTTTGAAAACGGTACTGTGGAACTGGATAAAGTCTTTATTATTAACATATTTACATAGTCCTATTGAATAGTCATCGTCCAAGCACCTATAAATCTGAGTATAGGGTGGTCACAAAGATTACTGTGTATTTTTTGTCTAAATAATCGGTGAGAAGACATAAAATGACTGCTATGGAATTTATTACTGAGGCAAAAAACATACTAATGAATTTGAACTCGATTATTAATGATACCAACAATAAATTTAGCAAAGACCACATAGCAAAGCTCACACCAAGGCTTACCGACCTTTCGGGTACCATCAGCCAAATGGCTGTGAAGATGGGTAGCCTGGAAGGAGAAGTACAGGCGTACAAACAAATTGTTAATAATCCTCCCAAATCAATACCCAAATCGAATCCTTCCGACATGTATGAGGCCATTGCTGAGCTGGAAGATCGAAAGGAGAGGTCTAAAAACGTTATAATTTACAACTTACCTGAAGGTACTTCTAACACAATTGAAGGTATTAAAGAGGATGATGATTCAACTAAAAACACTATAAATCTTATCGATTCTTCAGCAACATCGGATATTGTGAAAATTTATAGACTGGGAATTAGAAAAACTGATTCATGTCGTCCAGTTAAGGTTGAATTTAGAGACCCGATAACAGTGAAAAAACTATTAAACTTCAAACGTATTATACCCAATGGAATAAAATTGAAACCAGATCAAACATATCAACAGAGGAAACAATTGATGGAGTTAAGGACTGAGTTGGAGGAGAGGAAAAAGAAGGGAGAGGTTAATTTAACCATAAAGTATATAAACTCGTTACCAAAAATTGTTTCAAGCACACCAAAAAACTACAGAGACATAAATTAAACTGCTTGTATCAAAATCTGAGAGGTGTTTGTACTAAAGTGAATGAGTTTTCCTCAATAGTACCAACCCTAGCATACGACATTCTCATTTTTACGGAGACTTGGCTTCACCCAAATATCCACACTGCTGAACTGGGGCTCTTCTCTTACACTACATACCGCCTGGACCGAAATGAACTCAATAGCACTAAAGTGAGAGGTGGTGGAGTGCTGATCTCAGTGAATAGAAATCTCAATTCCCGCAAACTCAAAACGATCAACTCTGATGTTGAACAAGTTTTTATCTTGGTGTCTTTTAGTGGTTTTAAAATGGTGTTGGGTACAGTGTATATTCCGCCCTCTGCTGATATAGCGGTCTATCGAAGTCATTGCGATGAGGTGGAGCGATTAAAGATTGCCTATCCTGACGCTAAATTTCTTATTGTGGGAGATTATAATCTTCCAAATATTAATTGGATGGAACTGGGATCGGACTCATCACCGAATCCTAATAGATGTAATTTAACTGAGCGTGAAAATACTGTATTTGATATGTCTCTTCTTCTAAACCTTAATCAAGTTAATAGAGTTAGAAATGCAGGTGATAGAATACTAGATCTAGTTTTTTGTAGTAATATGTCTGCAATTGTTAACGAATCAGTGGAAGCTGTTGTTCCTCCGGACAGTCACCATCCGATTTTGGATATTGTCATTGATATTACTAAACCGCAGGTCTGTAATGTTGACTCTCCAGAATCCTATCGGAATTTTGTCAGGGCTAATTATGAAGGTGTAAACAAGTTTTTGTCTGAGGCCAATTGGTCATTCATCAATGCGAAAAATAATAATTTAGGCGAGATGGTTGAGGAGTTTTACAGCATTCTGAATGGAGCCATTGATTTGTGTATACCAGTTACAAAAGTTAGAAAATCATCATTCCCTAAATGGTATAGCCGTGATCTAATTGATTGTATCTGTGAGAAGAAACTTGCTCATAAAAAGTACAAGGAGACCAGATTAGCGCCAGATTATGAGAATTTCAATTTTCACAGAAAGCAGTGTAAGAAAATCTTGGTAGCGTGTTATAATGAATATATTAATGGCATTGAAATGTCTGTTAGGTCTGATGTAAAAAAGATTTTCAATTATTCACGATCTCTCAAAAATGAGAGTCAGAAAACTATATCTAATAATAATGTGGGAGAAGTACCAAACCTATTTGCTACGTTTTTTAAAAGTGTTTTTACTACTGATAATACTGGTCAGTCCTTTGATTTCTCATCTCACATTGATTTTCAGCTCTCGAGCTTGTCATTTGAAGTGTCTGATGTTACATCAGGTATAAAATTAATGAAACCTTTAACTTGTCCTGGCCCTGATGGGGTTCCGGCATTTTTTTTAAAGAATTGTGCTTCTAGTTTGACACAACCTTTGTGCACTATTTTTAATTTATCTATATCTTCTGGATGCTTTCCACTTATCTGGAAGACATCCTACATCACTCCAATATTCAAAGGTAAGGATAGGAAGGATGTCACAAACTACAGACCTATTAACTTGCTCTCGGCTATTCCCAAACTGCTTGAAAAACTGATTTTATCGAAAATTGGATTTGTGGTCACTAGATCTTTAACTAATTGTCAACATGGCTTTTTACCCAATAGATCTACGACCACTAATCTCATGTCTTATGAGAATTTTTTGTCGGGGGCTCTTGGTAGACGTAAACAGATCGATGTTATTTACACAGATTTCGCTAAAGCTTTTGATAGAGTTTCTCACAATATCTTGCTTATGAAGCTGGAAGCAATGGGAGTATCTGGTAGCTTTTTGTTGTGGATTAGGAGTTATATTATGAATCGTTCCCTGATCGTGAAAATAAATAACTCTGAGTCTGATCCTTTTACACAAACTAGTGGTGTCCCACAGGGATCTCATCTTGGTCCGCTGCTATTTTTATTATTCATTGACGATATTGTTAATGTTGTCCAGGACTGTAATGTACTTTTGTTTGCGGATGACATTAAAATTTTTCGTGAGATCGACTCAATCAACGATTGTATTAAACTACAATCGACACTTGATAGATTAAATAACTGGTGTTCACTTAATCATCTTAATCTTAATATATCCAAATGTCAAGTGATGCGTTTTTATAGAATAAAAAACCCATTGATTAAAGATTATGTTATTAATCATAACTTATTAAATAATGTTTTAGTCATCTCTGACTTGGGGGTTCTGTTTGATCATAAACTCTCATTTGTCGCCCACATTAACGATATCCGCGCTAAAAGTATGAAAATGCTTGGCTTTGTTTTCCGAATTACCAAAGATTTCCGTGATTTACAAACAATAAAAATTCTTTATACTTCACTGGTCCGTAGCGTTTTAGAATACTGTTCTACCATCTGGTCTCCTCACTTCTCGGTCCATATTGACAATATTGAAAAAGTTCATACTAAATTTTTAAAAATCGTTAATTTTAAACTAAATATTCCTATTGCTAATTTTGACCCCATCTTCCTTAACTCCTTACTTAATTTAACTAGTTTGTCTAATAGGAGAAAAATTATTGATTTACTCACACTCTATAAAATTAAGAATGGTCTAATAGATTGCCCGATGTTGCTTGAAACTATTAATTTTTTTGTTCCGCGACAGGGATCTCGTCAGATAGTTCCTTATCGCCCTGTAGCTTCCAATACAAATGCACAATATAACAGTTGCATAAATCGCCTTCAACGTAGTGGTAATACCTGTACACTGGACTTTGACCCACCCAACAATAACTTTGATAGGTATAGAGCTGGTCTGTTGAGGTACTTTTTGGATGAATAGTGTTTTTATTTCTGCGTTGCTTGTATATTTCATTTGATTTTTGATTTATATTTTTTGATTTATATTTTTTCTCTAGATAGTAACTTTGATTTTTATTCTTATTTTTATATAGTTTTTGTTATTGTGTTTATTTGTTTCATTTTACTTTCATATACTTTACATCTTTTTGGTATTTTTATGTATTTGTGTTATTTTTGAAACTATGTAACCATTTCATGTAAAAGGCACTAAGTGCCGTTAATAAATAAATAAATAAATAAATTTCATTAATGTAAAAATAGTCTTCACAATGTTAATACGAAAACCCTACAACTGTTATCATCTTATTCAGTATTATTTTTGCATGTAATGTCTGTTTTCAAGTCTAATTTAATTTAAATAAATATGAAATACTTGTAACTGGATGAGTGAAATTAGCGGCATCCGCACGCACTCTACCCGAGTATAAAAAATTGCGTAAACTCACTCTGGTTGCGCAAATTCTAAAACATATGAAATATACAACGAACCTTCTAGAGAGCGATTGAGTTTTCATACATTTTTTTGGTCTACGCAATGTTTTAGTGCGGGCTACGACGCGTAGCACACAAACTTGGGAAATTTCAAACGCTGCCGAACACCGCGGTGTCTAATGAGAAACTGGCAAAGTGTACATCACATCAAGTCAGAAATAATATTATTTGCTAAGTTCACCTGCTCTGCAAGTTGTAAAATATTGTTCAATTGAAAATGATATTCATCAATAGTGGAAGGTTTCGGGATGAGTGGACTGTATTTTGCATTTTTGCTTCCACAGGGGGTTCAACCACTAGGATACCTTTATATTCCCCAAGGGACGGGTTACTGATTACGCCAACAGAATCAAAAAGTGACTGCAGGGACTTACCTGGAGCTGCTCCGGCTCATGAAGGCGAATGCAGCGTTGGCGAAGCGGATGGGTTACTTCTTTCTGCAGTGCGGGATGCGGGAATAAACTATATTGCGCGATGCGGAATGCGGTGCGGGAACTGAGTAAGAGAAAAGCATCAAATATCGACCTTCGGCGGCGAGTAACAACTTTTAACTGAAGTACCGGGCCAAATGCACCGGGCTAGTGTGGCCAACTCACTTGCTCGTAAATCCTCGAAATTAACTTTATGAATAATTGACAGAACCTAGTAGTGTGAAATGTAAACTGTACAGACATAGAACAAAACAAATAATTGATTCACTTATTATTTGTAAACTCCGATTATTTGAAAAAAACTGCAGGGAAAAATGCTGCCAGTCGGCCGGGTAAGCTACTAATCTGCTAGAGGCGGATTTGTTGATTTTCTGGTCTCTCGTCCTTGTTTTTTTTTTACTATGGGTGGTGTCAAATATCATACATAATTTGAATGTTCGGAGTCCATAATCTGAAAGCTAAATTACCAGAACATATTAATGTTTTATACACAGCCACAAGAGACGCTTACTTTTGCTGAATGTGCATGTACAACATAAAAACCGAAAATTCAAATTTCTGTACACCATTAAGTACACCACCGTCGAAGATGGTACCGGTCGATAGCTCAGTTGGTAGAGTGCTTGCATTCCATGCCGTGAGCTCGGGTTCGAATCCCACCGAGCGCGAGGGTGTCAGAAATGATTTCCCGTTTCGGTGTTTATTTCTAACCCCAAAATAATAATACCGGCAAGGTTTACTCAGCCTTCACAAGAAATGAGTACCAGCTCTCTCGGGAGCTGGAAAACCCCCACTTCAAATGAAGTGGTTGGCGTAAGGCCGGCCCCCTTACCTGTAAAAATAAATAGGTTCAACTCGCCACATGCGACCCCTTCGGGAATAACGCGGCAAGATGTTACACTATATGTGTAGCTTAGTTGTTTTTTTTTTTTTTATATTAAACTTTGTCACAGCTTTCTTGAAATATGGATTATATTCGAATCTATGATATGTCTTGTACGTTATTTATTACCACAAAAAGTAGTTGCCTTGTAATTTACCTTTGGCTTGGTAGTTAATTATTTGGTGGATCACACAAAAGCAACAAACTCGAAGCTGAGACTCAGAGTGAGGTGCCGCTTGCTCGATCTCGCGGCTGGTTTTCAATTAATTTGGTTGACGCTGGCGGGGAGCGATTAGCTACAGCTGTCATGGTCCGCCCGCTTATTTATTGCTGGCATTACGCGCTACTAGCTCTCCCAACTCTGCTAACTCTAGCAAGCATCGCCATCTGCATAGGTATCCTTACTCGATAATCAAGTGTGCGGCAAGAGCGAGGGAAATGACTGCAGCTTGTGATGGCAAATCTCGTCCAAGTCTTAATAATAATAATAATAAGCACATAATTTATTTAGCGCCTTTTATGACAATGTGTCACTACAAAGGCGCTTGTCCATATGATTGGACGAAGAGGTGAGTCTTGAGACTTCTTTTAAATTTCGTCTCCAAATCCAGTTCCCTCAGTGTGTCAGGAAAAGCATTCCAGGTCATTGGAGCGGCTGCCTTGAATGCCCTGTCTCCAAAAACAGTGTGGGGTCTTCTTGCTGGGACGTCCAGGCAGCTGCTTCTTGATGCAGCTGACCTCAGTGTTTGTCCACGCAAGGTTATAGTTGTTGGAGACACCAGCTCCATCAGGTACCCCGGAGCACTCCCACGTAGTGCTTTAAAAGTGAGCAGACCAACTTTCAAGGTAATCCTCTCAGGGATTTTCAGCCAATGCAGAGCTTGAATGTGAGGAGTGATGTGGCAAGACTTTGCAGCGCCATATATGAGTCTAGCTGCAGCGTTCTGCAGCGATTGAAGCCTTTTGAGCTGATTTTTGGGCTGGCCAGCATAGATCGCATTGCAGTAGTCAAGTTTGGCCACAACAAAGGAATTTATAATCGCCTTTGTAGCCCTTCTAGGCAGACTTTTAACCACGGTCTTAATTTGCCGGAGAGCAAAGAATCCGGATCTGACAGTGTTTGATAGTTGATTATCCAGTGTCAGGTGCTGGTCGATGCAAACTCCAAGAAGTTTAATGCTGGCAGACGGGTTGACATTTACTCCGCAGATTCTGATGGGCGACAGGTCAAGAAGTTCATTGCGCTTCTTTGTCACCGCACACAAAATTTCCGTCTTATCCGGGTTTAGGACTAGCTTATTTGCAGTCATCCAGCGCTTAACGTCTTCAATGCATTTGCCGATTGTTCTCTTTAAGGCCATTTGGTTTTCGGGTTCACAGTCACCATAGATCTGACAATCATCAGCATAGCACTGCATTTCAAGTCCTGACCTGTGCACCACCTGTTCAAGCTCTTCAGTGTACAGGACGAAGAAAAGTGGACCCAGAACAGAGCCCTTACATCTTCCCTTCCGTAGACAGCTCTTCCAATGTGCTTTACGACTTTCGAAATGGTACAGTAAGAAAATATTTTTTCGAAAGATTTTTGTGAAAGGCTGTGGAAAGCCATTATTAAAAGGTGTTATTATGTATCAAATCTGTTTATTTCCACTTTTAGGGCCTGTTGCACCAACCCCCAATCAATATTTGATTGGCCCATCACAATTGATTGCTTCATTTTCGTAAGGTGTTGCTTTAAAATAACATATAAAAAACAATCTCCAAGTGTACAGTGTGTTTTGTGGGCCGAACGGAGCCGAACAGTCACGGAAGCGGCCGAACTGCGCCGTGTGATCTGATCGGGCCGTCGTTCATCAGTTTCCGGCAAGATGTGAAGAGAGTCAGACGTCAGCGACCAAGCACCAAGCGGTGCAAGAGGGGGCATTACAATGGAGCTCCCTCCTCCCCATCTACTTGGATTTCCTGCCAGCAAGGCACCCGCCTTGTGGACCAGAGGCATAGGAGACATAGTGCATAGGAGCGCCCACGCAGGGGCTCCAACGTGTGGAGGCGTCCGCCTCGTGAGCCACCGCTAGCCTGGGGCGCTGCCCCAGGCCATTCAGTTCAGAACTCCAGCCAACAGAGTAGGGAGTGTCTTACTGACAAGGTCGGGCCATTCCCTTATTTCCCCTTTTTCCCCATATTACTAAAGTAAATAAACCCTTATTTGTTCATGTTAAACTTATCTTTTCATATACAACCTTCCCAAAATACAAGTAAGCAATACAAAAGAAAGAACCCCACGCCCTGAGAGTGATGCTGATGAGAGCTAGCCGGAAGTAAGTATCCTGAAGGTACATCCTGGAGATACCTTTCCATGTAAACATAACAAAGGACCTCGGTTAAATATTTCTCGGAAGTGGGTAATAATATGATGGAATTTGAACGGGAAAGATGACGTACATCAGCTGATTTACATACATGCAACAATTTTTTTTATTTAATGGCAGAAATCACACTTTTTTTTTTGTCTGATTGAAGTTTGGTGCAACAGGCCCTTATTGTTATTTTATTGAGTCGTTACTAACATTTTCGGACATCCTCATTTTTGTCATAGTTTGTCAGTCATAATTTCTTACCCGAAGCTGGAGAATGAGAATCCCTGAAACAGGAGTGACATTAGCGGAGAGAACCATTTTTTACAATATTGGTAGGGGGCTGTCCATATATTACGTCATTCGCATTAAGGGGGGGGGGAGTCTGGTCTGCGGATGATGGCAAATGATTACGAGTACCAAAAGTGACGTCGTTCTTGTAAATACCAATTTCTACAAAATATTATGTAAGTAATATAACATTATTAATTATTAAGCTCATCCATTATTACAGCAAGAGATGGAGGGGGGGTCTTTAGATAATGACTATAGGATGATTGTAAAGGGGGGGGGGCGAATCTAATCTAAGCTGCAAAGATATATATCATTTAAGATTTACACTAAATGCATTCCCACAAGCAGATATGTATAATTTCGCGCTAACACATGCCGCATGTGGACCTACAATATAAAAACCCAATCTCAAATGAACATAAGCCTTGCAACTCTTGCCGTCCTTCCCTGAAACAGGGGTGACATTGGCAAAGTGAACCAATTTTTATATTATGGGTGGTCAGCCGCATAACAACCTATAAGTCAAGGAACATACATGACAAATTACATTTTTAAAATCAAAGAATAAAAATAACAATATATACATGGACATAAAAAACTAAATCATAAAACCAATTTCACTTTAACAAACCCTAGCCGCCAACATCACAGATCAACCGCCATTTCTTTCTATCCTTGCATACTTCTTTCATTTCCTCCAGAGTCATAACCTTCTTCATACAAGCTCTTCTTTTATTATGACTCTGGATATTCCATTCATTCGCAATTTCGGATATTTGGTCCATCCATACCTTTCTCGGTCTTCCTCTACCACGACATCCATCTATTCTACCAACATATACTTTCTTCGTCAGTCTTTCCTCATTCATTCTCTCCATATGCCCAAACCATCTTAACAAACTTCTTTTAATCTTCACTTTCACACTTTCTTTTGCACCACATTCTTTTCTTACAAAATCATTCCTCACCCTGTCACTCCGTTTTTTCCCAATCATACTTCTTAGAAAGTCCATTTCAACAGTATGGACTTTACTAATTTCACTTTCATTCACCGTCCAGGCCTCGCTTCCATACATTAAGGTGGGTAAAAGTATGCCACTCGAAAATCGGCCAAAATCGATGACGCAATTTATGAACGGCCCCTAGTCAGATTCATACCAACCTATAAGTCAAGAAACACAAACAATTAATTACATTTAATTAAATTCTATTAAACTGTATAAAACCATTGAAAAATCACAATTCTATTAATTTTATTTTGATTAATAATTACTTACGTTTTCGATCATGTTGATCATCATCAAGAAGAATAACAATTATGTTTTAAAATATCATTAGGTATAAAATAAAATTAACTATTTAAAACAGACTCTAATGTCTCGATTTCATAGATTTCTTCTCACAAGCAAAGTAAGAAAATATAAGTTGCTCAATTTTACTCATAGATATTTCCAATACATACTGGTCAACACACAATATGCTATACTTATCGTTTCTGTACATTTTTTTCCTCACATCTTCTTACACTATGAGTTTACAACAAACTTGCCAGTCTGCACTAGGGTGCAGCATCTCTGGACGCATAAAAAGCTTCCTCGTGGACTGAGCCTCAAGTATAAAACCTTAACGTCTCTACTCAGCCATAGCGTTTTATTAAGAAATTAAAGTTTTCACAGGTCCGTAGTCTAGTGGTAACGCTTTGGACCAATTTTAAGGTAAAACTGAATAGGCACCGATCCACAGATTTGGGAAATCGTAGATAAAACATTGTATCAGGTGAAACTTTTTAAAGTAAGTATGTCAACTAATAGATTTTGTAGGGTTTGTGTATTCACACAGTGAAAATTCATTTTATTTAAAAAAAAATTTTTTTTTCTAAAACGTAGTTTAATAAATTGTGTTGTGCTTTAATAAACATTTTATTTTTTGACCCTCGGATGTTTGAATTAATTTATTTTAATTATTATTTTTTTTTGTTTTCTTTCTTTTAATTTTTTTAATTTTTGACTGTTTTATTTAATTTAAATTAAGTTCATCTTTATTGTACCTATACCCACCTATTTATTTGAATTTATATAATTTTGATCTATGGTTTGTTCTTAATAATTTTAAATTGACATACATCACTCTTGATAATGAACCTGAGTATTGAAGGTCGAAAGTGCTCGAGATATAAAATATTATTGGGAAAATTAAACTACGTTTTAGAAAGAAAAAAAATTATTTTAAGTCAACTAATTATCATGAAAACATTCTAAGCAACAGGATTTTCACACGTTTTTTTCTCGTATAAAATTGGAAAAAGGTGCATTTATCTGAGAAATACATGTTACGTTCATATGCCACTTATTCAGTTTTACCTTTGAAGTATCAAAATGAGTTTCCAAGTTGTGGTAGTCTTTGCCCACGTATAGAAATATTTACACGTCCAGTATATACTTTTTTATATGATCCTTTTTATGTTCTCTTTAATTTTTACAATCTTAAATGCTACTATTCAATCGGTTTATTTTATATTACTGGTCACGTATTGCACTCCCCGCTTGACTTTATTGATACAACTAAAAAAGTGAACTAAGCCTACTGCCTATAAAAGTGTATTATGAAAATATTAAATAGGTTCTTCCCGCCACATGCGATACCCTTCAGGGATAACGCGGCAATAAGTTACACTCTATGTGTTGCTTAGTCGCATTTTTTGCGTCAAGACTTTTTATAAAAAGTATGTTTTATTATTCGTTTTCCTTGACTTGTAGGTTGGTATAAGGCTGACCAACCATACTGTGAAAAATGGTTCACTTTGCCAATGTCATCCCTGTTTCAGGGATGGTCAGCAAGAGCTGCACGGCTTATGTCCATTTGAGATTGGGTTTTTTTATATTGTAGGTCCACATGCAGCATGTGTGAGCGCGAAATTATGCGTGTCTGCTTGTGGGAATGCATTTAATATGAATCTCAAATGATACATATCTTTGCAGCTTAGATTTAGGTGTTTTTTTTTCTCAATAAAACAAATAAAAGCACCTCTAGCGAACGTTTAAGTTTACGTTTAAGCCGCGGGGGTCGAGTTGAAAAGTGAAGTTTTATGGTTCGGGGCATTCCGGTCACGTAGGGCAGCGGGAAACTTTGACAATATGTCGGGCCAGCCTAATGACGCGAAGACAGACGCGGGGATCGCTCATATGTGAGGAGACATACATATAGCGGAAATATAATAAGTAATAACTAAATCGGACAAGAATTGCAATGGAATCACAACAAACAAACCGCGAAAACAACTTCCAGTTTGATGTCATCCAGCCGAATTACAAGAAAGGAAGTGTAGCTTTGCGGGAGACTCTAGAAGACAGAATAATCTAAAATGATGTGGTGGTGATATGGTGGTTGCTGTCCTGATCCTTTGTAGCAGGGCTGTTAGCTGCGTAGTGTGTTTTATTGCCGATGTTTTGTTGAAAACAACTTGTGACGCCATCCAGCTGAATTACAAGAAAGGAAGCGAAGCAATATTTTTAAGGAATCCTTTGCGGGAGACTCCCTAGATTTCAAAGAATCTTAAATAAAGTGGTGTTGATGTGGTGGTTGCTGTCCTGATCCTTTGTAGCAGGGCTGTTAGCTGCGTAGTGTGTTTTATTGCCGTTGTTTTGAGACACTGAAAGATTGTGACTTATTGGTGTTGATTAGAACAGGATCAAATTGGGGTGGAAACGCAGATACCGGTAACTCGTTCCATAATTGGGCAGTTTGGCAAAATAATGAGTCGTGAAAAAAACAAGTTTTTATCGTACTGATGTCGACTGCAAAGGGACGAATGTGAGCCGTTCTACGAGTTGCCCTTGTTGTGACGAGAGGAGGATATGTACACATAAACTTAACTTTTCTTAATTTATTGTTAATTTTACTTTCTGGCCAGTTGTGTTGCACGCATGTAAGGCTTGAAGTCTAACTCAGAAACAAGACAAGTCTTTAAGAAAAAAATGTTTGACGCATTCTCGGGCCTGTAACTGAAGGTGACAGATGGTGCATCTGTACCAACTTGGAGCTGATTTCTATGTTTTAAAATTCAAACATAGTTTTGGTAATGAAATCAAGAAAATTTCAGTGGGCTGGACATGAAGTACGTGCAGAGGAATCCATGATAATCAGAAATGTCTTTGATGGTGCTTCATCTGGTGTTAGACCACTCAGACGTCCCAGGATAGACAATGTGGGTGGGCAGACAATGTCGAGGCCAGCGCGGAAGTCCTGGGAGTATGGAGACCATGGAGGGAAGCAGCACAAGACAGAGAGTCTTTGAAGATTGAGGTATAGAAGGTTCTGAGCCTTCAGGGCTTGTGAATTGGATCTATAATATAATCTATAATCTAAGTTGCGAGGATATATTCATTTAAAGCTCTCAAATGCATGCCCACAAACAAACACGTGTAGTTCGCGCTACAAATGCTGAATGTGTACTTACAAATAAAACCCAAACCTCAAATGAACATAAGCCCTACAACTTTTGCCGACCTTTTCTGACACAGAGGGGACATTGGCAAAGTGAACCATTTTTAACAGTATGGGTGATCAGCCTCATACGAACCTATAAGTCAAGGAATACAAATAATAAATAACATTTAAGTATAAAAAAAGAACAAAACCTTAAAAAGAAATCTACACACAAAAAGTCAATAATTTTCTACACAAAAAATGTAACAAATGAATAAGCCAACATTGCGAATCAACATTGCAGATTAGCCGCCACTTCTTCCTGTCCTTGCATACTTATTTCATTTCATCCAGAGTCATAACCTTTTTCATACCAGCCCTCCTTTTATTATGACTCTGGATATCCCATTCATTCTTGATTATGGATTGAGTGAGTAAATTCTTTTTTACTTTCATTAAATCATAAAAGCTAAATTACTTCTGAGTGTGATTTCTTCTGTTCAGCTCCTTGCACAGTCACACTTTGTTTGACAAGTTCGCCTAGGGGAATGGTGACACAGGGGTCGACACAACACTAATGTGCAATGACTTGTGACGTCATACATACCGTTACTCCTACATTAGATTTGTAATGTTACACCACTTAACGGAATCTCATAAGTTAAATACATTAGAAACAAATATAAGGGTGATTTTGTACAGAATTAAAAACGCATTCCATAAAACGTCTTGTATGAAAAACGGGATCCCCAATATTTTCTTAAACACGTAACCGACGTTATCAGGAGATGTGTCACTTCTACGACAAATAAGCACAAACTTTACACACCTAATCTAATCTAATCTAAGTTGCAAAGATATGTTACATTGGAGATTCACTACATGCATTCTCACAACCAGACACGTACAAGTTCGCGCTTGCACATGCCGCATGTGAACCTACAACATAAAAACCAAATCTCAAATAAACATTCACCCTGCTCTTGCCGTCCTTCCCTGAGACAGGGGTGACATTGGCAAAGTGAACCATTTTTACAGCATGGGTGGTCAGCCGCATACCAACCTATAAGTCAAGGAACATACACGGCAAATTACATTTTATAAATCAGTAAATAAGAATATTATCAAAACTAAACACAAAACAAATTCCAACAAACCCTAGCCGCCAACATTACAGATCAACCGCCATTTCTTTCTGTCCTTACATACTTCTTCATTTCCTCCAGAGTCATAACCTTTTTCATACAGGCTCTTCTATTATTATGACTCTGGATATTCCATTCATTCGCAATGTCGGATATTTGGTCCATCCATACCTTTCTCGGTCATCCTCTACACACATGCTTATAAAACAATCAACAACAAATCTCCTGATCAAGCCGACAAAATGTTGAGAAACCCATTTTTCTCTCTATCAGGGTTCGTAACATCCACAGGTAACATCCCTTTTAATTGTATTAAAAATTCTTCATACAACCGTTATCGCATATATTTTAATTAAAAAACATAGTGTCATAATAAAATACACATACCTATTTGTACAGATAGTTACGTTAATTTTAAATGAACAATTACTTACAAATACACCTGTTTGCTTGTAAATGCTAATACTTAAATATAAATTTACATATATTTAACTTAGATTGCAGAAGTATACTTTCAAATGTCATACTATCAAGTAAACGGTGGACCGGTCCGTAGTCCAGTGGCAACACATCGGACTCGTAAATGGAAGGTTGTGGATTCGGATCCCGGCGGAGCACAAAAATATACCATTTATATTTCGAATGTGCTCTTCGCAGAGTTGAAAAATTCATAAACCTGTACCAAAGACCGGTCACTGAAAGGTCCATCCAACCTTACAACAACTGGGTCTTGCTTGAGAATTGGCGCTTTCTACATCAACGACCAAGCTCGCAGAGGGCTCTTGAGGTGTGATACACACAAAAACAGCGCTCACCAAATAAATCATCCTAATAATATTATTACTTTACACATTTACAACAAACCAAAAAATAATTACCAAAATCATTCCAAACACAAATTGCACGTAGAGTCAAAAAGTGTGCAATTCAGTTCAACCGCACAACTACTCGTATCTGCATTAATTCGGACATAAATCTGTGCATCCCCCTGCCCACCTGGGCACCCCCTCGCCTAATTTACTAGCGCTAGTAATCCGCGCTGAAATATTAATACCCCAACTGATCCGGCCGGATTACGCCGCGTCACCATTACTCATATTCGGAGCTTAGCAGTGTTTGTTTTGCCTGCGACACATTTTCCCTCTCGACAGATATTGTTTCGAATGTCTTTGCTAATCGTTACAAATTGGGCTTAGCTGCCGGCAGCTCAATCTGTCCGCGCCAATTAATGCGACTGTGAAATGTGAATCTCTCCATGGCTCAATGATAAGAGTGCGCTTTACAATATGATCATTTTTAGTAAACTGCTTTCATCATCATCTCTCAGCACCAAAACAAGCGACTCAAGTTCAGAAACTCCATCTGGACAATTGATAATCTCAGTAAGGATGCTGCATCCTATTGGAAGTCGATGTGGGAGAAAAAAATACTTTAAAAATCCCTCTACCACACCAGGAGGTCCCAGGATCTTCGGGGAAGACTATGGACGACCTTAAATAGGATCGGCACTGAGCAAGGTCGTTGCAACTCTTGCTCCATGGATGGGGATTAGCTCCATATTTAGGGTGTGGCTGTGGGGCGGAGAACCAGACTGTCCGGAACATAGTGGAGCAGTGCCCCATCAGAAGACAGCCTCCTTGCCTGAAAGACCTCCATGAAGCCACGCCAGGAGCAGTGAAGTGGACGGAGGGCTTGGATATTCGCCTTTGACGCGGCCCAATGGCCAAGAAATTTATTGCGCTTGCCAGCCATACGCAAAGAAAAAGAAAAGAAAGAGACAGAATGATCACATGAAGTATCTGTGATGTGATCCATATCCTGTTCAACTTTTAGCGCACTTCTATCGAAGATCGTTGATTATCGTGGCTATTTTGACCTTATTGTTAGATGCTGCGTTTTAAAACAGGGACTTGATGCTTTTGATGAACCATTGTCGCCGGTTTTTCAGCCACGATGTCCTTCGGCGTCCCTGATGTCTTCTCCCCTCATTCTTACCCTGTACGATAAGATGGAGAAAACGGTGTTTTTAATTTCTCAAAATATGACCAAAGTACATAAGCTTTTTCTGCTTAATCCATATAGTTGTCCAGAAAGTTTGTACTTGAACATAATTAAAATATTCCATACGTTAAATATTTACAAAATGTGGCCTACAAAGCCCGTTTCATAATTAAGTTATATTAATCTCATCTAAGTTGCAAATATATATATGTAAAATTAAAGATTCACATTTTCACAAACAGACACGTATAAGTTCGCGCTTAAGGTTATACGAGAGTTTAAGAAGATTATTAATATCGGGACTAAAGAACCTCTTTAATTGTTTTATGAACTAAAATCGTAATTTTATGTCAAATAACTTTGACTCATCATGATTAGATGGCGTTACTCCCCAGCGTTTTAGTTTTTATAAACTTTTGGATAAACGCTATGGCTGTGTAAACGCTTTTAGAATTCACCGGTAGGGCTTAGAAACTTTTCTTAGCCATTTTGTGTTTCTTTTTTATAATACATCAAAAAAATCCTGACTTTAATTAAAAGCAATAAGTTGTACATTTTTTAAATAAAAGTATTTACTTTATTTCGAAATAAATTAATTTATTATTTGTTACACATTTCATTTTTCACAAAATTGTATAGAAAGTAACACAACGCTCCTTGAGAGCGTTTTACTTTTTATATAATTAATTGTGAATCTTCAGATAAAAGATTCAGCACACATAATAGTGTTGTATGAGTGTTGTACACAAACTTTAACAATTTATTGCATCTTGAATACAAACACGGATTTGTGTGCAGAGCATTATTTTTATTTACCAGTGCGACGTTCTGCTGTTCTGCCCTGCTTACCAAAAAGGAAGTATCTGCAAAATATTTGTTTTGAGATAATCTACTTCAAACTTGAGTTTGTTGGGCTAACTTATTTAAATTTAAAGATTTCAGTTTCAATTTTTTACCATGGTTTTTGTGAGTGACCTTTTACGTATAACTATTAAAAAATATGAAAATAAATTAACAATTCACAAAATTATAACACTTACTGCTTTTTGGTTATAAGAAAAACTAAGCATAAAAGCAGTAAGTGACAGATACTACCTACTTTTTTTCTTAGCAAATGTACAATTAAAGAGGCAGTAAGTGCTTTATTTCTGCTTAAAGTGATTTTTATAGCAATGAAACAAAGCAGGTTAACTTAAATATTTTACTTATCTAATCTAAGCTGCAGAGATTTATATCAATTCTAATCTAATCTAATGTAAGTTGCAAAGATATGTTACATTGGAGATTCACATTACATGCATTCTCACAACCAGACACGTACAAGTTTGCGCTTGCACATGCCTCATGTGAACCTACAACATAAAAACCAAATCTCAAATGGACATACACCCTGCAACTCTTGCCGTCCTTCCCTGAGATAGGGGTGATATTGGCAAATTGAACCATTTTTACAGCATAGGTGGTCAGCCGCATACCAACCTATAAGTCAAGGAACATACACGACAATTTAAATCAATAAATAATCATTTCTATGGACATCAAAACTAAAACAAATTCCAATTTTATAAACCCAAGCCGCCAACATTACAGATCAACCGCCATTTCTATCTTTCTTTACATACTTCTTTCATTTCCTCCAGTCTTTGGTAAAGGTTTATGAATTTTTCATCTCAGCGAAGAGCAAATTTGAAAATATAAATGGTATATTTTTTGTGCTCCGCCGGGATTCGAACCCACGCCCTTCCATTCTTGCCACATATACTTTCTTCGTCAGTCTTTCCTCATTCATTCTCTCCATATGCTCAAACCATCGAGTATGTAGTAGTTATGTAATATTATATAGAAAGAAGTACTTAAGCAAAATATTTTTTTTTTTGAGATACGAGGTTTTGAAAGTAAGGCGACGATATTCTGACACCGCGAAATAATTTATGTTTTGCCAATGAATCTTTCTAGTGGAATACCTGTATATACGTATTTTACTAAACCACAGCCACTCGTGCATTTCCGTCGATATACGAAGATATACGAGTATACCCGAAGTGTAAAATTCTCGTAACTATAGGAAATAGACCGCATGCGAAAAATGTATCGAATCTTAAACAGCATCTCGAGCTGGCGTTTTGGTTTTCATGCATTTTTGTACCTGTTTGGTCCAGTTTTAACGTAAACGCTTGAACTCCGTTACACTTAAATTTCGGACTCATAATTTTTTGGTCAAAAACGGAGGAGATATTATATTTAAAGCCAGTTCACGAATCCGCCACAGTTTATCCGTGGCGCCAAAGACTGGATCATTTTTTGTATGAAAATCTTTCTTTTTCCATTATTAGTTATAAATTAGAGGAGAAAAAATAAAACAAGTAATGCATTGAAAACATAAAAAATATCACTTCAAATCCTAAAAGGAAAATAAACCATTAAAAGACGAATTTAGCTACAATATCGTATGCAAAATTTGGGTACTTTTTAAATAATCATAAAAAATCAATGAAAAGTAAAAAAAAACAACTAACAAGTAGAAAAAATAAAACTAATCAAAATGAATGTTTTGAAATAAAAAAAAGTTAGGATTTATTCATAAGAACAGTGGAAATCTCCATTTAAGGTATCTCCGTAAATAAAATTATTTTGAATTGGTATTTTATGGAAAAAAATACCTTATTTTATGTGTTAATTTAAACTGGAGAAAAAATACTACCTTACCATTCAAAATATGGGTTATTTCGGTCATCAAAGTTGGGCGCGCTGACCTCTCAATCACCCTTAAACATGCCGCATGTTGAACTTACCAATATAATTCCATTTTTTAAATTTATACTCATAGAGAAATTTTACATAAATCAGATGCCGATATATCAACACCAAGTTATCCTAAAAGGTGGAAAGATAGCTGGACGTTGTCATCTCAGAATCAATGAAGCGATATGTTATTTTTTTGGAATCACGGACCGAAGAAACAAAGTGAAGGAAAAAAGAACTCACACTTTTATAATTTAAAGACGTATCAGTTGTGTTGCTTATATTTCGCAGTGTATTTTCTTTCCACACTCACGCTTTAATACATGCAAAAGACGTTGTTCTTTTTACGCAAAGGGGGAAGGATGTTTTCATCCGCGCGCCAAATTGTGTGCCCTAATACTCGGCGTTATAGCGCATTACGCGCGTCATACGAGGCTATTACATTTTTTCGCGCCAAAACAGGAGATACCTCCCTTCCATCCAACTCCCCCAAACCACCCCCCCCCCTTCTTTTCTAACTCCCCTGTTTCGAAAAAAAGAGGGGGGAGTTGAAAAAAAGCGAGATAAGTTAACAGCTCTCGGCTCGCGCGACGAGTCCGTGATTTAATACTATTTGCATAAAGCGACCCCCCTTGCATCCCCCCCCTTATCCCAGAAGCCGGGGGGGGGGGGAGGTGAACAGGGAAAGCTACTCCCCCCCCTCGAAACAACATAAAGCTGACAGTACACTTTGTACAATATACATTTCACTTATTTTTTTTTCTAAAATCATAAAGTAAAATTACAATTCCTTGACTTACGTGTATAGGTTGATAAGAGGCTGACCAGCTGAACTGTAAAAAATGGTTCCCTTTACCAATGTTACCCCTGGTTTAGGGGAGGTCGGCAACAGTTGCAGGGCTTATGTTGATTTAAGGTTTGGTTTTTTTTTTCAATGTGCAGCGTGTGTTCTAAGCGTGAACTTACACGTGTCTGCTTATTGGAATCGATTGCATTGAGAATAAATAAACCTTAAATGTCTCTTTGCAACTTGTATTACAGAAAATGCCCAATGTATTAAAATCAATGATTAACATACACGCCCACAGCAGAAACTGTGAAAACGCATGTGTACTCAGCAAATTAAGAATTTATACGACAATATTTCTAACAGAATACAGAAAGTCTACATATATATTGGTCCGTAGTCCAGTGGTAACACTTCGGACTCGTAAATGGAAGGATGTGGGTTCGAATCCCGGCGGAGCACAAAAAATATACCATTTATATTTTCAATTTTGCTCTTCGCTGGGTTGAAAAATTCATAAACCTTTACCAAAGACAGGTCATCAAAAGGTCCATTCAGCCTTACAGCAACTGGGTCTTGCTTAAGAATTGGCGCTTTCTACAGCGACAGCCAAGCTCGCAGAGGGCTCTTGAGATGTGATACACACAAAAACAGCGCTCACCAAATAAATCAGCCTAATTTATTTTTTTAATAAATGGGTTTCATTTTGTAAGCCATATATTTTTTTTATAATTTATTACTATTTTTTTCCAAACACAATGATCGGTTGTAGCAGGGGCTTTGCCTTGTTTGGGTGCAGGTTCCAGCCACCCTTATCTGTGACACAAATCGCTTGGATTTATATCTGAGGGGAGGCCCCCCCCCCGCACGGGGGATGGACAAATTCCTCAGTTTCGATTATGAAATTTTTCAAAACAAATTAATTTCCCGGCTGGTAAGTTTGTGGTTATTGCCACCATTAATAACACATCCCATTGTTGGGTTTTATACCTTGGGGTCTCTCGCGACTTATGTACTGACAGGTCTTATTTTATTTATTTATTAAATACTACAAGCAATAGAAAAAATAACTATTCATTTTATTATTAATAGTAATAAACTTTTCTTTGTTACTTACGCGCTTACAAATGCAAGAGCATAAGCGACATAAACTAAATTGTTCAGAAGAGCAGTTTAAAGTTTGAGATTGCAGAAAAATGGCATAACTTTTATATGCAATTTATGGCAATAACTAATCATATCGGTAAAATCAAAACAGCTCTAAAATTAAAAAAGTTAAGGCATATATTGGCATTCCTGCTAATGTGGTTTTACGATGTTGTACGATTTTTTTACGACAAGCGCCTTTAGGAAAAAAAAGCCAAAATTTTGTCAGTTACACTAAAACCATACTTGGAAAACGCAGTTGTTTGCTTGGGCAAAGACAACACAAAAATCATCGTAGAGCTATGGGAGTTAGTGCATTAGAAAGAGCGGAAAATTTCAAGTAGGATAGCATTCATAATTAATTTTTAACCAAAATGTCGCTTATCTTATGCCGCTGCTCTTTAACCGTCGAAATGTAGGTACTTAAAAATTTAAATCCAAACCTCAAATGAACATAGGCCCTGCAACTTTTGCCAACCTCTTCAGAAACAGGGATCATATTGGCAGAATGAACCATTTTTTACAGTATGGGTGGTCAGCCTCATACCGACCTATAAGTCAAGGAATACAACTTTAACTAAGCTAAGCTACACATATGGTGTAACTTCTTGCCGCGTTATCTCCGAAGGGGTCGCATGTGGCGAGTTGAACCTATTTATTTTTACAGGTAAGGAGGCCGGCCTTACGCCAACCACTTCAGTTGAAGTGGAGGTTTCCCAGCTCTCGAGAGGGCTGGTACTCATTTCTTGTGAAGGCTGAGTAAACCTTGCCGGTATTTTATTTTGGGGTTTGACTTAAACACCGAAACGGGAAATCATTTCTGACACCCTCGGTAGGATTCGAACCCGAGCTCACGGCATGGAATGCAAGCACTCTACCTATATTTAGGTATATTAGTCTTAAAAACTCTTATAAAAAAAATCAATAGAAATTTCAATTATTAATGACATAAAATTATGAATGAATAAACCGCCAACATTACAGATTAGCCGCCATTTTTTTTATCTGTCCTCACATACTTTTTTCATTTCATCCAGAAATCATTTTGAATTCCATTATTTAGTAATGCAACAACTATTTGCCTGTATTGCGGTCTCGCCGATGAGCACAGCTAGGCAGCGTCCACCCTTGTTTTTGTTTATCTGGGATGTTCGCCGCTGCTCCTTTCGTATTCCTCACATTCGTTTGCGGCGGGATTTGCGCCTGCCCTCCAAACACCTGACGACAGGCTTATACCGGAGGGTGAGAAGAACGCAGGGCCTTCGTGCATGCGCACATGCAAAACCGGGAAACGGGAAAACGAGGAAACGGGAATAACGGGAAAGGGAAACGGTAATACCGGGAAACTGTAATACCTGGAAACGGGAATACCGGGAAACGGGAATACCGGGAAACGGGAATACCGGGAAACGGGAATACAGGGGAGTCTAAATCTAAATCTAAGCTGCAAGGATATGTATCATTTGAGATTCATATTAAATGCATTCCCACAAGCAGACACGCATAATTGCGCGCTCACACTTGCCGCATGTAGACCTACAATATAAAAAACCCAATTCTAAAATGAACATAAGCCCTGCAACTCTTGCCGACCTTCCCTGAAACAGGGGTGACATTGGCAAAGTGAACCATTTTTTACAGTACCAACCTATAAGTCAAGGAATACGAGTAATAAAAAACATTTAAGTATAAAAAAAAAAACAACAACAAAATCTTAAAAATAAATCCATACAAAAAAAGTCCAAATTTCTTATGAAAAAAATGTAGAAAACTAATAAACCAACATTACTAATCAGCATACATCAAATAACATTCATTTAATTTTATGAACTACACCCACATCTAGCTTTTGGAAATTATTTTATAAAAATATATTTGTAACCATTCTGCTCCTGAAGATGCCTCATTAGGCGAAAATGTTCGAGCAAAAACAAAAAGAATAAAGTAAATTAAAGCCATGTTTTAACATTTCATTTTTTTTAATATTACGAAAATATTAATGCCGGGATCACTTTTCTCATTTCTTTCTTACACTTTGCCCGCCCTGGCAGCGGACTTTAAGTTACGGCAATACCAACAAATGGGATCTGTTTCCGCGGACAAGAAGATTTCCAAAACATATCGTTCTGGAAGCGATAAAGAGATGTCTCACCCGCGTACACACTACACATGTAGCCTAGATAAAGTCTTTTATAATATCTGTGAAAAACATATTTGTACAAATCTTAGGTATATTTAAAAATCTATATTTAAAAACTTGATAAACTAATATTCAAGACACCTGATGGAGAGACCTAAAAAAAAAAAACGCAACTAAGCTTCACATATAGTGTAACTTCTTGCCTGCGTTATCCCCGAAGAAATCGCATGTGGCGATTCGGGACCTATTTATTTTTACGGATAAGGGGGCGGGCCTCACATCAACCACTTTCAGTTGAAGTGGGGCTTCCCAGCTCCCGGGGGGGCTGGTTCTCATTTCTTGTGAAGGCTTAGTAAACCTTGAGATCGAACCCTTGCTCTCGGCTTGAAATGCAAGCATTCTACCAATTGAGCTATCGACCTTTTTACGAGTTTGGTCGTCGTCGCTACAAAGCGCCAATTCTCAAGCAGGACCCAGTTGCTGTAAGGCTAGATGGACCTTTGGTGACTGATCTTTGGTAAATTTGAAAATACCGGGCGTTAGTTGTGTTTCGCGAACCTAGGTCTCTCCATCAGTTAAAGGTTTCTTGAATATTAGTTTATCAAATTGTTTACGATTTTTAAATAAAAGATTTGTAAAATATTGTTACGATTATTGTTACGAACAAGCTCGCAGAGGGTTCTTTGTTGTAGAGGACTCTTTCTTGTAGAGGACTTATTCTTGTAGAGGACTTTTTCTTATAGAGGACTCTTTTTTGTAGAGGACTCTTTCTTGTAGAGGGCTCTTTCTTGTAGATGACTCTTTCTTGTAGAGGACTCTTTCTTGTGGAGGACTCTTTCTGGTAGAGGACTCTTTCTTGTAGAGGGCTCTTTCTTGTAGATGACTCTTTCTTGTAGAGGACTTTTTCTTGTGGAGGACTCTTTCTTGTAGAGGACTCTTTCTTGTAGAGGGCTCTTTCTTCTAGAGGACTCTTTCTTTTAGAGGACTCTTTTTTGTAGAGGACTCTTTCTTGTAGAGGACTCTTTCTTGTGGAGGACTCTTTCTGGTAGAGGACTCTTTCTTGTAGAGGGCTCTTTCTTGTAGATGACTCTTTCTTGTAGAGGACTTTTTCTTGTGGAGGACTCTTTCTTGTAGAGGACTCTTTCTTGTAGAGGGCTCTTTCTTCTAGAGGACTCTTTCTTTTAGAGGACTCTTTTTTGTAGAGGACTCTTTCTTGTAGAGGGCTCTTTCTTGTAGATGACTCTTTCTTGTAGAGGACTCTTTCTTGTGGAGGACTCTTTCTGGTAGAGGACTCTTTCTTGTAGAGGGCTCTTTCTTGTAGATGACTCTTTCTTGTAGAGGACTTTTTCTTGTGGAGGACTCTTTCTTGTAGAGGACTCTTTCTTGTAGAGGGCTCTTTCTTCTAGAGGACTCTTTCTTTTAGAGGACTCTTTTTTGTAGAGGACTCTTTCTTGTAGAGGACTCTTTCTTGTAGAGGGCTTTTTCTTGTAGAGGACTCATTCTTGTACAGGACTCTTTCTTGTAGAGGACTCTTTCTCGCAGAGGTGTGATTCATAGAAAAATAGCGCTCACCAAATAATGTATCCTAATATTAATAATATCCATGTTAGTCCAGTGGCGTAGATACCGCCCTCGTTAAGGGGGCGCCCCGGGTTCGGGTTTAAAGACGACATCATCGTTATTGCGCGGTCACCCAAGTCTTTGTTACGCCACATACAATATAGCAGACCATCCACTTGCTACGGATTCAAAATATACTTTTTGTTTTTGTTTTTTGTGCAAAACGGGTTTCCCTTTTAACAGCGTGCTCTCACAGCAATCAACACGCTGGGAGAAATAATAATGCTAGTTTTTTAAGTTTACTTAAATTGCAATCAAAAATGTCTATTTTAGAATCGTTAATGAGTTTTACACTCCGAGACACAGAATGTTTCATTAGTCCGGCTTTTCAGCACATGAAATAGGTCACGTCCTCGCCCACGGTTTTAGTCGTCAGGCATTTATAGTCTGTAACTCTCCAACAGGGTGGGACTGTCTATTAAGCCGTTGATGACTTTATGAGAAAGCACCATAAGGGATCCGTTGCGCCAGGTTTCCAAGCTCCTTTCCGGCATTTGCAAGCGCGAACTTGTACGTGTCTGCTTGCGAGAATGCATGTAATGTGAATCCCCAGTGTTACATATCTTTGCGACTTATAATAGATTAGATTTACAACTGTTCATTTTTCTGGATATCTCGTTGTGGACGGCCTGCCGTGTTGTCATATGAATGGCCGACGGGAATCTGTTGCGAATCTTCACGGCTGTCCGCCCATCCACCGCATTATTACAAGGAGGATAAAAAACATATTACTGCGCCCTCGTGGTCAAGGGGCGGATGAAATATGTCGTATTACACTATCAAATCAAATATTCAACTTGTTATTATACTTCTTATGTCATAAACATATTATACTCGTACATAAAGTGACTGTATAAAACCGCGAGAAATATTTGTAAAGTAAAACACGTCTGAATTCTTGCTTCTATGTGCTTATAATAATCTATCTATCTATGTTCTTAGTTGCACAAATATATATTAACATTTTAAATTCATAATAAATGCATGCCGACAAACCGGCACGTGTAATTTCGCAAATGCAGAAGCTGCATATTTGTACTTACAAATTAAAATCCAAACCTCTAATGAACATAAGCCCGGAAACTTTTAGAAAAGGTCCATACAGACTTACAAACACCGGGTCTTGATTGAGAATTGGCGCTTTGTCTTTGTAGCGACGACTTATCTTATCTAATATAATCTAAGTTGCAAAGATATGTTACATTGGAGATTCACATTACATGCATTCTCACAACCAGACACGTACAAGTTCGCGCTTGCACATGCCTCATGTGAACCTAAAAAAACAAATCTCAAATGGGCATAAACCCTAAAAACTTTTTCCGTCCTTCCCTGAAACAGGGGGGACATTGGCAAAGTGAATCATTTTTACAGCATGGGTGGTCAGCCTCATACCAACCTACAAGTCAAGGAACATACACGACCAATTATATTTTTTAAATCAATAAATAATAATACTTATCTATGGCGATCAAAACTAAGTAGCGACGACCAAGCTCGTTAAAAGTCCGGTTGATAGCTCCGTTGGTAGAATGCTTGCACTCCATGCCGAGAGCAAGGGTTCGATCCCCACCGAGGGTCTTAGAAATTATTTTGTTTATTTCAAACCCAATATAAATACTGGCAAGGTATACTCAGCCTTCACAAAAAAAGAGAACCAACTCCCAGGGAGCTGGGAAACCCCCACATCAACAGAAAAGTGGTGGTTGTGAGGCCAGCCCCCTCACCCGTAAAAATAAATAGGTCCCGAATTGCCACATACAACGCCTTTGGGGAGAACTTACTCTATATGTGTAGCTTATTTGCGTTTTTGTGTAGTCGTTTGGTTCTTTTTGTATTCTGTATAGCTTCTAAACAGGACTGTTTTTTTTTTGCTTAATTACTTGTTTAAATACAGATTCAGAAAATTAAATGAATTAGGATTACCTCTAATGAACAAGTATGTATGTTTTTGAGTAAATCTCTCTATCTACAACAGATTTAAATAAAAAATATTTGTTAAAGTTCACTTGTGTTTAATAAATAAAACTCGCTGTGAACTTTAACTAAGAATTTTTATTTAAATCTGTTAAAATGGACTTTCACAAAGTTAAAATCTACATAATACTCTCTATCTACTTATATATATATATATATATATATATAAGGATAATTTATTTATAAGGTACACATAATTGAAGAGCGCCGTTTTTGTGTGTGTCACACCTCAAATCCCGTATAAGATTTTTTGTAAAGATGCGTCTTAAGTGCTCCTTTAAAGATACCAACAGTTTTTGCCTTCCTCACATTAGGTGGTAGTCTGTTCCACTCCATTGGGCCCGCAAACCGGAAAGCACGGTCCCCAAAATTAGTGCGTGTCTGACGTGACGGCTGGACTAAGTCAACCGCCCCACACCCTGCAGATCTGAGAGTTTGGCGTCTCAAATCTATCTCAAAAGTTGAGAACATAGAGAACACCCTAGGCATTTCATCTTTAGTAACACGCCGACAACATGCTCAACTCATATGTATTTATAAAATCATTAATAGTATTTTCGACTCACCTTATCTTTTACAATGTATCAAATTAAATGTTCCAACGCGAAGATTTAGAATAAATGAATTGCTCTCCCTCAACTTTCATACTTCAAATTTAGGAGACTATTCTCCTATTAACAGAATGTGTCGTCTTTTAAATTCTTCCTCTCATCTAGATTTATGCGGCATGAGCCTGTCTGAATTCCGTAGAGCCTTGTTTTTCTGAGGAAAGTATAGGTATTTATTTGACTGTGCTTTTATGTAATATTAATCCTTGAATTATTTTCTTTTCTTTGTTATTCTTTGTAATTACCTTGCCATAAAATTATGTAATTGGACTATCATTGACAGCTTTGTAAACCATCAGACAAACACGGTAGCCCACCCTCCTATATTTGTAAGGGCAATTGCATTGTTTTTGTTATCAAATTTTCAGCCCGTCAAAAAGCTAAGCTCACATTGCAACGCGGCATGGCTTGTAAATGACGTTGTCCACAGTGCAGCATGTGACTGTATGTATGTTAACACAGACCTGTATTACAGAGCGGGCAACTGCGTCTGATGACTGCGGTGAGATGGGTCTGGTGCGTTTTAGCCAGAGCCTGATTTTGTCGTTTTATAAACGAATATTTTCCATTTTTTTGGACAATGAGCTGACATGCATTTGAGAACTTTAATGAATATATCCTTGCAACTTAGATTATAAATTATAAAAATGAATTAGGATTTCCTGTAATGAACAAAAAAAAAATGCGTTCCTTGACTTATAGGTTGGTATGCGGCTGACCACCCATACTGTAAAACATGGTTCACTTTGTCAATATAACTCCTGCTTCAGGGAAGGTCGGCAAGAGTTGCAGGGCTTATGTTCATTTGAGATTGGGTTTTTTATATTGTAGGTCCACATGCGGCATGTGTAAGCGCGAAATTATGCATGTCTGCTTGTGGGAATGCATTTAATATGAATCTCAAATGATACATATCTTTGCAGCTTAGATTTAGATTTAGATTTAGATGAACAAATATTTTCCAATTTTTTGGACAATGAGCTGACTACCCGTACTGTAAAAACTGTTCACTTTGCCAATGTTTCCCCAAAGTTGCAGGGCTTATAATAATAAAAATAATGAATCTTTATTCCAGCCTAGTCACGCGGATGGTGCAATACGTGACCAGCCATATTAAATTTTAAAGTTATTACAGAGGAAATACACGATAACAATATAGTAGCATAGATATAAGAAAAATAAGTAAAAGAAAAGAAAAAAGAAAAACAGAGAAAGAATAATGCATGTGAGAAAATATAAAAAATAAAGCATACGTAAGAAAAACTAGCAATAATCTAATCTAATCTAATCTAAGCTGCAAGGATAAATATCATTTAAAATTTATATAAAATGCATTCCCACAAGCAGACATGTATAATTTCGCGCTAACACATGCCGCATGTGGACCTACATAATAAAAACCCAAATCAAATTAACATAAGCCCTGCAACTCTTGCCGTCCTTCCCTGAAACAGGGGTGACATTGGCAAAACGGACGATTTTTTACAGTATGGGTGGTCAGCCGCATACCAACCTATACGTCAAGGAATAATACACAGAGATAAAGAAAAAAAATGCATATACATTGGTGCACGGAAACGAAATGTGTGGAAGTAACTGCAGAAACTATTACACTAGAGAATCAAAGTGATGGCTGAGTAAGCCTTAGACTCCTTGCCCAATGCTGCCATCTGCCCAACTCCCATTTCAGGCCTCTGGTTGCTACGATCAGAAATGATGACAAATATTACGTTTCTTTGAGACTTAAATTTTAATTTGCAAGTACACATGCAGAATTTTTAAGCGCAAACTTATACATGTCTGTTTATGGATATGCCTTTTTTTATTAATTTTAATTGTTAATATACCTTTGCAGCCTAGATTATATATATTGATAGATCAATGGTATATTTTTTGTTCTCCGTCGGGATTTGAACCCACAACCTTCCATTTACAAGTCCGAAGTACTACCACTGGACTACGAAAAACAGCTTCCAACAAACGCATCACCAGTTCTGGAATGAGAAGAAGACGAAAAGAAAGCGACAGAACCGTCCCAATCGCGCCAATAATCAGTGCGGGAAATGCAACTAATGCAGACAACGCAGTGGAAAAGTGCTAGGGGTGATGTGTAGGCTGGTGGCCGCCTTGCGAGCGCTGCAGCAGACAGCTGTTCACGTCAGGCCACCGCCTCGCCGCAAACAGCGCGCCCACCTGCGAAGTTGCAATATGCCACCCTGGTACCAACGACAGTTCACGTTTAACTCTATGCTTGAAAATGGTGTTCAAAATTGAAAACTGCGAATCCACACTAATAATAATATTAGGATGATTTATTTGGTGAGCGCTGTTTTTGTGTGTATCACACCTCAAAAGCCCTGTGCGAGCTTGGTCGTCGCTGTAGAAAGCACCAATTTTCAAGCAAGATCCAGTTGTTGTAAGGTTGGATCAACCTTTCAGTGATCGGTCTTTGGTAAAGGTTTATGATTTAATCAACCCAGCGAAGTGCAAATCGAAAAATATAAATGGTATTTTTTTGTGCTCCGCCGGGATTCGAAACCACAACCTTCCATTTACGAGTCCGCAGTGTTGCCACTGGACTACGGACCGGTCCAAGAAATGCTAACAACACGCGGTGTACCTGAGCGGTCGCTCATCCAGGTAGCATCCGCGCCCAATGTTGCTTAACTTCGGTGATCTGATGAGAACCGGTGCTTTCAACATGGTATCGTCGTTGACTAATGTTGGTAGAGTGCTTGTATTCCATCGGAGAGCTCGGGTTCGAATCCCAACCAGGGTACACAGCTTCTCACTCAAGTCCAGCAAGTTGGGGAAGTCGATCCTGAGGAGACAACCAAAATACATACAATGTGGATAACTCACATGTCCCATAATTTTTTTTTTAGGAATCCTGTGCGGGAGGCTCCCCAATTCTTTAAAGTCTTGGGGGTCTATGTCACCCTGGGAGGGTGCCGCAGAGGTGTTGCTTGTGTTGTTGCTTCTGTCGTTGCAAGGAAGTGGCGATTGATGTTGGTTTTGAATAAAATTGGATTAAATTGGGAAGGGAACACAGATACTGGTAGATCGTTCCATAAACGGGCAGTTTGGCAAAGGAATAAGTCATGAAAACGCCAAGTTCTCATTGTTTTGAGATCGACTGCAAAGGGATGAATGAGAGTCGTATTACGAGTTTCCCTTTCTGAAATGCGAGGGGGAGGGATTAATGAATGGAGCTCATTAGAACAAGCTCCGTGGTAATATCGATAAAAAAGACTGAGCATTCCAACTATTCTTCTGTGCTGGAGCGGCTGCAGATCGGATGTCAGAGAAGGATCATTGATCAACCACACTGCCCTCCTTTCCACAGAATCAAGTTGCTTACTCAACTTCTTGGACATACCAGACCAGAGATGGCTGCCATACTCGATAATGGGTCGGATTTGGGATTTATACAGAATGTCCGCATCTTCTATCATTTCCACTTCTTCATCCAATCATTGCAACTTGGATTATGGAACAAAATAAAAAGTTATGTCCGCTGAAAGCTGAAACTAATTTATTTATAAAATTGTTCAAAACGGTTTTTCATATTATCTCGAAAACTGTTTAGCATCGTTATCTATACCTACATAAACTAAACTGTATCGTGGTTTAGACTTTGTATCATTCTATATTTATAAAGAAAAAAAAATTCCAAAATACAAAACAACAAAATGAGAGCAAAAAAATGTAAAACAAACGATTTTTTTAAATATTTTTTGTAGCGTCATTTTTTAAGTTAAATAAAAAAAAACTTTAAAATTTAGTAAATATTTAAAAATATAAATGGTAAAACATTGTTTTAATTCACTTTATTCTTTTTGTTTATGCTCGACTATTTTCGCCTAATGAGGCATCCTCAAGAGCAGAATGGTTACAAATCTATTTTTATAAAAGATTTTTCACTGTGTTAACAGATCAACACTAAAAAATATTTAAAATTTAGATTTAAAATCAATTAAGACGCGTGATTTTTTTCATTATTGTAACTTTTTTACTAAGACCATAAAGTATAAGAAACATATTATTAAAAACAACGGGTTTTTTTTTGTGAACGGCCTCTTAAGGTTGTTTAAAAAAGGCATTTGTTACATTACGAGGAAAAGTTTTCAAGTCTCCCATCTCCGTTTTCGCTTTAATTTTGTAAAGTTTCATTTAGACACCAAACCGCTAATTTCCCCTCTTTCTTTGCGACTTCTTGTCTTGTAATTTTTTCACAGTCCCCCTCCTAGCCCTCTCGCCGTGAGACGCTGTTATTATTATAGGAGAGGCCCATACCCGCTCCGGACCTGCAGAGAGACCCTTAAAGCGGTCGTAAATACGGCCGAGAAAATGCAGAGCCAGACTCAAAACGAAAAATGTAAAAAAATATTTTGTACTGTTATGTAAATAGTATATGCAATATAAATATTAAGATATTCATTATTAATTATAGTTATAATATTAATTATTAATTAATATTAATTATAGCTTATAGGAATTTTGTATAATATTTGTGGGTAAGACTAATGATTGTTAAGTACATACATAGAGTAACAAAGATTACAAGGAAGTCACTAGATCGTCATAATTAAGTGCTCCAAATACCTATTCGAGAAGCTTCTAGCAAAATTCCCCTTTAGAAGCTTCTATCGCTGGGCTATATAAGGAGAAAACAGCTTGCAGGAGTGGAGTTCTCTTGCAACATTGTACCTTTGCAGATTACAAAAGCTTAAGTGAACACAAACCGTCTGTGAAATAAATAAATATAAATTGCAAAATTAAATGCAAGAGTGTAAATTAATATCACAAAAAACAGTGTTTAAATTTGAGACAATTAAAACCCAAAAATTATAACAGTACATTTTGTATGGTTTATGTCTTAATACTGTGAAAAATCATATTAATTGATTTCTACTAAATTTTAATAGATCTGCATAAAAATTCTAATGAAACAATGTTTTATTTTCACAATATTATAAATTTTATTTCATTAATAAATAGGTACAAACGTTTTTGATTTCTCAATCATTTTCTGGTAATTGAATATTTTTCAATTTATATCGTTCTTCAAATTAACAAAGTTTTCAAGAGCAAAAGTGCAAATTTTTACAGTCAAGTTATAAGCATAACATAAAAGATTCCTCTCGCCACATATGTACGACCGCTTCGGGGAGAACGCGGCATGAAGTTACACTGTATGTGTTGCTTAGTCTCGATTTAAAGAATCATTATTGCAGTCAAGCTTTGTAGTGTAAAATTTACGTTTAGAAATGCTATTCAAAATCATCCATGCTTTCGCCTATCATAATAATATATATATCGCTCATATCTGTGAAAATCAAGCAATTTTACGCTTCTTTGATAAGATTCTTATAGTTTTCGGTTCATCAATTTTTAAAAATAAGACAAATGTAATTTTTTTTATTTTACACATATTTATCTCTTTTTCATTGTAAGCTTATAAATGGTATTGTTATGTAAATATTAGAATAGGTATTAGTTATAGTTATAGGAATTCTGTATTATATTGTGTGGGTAGGAATCATTGGAATAAAAATACTTGAAGCATCGAGAAGTAATGATTACTACGCCTTTCTGCAACTGTCTAGCGAATATAGATCTAGATTGTACTGTTTTGAAGAGTATAAGAAGGGTGCGAGTTGCTTGCAGAGCCAGTATCCTACGAGCTGTACAACTACATTGAACTAAGTTAACCAGTGAACAGAAACCAAGTGTAATGGAATAGTCGAGACTACCTTTGTGAAAATAAATTATTAAAAGTGTAAAATAAACAACTGTATGAGAAGACCAGTATTTTTAATTGAAAGACTTTTGGAACCCTAAAATCGTAACAGTATAATGCTATTAACACCCATGCTATAAAAAAATATTCACTTTGCAATTGGTGTCAACCCTGTTTCACGAAAGGTCGAGTTGCACGTTCAAGTTCACATGCGGCTTGTGTAAGCGCTAACTTATACGTGTCTGCTTGTGGAAATAAATTTAATATTGTTTCGAACTATGAGTTTGTGTGTACATGCACGTAGTTTGCTAGTATGTGTGTGTTTGCCTCTAGCATAATCTAATATGAGTTTGTGTGTACATGCATGCAAAGTGTGTCGAACAATCTGGAAGCGTTTCGAAAAATCGATTATTAAAGTATGTTGAATAATCTAGAACACGCAAGAATTGTCTCTTTCGTGCCTATATATACGAGCCGCAATGGTGCAGAGAGCCAGAAACGCTTGAAACATTGTGACGCAAAGTCGATAGAGCTAGAGTAGTACTAAGTAACCGTATATTATGCAAAATAAGCCCTGTCAAATAAATAAATGTCAGTTTAATAAAAAATAACCCAATATCTTACAAGTACATGTATTATTAAATATTTTTGCAACTGAGAATTTCCACAGTCCGACCCTGCTTCGTTAGATATTTTATTTTGATAATCATTTTGTTTTAATTAAGGTGAAGAAAGAGCAGCGGAGAGAGGGGGTGAGGGGTGAGGGAAGCCAAGTCGGAATTAAATTCTTTAGCGACTCAAGGGCGCTAAGACATCAGACGACCCACGCCCCCCCTGATAATTACCTTATAACTCTGTCTAATTAATATGTCTTACCGTCTCTTCTTCCATGTACCCCTTAAGTAATAGTTTGGCATGGTGATGACCACCTATACTGCAAAATAGGCAGGTAAACTCCGTATATAATCTTAGTTGCAAACATTTCAGATTCATATAAAATGCAATTTCATAAGCAGACACGTGTTAGCTCGCGCTTACAAATGCTGAATGTGTACTTGCAAATTAAATCCAAACCACAAATGAAAATAAGCCATGCAACTTTTGTCGACCTTCCCTGAAACAGAGGTGATATTGGCAAAGTAAATCATTTTTTACTGTATGGGTGGTCAGCCTCATAACAACCTTTAAGTCAATGAAAAGTTTATAATAGTTATAACAATCCTTAATTATATTACCCTTCGTCGTCGTCTTTCGTCGTCGAGTTTCGATTTTCAAAATCAATGCCATCACAGCAGATGAAACACATTCATGATCTATGGCAAATTAATTTTTGTATATATGCTGTAATGCTGCGAGCTTTCGCGTATGTGTTTAAAAATGTATGAAAACTTCTTTCAATAAATCTGTTTGTTCATATTGAAAATGTATGGAACTATATTGACATCTAGCGGCAAAACGTGAAAGTTTTTTTTATATTTTCTTTTATTTCATGCAAATTAAAAAAAAAAAAAAAAACAAAATAAAAATGGATTTAAATCTGTAATCTAAGATGCAAAGATATATAACATTTGAGATTCATATTACATGCATTCTTACAAGCAGACATGTATAAGTTCTAATCTAATCTAATCTAATCTAAGCTGCAAAGATATATATCATTTAAGATTTATATTAAATGCATTCCCACAAGCAGATAGGTATATGTTCCCGCTTACATATGCGGCATGTGTACTTACAACATAACAGCCCATTCCAAATGAACATAAGCCCTGCAACTCTTGCCAACCTTCCCTGAAACAAAGGTGAAATTTGCAAAGTAAATTTTCTACAGCATGGGTGGTCAGCCTCATACCAACCTATAGGTCAAGAAAATTATTTTATGTATTTCTTTACATAATCAAAGTTGCAAAGATACATACCATTTAAGATTCATATTAAATGCATTCCCACACGCAGACAGGTACAAGTTCACGCTTACAAATGCCCAATGTGGACTTGCAAAATAAAAAACTAATCTCAAATGAACATTAGCCCTGCAACTCTTGCCGACTTTTCCTCAAACAGAGATAAAATTTGCATGGTGAACCATTGCTTACAGTATGGGTGTTCAGCCACATACTAACCTATAAGTCAAGGAAATTATTTTGTTAAGTTCTATAATCTAAGTTGCAAAGATACATACCAATCGAGATTCATATTAAATGCATTCCCACAAGCAGACATTTATAAGTTTGCGCTTACACATAATGCATGTTGACTTACAACATAAAAACCCAATCTCAAATTAATATAAGCCCTGCAACTCTTGCCAATCTTCCCTGAAACACAGCTGAAATCTGCAAAGTGAACCATTTTTTAAACTATGGGTGGTCGATTTTCTTTTACAAAGGCTGCATGTTTTTATTTTACATGTTTTCCGAATTTTAACACGAAGAAACTATGCGCAATATACACATTCACCAAATGTTAAGGGGTTGGGCTGCGTAGCAGCCAGGGGTAACGCCCCTAGTAAAGTAAAATAGATTAGGAGTTTTAGGCTTACACGGCCGGCTGATGATGCTGGAGAGAGGTTATACCGGATATGTTGCCGTGGTCTGTGGGAGCTGGAGTTTCCGGACGTTACAGTTTCATCATTTTATTTTCACGCTGAAGAAGCCCATCGTAGGCATGGGTGAAACGTCCGGAAGCTCCAGCGTCCAAAGAACACGGCAACAGATCCCGGAAAACATCTCTCCAGCACTTAAAAAAAGTATGACAATATAGTGAGTGAAAAGTATGGGCTCAAAGAAACTTTTCACTAACATGTAGGTTGGTTTGAGGCTGACCACCGTAAAAAATGGTTCTCTTATCTTATGGCACCCTGTTTCAGGGAAAGTCGCAGAGTTTAATTAAAAAATAAAAAAGGCTGATTTATTTTTGTGTGTGTCACACCTCAAGAGCCCTCTGCAAGCTTGGTCGTCGCTGTAGAATGCGCCAATTCTCAAACAAGACCCAGTTGCTGTAAGGCTGGATGGGCCTTTAGTGACCGGTCTTTTGTAAAGGTTTATGACTTTTTTCACCAAGCAAAGAGCATATTTGAAAATATAAATGTTATATTTTTTGTGCTCTGCCGGGGTTCGAACCCACAACCTTCAATTTATGAGTCCGAAATGCTACCACTGCACTACGGACCGGTCATAATATGTTCATATTATTCTATTTTTTAGTGTTAATCTGTTTACACAGTGAAAGTCCATTTTTCATTATTTAAAAATTCAAATGGATAAAACAGAGAACATGAATCTTAAATATTCATATATTATCTCTGCAACTCAGATTATAGATTGTGTAATAATGATATGGATTATTTTAATTAGTTACAAATGTTTGTAACTAAGATATGTGAGAGAAAATGATTAATTTTTGCCTATTTTACTACCATTTAAGGGAATGGTGGTTGAAATAAAATTTAAGAATTCAAGTCATTTGTACACCTGTAGCATACGTTAGGGTGGATCTAAGCTGCGCCAGCTTGTGTATATGCATGGAGGGTGAACCTAAAAATGTAAATATATCTGTACAACTTAAAGTAGATATTCTGTCACGCGTTCATTAGTTAAATTTCGACGCAGAATTTTAACTTCATTGAATTATTTCATAATTTTAACCAATTAATGTATTTTTTATCGATAACTTAATCTAAATCTAAATCTAAGTTGCAAAGATATGTATTATTTGAGGTTCATATTAAATGCATTCCCACAACAATACACGCATAATTTCGCGCTCACACATGCCGCATGTGGACCTACAATCCAAAATTCCAATCTCAAATTAACGTACGTCCTGCAACTCTTGCCGACCTTCCCTGAAACAGGGTTGACATTGGCAAAGTAAGCCATTTTTTACAGTATGGGTGGTCAGCCTCATACCAACCTATAAGTCAAGGATAACTCATACTTTAATATTTTTTGTTCTTTGACTAATAGGTTGGTTATATAAACTTTGACTTATATAAAGCTAACCTCGCATGTTTAATCTATAATCTAAATTTCAAAGATATATAATTCATAATTCATATTCATAATTCATAAGGTCTTTATTGTTTTTATCAATATGTACAAAGTATTACAATAAAAATAAATTTTAAAAATCTAATTACAATAAATACTCCCCAAAGTAAGCATAGCTTGTGTTTTGGGGAGGATTCCAACTTATCTTAACTTAAAAATAAAAATCATTAAAAACAAAAATAATATATACACCATTTAGTCATTTACTCAGCAAAAACAGAAAGACAAAAAATAAAATAAAATAACATAAAGAGGTAACATGTTTAAATAGAAAATACAGAAATAGGAGTTATACATATATACACACATGTAGATATATGAAAAAAAATAACAAAAATAATAATGATAAGAATAATATACAAAAAACCAATCAAATATAAACACTCAACTATTTACACCTCTTTCAAATATTTGCTGATCATCTACTTAATGGCCTTAGGATCTGCGTGCTTATCATGCTTATACCTGGAAAAAAGTGCATTGTACCACCTTACACCCAAATAATCGTAGTGATGTTATATTGACATTAAGAAGTCACATTAAATGCATTGCAATAAACAGACATGTATAAGTTTGCGCTTATATATGCCGCATGTGAACTGACAAAAAAAATAGAAAAATAAAGTGAACATAAGCCCCGCAACTCTTGCTGACCTTTATTTAAACAGGGATGATAATGGCAAAGTGCACAATTTTTTACAGCATGCGGGGTCAGCTTCATACCAGTAAAGAAACTAACACTAGTTCATAATTGTGTATTTTTGTTACTTGGATTATAGGTTGCTATAAAGCTAACATCAAATGTTGTGGAGGATGGCGGCAGAAGTTGCAGTGTTTATGTTCCGTTCTAGTTTTGGATTATTTTGTTAGTACACATGCCGTATTTACACAGGTGCCACACTATCAATTATTTGAACTGTGCATTTTGCATTGCCTGCTTCCTGTTACGGAGTGGTTTACCGCACGAGCTGAGGGCTGTGGAGAGTGCAAATATGGTTAAGTCAATTTGAAAGCATGTCTGTTCAGAAGATATTATAGCTCTGTAGTATCCTTGCAGTGCAGTCATAAAACACCAATTTGAAAATAACATACATAAAGATAAGGATGATTTATTTCGTACGCACTGCTTTTGTGTTATTCACACCTCAAGAGCTCTCTGTAAGCTTGATCGTTGATGTAAAAATCATTAATTGTTAAACAAGACCCAGTTGCTGTAAAGCTGAATGGATCTTTGGTGGCAAATCTTTGGTAAAGGCATATGAATTTATCATCCCAACGAAGAGCACGCTTAAAATTATGAATGATACATTTTTTGGGCTCCACCGGGAAACGAACCTGCTACCTTCCGGATACGAACCCGAAGTATATCTGATTTTATTCCGTATTAATCTAAATCTAAATCTAAGTTGCAAATATATGTATCATTTGAGATTCATATTAAATGCATTCCCAAAAGCAGACACGCGTAATTTCACGCTCACACATGCCGCATGTGGACCTACAATATAAAAACCCAATCTTAAATAAACATAAGCCCTGCTACTCTTGCCGACCTTCTTGATGCACATTGACAAAGTGAACCATTATTTCAAAATGTATTTATTTTTCTTCAAAGCGTCTTTCGAAGTTTTGCGATTAAAATCAGCAACAAAAATTAAAAGCGTTGAATTTCCGCCGCCAAAAGAAATAAAAGGGTTTCGATGCAATAAAAAAAGTTTTTTTTTCCTTCATCGCAACGTCTTCATTATTTCGCACCTCGCGCTCGTAATCTGAATCGTTATTGCATTCTTTTTTTTTTTTTGATATTTAAAGCGTCGTTTGCGAGAAAGAAAGAGCGCCGAGGCGGGGCCGGGGGGCGTAGAAAAAAAAACACAAGAAGGGGAGCGGACATAATTTTATCAGAGGATGTCATTATCACACCCTTAACATCTTAAGTACGGCGCAAGGAACAAAACATATTTAATCACAATTTTTTCGCTGAAAAAAATGCGATATTAAACTTTGAGCTTGCGACCCTCCCACCCCTACAACTAACCCAAGGGTTGTTTTCAACAGAGCATATTTTACAGAAACTCTTTTTGTTCATTTCATATTTTTCATGCGAATTAAATTTTCATCAAAAGTGTAATTACTATAACTAAAGTATTCCTTGCTTTATAGGTTGGTATGAGGCTGACCACCCATACTGTAAAAAACGGTTCACTTTACCAATGTCGCTCCTGTTACAGGGAAGGTCCGCAAGAGTTGCAGGGCTTATATTCGTTTGAGATTGGGTTTTTATATTGTAGGTCCACATGCGGCATGTGCGAGCGCGAAAAATTGCGTGTCTGCTTGTGGAAATGCATTTAATATGAATTTCAAATGATACATATCTTTGCAACTTAGATTTAGAATGTACTGCTTTTCGTCTTCTTTTTCTATTTTCTTGGTGTAGATATTTGGATCTAAGATGTTATCTCGGATTCACTTTTAAATAAAATTACGGTTATATTTATTTCACAGAATTTACTTTTAACAACTTGGTTACATAATAAATGGTTCGCTCTTCAACTTCTGATCTTTGTCGGTTGTATGGTTTGAACGTCAATAGATCATTTGATAACTGACTGTTTAGCAGGACTGCGGCCTATTCTATAGTGTTCCTGACGCCTCTAGAATAAAATATCTCCAGAGTGTTCCTTGACTTATAGGTTGGTATGCGGCTGACCATGCATGCTGTGAAAATGGTTCACTTTGTCAATGTCACCCCTGTCTCAGGGAAGGACGGCAAGAGTTGCAGGGTGTATGTCCATTTGAGATTTGGTTGTTATGTTGTAGGTTCACATGAGGCATGTGCATGCACGAACTTGTACGTGTCTGGTTGTGGAAATGCATGTTACTGTTACTGTATCCTGCCGCCGTTCCACTAGGGGTGGCCGGTACCTCCGCAGATGCGCCTCCACTTTTTTCTGTCCTTACAAACCACTTTCATTTTCTCAATATTCATCACCTTTTTCATATACTCTTCTCTTATTTTCACTCTGCAGGTTCCATTCTTTCGCAATCTCACCTATTTGGTCTAACCATTCTTTCCTCGGCCTTCCCCTTCCGCGCTTTCCTCTGACATTTCCTTTGTACACTTTCTTCGTTAGTCGTTCATCATCCATTCTTTCGAGATGTCCGAACCATCTCATCGTACTTTTTTGTACTTTCATTCTCATATTCTCTTTTATACCACACTCGTTCATCACCCAATCATTCATGTAATGTGAATATACAATGTAACATATCTTTGCAACTTACATTTGATTAGATTAGATTAGTGTACCAGTATCAACGTTTCAATGTGCCAAACACTCGTAACTTTTTACAAAAAAAGGCACATGAATCCTGAAATGAGGATGTTTAGCTAAAATCAACCTTTAAAGAGGCCTTGCAGTTTTGTATTAATTTAAGTTAAGTAGAATAAATGCTTAACATCCTTCTTGTCATTCTACGTCCACTTGTTACCCGAAAATGAAGGTTCTCCAACGACTTTAGTAAGGACTAAGAAAATAACAATAAAACAGGAATAAAACAAAAAATATTTTTTATTCGTAACAAAATTATAGCACCATTTACGAAACAATTACTCACACATGAATAAGGTTTTTTATTTACACATCAACATTAATAGTAACATACCCCCGAGCGATGTAAGCGTCCAAATCATAGCTGTTGAACATAAATACAAATTATATTTCGTATGGTTTGTGTATTAATCTAATCTATTGTTGTTGTAAATACATGTAACATTACAAATTCACATTATATGCATTTTCACAAGCAGACACGTATAAGTTCGCGCTTAAACACGCCGGATGTGGAACTACAATATAAAAAATACAAACCTCAAATGAACATACACCCTGCAACTCCTGCCGACCTTCCCTGAAACAGAGGTGACATTGCCAAAGTGAACCGTTTTCTACAGCATGGGTGGTCAGCCGCATGCCAACCTGTAAAAATTCATGTTAATTGATTTCTACCAAATTTAATAGACGCAAAAAAATTCAATGAAACATTATTTTACTTTCAATGCTTACTAATTGAAATAAAATTAATAAGCAATTGAACATACAACAAATTTTCATTAAAGATTTTGGTTCTTTAAAATTTAGTTGAAATCATTTGTAAGATTATCTAATCTAAGTTATGTTATGTTACAAAGATATGTTACATTGGAGATTCACATTACATGCATTCTCACAACCAGACACGTACAAGCTCGCGCTTGCACATGCCTCATGTGAACCTAAAACATAAAAACCAAATCTCCAATGGACATACACCCTGCTACTCCTGCCGACCTTCCCTGAAATAGGGGTGACATTGGCAAAGTGAACCATTTTCACAGCATGGGTGGTCAGCCGCATACCAATAAATACACATGAATAAATAAATAATCAAGTTGAGATTTGGCCTTACTCAAAAAATACATATACCTATCTAAACTTTTCTAAAGACATGGCCGTAAGAAATTTTTCATGTAAATGTGGACTCACCATTGCTAACCATCGTGTTTTTCTCGTTTCACTAAGATAACACTCCATAAAGAGTGCAATAAATAATTACCTCTGCCAGATAAAGCCAGCGGAATCCATTACAGGGTCTCACCAGAGCTGGCTTTTTAATTGCGGTGAGAAGTGCGGGGCGCAACGCGAGGGAGGGAGCATGAAAAAATGTAAAGAAACTTATAAGGGGGAGTATAGAGGGGTAGAGAGAGAAAACGCGGGGATTTTATACGGCCACTTAAACGAGATTCTAAAAATTAATCGTTCCATACTGTTACGAGCGTATGATAGTATTACTGCATATCTAATCTAATCTAAGTTGCAAAGATATGTTATATTAATAATATAAGATTAGGATGATTTATTTGGTGAGCGCTGTTTTTGTGTATCACACCTCTGCGAGCTTGGTCGTCGCTGTAGAAAGAGCCAATTCTCAAGCAAGACCCAGTTGTTGTAAGGTTGGATGGACCTTTCAGTGACCGGTCTTTGGAAAAGGTTTATGAATTTTTCAACTCAGCGAAGAGCCCATTCGAAATATAAATGGTATATTTTTTGTGCTCCGCCGGGATCCGAATCCACAACCTTCCATTTACGAGTCCGAAGAGTTGTCACTGGACTACGGACCGGTCCAAGATGCCAACAACACGCGGTGTACCTGTTAAATTGGAGATTCACATTATATGCATTCTCACAAGAAGACACGTACCTACAAGTTCGCGCTTGCGCATGCCGCATGTGGACCTACAACATAAAAACCAAATCTCAAATGGGCATACACCCTGTATGTTCCCAGATAAATAATAACACGTATGGACATCAAAACTAAAACAGATTCCAATTTAATAAACCCTAACCGCCAACATTACCGATCAACCGCCATTTCTTTCTGTCCTTACATACTTCTTTTATTTCCTCCAGAGTCATAACCTTCTTCATACAAGCTCTCATTTTATTATGTCGGTGTTATAGCCGCGGGGATCGAGTCAGGTTATTTGGAACCGGATAACGTTGGTTCAAATCCCGCGACGATAACTTCGACCCTGGTTCAACAGATGCCGTTGCATGCACACAAGTTTCTGCTTTCGCATGAAGACAACTAGCCAGGCAAAATCGATTGGTGGATTGCATTCCTTTCCACAAATCTATTTTAAAAAAAAAAAAAAACATTCATTCGCAATTTCAGATATTTGGTCTATCCATACCTTCCTCGGTCTTCCTCTACCACGACATCCATCTATTTTTGCAACGTATACTTTCTTCGTCAGTCTTTCCTCATTTCAACAGGCTTCCTTTCTTATGATTGGTGGGGGTAGTATGCTGGAGGATAGTGGCACTTGTGCAGAGGTGAGAAAGTGAAGGTTGTAAAGTTCATTTAAATTAAAAATGTCTATCGATTATGTAATCTTTCACTTTGTAATAGTTCATCTTAAAAGATGAAAATAAAACAGCTTTGTGTTTTTGATTACGGCGAGTATATTAAAATTCATGGAGGACCTGCTGGTGGACGTGCGCTGCTCAACATATCGCACGTTTAATAATAAAGAGCAATAACTCAAAAATTGGGAAAATCGAGATTTTGTAATAAAACGCAAGAACAATGCGAGAAGAATAGGTAGAATCCGACAGCCATTCAATTCGGACGAATATGACCGAGATAAAATATCGGCCGCCTTTTTCATCCCATACAAGTTGTACTGGTTGTCTGAACTCCAAACGTGATTTCCCAACATTCTTGTTTATTGAGTTATTGCTCTTTATTATTAAACGTGCGATCTGCAGACCTAAAAAGAGCCGCACAAGACAGGGAAGAATGGAGAAGAAGCGTAAAAGATATTGCTGCAAACCAATCCTAGGATAGAAACAGGAGAAGAAGAAGATTAAAATTCTATGACCGGTTTTTCCAACAATCCGTTTGCTTCCTCACGCAAAAAAAAAAAAAACGCAACTAAGCTACACACATAGTGTAACTTCTTGCCGCGTTATCCCCGAAGGGGTCGCACGTGGCGAGTTGAACCTATTTATTTATACAGGTAAGGGGGCCGTCCTTACGCCAATCACTTCAATTGAAGTGGGGGTTTCCCAGCTCCCGAGAGGGCTGGTACTCATTTCTTGTGAAGACTGAGTAAACCTTGCCGGTATTTTATTTTGGGGTTTGAAATAAACACCGAAACGGGAAATCATTTCTGACACTCTCGGTGGGTTTCAAACCCTAGCTCACGTCATGGAATGCAAGCACTCTACCAACTGAGCTATCGACCGGATCGTGGCTAAGCGCTCGCGTGGCTAAATAATTACTGAAATTTGAAGTTGTTTTATTTTAATCTTTTAAAAATATCGAGTATAAATATTACAGTCGATGGATATGCTTTAAGGTTGCTTAAAAAAAATAAAACTTACATTATTTTATTAATTGCGAAGTAGGTATCCAAATCACATAATAGTTATTTATGCCACTGCCAAGTAATGATAGTCTTTTTAACACGAGTGCTAGTTTGAAAGCACGAGTGTTACAAAGACTAATTACGTGCAGTGGCATACAATACTTTTTCTACGACCATGAGAGAATTAACAAAATAGTGAATAATAGTCATTATAATGTACTCGTCCATTTGAAGTAATTAAAACCTTACCTTTGTCAAAACGTGTGATTTATCATTCCCTTCGATTATCTAATCTAACCTAAGTTGTAAAAATAAACTATATTTAGGTTTCATATTGAATTCATGCCCACAAGCCGACACATATGTATAAGGTCGCGCTTTTACATCCTGCATATAAGCTTAAACATTCAAACCCAAAACTCAAATAAACATATGCCCTGCAGTTGTATTGGCAGGTGAACCAAATTTGTACAGCATAGGTGATCAACCTCATACTCACCTATTAACCAAGTAACTTTTTGAGTTTGTTTATTTTTTGCGATGAAATTTTTTGTATTGTTTTCCTTTCAAGCCTTTTATTTTCCATTGAAAAAAGGAAAGCTTTATTTGGAGCAATCCGATAAATAAATTCGATAAATTTTAGCACTATTAACAATTTTTATTTGACTCTACACATAAAATATACTTATTTATTTTCATCTGAACAGGGCTGAAAGTCTCATCACCACGGTGATTCCTATCTACCGAATATCACTAATATTGTATGAAGCCTAATCAGCTGATCGCTTGCGGCCATCTTGGATTGACAGGTCTTCATACCCCCATACAAGGTTGACATTTGAAATTAAAAAATGGTTCCAATTCTGACAATGCGCATGCGCACATGTTCATTTTAACACGGTTACCGGTTGCATAATGTAACATTATGCAACGGGTGTAGAAATGTATGGCATTGTGATTGCGTTAGCCGTTTTGTAATTAGTAAATTACCAAATGGGAGTAGAAAAAATATTATATGTCATCATTTATTTTTCTTTTCCATCTCAATTTTTACAGTTTGACAGAAAACCGTTTTATAGGTTGGGCTTACATGTTGTTTGCTGTATTTTTTGGAGTCTGGTCACATATCTGGGTGACGCGGTGGGATTGCGGCCGCCGTCCGGCCAGTACATAAACCAGGCGTGTCCCCTGGAGCAGTGGCAAGAGCCTCCGGCTTAATAAGCGGGCGGTAACGGGGGGAAAAGGTGCTCTTAACCCTTGAGTTATGACCGCAATAATACAAAACTAGGGAGAGTTATGGCGGGCAGTGGTGGAGAAACGTGGCATGCGGGCGGCATATTCGTGGCCACCTTCTTTTTAGCCAGATGACATGAAAAGGTGAATTATTTCGTAGAAAAACTGGTGGCTGCAACGAAAAAGACTTTTAAAGGGCGGTTAACAAGGAATACATTTCCATATCGCCAATTAAAAAATAAAACTGAATAATGAGAAACCGTAGATAAAACATTTTATTGTGAGCGCGAAATAATGCGTGTCTGCTTGTGGGAATGCATCTAAATCTAAATCTAAATCTAAGTTGCAAAGATATGTATCATTTTAGATTAAAATTAAATGCATTTTCCAGAAGCACACGCATAATTTCGCGCTCACACATGCCGCATGTGGACCTACAATATAAAATTCCAATCTCAAATGAGCATAAGCCCTGCAACTCTCGCCGACCTTCCCTGAAACAGGGGTGACATTGGAAAAGTGAACCATTTTTTACAGTATGGGTGGTCAGCCTCATACCAACCTATAAGTCAAGGAATGGTGAGTGAAATCTATTTATTTTTACAAGTAAGGGAGCTGCTTTATGCCAACCACTTCAGTGGGGGTTTCCCAGCTCCTGAGAGGGCTGTTACTCATTTCTGGTGAAGTCAGAGTAAACCTTGGATGCATTTAATATGAATATCAAATGATACATATCTTTGCAACTTAGATTAAGTTTTGTTCCTAATTTAATAGACGAATTTTAGTGTTTTGCTGATAGTTGTTTGTCGCTGGATCATCTTTTACGGGCTCTGCGTTATATTTAGAGACAATCCGGCCTTACCTCAAGTTGCCCCCACTTCCTGATCTCCCCGCCCTTCATCATGCCTTCATCTTGCACCCGCAACAACCTCATAATCTCATGTAACGTATAGGCGAGTCTATATCAAAAACATACATGTTGGAAGCATGGTTTTCATAATAAAAAACAACTTCAGAGGAAAAAAATTAAAGTATGTCTAAGCAGGGATGTATATTGTATATTATCTTTAGGGCATTTTGCACAAACCTCCAATCATTATTTGATCGACAAATCGCACGCTTAATAAAAAATAGAAATAACTAAAACATTACGAAACTAGAGATTTTGTAATAAAACGCAAGAACAGTGCGAGAAGAATAGTTAGAATGCGACAGCCGTTCAATTTGGACGAATATGACCGAGATAAAACATCGGCCGCTTTTTTCATCCCATACAAGTTGTACTGGTTGTCTGAACTTTAAACGTGATTTCCCAACATTCTTGTTTTCTGAGTTATTGCTCTTTATTATTAAACGTGCGACATCCAAAATGATTACATTTGAGGTACAAAAGAATGTGATGAAATGGTTTGGGCATGCGGAAAGAATGAATGATGATAGACTGACAAAGTATGTATAGTGGAAGGTTGTGGATTCGGATCCCGGCGGAGCACAAAAATAAACCATTTATATTTGGAATGTGCTCTTCGCTGGGTTGAAAAATTCATAAACCTTTGCCAATGACCGGTCACCAAAGGTCCATCCAGCCTTACAGCAACTGGGTCTTGCTTGAGTATTGGCGCTTTGTAGCGACGACCAAGCTCGTACACCTCTGCGGCACTACAACAAGTGTCATAGACCCCTAGAGTCTTTAGAATCTAGGGAGTCTCCCGCACAGGATTGCTTAAAAAAAAAAAAAAAAAAAGTGTATACTGAGGTAGTGTGAAAGGAAAAAGAGGTAAGGGGCGACCGAGAAAAGTATGGAGTGATCAGATTATGGAGATTGTGAAATAATGGGATATACAAAGCGAGCGTAAACGAAGAAAATGCATGAAAAAGGTGATAGATATGGATGAATTGAAAGAGATATGTAAGGATAGGAAAAAATGGAGGCGGCTCTGCAGAGGCTCTGGCCACCCCTAGCGGAATGGCGACGGAGTTACAGTTCAGATCCAATTTGATTGTTTAATTCTGGTAAGGACCTCGGTTAAATATTTTTTGATTTTATGGGAGGTATCACACTTAATTTTGTTTTTTTGTCTGATTGGAATTTGATGCAACAGGCTTAAATCTTATTTTTAAAGATTTGCTACTTTTACAACCTTTTCACACTAGACACACTCTGTCCGGATTAGTCTATGTTTTTTTCTACCCGGTACGAATCTCACCGAGGGTGTCAGAAATGATTTCCCGTTTCGGTGTTTATTTCAAAACCCAAAATAAAATTAAAATAGTAGACTATCTGTATTTTGTTAGGTCCGGTATTTTCAACGTTAGCATGGCGAGTTCATACTGAATGAAAAGGACGCACATTCTGTCAGTTGTGGAGGTTATTCTTCTTCGTGTCAGCTTCACACCGTATTGGCCCAGTAACGAGCAATGTCTACAGCTCTTTGGTTTCCCGCAAAGAGATCATCCATGGAGCAGCTTGTCGGACAGGAGGGACAACACCGCAGGTGCTCCATTGTTTGCTGAGCTCCACACTCACATAGTGTAGAGTCCTCCCGTCCCATAAATCCCCAGGTCAGCATGTTGGCCCGGGCTCTTCCAACATTGGTCCTCAATCTGTTCATGGATTTTCACACGGGCCACTCGAGGTTCTTTCCTGGAGGTAGACTCTCTGCAGGCTGCACAAAGCTTTCCGGGCATTCCTCTTTCCACGTTTGCAATCTCTCCGCCACTGGATCCGAAGACAAGGGCTGCACGGAACTAAGGAAGCTGTGTCTCGAGTTGTGGAGGTAGTTTTTTTTGTTTTATTATTTTAAAGTCACATAAGCTAATATTGAAAATACCGGGCCTTAGAAAAATATTGTATGATTATAAAGAGGTTCCTCCCATCAAATGTGACTACTCCGCGGAGAACGCAGCAAGAAGTTACACTAGATGTGAAGCTTACTTGTTACATGAAAAGATGAAAAAATGATTTCACGTATTTTTTTCTATCCGTTCCGACCGGTCCGTAGTTCAATGGTAATACTTTAGACTCTGAATGGAAGGTTGTGGGTTCGAATCCCGGCGGAGCACAAAAAAAATACCATTTATATTTTCAAATTAGCTTTTTGCTGGGTTTAAAAAATCATAAACCTTTACCAATGACCGGTCACCAAAGGTCCATCCAGCCTCACAGCAACTGGGTCTTGCTTGAGAATTGGCGCTTTGAACCGACGACGATCAAGCTCGTAAAAAGGTCGATAGCTCAATTGGTAGAATGCTTGCATTCCATGCCGAGAGCAAGGGTTCGATCTCAAGGCTTACTCAGCCTTCACAAGAAATGAGAACCAGCCCCCCCGGGAGCTGGGAAACCCCCACTTCAACTGTAAGTGGCTGATGTCAGGCCGGCCTCCTTACCCGTAAAAATAAATAGGTCCTGAATCGCCACATGCGACTCCTTCGGGGATAACGCAGGTGAGAAGTTACACTATATGTGTAGCTTAGTTGCGTTCCTAACATTTTTCTTACTTTCAAAAAAAATCCTAGATTGTCGTTTTTGATTCCGCACCACTCAAAACGTAAAGCTGAAATTTCCAACAGGATTTGCCCCGTCATCTAACGGTAGCATCTTGTAATATGTAAGTTTGCTGATTGCCTACATATTCCATCGGCTTTCTCCCCCATACTAAACTTCCTATACCCGCATCTGACCGTGGTGTACCTTGACGGGTACAATAACTTGGGTACTCTCACGAGGTGGGCGTAAAGTATCACCTTACCATTCAAACTGAAATCATAGTCGCAAATCAAACAATACTACGCTTTATAGAATGAAATAAACGGATTTTACTGACCGTGCAAAAGAGAAGAATGATTTTCTCTACATTTCGTGGGAGTCATATCCGACGTCCTCAGGAGGCGTGTGTCTTCTACAAAGAAGAACCACGAACTGTTGAATTATTATTGTTTGATCGAGGCTGAAGGTTGGAGGTACTTTTATTAACCTTCGGTGATGCATCCAAGCGTTTTATGAATTTTTCAACCCAGCGAAGAGCAAATTTGAAAATGTAAATGGTATATTTTTTGTGCTCCGCCGGGAATCGAATGCACAACCTTCCCATTCAGAGTCCGAAGTGTTACCACTGAACAACGGACCGGTCATATTAATTAATCAGATTGGTCCAAATTTAATATGATCAAATTAATTAAAATAATATACCTACCAAGAATAGTAATCTTTTTGTCTTTGGTACATTTTGTTGGGTTGGTATTACATTTCTGACAGACGCCTCAGGCATGTAAAAAACCAACTTCCTTCTTTCTCTTTTCTCTTAGAACGTCGCACTGGTAACTTGTCTCAACCTGTTCATCTAATTTTATTCACGTAATCCTTTGTAAAAACTCCTTGTAATCTTTATGGAATAAAGGACCATTAAATTGTTTAATTAAACTACATGTTTCAAGTCATCTCCACATCCCGCAACCTCAAAATTAAACGCAGCGCCTGCCACAAGATTCACAAGAAGTCCGACCACAGATTATATTAATATTTTTTATATTCAAAGTTGTCAAATACTGAACTGTCCTTGTGATGTCTTTACAGTAACTTCTTCTACTATTCAATGTTCTTAAACTAGCTTAATACCGAAGTGTAAAAGCTGAAATACAATACGCATTACGAGGCGTTCGTATATCGAAGCATGTACCTCGAGTTATCTCGGTTTAAAGTGCGCCTGAGTTACGTGGCCACTTTCCAACAAATTGGACCAAATCCTTCGATATCCGTAAAAAATAAATGGCGGCGATAAGCTAGACGGGGAGCATGCATGTCCACGCGCACACATACACGTGTACACGTTTGCACACATGTCACGGGATGGTATCAGCGAGGGTGAGCGTGAAAAATGAAGCCAAACAAGTGAAAAGCCGACAACGTGTACAAATGTAAAATGTGGCGTCACTTGATTTAAAACAAACAAAAAATTTTGTTGTTGTTTTTTTTTTTATAACTCAATATTTGGTTATCTATATTATTCAAGGTTGTTCTTGTACTTACATTGATTCTACGTTGACGTAACGGTTTATACAAGGCTGACCACCCTTGGTGTAAAAAATGGTTCACTTTGCCACTTTCAACCCTGTTTTAACCATACTGTAAAAATGGTTCACTTTGCCAATGTCACCCCTGTTTCAGGGAAGGTCGCCAAAAGTTGCAGGGCTTATGTTCATTTGAGATTGGGTTTTTATATTGTAGGTCCACATGCGGCATGTTTTAGCGCAAACTTATACATGTCTGCTTGTGGGAATGTGTTTAATATGAATCTTAAATTATAAATATCTTTGCAACTTAGATTTAGATTTAGATTAGGGCGAACGTGCACACTTATTACTAAAAGGAAAACTAAGGTTTTATTTATTTTTTCATTTAGATCGTTTAATATATAATTCACAACAACGAAAAATGTCACATAAGCTCACGAATCCTCAGAATAAGGACATGCAACTATTTACTTATCTTTAAGGAGGGCTTCCAGCTGGGCGTTGACCTATTAACATCTTATTAGCTATGACGCGACGCGTGCAAATCTTTCATGACTCATTCTAGATCTCCTCCATTTCACTATGTCCTAAATTTCACTGGTAAAAGTTGTAGGTACCCTATCGGTGCTCTTCTTAGACATTTTAGTTGTCCGTTGAGCCCACGCTTTGACAAACTAAAGATGCATTTGTAATAAGAGCTGTCAATCCAAGATGGCCGCAAGTGAACAGGTGATTAGTCTTCATACAAATATTACCGATATTCGGTAGGTAAGAATGACCGTGGTGATGAGACTTCCAGCCCAGGCATCATTAGTTTGTCAAAGCGTGGGCTCAACGGACGAACAAAATGTCTTAGAATAGCACTGTTTGTAATTATCTGTTATGCTCTTTTTCTGAATAAATTATAATTAGTATCTTTTTTTACAACATTTTTTACGGTAAATGAAGTCTTTGACATAATTTTCATATTCACGTCCATAATTTTTCTGTGAATTTTCTTAGTACAAGCGTGGTATTTTCAACGCAGAGCTGATCTCCTTGGTTTTTATGTTCCCATACATAATGCAAGGAGTAATAAGATTCTCCGCCGTATTACCATGTCTTAGACCATACCATCAGGGCAAACAATTTACTGCCAAGAATCTCGCTGAGATCTTAACCTTTGCACAGCGACGGCAATGATGCAACTAAGCAACAAACTTGCATTTTTTAGGGGTCAAATAAATGGCAGTTTTTTCTTAAAAATTCTTTATATCATGTACGAGTATGGATATAATATAAAATGGAATTTATGGATGAATAGATTTAATTATAATTTTCAGGAAAAAAGGATCGTCCAGTGGTGGCCCAGAATATCCGAGCGAGGAGTGGAGAGACCCCAACTGAGGTGGCTGGACGACATCAAGGGAACTGCAGGCAGAGGATGGCTGAACACAGCAGACGATAACCAAAAATTGAGAAGATGGGAGGAGGCCTCGGTCCAGGAGTGGACTAAGAAAAGCTGAGAAAGAAGAAAAATAATGTTAAATATACTTGGAATGGTTCCTATATAACTTGATGTCGATCGGATAACATCTAACTCATTTTTTATTTTTTTTTATGTTTAATAATAAATATAGATGCAACCATAACAAACGAAATAGCAAAAGAATCTATAAAATACAATCTTACAATTTATAAGGAATATTTAAAATTGGAAAGATTTAGCCTAAGCCGCCGACATTGCAGGTTAACACGCCATTTTTTGAGGCCTTGCATAGAAATACTTCCGTTATTTTGTAATTATTGGGATCATTATAATGATTGAGATAATTCTTCAGTTAAACTTACCACTCTAAAGATATCATTAATAGGTTTCGTTGAAACGTCAGTTTTACAGATGAAAATGTGCTTAAACACCGACCTCAAAAAAATATCGACAAAATTTATTGTACGTTTTTTACATGAAATTTTTTCGCAAGCTCATGAAGGTTAAGTTAGGGGGAGGATTATTTGTTTTTTGATATAACACGTCTCATATTAGCTTCAGGGCACTTTTTAGTAATATGGTAACAATGTGTGTAAGGGGGACGTTGTAAATTTGGCCAAAAACACGTTAAACGGATTTCAAATTTGCGTAACAATCGGCTGCTAATGCATATAAAATGGCATTGAAATTGCACTATTTCTTCTGATATATTTATGTTTGTACCAGTCAATGTATTTAATGCATATTGGGTCCAGTCGATAGGTCAGCTGGTAGAGAGCTCGGGCTTGAATCTCACCGAGGGTGTCAGAAATGATTTCCCGTTTCAGGGTTTATCATCATCATCTTCTAAAGGCAGAGCCTTGTTGTATCAGCCATCTGTCTCTGTCTGCTGCCATCCTCTTGAGATGCGAATAGGAGGAGACATCCATGAGCCGCTTCAAATCCTTGAAGTATGAAGTTCTTGAGCGACCTCTTGTCGGGGCTTATATCAAACTAAAAAATAAAGCACCGGCAAAGTTAACTCGGCCTTCACAAGAAATTAGTACCAGCCACTTGAGAGCTGGAAAACCCCCACTTCAATTGAAGCGGTTGGCGTAAGGACGGATCCCTTACATTCGCATTCTGCCCGGTCTGTCTGTGGATTAGTGAACAAACTTTTAAAAGCTTGCATACATCTCCATAACAAACCTGTCAGAATGCGTCTAATTTACACATATAGCATAACTTCTTGCCGTTCTCTCCAAAGGGGTCACACTGGCGCTTCGGGACGTATTTATTTTTATCGGTAAAGGGGCCGGCCTCACGTCAACCATTTCAGTTAAAGTGGGGGTTTCTCAGCTCCCAATGGGGCTGGTTCTCATTTCTGGTGAAGGCTGAGTACACCTCGTCGGTATTTATTTTGAGCTTGAAATAAGCACCGAAACGGGAAATCGTTTCTGACACCCTCGGTTGGATTCGAACTCGAGCTCTCGGCACGGAATGCAAGCATTCTACCAACTGAGCCATCAACTCGACTTTTTGCCTATCCTCTCTTAATAAAAAATGATAGGTTATAAAACCACGTTTAAATCCTCTAATGGCGTCTATTTACATTTGTCGAAACTGTAGGTGCAAATCGATAATTTTAAACGGCCCCATTTAAAATTATTTCAGCGTGTCTCGTGGAATTGGAGGGGTCGTATAACGCAGCCTTGTGGGGGACGCGCTCTGATTACAATCTGTTATCCGACCGTTTATCAGGCTTACGCCCCGTTCCAACGGGTCGAGTAACAAGTGCACTAGTCGGTGGGTGTATTCGTGTTGCCAACACAAAGAGATTCCGTTCTATTTTCCCGCAAATTGTTGCTTTCATTCTCTGTCTTAATTCCTTCAAGATAAAATCATCTGAATCTCTATCAATAAAATAATTGATTGATTTGAATGCACAAAGTAAAAAAAAAACTGTAAATAAACAAGTAACAATAGGAATAACGTTTACAATGTGTTATGTTTGATTTGTTAACTCCTTATCTGTTTTAACATAATATATTTATTTTGGCTGTTTCTTAAAAAAAAAAAAAATTAGGCTGATTTATTTGGTGAGCGCTGTTTTTGTGTGAATCACACCTCAAGAGCCCTCTAAGAGCTTGGTCGTTGCTGTAGAAAGCGCCAATTCTCAAGCAAGACCCAGTTGTTGTAAGGCTGGATGGACCTTTTGATGATCGGTCTTTGGTAAAGGTTTATGAATTTTTCAACCCCGCGAAGAGCAAATTTGAAAATATAAATGGTATATTTTTTGTGCTCTGCCGGGATTCGAACCCACAACCTTCCAGTTACGAGTCCGAAGTGCTACCACTTGGACTACGAACAGGTCTTTCTTGTTGAATAAATCTGTTTATTAGTATTACTTACTGATATTTTTTTATGGAAAACAATGTATTTCATAAATATTTAAAAATTGAAATGGTAAAACATGGTTTTAATTCACTTTATTTTTAATTTTTAAATATTTAAAAAATAGACTTTCACTGTGTTAACAGATCAACACTAAAAAATATAATTTATTTCATATTTTTTTGCTTTATAACTTTATCTTATCGAGTACCTACCTTTAAGTTTTCAGTTGATCTGAAGATGTCCAAGAAACTGAAATCGGTTTATTTTTCAATTTAAGTAAATAAATACAAAGTAGAATAAAACAATGTTTTTTGTTAGTTTTTAAATTAAAAAAAAAGTAAACAAGTACATTTTTGTAGAAAAACATCATTTTTATTTTCACAGTTTTTTTTAATGTAAATAAACCCAAGCGCTATCGAACTATATTCTTTCAACTTCAGACGCTAACTCTTATACTTATAAAAATAAAATCTGTCATGTATTTTTTAAATAAATCTATTTGTTACTACTTCCTGTTAGGTTACTTGCTTGTAGTCTATGCTTGTATACTTACTAATCACTCGCCACTCGCTATTCGCTACTAAAAGATCGCCCCGTCTGAACCAGGAATAAGGGAGGGTCGGAACCCTCCTGGGTAGAAAAGCGGAGAGGAATGCGGAGAAAAAATTATGCCCAGAGGTGAACAGCTGGCCGGGCCGCGCAGAGACGGGAACACATTCAGCTTCACTGCGGAAAATCAGTTAAAACGGAAAACTTCAAGTGTGCAGCACTGACTTATCTATGATCAGTAATTTAAGTTGTAAAATTTGTTTGAACATTTAAGATTCGTATTGAATGCATGCCCACAAACAGACACGTGAAAGTCAGCGCTTACAAATGCTGCTTGTGTACTTAAAAATAAAATCCAAACCTCAAATGAATATAAGCCCTTCAAATTTTGCCGACCTTCCGTGAAACAGGGACGACATTGGCAAAGTTAAACTTTTTAACAGTATGGGTGGTCAGCCTCATACCAACGTATAAGTCAAGGAATACATTTATAATGGCATAATAAAAGATGTGTCAGCTTACAGTCAATCTACATAATCTGTAAAGTTGCAAAGATCCATTGACAAATACGTATAATTTTAAAAATAAATATATTCCTTGACTTGTAGGTTGGCATAAGGCTGACCACCCGTACTGTAAAAAATGCTTCACTTTGCCAATTTCACCCCTGATTCAGGGAAGGTCGGCATAAGTTGCAGGATCTGTGTTAATTTGAGGCTTGGATATTAATTTGTTAGTATACATGTAGCATTTGTAAGCGCTAACTTTAACGTGTTTGCTTATGAAAATGCATGTTATATGAATCTCAAATGTTAAAATGTCTTTCAACTTAGATTATAGATAGATTATAACCTTTGAAAAAATTTATTTCTCAATTCTTCGACATGCTTTCTAACCCTCTGTGAATTTTTTTCTTCTCAATGAACTTCCAATTAAGAAAAAGCAAAAAAACTTCATGTAATCCAACTCAACACCCCTGCTAAACGCTTTTTCGATTGCACTTTTTTCTTCATAGTTTCCATACGCCTATCCCAAACATTTTGTTTAGCTTGAATACCGGCAATTGTTATTTTTATTAAGACTATGATAATCTTCTAAAATACCTATATTCTTGAATTCTTTTATGTTTTAAATCACAGAAATACGTTTATAAAACTTTTCGCAATTTAAGTTTTTAATTTTCTTAGTTTTTTTAGCTCAGTTGGTAGAGCGCTTTCGTTCAATGCCAGAGGGCTATTATTTGATTACGACTAAGGGCCTGAAATTATTTCCCGTTTTGATGTTCATTAAAACTCAAATCAAAGCACTTGCAAGATTCACACAAGATAAACAATTTGATAAACAATGGGATCCATCACTTCAATTGAGGTGATTGGTGTAAGGCCACATCCTTACTTGTGAAAAAAATACGTTCCAAATGCCACATAAAAACTCTTCGAAGACAACGCGGTCAGAAGTTGTGCTATAAGTGCAGTATAGTTGCGTTTTCTATCTTGTATAGATATAGTGACTCGTGTTTTAAAAAGACATACATAGTATCTGGAAAATTATGTTAGATGTTTCTTTCGATGATATTTTTATTTTATCCTTGAATCAAAGCTGAATTTCAGTTTTAAAAATGAAAAAAAAACCCATGAAGAGATTTTATTCTGAAATCAGAAATAACTAATTCAAATTGAAATAACAAAAAATAGCGGAAAATGTGCAGTCTTGGGCTTTCATTGTTTTTCTTTTTATCTTAAAAAAATATTTCAATTTTACATTGAATCCCGTCAATGCAAAAAAAAACGAGATCTTTTAGTGACAACCCTAATTTGAAGAGCTATTTACGAGGCAATACCAGTCTATACTAGTTGCGTCTAATGCAAAGATATCAAGCCCCACCTTGAACGCTTGACTATCTCCAAATTAAAAGAATGCTAGAAGGATTAGTCACCCTTCACTAACGATAAGTACGGTCTTTGAATGGGTTCAGAGGAAATTAAACCTGACTCACTTATTGCGTTGTTCCTAGTAGCCGGTATAAGGAAAGAATGGGAGAAGGGACCATATACCATATACCATAAATTTCAAGGAGATTTAATGTTTTTTTTATTAAACGCGCTAAGAGGTTAGTATCGCCTGTTGCGCGAAATAAATGCCACGTTGTATTAACTTATTATGTCACTGCAACTTCAGGAAAAGGCGGCAAAAATAATCTTTGATAATTACCTATCGTAGTCAATAGTATAACAGATACCAAGATAGAAAGAAATATGCAAGGACAGGAAGAAGTGGCGGCTAATCTGCAATGTTAATTTGTAATGTTTTTGCAAAGGGTTTTTTTTACATTTTTTGTATAGATTTCTTTTTAAGGTTTTTTTTTTATACTTAAATGTTATTTATTAATCGTATTCCTTGACTTATAGGTTGGTATGAGGTTGACCACCCATAATGTAAAAAATGGTTCACTTTGCCAATGTCCCCCCTGTGTCAGGGAAGGTCGGCAAAAGTTGTGGGGCTTATGTTCATTTGAGGTTTGGATTTTATTTGTAAGTACACATTCAGCATTTGTAAGCGCGAACTACACGTGTTTGTTTGTGGGCATTCATCTGAGAGCTTTAAATGAATATATCCTTGCAACTTAGATTATAGATTATATTAAAGATACCTGAAGCGCTATTCTGCTTAAGTGCTTACACTTTGGATATCAATCCAAGTCGGAGTTTGCTAGCGCTTGTGAATGAAATCCATAGATAAAAAAAATCACAGTACACCTTATTCTTGGACACAAATCGCTATCTCGTAGGAATTTAGCAGAATAGCGCTTCTGCTGTAAAAAGCTATGCAATTCTATCCCCAGCAGAACTGTTCAAACAGATTCATTTTGTTGGGGTTGATATCGGAAGTAGTATGTTCGATTCCTAGCGAAACAGAAAATTTGTACATGCTTGTATGCTTGCACTTCGACGCTATGCCCAAGCGGTCAAGACGGCAACCTCGACTAGCGTGTTTGAAATAACATAACTTTGGCTCGATTCCCGTATTTGAAGATAACTTTGAACAAGGTTTAACAGATCTTCTTTATTAGTTAATTATTAGTGAATAATTCATAAAAATAAAATTAAAATATGATTAATAATTAATTAATTTATGAAATGTTTCAGCGGAAACTTTGTAGAACTCCATTTAATTTTTTTTAAGCGTTTTAAATGTTTCTTATTTTTTTTTTTTTTTTAAATAATTGATCATCTTACTACCTTTTTTTGGCCGGAAGAAGTAGGTTAGTGAATGGCATTCCTCTTCACAAATTCATTTAGAAACAAATGTTCACTCACATATATGAACAATTAATCTATTTTTATCCAAGGGCGATCACAAAGGTTCATCCAACCTAACAACAAGCGAGTCTTTCTTGAGAACATAATTTTGAAAAACGACAACCAAGCTCGCACAAACTCATGAGGTGTGATTCACACAAAATCACGCTCACCAAATAAACCAGATTTTTTCTATATTTACCGACGAACGGTCTCAAACGGAAAAAGGCTTAATTATTCATTACCGTTTGCTGAAATATATCGAATGCTTCATTTTTGTAATCAATTCAGTTGAATACATATAAATGACATGTAATTGTAAAAGATCTGCAGGTTCTTTTGATTCTTTTGATGAATCAGCTCTCCGCCCATGCTGATGAGCCCTGCGAATTAAAACCCGTAATCAGGTTTGAGTCCTGGAGGTGCCTTTTACTTTCTCTTTGCGTTTCAAATACACTTTGTAGCGATAAGCTTCACAAGGACTAAAGGCAAATCCACAAACTCACATTTGTAATAAAATTTCTTTGAGTATACATTACACTTACAAAATCTTTGTTTGCATTTATTTGTAGAAAAGTACAAGTTTCGATTGATTTTTTTATAGTAATAAAAAATATGAATCTTGTATTCTTTGTACATTATGGCACAATCATCTGGTCATAGGATATATGATTATTTTAGGTAAATATATGTAGATGGCTTAATATCACTGTTATGTTTTTCGGGCTCAAATATTTTGCAAATCAAAAACTGGTCTTCTTTTAGAGTATTTATTTCACACTAGATTTATTTTTACATAAAGATACATACATTTATTTTTACAATTCACATTTATTTATTTTAAAGAATGGTTAAGGTTCACTTATACTGTATTTTGTGTTAAATAGTAGAGTGTCATATGATGACTGACTCCTGCAAGCCGTTCGCGGCTTTCTATACTCCAGCGATAGTAGTTGCTAGAGGTCAATTTTGCCGGAACCTTCGAGAGAACGGTCTTCTAAAAGCTTCGAGTACATAATTATTAATATCTCTTTACCTTACGTACTTCTAATAATTAATCTCACTTAAATACAACTCTCATCAGCTATAAATTATATACCTACCTACCTGAATATTTATGTGTATTTTCTATTTACATAACAGTATTAAACATCACTTTTACATATTCTTTAGATTTTACAGGGAAATTGAAAACATAAAAAAATAATCAACGTGTTATAAATAAGTATAATTAGTTAATTTAAAATAAAATACATGGTTTTGCATGTTGCTCGAAACTTCAACCATTTAAAAAAATACACATAGGGGGTCTCGAAATCCAGGATCACAGTTTTTCAATATTGTTATGATTTTAGAGTTCTAACAGTCTCCAAATCAAACAATGGTCTTCTTTTAGGATATTTATTTTACAGTTAAATTTATTTTTTACACTTTTACATTTATTCAGAAATTTACATTTATTTCACAGACGGTTTGTGTTCACTTATGATGTTAGTCTTCACAGTTATAAGGTCGCAAGAGAACTGTCTTCCTGCAAGCTGTTCGCGCCTTATATAGATACCCCAGCGATAGAAACTTCTAGAGGTGAATTTTGCCAGAAGCTTCTCGAAGCACATGACAATCTAGTGACTTCTTTAAGTACTCTACAATCATAAATCCTACCCACCTATTATATTATACAATATTATAGATAAATAATTGTATTATAAATAAAATAAAATAAAAACAAAAATTAAAATTAAAAAATTAAAAAAACGGAGTGACTGGGTGAGGAATGATTTTGTAAGAAAAGAATGTGGTGCAAAAGAAAGTGTGAAAGTGAAGATTAAAAGAAGTTTGTTAAGATGGTTTGGGCATATGGAGAGAATGAATGAGGAAAGACTGACAAAGAAAGTATATGTTGGTAGAATAGATGGATGTCGTGGTAGAGGAAGACCGAGAAAGGTATGGATGGACCAAATATCTGAAATTGCGAATGAATGGAATATCCAGAGTCATAATAAAAGAAGAGCTTGTATGAAGAAGGTTATGACTCTGGAGGAAATGAAAGAAGTATGCAAGAATAGAAAGAAATGGCGGTTGATCTGTGATGTTGGCGGCTAGGGTTTGTTAAAGTGAATTTGGTTTTATGATTTAGTTTTTTATGTCCATGTATATATTGTTATTTTTATTCTTTGATTTAAAAAAAATGTAATTTGTCATGTATGTTCCTTGACTTATAGGTTGTTATGCGGCTGACCACCCATAATATAAAAATTGGTTCACTTTGCCAATGTCACCCCTGTTTCAGGGAAGGACGGCAAGAGTTGCAAGGCTTATGTTCATTTGAGATTGGGTTTTTTATATTGTAGGTCCACATGCGGCATGTGTTAGCGCGAAATTATACATATCTGCTTGTGGGAATGCATTTAGTATAAATCTTAAATGATATATATCTTTGCAGCTTAGATTAGATTAGATAATCGTCTGTTTTATGTTTTTGCGAGCATAAACTGCGAACGCGTCTTTAGTTCATCTCAGTGGAACAGGCGCTCCCTGTCTGAGTTTGCCTTTTGCCTGAATAATTAGTGGCTAGAAAAAATACACAAAATGAAACTCAAAACGGTGTCATGATTCGCTTATAAAAGATAGCGCTGCCGTGCCGAGGGACTTTCTAAGCGAGGCTGCAGATAAATTGTATAAAATATATAATATTTTGGATAGTTGGTGCATTAATTGTAGTCGAAAACGTTTGTGTCCAAATAATTAAATAATAAAGAGTGAAAATATAACAGTGTTTGAATAACTAAAAATATCGTTATCTGTAATCTATAATCTGCTCTCAAATGCATGCCCACAAGCAAACACGTGTAGTTCGCGCTTATGCTGAATGTGTACTTACAAATAAAATCCAAACCTCAAATGAACATAAGCCCTACAGCTTTTCAACAGTCAAGGAATACAAATAATCAACAACATTTAAGTAAGCATACAAAAACAACAAACCCTTAAAAAGAAATCTAATAATAATAATATTTGAATGATTTTTATGGTGAGCGCGGTTTTTATGTGAATCACAACTCACGAACCCTCTATAACAGTGATTCCCAAACTATGGTACGCGTACCACCAGTGGTACGCGACGCTTCTTAAGGTGGTACGCAAGCAGCCATGGTCATAGGAAATACATAGTAAAAAATTAGATAAAACGTTTTTCAATTTCGCGCTTAAAATTAAATACAACTGAGCCAAATATTTTCTTTCTTGTCTCAAACATGCATCACGATTTTTCGCAAGTCCTAAGAGTATTGTATTTGTTTTCTATAAGTAATAAATAAACATAATGCTGTCATAAACAGTTCGCTGCCTTAGTTCTTGTTTACCGTATACGCCATTGAGAAAATTTTACATGAGCAATGTTTGCATGTGTACTGGACCAATGTGTCTTATAAAAACAAGAAATTTATTTAAAAAATATTTCAAAGAACTCTCACATTATCGAGTTTTACAGTTTTTCTTAGCTCAGATTGTGTAGAATTAGATTCATAAGACAACTGCATGAAAAAGTCATATTTGACAAGATTGGCGTAGGTATACGGTAAATAAGAAATGGGGGAGCGAGTTGTTGCAGTTTTTTTTTACTATTTTAAACGATTTTTTAACTTTTGCACTTTAGTGGTACGGCACTGATATATAATTACGTGAGAGGTACGCGAAATTAAAAGTTTGGGAACCACTGCTCTATAAGCTTGATCGTCGCTATTGAATGCGCACAATTCTCAAACAAGATCCAGTTGTAGTAAAGTTGGATGGACTTTTGAAGACCAGTCTTTTATAAAGGTATATGAAGTTTAAATCCAGCGAAGAATACGTTTGAAAATATAAACGGGACATTTTTTATACTCCTCTAGGATACAAAACCACAACCTTCTATTTACTAATTTTAGCAAAAACAAAAGGTTTACAATATTAATAAAATAGTGAATCATTTATCCGGTATTTAATCTGCAATCTAAGTTGCAAAGATATCTTTACATTTAGGGTTCACACAAAATGTTTTCCAATAAGAAAACATATGTAAGTTTGGCGCATGTGTAGTTAAAAATAAAAACCAAAAATCAAATTTAAATAAACACGTTGAACACTTCCCTGAAACAGGACTGAAATAAGCAAAGTGAACCATTTTTTTTGTATTGATTGTCAGACTCATATCGACCCCAACGAAAAACAAGCCAAATAAAAGTAAGTATTGTCTTCAACAGCATCCACAGGAACATGTCGAGTAAGAGCCCGTTCCCACTTGTCGGGTGTCGGATCCGTATATTAATCAAAGGTTCCAGTGGCAGAACATTATGTATGGAGCTTATTCACACTAGTCGGAAACCGATTTTGTCCGACCTCCGATGAATATACGGATCCGACACCCGACAAGTGGGAACGGGCTCTAACGGTTATGTTTTCCATCGCATCGATGTTCAGTGTATTGTTGTACTCCTGTGGATTGCTGTCTTTAGACTATAGCAGTTTTAATGACTGGTAAAACTTAAATATTTTTTCAGGTGCAGTTTTTTGTAAAGTAATCACTAACAAATGCCCTGCCACTTCACTTCTACGTTGATGTTTTTTCTTCGCGGCGATACCGAATACATTATTTCATTTAAAATTCGAGTTTTGTTGATTTTGCGTCTCCCTCACCTCCCCTCGTCGCCCCACCTCTACCATACCTACCCGCCCCGCACCAAGGTCTAGCTACCTTCTAAAAACATCTAAAATTTCTACTAACTAGAATCTAAATCTAAATCTAAGTTGCAAAGGTATGTATCATTTGAGATTCATATTAAATGCATTCCTACAAGCAGACACGTATAATTTCGCGCTCACACATGCCGCATGTGGACCTACAATATAAAAACCCCAATCTCAAATGAACTTAAGACCTGCAACTCTTGCCGACCTTCCCTGAAACAGGGGTGACATTGGCAAAGTGAACCATTTTCTACAGCATGGGTGGTCAGCCGCATACCAATCTATAAGTCAAGGAACATACACAACAAATTACATTTTTAAAATCAATCAATCAAACATTTAATTCAACGAGAGAAAAAACTACAAAAGTTGGAAAATCCTGTGATTAAAAGCTTTTCATGAGCAGTTCCTTAAATTACTTCAATTACTATGAGCAGTTACTCCCAATAAAATGTTTAATTCGCGATTTCCTTAAAAAGTGAATCACTTTTTCAGTTTAACCTCTTAGGTGGCGATATGTCCTTTAAAAAACCGCCACCTCATTGTTCTAAGTTAGTCACTTTTTGATCCTAGATCTGGAGATGCAATGTCATGCGATTTGTTCGCATTGCGTTCAGTGTCCGATTTATGTTGGCTGTGATTTCTGGTCGGTGAGGGGTCCCTCGAGGGTGTGACTGCGCTGCAGCTGTGATCCTGCACCGCAGAACTGCAACCCTTCATCTGCTTCAATTAGCGATCTGCGGGGAGGTCATCAGTCTGCGGGGGGGAAGTAGTCCCGATAAATCATATCCGCTTGTCACCGAGGGGTTAATTATGGGACTTGTGCCACTCAGAGCATGTGACGTCATGGCGCAGGGCTGCTGGAGTCCAAGCTGAGAGAGAATATTCTTCTTCTTTTCATTTCTCTGACAGTAGATCATCATCATCACCGCTCGACAGCCGACAGCTCTAAGCTGGAAGTTTCATTACCACAATAATTCTTACCTATCGAATATCGGTATTGCGCACCGGTCCGTAGTTCAGTAGTAACACTTCGGACTCTGAATGGAAGGTTGTGGGTTCGAATCTCGGCGGAGCACACAAAATATACCATTTATATTTTCAAATTTGCTCTTCGCTGGGTTGAACAATTCACAAACCATTAACATTGACCGGTCACCAAAGGTCCATCCAGCCTTACAGCAACTAGGTCTTGCCTGAGAATTGGCGCTCTGTAGCGACGACGACCAAGCTCGTAAAAAGATCGATAGCTCAATTGGTAGAATGCTTGCATTCCTTGCCGAGAGCAAGGGTTCGATCTCAAGGTTTACTCAGCCTTCAAAAGAAAAGAGAACCAGCGCCCCCGGGAGCTGGGAAACCCCCACTTCAACTGAAAGTGGTTGGTGTGAGGCCGGCCCCCGTACCCGTAAAAATAAATAGGTCCCAAATCACCACATGCGACCCCTTTGGGGATAACGCAGGCAAGAAGTTACACTATCTGTGTAGCTTGTTTGCGTTGCGTTGCGCACTGGTATTGACTTTATTCAAAGGATTTTATTGTTGAAATAAAATAAAAAATTCAGTTTTTTTTCGTAGAATTGACAATGTAATTATTAGAGCTATAAAGGTTAATAAAACTAAAACAAAAAGCTTGTTTCATAACAAGTTTCAAATTCTAAGTTCTGAAACGTCAGAAGTAGCCCTAGATGTGTGCACATAGCGTTAGTGCAAGACCAGCGTCTTGTTGATCTACTGGATGTCTTACAATTAAACGTCTGGTTACAACTGCGCTGATGAACTCGTCAAGTTCCTTCCATTTGCTATTAAATAAAATAATTGAAGATCTCAACAACAATATAATATTCAACTGCTATAGTTCCTCCTTTTCCACTAAAAATTACATCAAAAGTGTGTTGAAATGAACACGAAACTAAATCTATGACATTCTTATAATTTTCTTCTCTTGATGTAATTTCTCAATGAGCTACACTGTTTACTATTAACCATATTTTAAGCTTTTTTCTAACCACACGACTTCTAAATCACAAACTTCCAAGCTTCTGAAGATGCTTTCTACTTTTGAACCAATTTTTTCATCCTTTTTGCCCTCACGATTTCTTAATCAACAGCTTCTAAGCTTCTTAAGAAGCTAGCTACTTTTAAACCACATTTTTCAGCTTTTAATAGGCTGAAAACTATTAAATAAACAGCTTCTAAGCTTCTTAAGAAGCTTGCTACTTTTTTCAGCCTTTTTGCCCTCAAAATTTCTTAATCAACAGCTTCTAACATTCTTAAGAAGCTTACTACTTTTGAACTGATTTTTTCAGCTTTTGATCACATAACGAGTTTTAAATCGACAGTTTTTAAGCTTCTTAAGAAGCTTACTTCTTTTTTACCATGTTTTTGGCTTCTCTTTGACATGAGGACTTCTCAATCTTTGATGATTGGTTTTGAGTGCAGTTGTATGAAGTTATAATCCATCGAAGAGCTTGTTTGAAAAAATGTTTTTCTTTTGTGCTCCACCAGGATTCGAACCCCCAGCCTTCCACTTAGGAGCCCGAAGCGTTACCACTTAACTGCGGAGTGGTCATAAATTTGTACCGACAAAAACATTGTGATTACCAGGCTGCAAAGATATATTGACATTTAAGCTACAAAGCTAAAACAGCGCCAATCGTGAGCGTTTTACTTTCAGTACATTTTTAGTAAAACGCTAGGATTTAGAATAAACGATTATTTGGTGTATCCATTCACTTCTCTAGCCAACTGGTGTTGGTTTAGTGAAATCCGTTTAAAAAGATTGTGCTTTACAAGTGCTCATAAAACGGCTAAACCGCAGCTGGACAATGGTTTATTTACGAGCCGACTGAGACCAGAATCAACAAACAAAATCGGTCAGTAGCACCTGCTTTTCCATGAAAACGAGAAGTATTTATAGGATGTGTTGAAAACGCATTTCCTTGTAAAAATGAAGCGGCATTACGTCTATAATCTAAGTTGCAAAGATGTTTTTTTAAGGCTTATATATTTAATGCACGTCCACAGTCAGACACGTGTAAGTTCGCGTTTACACATGATGCATGAGTACTTACAAAAGAAAAACTTGCCAATTCTGCCAATTACATTTGCAAGGATATTATTTATTATATTTTTACCCGTAAAATAAGTATTTTCCCCTACATCATGCTCGAAATAGACTATGCCGTAAAATTGCAGTTTTTGGGAAAAAACACGTAAATTTTTGGAGGACTGTATCTCAGTATCTCAGTCTGATTTTGATTTAAATTTATAGAAACTTTAGTAAAATTCAATATTTCGAAAGATATATTTAAAAAAAAACAAAAACCATCTCAAAATTTCGTAGATTTTTTTATCAACCTGTAGGGAGGCACTCTTTTGAAGGTGCGAACTTAAATATATACTAGCAGTGGTCTTTATGACTTATTTGAAAATCAAACTAGCCGTTACTTCGTGATTTTAGTCCGCTTCAATGTAAAGTATGACTGGCCTTCTTGTCGCTTCGTACATTTTAAACATTCATTTGAAAAGAATTTGTAGACGACAAGGGAAATTGAGAATAGGGTGTGGAAGGGTAAGCAAGTGGTCGGTGCAATAGGAAGAATAGCAAAGAACAAGCGATTGACGATTGATATGAGAATGGCGGTACACAATGGCATATTGTTACCGACTTTGCTGTATGAAAGTGAAGCATGACCAGTGAATGATAGCGAAATGAGTAAAGTATTTACTATGGAAAAGAAGCATTTGAGAAGCATGACAGGAAAAACTTTGAAGGATAGAGTTAGGAATGAATGGTCAAAATAATAATGTAAATTGAAAGATGATGTGAAAGTTAAGGTACAAAAGAATGTGATGAGATGGTTTGAACATGTGAAAAGAATGAATAATGATAGACTTACAAAGTTTATCTACAGAGAAAGTGTGAAAGGAAAAAGAGGTAAGGGACGACCGAGAAAAGTTTGGAGTGATCAGATTGAGGCGATTGTGAAAAAATGGGACATTATACAAAGAGAGCGTAAAAGAACAAAATGCATGAAAAAGGGGATTGATATGAATAAATCGAAAGAGGTATGTAAGGATAGGAAGAAATGGAGGCAACTCTGCAGAGGCCTAGCGAACCCTAGCGGAATAGCGACAGAGTTATTCCTTAACTTATAGGTTAGTATGAGGCTGACTACCCATGCTGTAAAAAATGGTTCACAATGTCACCCCTGTTTCAGGGGTTATGTTCATTTGAGATTGGGTTTTTTTTATATTGAAGGTCCACATGCGGTATGTGTGAGCTGCGTGAAATTATGCGTGTCTGCTTGTGGGAATGCATTTAATATGAATCTCAAATCATACATATCTTTGCAGCTTAGATTTAGATTTAGATTAGATGGTTTGAACATGTGAAAAGAATGAATAATGGTAGACTTACAAAGTTTATATATACAGATAAAGTGTGAAAGGAAAAAGAGGTTACAACAAAAGACAGAGTTACAGTTACATATTCTGATGACGTCATCGTCCAGATATTAGATGTAATGATCGGCTGAAGGCATGTTTGAATGCCTTGGCAGTTAGTGGAACGCCATCGCTGCAAGGTTTGTCTTTAAGCGTTCCCTAGGAGGGGCCGCAACCTCTTTAATTAAATGCGCGACTTGCCGCTGCGGCTGGAGGAGGTAATTATTTCTAAAGAGCCTCCCGCCACCCCTACCGACAAAATAAAGACAGGGGGTGCACAGTAGTAAGCGGTTCTGTTTACAATGTCATAAGATCGAGGTTCGCATGTTTTTTTTTAAATATTGTTATGATTTTATTTGGTTCAATTTAAGAAAAATTGCGGCAATAAATAGACCGGTCCGTAGTTTTTATACAATTTAACCCATCAATCGTAATAGTATTGAAATTTGTTATTCACTCTTCACGTGATACATTTAAATATTAAAAAAATAATAATAATAATAACAAAACCTTAAAAAGAAATCTACACAAAAAAAAGTAAAAAATTTCTTATGCAAAAAATGTAGCAAACTAATAAACCAACATTACAAATCAGCATTGCAGATTAGCCGCCACTTCTTCTTTTCCTTGCATACTTCTTTCATTTCATCCAGAGTCATAACCTTTTTCATACAAGCTCTCCTTTTATTATGACTCTGGATATCCCATTCACTCGCTATTTCAGAGATTTGGTCCATCCATACCTTTCTCGGTCTTCCTCTTCCACGACATCCATCAATTCTTGCAGCATACACTTTCTTCGTCAGTCTTTCCTCATTTATTCTCTCCAAATGTCCAAACCATCTAAGTATACTTCTTTTAATCTTTACTTTCACACTTTCTTTTAACTTTTTTTTAAGGTTTTGTTATTTTTTATATTTAAATGTAATTTATTATTCATACTCCTTGACTTATAGGTTGGTATGAGGCTGACCACCCATACTGTAAAAAATGGTTCACTTTGCCAATGTCACCCCTGTGTCAGGGAAGGTTGGCAAATTTGTTGGGCTTATGTTCACTTGAGGTTTGGATTTTATTTGTAAGTACGCATTCAGCATTTGTAAGCGCGAACTACACGTGTTGGTTTGTGGGCATACATCTGAGAGCTTTAAATGAATTTATCCTTGCAACTTAGATTATAGATTATAGATGACAGTCTTTCACCAACCTATAAAATAAAGAACGGATCGATTAGTTCGAAATGCGACGAATTGGAAACAAGATCAAAAAATATTTTTAACCAATTGAAAAAAACTGTGACCCACCGATTTGCTTGAACATAAGCTAACTTATAAATTTTTCATTGCTTTCTAAGCATGTCAGTTAGATAGACGTGTGACGTTTGCCCACCGAGAAAAAATACTGTGAAAATCCAATCCTACCATTTTCTAAGTGAGACTTTAATGTCTTTATCAGAAAAAAAACGTGGCAAGGTGAGGGGACCTATTCCCCCAATGATATAAAAAAAATGATGACGTCATGAGCCGACAGGCAGAGCTTCCAGAGGACCCTTGAAAAAGAAGTGACTCGCACCAAGCAAATAATGTCTTTGAGCGAATTCTTTACAAGCCCTTGACTGATGTTTATCACTGCAGTATTTTTTTCTTTAATTCGTGAAGAGGCGCAATAGACAGCACTAGTGTTACAATGGTTAATTACATGCAGTGGCATACAATTATTTTTTACGATCATGAAATAAATAAATAAATGAGAACAAATAACATAATTATTTAGTATTGTAGATGGATGTACTTTATTATCTATCTGTAGATAATCTTACTTGAAAGATATTGTTGTGTTTTTAGGGTTCGAAAAGTCTTCAAATAAAAATAAAACTGGTCTTCTCTACCGGATATTTATTTTACACTTAGATTTATTTAACAATTTATATTTATTTTTAGCAATTTACATTTATGGTTTAGCAATTAACATTTATTTCATAGTTGGTGATCACTTACACTGTCTTTCTTGGTCAAAAGCAGAGCGTCGTATATAGACTGACCCTTGAAAGCCGCTTGCAGCCCTTTATACTCCCAAAGACAGTTGTTACTAGAAGCCAATTTTGCTGGAACCTTCCAGAACATTTAGTCGGTGTTATAGCCGCGGGGATCAAGACAGTTTATTTGGAACCGGATAACGCTGGTTCGAATCCCGCGACGATAACTTCTACCCTGGTTCAACAGATGCCGTTGCATGCACACAAGCTTCTGCTTTCGCATGAAGACAACTGGTCAGGTAAAATAGGTTGGTGGATTGCATTCCTTTCTACAAATCTATTTTTTTTTTTTTAAATAAAAAAATAAAAACATAAAGCCTCCAGTAGGTACATAATTGAATATCTTTTTCCTAGGTACCTATAATAATTACTCCAACTCTCATTGGCTATAACTAATACACCTACCTACCTAACATTTATATGTATTTGTTATTTACATAACAATGTTTTACATGTGGAATTCATATTGAATTCCTGCCCAAAAGCAGACACGTATAAGTTCACGCTTAGAAATACCGCATGTGAACTTAAAAAATAAGAGATAAAAAGAAAAACCACTTTGTCTTCGATTACTATGAGTATTTTATTTTATTTAATACCAAACCTAAAATAAACAGAAACCTTGCAACTCTAGTTGACTTTTCCTGAAACTGGAATGACATCGGCAAAGTGAACCGATTTTTACTATAATCTAAGTTGCAAGGATATATTCATTCAAAGCTCTCAGATGTATGCCCACAAACAAACACGTGTAGTTCGCGCTTACAAATGCTGATTGTGTACTTACAAATAAAATCCAAACCTCAAATGAACATAAGCCCTGCAACTCTTGCCGACATTCCCTGAAACAGGGGTGACATTGGCAAAGTGAACCATTTTTTACAGTATGGGTGGTCAGCCTCATACCAACCTATAAGTCAAGGAATACCATCCTATAAATTGAGAAAAAAGTGGTGAAATGCAATAAAAAACAGGCAATTAGTGAAATAAACCCGTAAAATTAATAATTAAAAAATCTAAATTTGTATTTAGTTACGGAGTAAGTAAAATGAATGTAGGTAGTGTACAACTAGCTTCGTGATCAATTTTCACATTATTTGGAGCAATGTGAAGGACCGGTTGTAGATTAATAAAGTTTACTCACTTTGTAATCAAATACAAATTTGCAAAGATTTTTTAATCATACAAAATATATATTTTTACAATTCAAATGTACCTATCATAAATTCATGAAAAAAAAAACTTGGAATCCGAATTCCGAAGAAGCCTTCACCGCCAACATATGCCATTTTACAATATATTTTTTTCATTATTGGATATTATAGTAATTACTTATTTATAAATGCGTAGGCTATTACTGTTTCAAGTTTATGTTCTCGGTCATGAAATGAAAAACAAATATTTAAATTCCAACATAGGTATTTCATACACTTACTAGCCTGCCTCCTGATGCTACGCACGATTGCGGCATTCTAGTTTAAAGCCCAACTCACTTGAGAACTAACGGATACAAGCATTCACTTAGTATTATGCTAGGATTTCCGGCCTGTCCATTTTTCTACTTTTTATTTTCCATTGTCGGAGGTCTGCTCGATCTGCTCCATGTTGTTTTGGTAACCAAACCTCGAATGAACAAAAAACTTTCAACTCATGCCACCCTTCCCTGAAACCAGGGTGGTATTGGCAAGAATTAAATTTAGTTTTTACAGCTCTCTAACAACGTATTAGCCAAGGAAAAAATGTACAATTATACTGGAAAGTGGACTAGCATATTAATTATTTTTAAATACTGTGAATTAAATCATCATTTTGCCCCGTAATCATAAACAATAAAGTTTACATCGTTAATTGTTTAAATAAATATTAATTAAAAAAGGAAATTTATGAAAATGTGATGGATATGAATGAATTGAAAGGGATATTCAAGGATAGGAAAAAATGCAGAGTTGCCACAGAGGCTCTACACACCGCTAACGGAATGGCAACAGAGTTACAGTTACAGTTATACTGATCATAACCAATATATGGTCATTGTTTTTCTTATTTTTATTAGATTTGTAAAGAGGAATGGAAATTCACTAACCTATTTTCCCTCGCCGGAAATAGGTGTTAACATCATCAATTAACAATCAATTATTTTATATTTTAATAAATTATTATACAATAATCACTCAATCACATCTGTTGAACCAGGGTCAAAGTAATGGGCACGAGCCAGACGGGAATCGAACCAACGTTATTATATTCCAAATCCGTTAGTCAACTTTAACGACTAGACTCCCACTGCCATAACACGTTTTTTTTTATATATAAGACTGTTATTCACAACAGAGATTTCAATTTAATTATATTCCCATGTTTTTCATCAAGAAATGTCATTGGAAAAGAATTTAAACACGTCGATTGTTTTGTACAACATCATTGAGTCCCCCCAACACCCTGCTTGAGGAGTCGCCAATATAAAAGCAATTGTCACTCCCTGGCGCTCATTCATTCTGCAACCTTTGTCTGTGTAAGTGTCACATTTGTTCACGTAAACTCACTCTACATAAACACGTACACTCTCGTTACTAAGGAAGATGGCTCGTCTGCTGCGTTCACTTTTCATTACGATTGTTGTTGTATTCAGTATGAGCTGTTTCCTCACAGATGCTATGCGTGAGTCAATTTTAAACGATACTTGATAATATGTCCTTGACTAATGGCTTGTTATGATCTGTAATGTTGGCGGCTAGGGTTTATTAAATTGGGATTTGTTTTCTGTTTGTTGTCCATAGATATCATTATTTAGTGATGTATAAAATGTAATTTGTCGTGTATGTTCCTTGACTTATAGGTTGGTATGCGGCTGACCAGCCATGCTGTAAAAATGATTCACTTTGCCAATGTCACCCCTGTCTCAGGGAAGGACGGCAAGAGTTGCAGGGTGTATGTCCATTTGAGATTTGGTGTTTATGTTGTAGGTTCACATGAGGCATGTGCAAGCGCGAACTTGTACGTGTCTGGTTGTGAAAATGCATGTAATGTGAATCTTCAATGTAACATATCTTTGCAACTTAAATTAGATTAGATTAGATTAGATGATGCTGACCCCCATTTTCGCCACGCCTGCTCGGTTTTCAGGGAAAAGTGCATCAGAGGTAATTTTACATGAGCAATGTTTGTATGTGTACTGGACCAATGTTTCTTATGAATGCTGGAAGCTGATTTCGAAAAGATTTTTTTTTAAAACTCTCACATTATCGAGTTGTAAGTGTTTTTCTTAGCTCAGATAGTGTAGAAGTGATTCTGAAGACATTTTTGTTTAAATGTCATCTTTGAATCAAATGGTAGATAAGAAAAATGCAACCAAGCTACACATATAGTGTAACTTCTTGCCTGCATTATCCCCGAAGGGATTGCATGTGGCCTTTCGGAACCTATTTATTTTTACGGGTAAGGGAGCCGGCCACACACCAACCACTTTTAGTTAATGTGGAGGTTTTCCAGCTCCCCGGGTGTGGAGCTTGTTCTCATTTCTTGTAAAGGCTGAGTAAACCTTAAGATCGAACCCTTGCTCTCGGTATGGAATGCAAGCATTCTACCAATTGAGCTATCGACCTTTTTACGAGATTGGTCGTCGTCGCTACAAAGCGCCAATTCTCAAGCAAGACCCAGTTGCTATAAGGCCGGATGAACCTTTGGTTACTGGTCATTGGTAAAGGTTTATGAATTTTTCAACACAGCAAAGAGAAAATTTGAAAATATAAATGGTTTATTTTTTGTGCTCTGCCGGGATTCGAACCCACAACATTCCATTCAGAGTCCGAAGTGCTACCACTGAACTATGGACCGGTCAAGCAAGATAATATAATGGGATAAAAAGTATTTGTTGGCTTCTTATCCAACATCATTAGAATGACGGAGGTCAAGGGTGAATGGTAGATAAGCCAAACAAACACTGGGGGGGGACAGACTCGACTTTCTTGCATAAATTAACCCACTGTATGACGTATGTAAAGCTAGAATCATCTGCCGGCTTATGCCGTTTCAATGAAAATATAATAAATCAATTTTATTCCACCGCGGTGTGTACCTGCATACTCGTACTATAAACTTTAATCTAGGTTGCAAGGATATATTCATTTAAAGTTCTCAAATGCATGCCCACAAACAAACACGTGTAGTTCGCGCTTACAAATGCTGAATGTGTACTTACAAATAAAATCCAAACCTCAAATGAACATAAGCCCTACAACTTTTGCCGACCTTCCGACGTATCAGTTCGCGCTTGCACATGCCGCATGTGAACCTACAACATAAAAACCCAAACCTTAAATGAACATACACCCTGGAACTCTTGCCGTCCTTCCTTGAAATACGGGTGACATTGGCAAAGTGAACCATTTTTTACAGTATGGGTAAGGTATGCATGCGTAAGGAACGCATTGTGTAGAAAATACCATTAGTCATGACGCCTTTTAATCTAAATCTAAATCTAAGCTTCAAGGATATGTATCATTTGAGATTCATATTAAATGCATTCCCACAAGCAGACATGCATAATTTCGCGCTCACACATGCCGCATGTGGACCTACAATATAAAAACCCAATTCTCAAATGGATATAAGCCCTGCAACTCTTGCCGACCTTCCCTGAAACAGGGGTGACACTGGCAAAGTGAACCATTTTTTACAGTATGGGTGGTCAGCCTCATACCAACCTATAAGTCAAGGAATAAGTGTAAGCCTAAAACTCTTATTTAATTTTTAAAAAACCCTTGTTTTTGTTTCAGCCCTTATAAATTGCACTGAAATATTGGGCTTCTGTGCTTTTAAAGGCAAATGTGGAATCATACACGAGTACAATCACCCCAAACACAACTTTTGCCGACCGCTTGAAGAATGCTGTATTCTCATAGGAAAATGATAAATCAAAGGAATTCAAACACAGTCTATGCCATATATGTATCGGTAAGGATAACTCAATACATACATATAAGAATCTAAATATAATCTAAATCTAATTTTTATTTTTTTATTATTTTATTAAGGAGAAGAAACAGATAATAACAAAAAAAGAAAAATGTTAACATAAACAGTAGAGTGCCCTTATCCTAAAAAAAAACCACAAATATGTAAAAAAATTAAAGTACGGGACAAAAATAAAAAATAAAAGAAAGCAATGATGTCAAAAATAAATCAAATTAATAACAGAAATAAAAGTAAGAGGAAAAAAGAAGAAAAGAGAAATTAAAAATAGACAAAAAATAGTTATAAAAAACCCAATTAAGATACAATGGATGGCAAGGACATTTTATAAATACTCTTGAGTTGGTTGCAAAGATATGCATCATTTGAGATTCATGTTAAATGCATTCCCACAAGCAGACACGCATAATATCGCGCTCACACATGCTGCATGTGGACCTACAATATAAAAACCCAATCTCAAATGAACATAAGCCCTGCAACTCTTGCCGACCTTCCCTGAATCAGGGGTGACATTGGCAAAGTGAACCATTTTTTAAAGTGTGGGTGGTCAGCCTCATACCAACCTATAAGTCAAGGAATATTTCAAGAGTCATTTGTGAAATTTACAAATTGATTCTTATTCCTTTGCTTATTTCCTCGACTTATAGGTTGGTATGAGGCTGACCACCCATACTTTAAAAAATGGTTCACTTTGTCAATGTCACCCCTGAGTCAGGGAAGGTCGGCAAAAGTTATAGGGCTTATGTTCATTTGAGGTTTGGATTTTATTTGTAAGTACACATTCAGCATTTGTAAGCGCGAACTACACTTGTTGGTTTGTGGGCATGCATTTGAAAACTTTAAATGAATATATCCTTGCAACTTAGATTATAGATTATAGTATCAATTTGTTTTCTTCAGTAACTTGTATTTTCAGTGTTATCTTTTTTTTTACTTATGTCGACACAGCACTCCGCTAGGGGTAGCCATCACCACCACAGATGAGTCTCCACTTTGTTCTGTCCTGGCACACTTCTTTCATCTCCTCGACATTCATCACTCTCTTCATGCGTGCTCTCTTTTATTTTTCTTACTCTGTCCAAAAAATATATTCTATCCTCAGCCTCCCAAAGAAAGAAGTATCTACTATTTTTTTTAACCCTCACATTAAATTGTATAACTCTATTATGTTGTCAAAATTTTTAGATATGCTGAAATAAAAGATCATTGTACATTTCTGTGTTTTTATTTTATAAAATAATGTAAATAAATGTTTAATTTAGTAATTTTTTTTTTTGGAATTTAGATGGACATCCATCTAGGCTGACATTTTAAATGAGCACTTAATTTTGACCGGTCCGTAGTCCAGTGGTAACACTTCGGACTCTAAATGGAAGGTTGTGGGTTCGATTCCCGGCAGAGCACAAAAAATATACCATTTATACTTCAAATTTGCTCTTCGCTGGGTGGAAAAATTTATAAACCTTTACCAAAAACCGGTCAATAAAGGTCCATCCAGCCTTACAGCAACTGGGTCTTGCTTGAGAATTGGCGCTTTCTGCAGTGACGACCAAGCTCGCAGACGGATGTTGAGGTGTGATAAAAAAAAACAGCGCTCACCTAATAAACCATCCTATTATTATTATTGTTATTTATATTTTTTAAAAAATTCGCTAGACGTTGCGTTGTTCAAATGTCAGTTCATTGAATAAGTATTTTACAGCTGATGATACTGGAGAGAAGTTTCCCGGGATTGGTTGCCGTGGTCTACGGGAGCTGGAGCTTCCGGACGATGTCACAGTTTTCATCAAGATCTAAATCTAAATCTAAGCTGCAAAGATATGAATCATTTGAGATTCATATTAAATGCATTCCCACAAGCAGACATGCATAATTTCGCGCTTACACATGCTGCATGTGGACCTACAATATTAAAACCCCAATCTCAAATGAACATAAGCCCTGCAACTCTTGCCGACCTTCCCTGAAGCAGGGGTGACATTGGCAAAGTGAACCATTTTTTACAGTATGGGTGGTCAGCCGCATACCAACCTATCAGTCAAGATCATCTTCATAATTGCACTTTCACGCTGAAGAAGCCCACATGGGCAAAACGTCCGGAAGCTTCATCTCCCATAGACCACGGCAGCAGATCCCGGGAAACTTCTCTCGAACTGCCATTACATTGTTTGTGTCGTGTGTCGTGTTTGTGTAGTGATATAAATCACAAAAGGGAGCATGTAAATTTAGCATTAATTATTTGGATTCCGTCATCACCACCATCTGTGCTGACATGTGTGCTGAATTCAGCGGCAAGACTCATATTCGGGATGTCTAAATTTACTCGCAATACATCTGTGTGGATGAAAGACTGAGAGGAGCCGTAAGAGATAGCCGTGTCTATCGTGGGCCTGAAATAGGCAGTGACCACTATCTCTTATGCGCTAAAATAATGATTGGAGAAGTAAGAAAGAAGAAACGTAAGAAGAAAGTAAGAAAGCCAAGAATAAAAGTTGAAAGTCTGAGTGATGAAAACGTGAAAGTGAAGTATAAATCAGAAATACAAAAAAAGTTAAGTGTGAATGAACTTGAAAAGAATGTGAATGAAAAAGATATTGAAAGCATGTGGAAGGATATGAAAGAAAACATGATTGAATGTGCTCGAAAAGTATGTGGAGAAACGAAAGGTGGAAGATTGAAAGGGGATGCCTGGTGGAATGCTAAAGTAAAAGAGGCTGTGAAAGTAAAGAAGGAATGTTACAAAAAGTGGCTGAACGACAGGAATGATAGAAAGCTAGAAGATGAATATAAGATAGCCAAGCGAATGGCGAAGAATGTAGTTTATGAAAGCAAAGCGAATGAACAGAGAAAGATTGATGAAAAAATGAACAGAAGTTTCACCGACAGTAGGAAGGAATTCTGGAGATGGGTCGGTGCCATTAGGAATAAAGATTCTGCATTGACCACCCCAGGAATCAAAAGTGCTGTTGGTGAGATGGTATGGGAGAATGATGAAGTATGTAAGAGATGGAAAGAATATTTTGAAGGGATTTTTGGTCGTGGCGAAAGAAATTTGTTTAGAAAAATGACAGAAGAGAATGAATTTAGGATTTTGAAAGAAGAAATAAAAGTATCTATTGAATGTTTGAAGAATGGAAAGTCTGCTGGGTTTGATGGAATAAATGGTGAAATGTTGAAAGCAGGAGGTGAATGCGTGATAGATTGGATGTACGAATTATGTAAGCTTTGTGTGAATGCAGGAGTAGTACCGATGGATTGGAGGAAGGCAGTCATTGTTCCCATTTACAAAGGTAAAGGGGACAAAAAAGACTGTCAGAACTTCAGACCAATCAGTCTACTCAGTATACCAGGAAAAGTCTTCTGTAAGGTGATTATAAAAAATGTGATTCTGACTACTAGTGAAAGGATTTCCGATATACAGTCCGGCTTTATGGCCGGTAGAGGCTGTGTTGATCAGATTTTTACTCTACGACAACTTGTTGAAAAACAATTGTCGGTGAGGCGGAAGCTGTTCACGGCCTTTGTAGATCTGGAAAAGGCTTTTGACTCAGTGGACAGAGGTATGTTATGGGATGTTTTGAAAGCATACGGAGTGAATGGGGCTCTCCTTGGTGCGGTGCATGCAAACTATAAAAATAGTAAGGCATGTGTCCGTATTGATGGTGAGTATAGCGAGTGGTTTGAAGTTTATAAGGGTGTGAGGCAAGGATGTGTGATGAGTCCATGGCTATTTAACATAGTTATGGACAAGTGTGTCAGGGATGCTAGACTTAATGATTGTGGATTGATGATAGGAGAGAGCAAAGTGAGTGTTCTACTGTATGCAGATGATGCAGTTCTTGTATCTGATTCTGCAGTAGAATTGCAAACAATGCTCTCTAGATTGAATGAAGCTTTGTTAGGTAACCATCTGAAGTTGAATGCAAGTAAGACGAAAGTATTGATTTTTGAAAGAGATGATGAAAGTATGAATTATGAATTTAAAATTAATGGAATGAATGTTGATGTCGTAAATGAGTTTGTATACCTGGGAAGTAAGTTTGAAAAAGATGGAAGAATGACCGGTGAATTTGAAAGAAGAGTAATGAAGGGCAGGTGTGTACTGGGTGCCACAGCTTGTATCGCCAAAAATCAAAACATATCTAAAAATGCTCGATTGGCGGTACGCAGTGGCATACTTTTACCCACCTTGATGTATGGAAGCGAGGCCTGGACGGTGAATGAAAGTGAAATTAGTAAAGTCCATACTGTTGAAATGGACTTTCTAAGAAGTATGATTGGGAAAAAACGGAGTGACAGGGTGAGGAATGATTTTGTAAGAGAAGAATGTGGTGCAAGAGAAAGTGTGAAAGTGAAGATTAAAAGAAGTTTGTTAAGATGGTTTGGGCATATGGAGAGAATGAATGAGGAAAGACTGACGAAGAAAGTATATGTTGGTAGAATAGATGGATGTCGTGGTAGAGGAAGACCGAGAAAGGTATGGATGGACCAAATATCCGAAATTGCGAATGAATGGAATATCCAGAGTCATAATAAAAGAAGAGCTTGTATGAAGAAGGTTATGACTCTGGAGGAAATGAAAGAAGTATGTAAGGATAGAAAGAAATGGCGGTTGATCTGTGATGTTGGCGGCTAGGGTTTGTTAAAGTAAAATTGGTTTTTATGATTTAGTTTTTTATGTCCATGTATATATTATAATTTATTGATTTTAAAAATGTAATTTGTCATGTATGTTCCTTGACTTATAGGTTGTTATGTGGCTGACCACCCATACTGTAAAAAATTGGTTCACTTTGCCAATGTCACCCCTGTTTCAGGGAAGGACGGCAAGAGTTGCAAGGCTTATGTTCATTTGAGATTGGGTTTTTATATTGTAGGTCCACATGCGGCATGTGTTAGCGCGAAATTATACATGTCTGCTTGTGGGAATGCATTTAATATAAATCTTAAATGATATATATCTTTGCAGCTTAGATTAGATTAGATTAGATTACTCCATTGTTAGGGAAACTGCATTGGCTTCGTTTTCCGGGGAGGGTGGTCTACCGTGTTTGTCTGATGGTGTATAAGGCTGTAAATGGTACAGCTCCTTCATATTTGGCTGACATGTTTACACCCGTTGAGAGGGATTTGAGGCGCCAAACGCTCAGATCTGCAGGGGGTGGCGTGGTGGACTTGGTTCAGCCACACCGTCAGACACGCACTAATTTTGGGGACCGTGCTTTCCGGTTTGCGGGACCAATGGAGTGGAACAGACTGCCACCTAATGTGAGGAAGGCAAAGACTGTTGGTGTCTTTAAAGGAGCACTAAAGACACATCTTTACAAGAAATCTTATCCGTGATTTGAGAGGGCCCTTGAGGTGTGACACACACAAAAACGGCGCTCTTCAATTATGTGTACATTAAAATAAATTATCCTTATATATTTATATATATATCTTTTTCAGGCTCAGACAGTTCATTCACTACATGTGACCAGCCAATGCAGGATGTACCCTTAGTACGAGTTGCAAAATTTGAGTAAAGTTAAGTTTACGGAAAGTATTAAAGAGTGGTTTTCTCCAAAATCTGCCGTTTTTGTTTGTTTGAACTTGATTTTCTTCATCACTGTTACTCTTTTGCTAAGACCATAAAGTGTAAGAAACAAAAACGGCGGATTTCGGGGAAAACCACTCTATAATACCATCCGTACACTTTACTTTAATTAAGTTTTGCAACTCGTACTCAGGATACTGTGGTGACTTTTACTGACCGAGTCACAAGCCAATTATTTCTTAGATGATGGGCGATTATTTATGGAAGTTAAATTTGCAAATTTACAGAGAGACAAATCATTTTCGTATATTGATAAAAAAAAATAGTAAAAAATATATTATTTTCACTTTTTTTAGTATGACTGCCTAAGCACTATCGGACTTATCCTCCCATCTTCAGTTAGCCTCTGTCTGTTTGTTTTGCTGTATTTTATATTCATGAAATACATTATTTTTAATCAATATTATTTAATCAAAGTTTTAAACAGATATTTTTTTTTTGCTTCACACTCTTATGTTCAACATTATTTAAATTTAAGCAAAAAAATATTTATTGAAAATCATAGAAGAGATGGATATAATAATTTAAATTATAGATGCCTTCTCCCCAACCCGTTCGCGAATAAGTCGTTTTTTTTTTGTAACGCAATTTTTTTCAATTTCATTCTTCGCGTCTATGATTTTCGGTTATTTTTTATTGTACGATTATCCCAAGTACAAAAAACTGACATTAGCTCCCCTCAATTGCATAAATTAAAATGTATGAAAGAGACCGCAGCACTTCTAGCGAGTGATTTAATTTCCATACATTTTTCCATTTACGCGATCGAAGGGAGCTTATGTGCATGTTTTATACTCGCGGTACAGAAATACACGAGCGTGTTTATTTGTTCCTTGAAGAATCTCGCTGCCAACGTAATGTATCGTCCATATGGTGAATCAGGGCTGCCACAGAGAATCCCGTCAAATAGCGAGCAGAAAAAAAGTAGACAATCGCAGCATTTTTAACAGTGTATCAATGGCGAAGCGTGCCATACACGCCGGTTCCCATCGGCTTCCCTTTTAAAATGATGTAACAAAGTAGTTTAAAAATATAGGCACAAAGTAAAAAAATACATTTAAAACCAAAGAAACAATACGTATTTTTCCCCCATTGAAACCATGCAGTCTACATTATTATTTTATTTCATTTATTATTTTATGAGCGCAGATTTGTTAATAAATAATTAAAAACAACGAGAGACACCTGGTCGACCTTCCATTCACAAGCTTTTCCTTTGATTTTTCTTTTTCTTTTTTAAAAAAAATATTTTTGGAATACCTAGGGGCTGTCCATATATTACGTCATTCGCATTAAGGGGGGGGGAGGGAGTCTGGTCTCTGGATGATGGCAAATGATGTACGAGTACCAAAAGTGACGTCGTTCTTGTAAATACCAATTTCTACAAAATATACAAAATATTATGTAAGTAATATAACATTATTAATTATTAAGCTCATCCATTATTACAGGAAGAGGGGGGGGGGGGGTCGAAATCGGCCAAAATCGATGACGTAATTTATGGACGGCCCCTACTTACTTTACTTCATGTACCTATTCCTTGACTTATAGGTTGGTATGCGGCTGACCAACCATGCTGTAGAAAATGGTTCACTTTTCCAGTGTCACCCCTGTTTCAGGAAAGGTCGGCAGGAGTTTCAGGGTGTAGGTATGTCCATTTGAGATTTTGTTTTTATGTTGTAGGTTCACATGCGGCATGCTCAAGCGCAAACTTATACGTGTCTGCTTGTGAGAATGCATGTAATGTGAATCCCAAATGTTACATATCGTTGCAACTTAGATAAGATGTATGGAGAACGGTCCGTAGTCTAATAGTAATCTTATCTTATCTAATCTAAGTCGCAAATATTTGTACCGTTGAGGATTCACATTAGGGATATGCATTTTCATAAGCAAACACGTATAAGTTCGCGCTTGTACATGCCACATGTGAACCTACAACATAAAAACCCAAACCTTAAATGAACATACACCCTGGAACTCTTGCCGTCCTTCCCTGAAATAGGGGTGACATTGGCAAAGTGAACCACTTTCTACAGCATGGGTGGTCATCCACATACCAACCTATAAGTCAAGGAACCAAAAAAAACGTTTACTTTTACCAAAGCCTGGTCTTTAAAGGTCCATTCAGCCTTACAGAAAATGGATCTTACTTGATAATTGGCACTTTCTTATGCGACAAACCAGCTCGCAGAGGGCTGGCTCTTGAGGTGTGATTCACTTAAAAATAGTGTTCACCAAATAAATCAACCTATTGTTATCTTCTTCTTCTTCATGTATTCTGTTAGTTTGACCAACATTGACTATCGCATGAGAGTAGGTTTCTTCGACATGTAGGTATCTGTAAGAAGTAAATAAAAAAAGGCACAAAAGTTTTTGGTGTACATACCAGTGGCGAAGGGTGCCATACAAGCCGATTCCCATCGGTTTCCCGTTTAAATGATGCAGAAATGATAATAAAGTAGACTGCATCGTTTTAATGGGGGAAAAATACATATTGTTTCTTTGGTTTTAAATGTATTTTTTTACTTTGTGCCTATATTTTTTTTTAACTACTTTGTTACATCATTTTTAAAAGGAAGCCGATGGGAACCGGCTTGTATGGCACCCTTCGCCACTGGTACCTACTTATCCATGGGGTAATAAAACATTTTTGAAATGGGATTTTATTTCTCAGCGAGCAAACGTCAGTCTTCTCTGCCGTACTTAGCAAGCAATAACAAAATATTTGATTTCCATTTACTTAGCAACCCGGCCAGGTGGGAATTCAATATTGTCTATGCCAATTGACGCTTGAACAGTCAAAGTTGTGTACAATTTATTGTTTCCAAGCACTGACATCTATTGAAACTTTTTCGAAACTTTTGTATCTTCTTCGTGCATTTCAAATCGAAACAAAATTTGAGTTAGAGAGTTTTGGCTGCCAAAGAATAGATTCTGCTTTTTAGATTTTTAAAATCTAAATACGTAAGTAGGTATTTCTATAAATTTTATGAATGATAAATTCGGAGAGAAAGATGAGCACACAGCTGTTCTAATGACAAGAATAATTTGAGAATCTAAGGAATCATGTTTAACAAGAAGCCCTATATTATATATTGCATCTATCTATAATCTATAATCTAAGTTGCAAGGATAAATTCATTCAAAGCTCTCAGATGTATGCCCACAAACAAACACGTGTAGTTCGCGCTTACAAATGTTGATTGTGTACTTACAAATAAAATCCAAACTCAAATGAACATAAGCCCTGCAACTCTTGCCGACATTCCTTGAAACAGGGGTGACATTGGCAAAGTGAACCATTTTGTACAGTATGGGTGGTCAGCCTCATACCAACCTATAAGTCAAGGAAACATGATCGTTTTTAAAAAATCATTGGTGATGATGATGATGATGATGATGGTGACTTGATATAGCGCCGTTTCGTGATTATTTACTCCAAGGGGCTTGCTGTGCTATCACGGCGAAGTCTCGAGTATTTTTTAATACAAGTAGGGAAAAGGCAAACAAATATTTTGTTACTTTTCGCTAACGACAGTGTCTAAGTAAATAAACGTAGCGTTGGAACGCCCAGAAAAAATATATAAATTGAAATTTGAGTCCATATAAATCCCCATGCATATATACCAATCTTTATCTATGAACACTCCACAAGTATGTTGGTACCTACTATGCATTTCATGGTAAATTTAAAAGTTTAAGTAAATTTAAATTTTAGGTAGGTAGGTATTCGTCCACTGAAAAAAATAAAAGTTGTTCTTATTTCAAATAAGTAATTCTCGATAGAAAACAAGTGAAGTTGGTTTCCTTAGAAACCTTGGTAAAATCATAAAAAAACAGTAAACAAATAAACGTTTTTTCTACGATTTTCATCGGTAATAAATTTTAAAATTCATAAAAATGAAGAACAATTCTTGCGCGCGCTGAAGCTACTTGATCTGAAGAGTCCAAAGGAAGACATCATTTCAAATTTTCATCAAATACAATTAAAAGATGACCAAAAAGTTCAGGCATTCGTGCAACGTCCACGAAGATTTCCAGACAGTCGTGACCATCCAGCCACACGACTCTCTGAGGACGAAAATATCAAAAACCATCCTCAGGTTTGTGACCATTTCATACAACAATCCCAAAACGAAGCTGATCGTGAAGAGCGACGCTGGAATCGAGAAGGAGCGGAAGAAGCACATCCAAGGCCGGGACCATGTCTACATCCACGCCCTGAGCGAATTCCGCTGGTACTGGGAGTTCTACATGGCTTTCACCTACTTAATTTTCTTCTTGGTGGCACCGTGGAAGATTTGTCTCGTCACCAGGCACAAACCTCTGCAACCTGAGCGCATAGACTGGAAATTTTTAATTCTGGATTGCATCTTCTTTTTTGATATTATCTTATCCTTCAACACCGGAACTTACATCCCAATTTACAAGATAACAGTCATCGAATCGAGAACGGTGATCAGAAACTATTTGACCGGATTTTTCTTTATTGACTTTTTCTCATCTTTTCCCTTTGAATTCATATCTTTAGTCTGCTTTCCGAATCATCTGAAATTGTTTGTTTATTTGCAAATGGTACCTTTTTTGAAGTATTTCCGTTTCAGCAGTTTCTTGTCCTACATATCTAGATGCTTACGCTCGTACATCAGAAAGCCGGGTTCAATCAGGAATTACCGTGTCGCTCTGACCTTTGTCCTAGCAATGCATACGATAGCTTGTATCTTCCACCTTGCTCCAGTGAATGAATATAACGTGACCCTAAATGCTTCAGAGAATTTTTATGTCGACGGAAAACTGTACAGCCTTCATGATACAGTTCCTCTATACATAAACGGAATTCTCTACATCTTGGCAAGCTTTTCCAGCGCAGGCTATGGGCGGAATCAACCTGAAGGCACCGTTGATCTCTATCTTTGTCTCGGAGTAATGCTGTTTGTAAACTTACTTCGAGTTTATATAATAGTTTATATAATGGAACAAATCCTAAGTCACACAGTGAGGACAAATCAAAACTTGGAGATGATGAATCAGTTGCAAGAGTACATGAGGATAAAAAAAATCCCCCTGCCGACTCAGAAGAGACTGGTGCAGTATTACGACTACAGATTCCAAAAAAAGTACTTCAAAGAGCTGTTCTCCATGCAGCTGTTGTCTGAGCATCTGTGCGCGGAGATAATCCTCAGTTCTTGCAAGACATTGGTTAACAGTGAACTGTTTCAAGGTGTGCCTAAAAACGCTGTGGGCCTGATTCTTGGAAGACTCCACTATGAAGTATATTTGCCGAATGACGTAGTGGTGAAAGCTGGTTCCATCGGGGACTGCATGTACTTTATCTCTAGCGGAACAGTTGCTGTCTATACTCCGACTGGACGAGAGATTTGTCACCTGGATGACGGAGAGTTCTTCGGCGAAGTGGCTCTCATCTTAAAGGACTCTAAGAGGGTCGCTACTATAGTTGCGCTGGAGATGACTGAAGTATTTCGTCTGGACAGAAATGACTTCCAAGATGTCATTGCATCGAACGCAGAGCTTTATCAGAAGTTAGAGTCGTTGGCTTCAGAGAGAATCAACAAGACAATTATTCAAGAGGAGTTACACAGAGTTGAGCGGGAACGACTAATCAATAAAGAAATGTAACAATAAAAAAAAAATTGTAAAAAAATGAGTTAAGGAAAGAAATAAACAGTAAATTAAAAAGTGAACCTACATTTAGCGTGTAAGGCATTTATACGATAATTATGTAATTATCAGATAAGTAATTTTATTTTGCATATAAATTATATTTATATACGTAGAGAGTTGGGAATAGCATAGTATTCAGAAAAGATTTATTTTTCCTTTGTCTTTAAAATAAAGCATTGACAATATTTTTTAATTTAACGATGACTCAAATACAACCAATTTTGTTTTTTTTATTAATTTCAAGATTAAATTAATTTTTCATAATATTGTGTTGCCTACCTCATTGTTACAAATTACATGTGCCTGTTTGGGGTATAGGCCACTGAAGCATCCATAATAGGTTGGATAAAATATAAAATCCAAAGTACACATTGCCACCATCGCAAAAACGCAACGAAGCTACATTTATAGTGTAACTTTTTGTTGCGTTCTCCCACAAGATGTCGCATGTGACGAGTGAACCTATTTATTTTCATAAGAAAGGAAGCCGGTCTTACGCCAGCCCCTTCAGTTGAAGTAGGGATTTCTCAGCTCCCGAGGGGTATGGTACGTATTTCTTATGAAGGCTGGGTAAGCCTTGCAGGCATTTTATTTAAGTTTGAAATAAATACTGAAACGAGAAATCATTTTTGCCAAACTCGATGGGATTCGAACCCGACTTTTCCCTAGCAACCCGGCCAGGCGACGACCGAATTTTTATTTTCCAATTCACGAGCGGATCTCATTAAAAAATACTTTGCCGCCAACATTGCAGTTCAAATCTTTATTTTTTCGATCCTTGCATGGAAACTATTTTTTGTTCCATCCGGCCATCTCTTTCATGCAAGCTTCTGCCCTGTCCGATCAATAGCTCAGTGCTTGCATTCCATGCCGAGAGCTCGGGTTCGAACTTCGAATCCCACCGAGGATGTCAGAAATGATTTACCGCTTCAGTGTTAAAATATCAAACTTAAAATAAAAACCGGCAAGGTGCACTCAGCTTTCACAAGAAATGAGTACCGGCCCCTTGGGAGCTGGGAAACCCCCACTTCGTAAGGCCTTCCCCTTTACCTGTAAAAATAAATAGGTTATACTGGCCAAGAACTAAGGCGGCAAGAAGTTGCACTACATCTGTAGCTTAGTTGCGTTGCGTTCCTTGCGGATCTATTTTTTGCTCCATCCGGTCATCATTTTTTTCAAGATAGCTTCTGCAAGATTTTCCTTCACATCCGAAAGTGAAATTAGTAAGGTCCATACTGTTGAAATGGACTTTCTAAGAAGCACGATTGGTAAAAAACGGAGTGATAGGGTGAGGAATGATTTTGTAAGAGAAGAATGTGGTGCAAGAGAAAGTGTGAAAGTGAAGATTAAAAGAAGTATGTTAAGATGGTTCGGACATATGGAGAGAATGAATGAGGAAAGACTGACGAAGAAAGTATGTATATGTTGCAAGAATAGATGTATGTGGTGGTAGAGGAAGACCGAGAAAGGTATGGATGGACCAAATTTCCGAAATAGCGAATTAATGGGATATCCAGAGTCATAATGCAAGGAGAGCTTGTATGAAAAAGGTTATGACTCTGCATGAAATGAAAGAAGCATGTAAGGACAGAAATAAATGGCGGTTGATCTGTTATGCTGGCGGCTAGGGCTAGGGTTTCTCATGTTTTCCATTTTTTTTTGTAAATTTTAAATTTGAATTTTGTATTTGATTTTAATATTTATGTCTAAAATGCTATTTGTAGTACATATTCCTTGACTTATAGGTTGGTATGCGGCTGACCACCCATGCTGTAGAAAATAGTTCACTTTTCCAATGTCACCCCTGTTTCAGGGAAGGTCGGCCAGAGTTTGCAGGGTGTATGCTCATTTAAGATTTGGTTTTTATGTTGAAGGTTCACATGCGGCATGCGCAAGCGCGAACTTGTACGTGTCTGCTCGTGAGAATGCATGTAATGTGAATCCCCAATGTAATATATCTTTGCGACTTAGATTAGATCACTCGTATGCAAGTGAGCATTGGTTTCGCTTAGTCAGTGTCTGCAAGTCGCATCTCATTTATTATTGTTTGAATCACTCCATTCCGAGCGGGGAAACATTTTATCTTTGTCTGGGCACAAGATGGCCGGCGCGTCTGGAGTTTTCTATTTATACCGACCACTTGCAGAGCCCACGCCGTCAGGAGGGCCGCGTTTATGACTAAAACGAATCAAAAATAACACCATCCGGGGAAATATCAGCATTGGCGATGTAAGAAATCAAGAGAGAGCATAAAAAACTATTCGAATGAGTATAATGTTGACCGGTCCGTAGTCCAGTGGCAACACTTCGGACTCGTAAATGGAAGGTTGTGGATTCGGATCCCGGCGGAGCACAAAAATATATAAACCATTTATATTTCCAAATATTATGCTCTTCGCTGGGTTGAAAAAAATCATACAACCTTTACCAAAGACCGGTGCCAGTAGAGCCAACTATCTTGCATTCCGCCGCTTCTGCCAGTCCTGGAACGAGTTCGCAGCCGCGGGCTCAAGACTGGGCAGAGGTGACCATTAGCCCTCAGTCAGTCCTCGCGACACCCATACATATTGACGTATGTACACCCATAACTTACTGCGCTCAGCGCGGATGGCAACTCGTTCGATACACGTCAATGAAGGGCTCCCGTCAGGCACATTAGCTTCAGTAACCTCGACGTTCTGGGGAGGGTGGGACTTCTCAGAGTCATGCGTTAGCCCTGATTTGAGGATTCTCTTTTTCCTTTCTTGAGTAGAGTAACTTTAGCTGATTAACTTCAACGGGAAGGCCTTCCGCCGCCAAAAAAACATTGCAAGTGAAGTATCACCAAGTGAAGCGACTCCTCATGAGTTGTATGAACTTGGTGAGTGGAGATGGGTAAAGTGCCGGTCACTAAAGGTCCATCCAGCCTTACAGCAACTGGGTCTTGCTTGAGTATTGGCGCTTTGTAGCGACGACCAAGCTCGTACACCTCTGCGGCACTACAACAAGTGTCATAGACTCCTAGAGTCTCTAGAATCTAGGGAGTTTCCCGCACAGGGTTTCTTAAAAAAAAATTAAAAATAATGTGAGACGAGAAAAATATCTCGAGCGTAGTCAAAGTGAAGCAAGTTTTTAAGTGTGGCGGGCCAGCATTATATCAACCTATTGAAAAGGAAACAGAGGCAGAAGAAAAATTGACTGTAAGCAACCTGTTAAATACCCACATGCTAAATTTCGTAGAAAGAGTACAACATTTTCAGTGGCTGTCTATTTATTAGGAGAAAAAATATGGGAATGTGTACAGCAGAGAGTTTGAATATGAATGAATTGAAAGAGGTATTTAAGATAGGAAAAAATGGTGGCAGCTCTGTAGAGGCTCTGGCCACCCCTAGCGGAATGGCGACAGAATTACAGACGACGTCATAGATAAGTATACTATAATACTACATATGTAAGATGGAGTAGACAGTGAAGGAGAAAGTGGTACGGCCACATGCAAAGAATGGACATGAAAAAATAATTGGAAAAGCGCGCTAGTAGAGGAAGAAGTGTAATAGGAACGATTGGAAGAATTGCATGAAATAGGAAACTCACGAAGAATCTGAGATTGGCGGTACACAATGGCATATTATTACCGACATTGATGTATGGAATGGAGGCGTGGACAGTTAATGAATGTCAGCTGAGTAAAGTATGTACGGTTGAAATGGCTTACCTGAGAGAAATGGCTGGAAAGACACTGAATGATAGAGTACTTACGTAATGATTGGGTCATGAACGAGTGTGGTATAAAAGAGAATGAAAGTACAAAAAAGTACGATGAGATGGACAGAAAAAAGTGGAGGCGCATCTGCGGAGGTACCGGCCACCCTAAGTGGAACGGCGGCAGGATACAGTACAGTACAGACAATACCAGACTCCAATATATCTCACTGCATAACCAGCCCCATGGAATCTGTCCTCGTGGAGGATCTCCTAAAAGGTGGAAACACAGCTGGGGATCCTCATCACAGGAAGAGCAGCTCTCTGAAGATACAGACCAAACTAGTCCATCATAATGACTTTGGCTTTCAATGCTGCTGCCCGGGGAATTTTTAGACAGGGAAAGAGCTATCATATTTCACCATTGCTGAGAGAACTGCACTGGCTGAGGGTCCGAGAGAGGGTAGAATTTAAGTTGTGTCACACTGTACATAGGGCCCTGAACGGCACGGTACCCCCATGTCTCACTGAGCTATGTTCTGTCGATAAGCCTTCAAAACGACCACTACGCTCTGCCCTCACTGCTGTTGACAAGGTCATAGTTCCCAAAAGAGCGAACACATCAAATTTTGCAGACAGGAGCTTTGAGGTGGCCGGGCCGGTTGCCTGGAACAATTTTCTCGTTGGTGTTAGCGCGAACCATCCTACCACCACCTTCAGAAAGGGACTGAAGACACTGCTTTTCTCCAGAAGCCATGGCGCCCTTGAGATGGTCCTGAACCATTAAATGGCGCCACAGGAAAGAAATCATCCATCATCATCATCATCATCATAAAAGAGAAAGAGGAAGTATACTTAGAATACTGTAAGTACTTTCGATATCTTATACCTAGTTGGTAGAATGCTTGTACTCCACGCCGAGAGCTTGGATTCCATCTACACCGAAAAGGTCACGAAATCTAATCTAATCTAATCTAAGTTGCAAAATATATGTAACATTAAAGATTCACATTATATGCACTTTCACAAACAGACATGCACAAGTTCGCGCTTAAGCATGCCGCATGTGGTCCTACAATATAAAAACCCGAATCTCACATGGACATATACCCTGCAACTCTTGCTGACCTTCCCTGAAAACAGGGGTGACATTTGCAAAGTGACCATTTTCTACAGCATGGGTGGTCAGCCGCATACCAACCTATAAGTCAAGGAATATACACAACAAATTACATTTTTTAAATCAACAAATTATAATATGTATGGACACCAAAAACTAGCAGAAAAACAAATTCTAATTTAAAAAACCCTAGCCGCCAACATCACAGATCAACCGCCATTTCTTACTGTCCTTACACACTTCTTTCATTTCCTCCAGAGTCATAACCTTCTTCATACAGGCTCTCCTTTTATTATGACTCTGGATATTCCATTCATTCCATTTTTTACAGTATGGGTGGTCAACCTCATACCAACCTATAAGTCAAGGAATACGAGTAATAAATAACATTTAAGTATAAAAAAAACAACAAAACCTTAAAAATAAATCTATACAAAAAAAATAAAAAAATCTTATGCAAAAAAATGTAGCAAACTAATAAACCAGCATTACAAATCAGCATTGCAGATTAGCCTCCACTTCTTACTGTCCTTACACACTTCTTTAATTTCCTCCAGAGTCATAACCTTCTTCATACAGGCTCTCCTTTTATTATGACTCTGGATATTCCATTCATTCGCAATAATTTATACAAATAATTTCCCCGTTTCGGCGTTTATTTCAACACCAAAATAAAATATCGGCAAGGCTTTCTCAGCCTTTACCAGAAATGAGAAAAAGCCTGTAAAAATAAATAGGCTCCACGCGCCAAATGAGACGTCTTCAAGGACAGCCAAATAAGTAGTTGCTTCATGTGTGTATATTAGTTCTTAACGGTTTTTCTAAAAAAAATCGTTCAAACTGTCATTTTAGATTTAACGGTTTTCTTACATACGACAACTTCATCCGGAAAATAATGCTGCCAGGAATAAGAAATGTTAGTGACAGGCGAGTGGGATAATAAAACCCTAAAGATAAATAATCTAGCTCTTGGAAAATAGGTATTACATGATTATTTTTTTTTTAAATGCCCTGTGCCGAAATAAGAATGGATTCGATGAAAAATTTAAAATTATTTTCTCGGCATGGAAACGTCACAGGTCTATGTGACTAGGGTCATTAACAGCCAAAAAAAAATTTATTTTTATTTCAGCAGATAACAAAATTTAAAAAAAAGTATTTAATTTAATAGTATTTTCAGCATGTACCTACACTTAAAAAAGTGTTAAAAATAATTATATGATTATACTTACATATTGCGACAGATTTAACAAAACATTCATTTACTCGTCATGCTGTTAACAATATATTTTTTTTAATTCTTCAACAGATATATTATTAGTATTTTTCTTATTTTGACCGATTTAACAATCTTATCTAAATCTAAGCTGCAAAGATATGTATCATTTGAGTTTAATATTAAATGCATTCCCACAAGCAGACACGCATAATTTCGCGCTCACACATATGCCGAATGTGGACCTATAATATAAAAAACCCAATCTCAAATGAACATAAGCCGTGCAACTCTTGTGAAACAGGGATGACATTGGCAAAGTGAACCATTTTTTACAGTATGGGTGGTCAACCTCATACACACCTATCAATAATTACAATACTGTCAACAAATATAATAGAATCATAAGCTTATTGAAAACAACATTAAAAGATAACAAAAAAAATAACAGAATCGTTTGCTAGTTCATCTTTCAACATATTTAACAAATATACCTATTGTTGTTTTTAACTGATATCTATCTATAATCTATAATCTAAGTTGCAAAGATATATTCATTCAAAGCTCTCAGATGTATGCCCACAAACAAACACGAGTAGTTCGCGCTTACAAATGCTGATTGTGTACTTACAAATAAAATTCAAACCTCAAATGAACATAAGCCCCACAACTTTTGCCGACCTTCCCTGAAACAGGGGTGACACTGGCTAAGCGTTATATAAATCTTAAAAATATTTTTTTCAATAGGCATTTGCTAGTGGTATTCAACAGATAAAGCAAATCATTACACATTATTCTTTCACCAGATTTTCGAGATAATATTGCCCCCCCCTGCGTCGCAAGCTATTTTTAATATTTTTCTTCCTTACGCTCCACAAGCTCTCCAGACTCACAACAAACAAATGCGGGAACATGTATGTGTGTATACAGCACACACATGCGGGAGCATACACGTGTGCACGACGCGCACACATGCGCGCGACAGCTGCGGCACGCGCCAGCAAGACACGTGCACTTCAGAAATAAACCCTACGCGAAAGACAGTGGCGTGCGCATTGAATTGACAAAAAAAAACTTTAAATTTTTAACAGTCTCAATGGAAATAATGTACGAGTATAATACCAGACTCTAGTACAATGATACTCAACCCTTTTTTGTCTTCGGGCCACATACATATAATTGAAAAGCTACGCGGGCCACAACCCCAAGTAACCTTTTAGGTTTTAAAAAGGTTACAAAAAGGTTAAAAAAAGGTTCTGGGACCTTTTTGTAACCTTTTTAAAACCTAAAAGGTTACTTGGGACACTATACTGGTACGACAAAAAAAAAATGAGAAACCCCATTTTTTTTGGAAAAAAATGTGATTTTTAAACTAAAAAAGAGTCATAATAGTGCATATCACTTATCATTATCAGCATACGGTTCCTTAAAAACTACAGTAGTGAAAAAAGTCCAACTCAAAAGTAACATGTAGCCAAGCGTTTATTTCAAATTTAGTGTGATTTTTGACATTGAGATTAATTAAATCAAGTTTTAAGCTTTCACTAACACTTTCGTGATCGGTATTATACAATGATTTTTTTATGGTTTTTCTATACTCAATCTCAAATGAACATTAGCCCTGCATCTTGCCGACCTTCCCTGAAACAGAGATGCCATTGACAAAGTGAACCATTTTCTACAGCATGGGTGGTCACTGGTCAGCCACATACCAACCTATAAGTCAAGGAACATACAAGACATTTTTTTTTAAATAGACAAATAATAATGTTTTTATTTTTGTAAAAAAAAACAAAGTTTCAATTCACTTTTTATTTTATATTTTATATGCTTAAACGTTTTCGCCCCCAAAAGGAATCATCAGAAGCAATCTAACGTTTAAGCATATAAAATAAAATAAATAAAAAGTGAATTGAACTGTGTGTTTTTTTACAAAAATAAATACAATGGACTTTCACAGTATGAACCACCAAACCCTAACAAATCACACGATTAATCATAAAGAGCAATAACTCAAAAAATAAGAATGTTGGGAATTCACGTTTGAAGTTCAGACAACCAGTACAACTTGTATGGGATGAAAAAGGCAACCGATTTTTTATCTCGGTCATATTCGTCTAAATTGAACGGCTGTCGCATTCTACCTATTCTTCTCGCATTGTTCTTGCGTTTTATTACAAAATCTCGATTTTCTCAATTTTTGAGTTATTTCTCTTTATTATTAAGCGTGCGAAATATAAATAATATTGTGTATAAACATCAAAACAAATACAAAATTCCAATTGAAAAAAAAAGTCAAGGAATATATAACGCAGCAAAAAGTCACACTATATGTGTAACTTGTACGACGTTTAATGGTTGTTATTGTCGCCTGCACTGCTTTGCATCTATAATATTGTACCCCAGTGGTGGTCACACAATTACAGATCGCTGAAAACCGACAGAAAGCTCGCTCACTCCACACCAAGCAAGCCGCGGGGAGAGCCATCCGCAAGAGCCGAGTGTGGACAGTGCAAACAACACCAAGTGATGTGTGCGAATTTCAAGTGCCCCACAACCTGAAGACTTGCAAATCAGCAGGTGAGTCTTTGTGTTTATTTTTGCAAATACACACTTGCAGCATGTGTAAGCATGAACTTACAAGTGTCTGCCCATGGATTGCGTAAAATATTATATTTCCTATACTTATAGGTTGGTATGAGACTGACCACGCATACTGTAAAAAATGGTTCACTTTGCTAATGTCACCCCTGTGTCAGGGAAGGTCAGCAAGAGTTGTAGGGCTTATAATATGTTCATTTGAGGCTTGGTTTGTATTTGTAAGTGCACATTTAGCATTTGTAAGCGCGAACTACACGTGTTTGTTTGTGGGCATGCATTTGAGAGCCATAAAAATGTTAATATATCTATGCAACTTAGATTATAGATTATAGAAATGTCAACATGTCTTTGCAACTTCGCTTATATTAAATAGTGTCTTTAATTTCCATAAAATTTTACAAAATAAAAACAGCGTACTTGTTAATCATCTAGCCTCTTTGTTTATAAATTCTTCTGTATTTGACTAAAAGGTTAGGAGTCTGACTCCCATGCTGTAAAAAAAATCCTGGTTTAACGGAAAAGCTGCAGGAGTTGCAAGGTTAATACGATATTAGGGTTGGTTTATTTTTTAAGCTACCTTAATAATTTACAACATGAAACAACTTTTTCAGTCGTCTAGCTTATTTGTTTATTGTTGTACTGTACTCTCCTGACTGATAGGTTGGTATGAGGCTGACCCCATTCTGTAATATTTTGTTACTCTCTTACCAATGCCACCCTGATTTGAGGGAAAGGCGGCAGAAGTTGCTAGGCTTAAGGTGTTCATGGTAGGTTTTTTTTGTTTTTTGTGTTTGGTAAGTAAACATGCAGCATATTTAAGCGCGAACTTGAAAGTGTCTGCCTTTAGTCGAGCATTAAATATAAACCTTCAATTTCAAACTATCTTTGCAATTTAGATTATAGATATATTATTTCAATCAATTCAGTGAATATTTTTATTTCAGATTTTTTTAATATGAAATTCTATTTTTTTCATAAATATTTAAAAATATAAATGGTAAAACATTGTTTTAATTCACTTTATTGTTTTTGTTTATGCTCGAATATTTTCGCCTAATGAGGCATCTTCAAGAGCAGAATGGTGACAAATATATTTTTATCATCGATATAATTTTTTTATTTAGATCAATGATTTTTATAAAATAATTTTCTAAACAATTTTGTTAAACAAAAGCCAAATTCATAGATAAAATTTTTTTTAAACACAAATGTAAGATTTAAAAATGCATTATTGTTAGGTATAATGAAATTAAAAATTTTAATACAATAAAAATAAAATATTTTAGTTAAATAAAAATAATAATAATATCAAAATAAAAAACAAAATATTGCAATATTGGTGAAACATAGGGAATCTGCACATTCACCAAGTCTTTATTTTTATTTTTGTAGATTTCCAACGCTTCCAGAGCCATCAGTCTCCTCACTTCACACTCAGAGTGCATTACCTCTACATTGGTAATATCGAAAGTATGGTCTTTATCAATGCAATGGTCTGCCATCTCAGAGTATGCAGATAAGCCTCTGAGTGCTCTGGAATGTTCTTTAAATCTTGTGCGCACTGATCTCCCTGTCTCACCAATACATAAAGCCTCACAGTCATTACATTTAATTTTATAAACTCTCTTATAAACTCTCTTAAGGCTCATTTATTATATTTCAGTAACTTAAACACATTCACACGGTGTTATTCTCATACAGCAAAGCCATGGCTCATCCACAGCCCACAGTGAATTTTCCATACATAAAATCAATGATCAATAGATCAGCTATGGATTAAATGTTTTGTGACTAGCACTGAAAGTTTTCGAAACAATTTACAATTTTTCTTATATTTTTACTAAGGGTGGGGAAAGCCTCTGAAAAATTACTTGGATTTGCAGAATGTTTCCATGCAATTAATTAATTACCTACATCACTTTTACCACAATTTAACTACTTTAACTTCGTCACTTCTGTTCCAGGAAAGGGTGGCTAGAGTTGTAAGGTGTTTAAACTGAACTAAACAACACATATAGTGTAACCTCTTGCCGCGTTATCCCCGAAGAAGTCACACGTGGCGAGTTGCACCTATTTATTTTTACAAATTATAGGTAAGGGGGACGGCCTAACGCCAACCAATTCAGTTGAAGTAGGGTTTTCCCGGCTCCCGAGAGGACTGGTAATCATGTTTTGTGAAGGCTGAGTATTTTATTTTGGGGTTTGAAATAAACACCGAAACGGGAAATCATTTCTGACACCATCAGTGGGATTCGAACCCGAGCTCACGGCATAATATGCAAGCACTCTACCAACTGAGCTATCGACCGGACCATTTCATTTGACAAATATTTTTTTTAGTACTAACACGTAATCACGAACTTACACGTGGCAACTTGTGTGAATGTATTTAAAAGGTTAATTCATCTTTGCAACTAACATTAAATACAGATTTAGACTTTTTTTTCTTCTTCTTTTATATAAGTGTGTCAATGACCCCTAGTTGTATTTTTATATACTTGGTAAACAATAATAAAAACAAAGTAAAGACACGTTTACTTTTGTAATAATTATTTTGGCAGCTTGTATAAACTCGTGCCAAATTAAAGCAATGTAAAATAAAATCAATATTCGCAATTCGCGATGATTGTTGACTTATAGGTTGGTATGAGGTTGACCACCGCACCGTCAACCGCTAAACTCTTCATTCAGTTTTTGAGTGAATGACAATTTTAATGGCTTATAATATTTAATCACTTTATTCAATTGTAATTTGTTTTAGTTTTGATGTCCATATACGTGTTATTATTTATTGATTTTTAAAAATGTAATTTGTCGTGTATTTTCCTTGACTTATAGGTTGGTATGCGACTGACCCCCCATGCTGTAAAAATGGTTCACTTTGCCAACGTCACCCCTGTTTCAGGGAAGGTCGTCAGGAGTTGCAGGGTGTATGTTCTTTTGAGATTCGGGTTTTTATATTGTAGGTTCACATGCGGCATGTTTAAGCGCGAACTTATACCTACGTGTCTGCTTGTGAAAATGCATATAATATGAATCTTTAATGTTGCACATATTTGCAACTTAGATTAGATTAGATTAGACTGGTTGATGTTATTCAAAGTCGATGCGACCACATGCGCAGTGTCAGTGACTAACTCAGATTGAGTGAATTGCCACCGCGTTGAACATGTGGCCAATTTATAAATATACGACTGTGCATAAGGGTCGACACTTTAAGCAAATCTTTTTCTGAATAAGATTTTTAGGCTTACACGGCCGGCTGATGATGCTGGAGTAATGCTTTCCAGGATCTGTTGCCGTGGTCTGTGGGAGCTGGAGCTTCCGGACGTTTCGCCCATTTCCACGATGGGCTTCTTCAGCGTGAAGTATGATGATGATGATGATCTTGATGAGAACTGTGAAACATCAAGATCAAGTTCATCATCAAGTTCTCATCAAGATCATCATCATCATCATACTTCACGCTGAAGAAGCCCATCGTAGAAATGGGCGAAACGTCCGAAAGCTCCAGCTCCCACAGACCACGGCAACAGATCCCGGAAAGCATCAATCTTCTTCTTCTTCCCGTATTCTTTTTCAACAATTTTTACTCGTTCAAGTCTGCGAGGGAGTCACGTGTTATCTATAATCTAAGTTGCAAGGATATATTCATTTAAAGCTCTCAAATGCATGCCCACATACAAACACGTGTAGTTCGCGCTTACAAATGCTGAATGTGTGTTTACAAATAAAATCCAAACCTCAAATGAACATAAGCCCTGCAACATTTGCCGACCTTCCCTGACACAGGGGTGACATTGGCAAAGTGAACCATTTTTTGCAAGTATAGGTTTACAGCCTCATCAATTAATATTTACCTCTCTATTGTTTATGAATGATTGTGACAGTTGTATTAGTAATTGAAATGTTTGCATACAATAACTATCGCCGTTGAGATGAGTAGCCTCGAGTGTGTCTGGAGTCTTCAAGTGCATAGTCGGCTGTGTAGAGATAACGCTTTTACTTTTGCCTATGTCCGGTCGATAGCTCAGGTGGTAGAGTGCTTGCATTCCATGCCGAAAGCTCGGGTTCGAATCCCACCGAGGGTGTCAGAAATGATTTCCCGTTTCGGTGTTTATTTCAAACCCCAAAATAAAATACCGGCAAGGTTTACTCAGCCTTCACAAGAAATGAGTACCAGCACTCTCGGGAGCTGGGAAACCTCCACTTCAACTGAAGTGGTTGGCGTAAGGCCGGCCCCCTTACCTGTAAAAATAAATAGGTTCAACTCGCCACATGCGACCCCTTCGGAGATAACGCGGCAAGAAGTTACACTATATAATAATAATAATAATAATAATAATAATATTAGGATGATTTATTTGGTGAGCGCTGTTTTTGTGTGTATCACACCTCAAGAGCCCTCTGCGAGCTTGGTCGTCGCTGTAGAAAGCGCCAATTCTCAAGCAAGACCCAGTTGTTGTAAGGTTGGATGGACCTTTCAGTGACCGGTCTTTGGTAGAGGTTTATGAATTTTTCAACCCAGCGAAGAGCACATTCGAAATATAAATGGTATATTGTTTGTGCTCCGCCGGGATCCGAATCCACAACCTTCCATTTACGAGTCCGAAGTGTTGCCACTACGGTCTACGGACCGGTCCAAGATGCCAACGACACGCGGTGTACCTGAGCGGTCACCCATCCAAGTACTGTCCGCGCCCAATGTTGCTTGTATATGTGTAGCTTAGTTGCGTTTTAGTTGCGTTTATGACCAAAGCTCACCTAAGTCTTTACCAAAATGTAGGATGGAGATGAGCACGTCTTGTGAGCTACATAAACAAGTTAAACTGTATTTTTTTTTTTAAAAACTCCATAAACATTTATTACTTGTCAAATGCGGTTCTTCAATTTTTACAATTTGACCACTACAGTATTTTCTGAATCAACCCTTTATCGGCCCAATTATAGAGCAAAATATCATACATGCAAATTTATTAATCAACTTTTAAACCTTCGCTTTCATGGTCGGTGTGAGAAAGCATTTTCTTTTAGGTTAAACCATGTTCTACACGTCTACCGAAGTTTTTCTTTCACGAGCATAAAGCATTTTCGAGGCTTGTTATCAAAGCCTTGTTTGCACCTGACATTCATTTTCTTAGGTAACTACTTTCTCAGCCATAAAATTATTGCATGATAAACATTGTTGTAAGCCAATCTAACGCCAGGTATTTTCAACATTTACATAGCGACTTTATACAGAATGAAAAGGACACACCTATGTCGTTTAAAGTCACATTTAAGCTAACGTTGAAAATACCGGGCCTACGATTGAGACAGAAGAAGAAAATATTGTATCCATAACCCTGACAAAGACGTCGAGCCGTAGCACTATAACAAAGTAGGTGAATAGTTATTTTTTGGTGCTCTTTTAGTTTTCGACTGAGCGGTGGTTTTTCGTGTTCGACAAGCAGACGCGTGCCAGAATTAGCTCGAAACTTCGTGTGGTAGCTAAACATACAAATGCGTAGGTACATGTTGATCTCAGTGTTCGCCGGCCACATATCTCCTTGTTCAGAAGAAATGCTGGAGCAGTGATGGAGAAACCGCGCTCGCGAGAAAGTCCTTACAAGAATTAAAACCTATCAGGGTTATTTACACCACTTTTTTTAAATGGATTTATAAAGAGGAATGTAATTCACCAACCTATCTTGCCTGGTCATTAACAGGTATTAAAATTGTAAATTAAAAATTCATTATTTTATTGAATTTTTAATTTACGATTATATACTATCTATAATCTAAGTTGCAAAGATATATTGACATTAAAATCTCATATCAAATGCATGCCCACAAACAAACACGTGTAGTTCGCGCTTACAAAATTGCTGAATGTGTACTTACAAATAAAATCCAAACCTCAAATGAACATAAACCCTACAACTTTGGCCGACCTCCCTGACACAGGGGTGGCATTGGCAAAGTGAGCCATTTTTTACAGTATGTGTGGTCAGCCTCATACCAACATATCAGTCAAGGAATGCATTAATAATAATGAATTATGAAAAAAGTGATGAATGTTGAAGAGATGAAAGAGATATGCAAGGACAGAAAAAAGTTGAGACGCATCTGTGGAGATACCGGCCGCCCCTAGTGGAACGGCGGCAGAATACAGTAAAAGTTACCCAATGACATCTATTGAACCTGGGTCAAAGTTATTGTCGAAAGGACAAGACGCGGAGTTTTAACTAACGATTGTCTCAAGAACACAGATTCGAGTACCGACGCCATATCCCTTCGGCCATACCAGCGATAGGAATTTAATCAATAGCTGATCTATAGATCATTGGTTTTTTTGTATGGAAAATTCACGCAAGGTAGCAGTTGAGTCATGGATATGCTGTGAGTCAATATACTGTTAGTTCTTTGCTGGATTCTTTTTAATTACCGGAGTATATCTTTTAAGGATATATTTTTCACATTTTTTTTTACAATTTACAATTTATGTATTTCACATTTGAGAGTCACTGGCGGGTGTGTTATCTCGCAAAGAGCTTTATTGCAATCGCTTCTGTCCTACCATTTTGACCCCTTATGTAATAGAATGGAGAGATCATTCTCCCAATTTCTGGACTATTCCATCACCAGAATATTTACGCACACTACCAGGGCCTGCTAGATGATTCTTCTATACTACGTGCATTGGTGTGTGTAGTCATTTTGATGTTCCTATGTGTATCCGAGCGCCTGTACTCGAAGTTCGCCACAATATTGTGAACCGTATATTGTGTTTCTTCATTGAAGATTTGCGATCTTCATAATAATTTGCATAATGCTGCAAGAAAGAGAGATCATGTAAAAAAAAACGCAACTAAGCTACACATATAGTGTAACTTCTTGCCTGCGTTATCCCCGAAGGGGTCGCATGTGGCGCTTCGGGACCTATTTATTTTTACAGGTAAGGGGGCCGGCCTCACACCAACCACTTTCAGTTGAAGTGGTTCTCATTTCTTGGGAAGGCTGAGTAAACCTTTGAGATCGAACCCTTACTCTCGGCATGGAATGCAAGCATTCTACCAATTGAGCTATCGACCTTTTTACGAGCTTGGTCGTCGTCGCTACAAAGCGCCAATTCTCAAGCAAGACCCAGTTGCTGTAAGGCTGGATGGATCTTTGGTGACCGGTCATTGGTAAAGGTTTTATGAATTTTTCAACCCGGCGAAGAGCAAATTTGAAAATATAAATGGTATATTTTTTGTGCTCCGCCGGGAATCGAACCCACAACCTTACCATTCAGAGTCCGCAGTGTTACCACTGAGCTACGGACCCGTCACCGGTGTGCTTCTACTAAACCAGGTTATTTAGAAAAAATGTCCTCCTTCAATCTAAAGCCCATCGTCTAAACATTTTCCCTGTGTGATGAAATGTAAAATTGTCTTTACTAGTGTATGCAACTGTTTGCAACTATCCGGTTCGAAGGACCAAAATTCTGAGCAATAACTCAAAAAACAATAATGTTGGGAAATCACGTTTGAAGTTCAGATAACCAGTACAACTTGTATGGGATGAAAAAGGTGGCCGATGTTTTATCTCGGTCATATTCGTCCAAATTGAACGGCTGTCACATTCTACCTATTCTTCTCGCATTGTTCTTGCGTTTTATTACAAAATCTCGATTTTCCCAATTTTCGAGTTATTTCTCTTTATTATTAAGCGTGCGATATTCAGTACATAGGCTGCCTTTTGTGATGAAATTTTTTTGAAGAAACTAATCTCTTTTTATAACTTTTGATTGCAGATACTTAATATTTAGGGAATCGAGTGTGAGCGAAAAATTCATTGGAAACAAACAAGGAAGAATAGCTTAATTTATACCAGAAAATCACGATGTAAGAAAAATAGTATTACTAGTAGGTAATGAACAAAATAAAAATAACATTTTAATTAACCCATGTATTTTTTAATTTTTTATTTACCACTTTTAATAAATTCAATAACACTATCAAAGCTATTTGTATGGCCACTAGTTTTACGTTTATGTCAAATCGTTCACGTTTCTCCAAATCACATTTAGAAAAAGTTTGACAAACGCTGAGCTAAAGGATATTAATACAAGAGCTTTTACAGTTAGCAAGTTTCTACCAGCGGAAATGAATACGAAGAAAAGAATTTTCTTTATCTTCACCGACTTTCAGTCAAGTGTGCGTCACATTAAGAAATTTCAGTGCATATAGGTATAATCGGAAACGAACTTCTATTTATTACATTAAAATATTCATATTAGATGCATTTTCGCAAGCAGAAACAGAATGAGTTAATTTCAACATAAAAAATCCAATCTCAAATTAACATAAGCCCTGTAATTCTTGTCGACCTTTCCTGAAACAGGGGTGGCATTGGCAAAGTAAACTATTTTTTACAGTATGGGTGGCTAGCCTCATACCAACCTTTTAGTCAAGGAACACAAATAATTATTTACATTTAACTGTATAGAATATACATTTACTAAGCAAAACAATAAAATCAAAATGTACAAAATATCAATAAAAATGAGAATTGAAAATTTAAGATCCTTAGCTATAGCACTTAACATTACAGATCAACAGCCATATTTTTCGTAAAATGATTCCACACACCTAAATCTTCTTCTTAATCTTGTTCCTCATTGCTGAGGGTTGTGACCCGTGTGGAAGCAACCACTTTCTCCAGTTCTCTCTTGACTGCGCTGCCCAAAGCGCTCCAACCACTGCGGTGCGTGCTGCTGTCTTCACTTGATCCGTCCATCGTATGGGGGATTTTCCTCTTCCTATCTTCCAAGCCACCGATCAAAACCAGGTCGTCCCAGGCTATCCTCACTACCAGGAACAACGTGTCCAAAGAATTGAAGAATACGGCGTGTATGTATGTACGTTTACTGGCCAGAGTCAAGCCATCCAAACATACCCGAACGGCGTAGAAAATATGAAGAAAGTACTGAATCTACAGATGTTGGGCGTATTTTTTGAGTAAAAGTTTGCTGTTTTATTTTTACTCCTCGAGGTGATCAACCTCACTCCACCCATGTGGTGAATTATATAGTGCGGCAAACAACAAGACCAACGCAACGTCTATATACTACCGCAAGTGGTTCTTATTCATTTTTAGAATGAACTACATTCTTTGTTTTCCAACTCATTACAAATCTTAGATAAGATTTTTGACATTTTTTTTTTTGTAGTTTTGTATGTGCGTCTTGCTTTATTTATCTCACTTTATTTCTGAGATGTGTAATGCCAGGTTCAGACGATTCAAGCACCTACTAAGCTAAGGCATGTATTTATATTATTTAGATTTTCGGCAGTTACTTTGTGTAACTCCATTATTAATAGATTTAAAAAGTGAAATTTCCTTGTTTATAGTTCACAGTGAGTTTAGTTTATTTAGTACACGACCAGCATGTATTTACGTCACTCAATAAAGCTCCTTGCATTCTAAGTAGCACAAAGCCGAAGGAAGTCAGGAAGGCCGAAAATGCGATGGATGGCCGTTGTCAACGCAGATGCAGCCTAGGCAGACATATGTAGCTGGAGAGCAAAGATAATGGACAGGCAAGAGTGGAGGAGAATCCTGGACTCATCCAAGTCCCATTTTGTCATTTGATAATGAGGTGGAAGTGTGCTTGAGCCTCCATGTTTTCCTGCTTGGACACACCACAATTCATTATTAGTTAAAAGCTTTAGTGAGCAAAATAAACCGAGAAAATGCCAAAGAAACTTGTGTGAATTGATTTTTTTGGCAGGGGACATTATTCTTTACGACAATAGTTTTATTTTTATAGAGTTACTTTGTTTATTTATTTATATTTATACGTCTATTTATTTAAGTGTTTATTTGAAACCCAAATAAAATACCGGCAAAGTTTTGTTCGCCCGGTCGATAGCTCAGTTGGTAGAGTGCTTACGTTCCATGCCGTGAGCTCGGGTTCGAAATGTCAGAAATGATTTCTCGTATCGGTGTTTATTTTAACTCCAAAATAAAATACCGGCAAAGTTTACTCAGCCTTCACTAGAAATGAGTACCAGCCCTCTCGGGAGCTGCGAACCCCCTATCTATAATCTATAATCTAAGTTGCAAGCATATATTCATTTAAAGCTCTCAGATGTATGCCCACAAACAAACACGTGTAGTTCGCGCTTACAAATGCTGAATGTGTACTTACAAATAAAATCCAAACTCAAATGAACATAAGCCCTGCAACTCCTGCCGACATTCCCTGAAACAGGGGTGACATTGGCAAAGTGAACCATTTTTTACAGTATGGGTGGTCAGCCTCATACCAACCTATAAGTCAAGGAATACGAGTAATAAATGACATTTAAGTTTACAAAAAAAAAACAACAAAACCTTAAAAATAAATCTATACAAAAAAAGTCAAAAATTTCTTATGCAAAAAATGTAGCAAACTAATAAACCAACATTACAAATCATCCCTAATTCAACTAAAGTGGTTGGCGTTGGGCCGGCCCCCTTACCTGTAAAAATAAATAGGTCCACTCACCACATGCGACCCCTTCGGGGAAAACACGGCAAGAAATTACACTATATGTGTGGCTTAGCCTTTACAAGAATGAGTACCAGCCCCCTCGGGAGAACGAAACCCCCCGCAACAACCGCTTCAAATGAAGTGATCGGCGTTTGACCGGCCTCTTACCTTTAAAATAAAAAGCTTGCATTTGCAACATACGATTCCTTCGGGGAGTACGCGGCAGAGACGTTACACTATATGTGCAGCTTCATTGCGTTTTCCGTTGCGTTCGGTTACGATCGAAACTTATCTCTCGGCGTGGAATTCAAGCATTCTATACCAACTGAGCTATCGACCGGGCGAAAGCACACCTTGTAAAAATCAAAATGTTTGTGAATTCAGAGGCGCGTGTTTTTTCTGTTACATAGAATTATTTGGTCCCTTGTTTGACATGTTTCATTTGGCCGACTGTAACTCCCAACACTTGGCAGGGGCAAGATTCGCCACCAGGTGGTCGTGCGTCTGAGAGACGCTCTAACTAATATAAATACCTCGTGACGTCACTAAACGTCAGCTCGTGGCACTTTACCAAATATTTAGGTACACCTCATTATAGCAACTTATGATATTAAGCAAATATGAAGAAGAATTTGCAGAAGGAAAGGATATGTCTGGATTGAAAGAATAGGATATACAAAGCGAATTTAAAAGAATGGCATGTATGAGAAAGGTGTTGGATTGAAATGAATGAATTGAAAGAGGTATGCAAGGATAGGAGCCAGTGGAGGTAAATCTGCTGAGGCTCTGGCCACACCTATCTATATGGCGAGCGAGTTACAGTTTACAGTAACAGTACGGTTACAGTTACAATGGATGATGAACGGCTAACGAAGAGAGTGTAGAGGGGAAATGTCAGAAGAAAGCGTGGAAGGTGAAGTCCATATGAAAGTGTACCATAAGAAAAACTACATCGAGAGAAGAAAAACCCTCATTTTAAGTTAAGTGGTTGTCATAAGACAACCCCTACACTAATCTATCTATAATCTGAGTTGCTAAGATGTATTACATTTGAGATACATATTCCATGCACTCCCACAAGCAGACACGTATAAGTTCTCGCTTACACATGCCGCATATGGACTTGCATCATAAAAACCCAATCTCAAAAGAAAAGAAGCCCCAGGTAATAACTCTTGCCGACCTTCCATTAAACAGAGGTGACATCGACGAAGTGAACCATTTTTTACAGTATAATTCAAGGAAACCTGTGAAAAAAACCTTTACTTGGCGCACACAACGCGGTTATAATTTGCTCTGTATGTGCAGCTTAGTTGCGTTGCTTAGTGAGAGCTTTCAGTAGTTCACATAAGTCTTGCATGGAGTTTGGTTTGCAGCAGCTCTCCTGTTTTTGGCTTGAGGGGATTTTATAAATAGCCGAATCCTGAGCGGAAAGGTGGTCGTTGCACCTACAGAGGTGATACATGTTATAATACTGGCGCGTCTGTGAAAATCAAGACTGTTTCAAGGAAGGTACTTACAAATTACTAATTATTTTTGTACTAAAATTTAAAACTGATTACCTAAATTTAAATAAAATCCAATATTGTTATAATTCACTTTTTGAGTTTATTATGACTGATATTATGATTTGACTGGTAGGTTGGTATGAGGTTTACCCCCTGTGCTGTAAAAAATGGTTCACTTTTGTCAATGCCACCCTGTTTTCAGGGAAAGGCGTCAGGAGTTGCAAGGCGTATGTTCATGTGAGGCTTTGTTTATTTGTATGCACACATGCGGAATGTGTAGGCGCGAACCTACATGTGCCTGTCTGTGGGCATGCATTTAATACGAGCGTCAAATGTTAACATATCTTTGCAGCTTAGATTATAGATGTACACAAACAGTTTCGGGAGAAGCAGTACCTCCCATCTTCAGGTGTAAATTAAAACTGGTTGTGTACAAAATAAACTCAAGTTAATTATAAAAAATATATACTTATATATTTAAATTTATACAAATGAACTTTCACAAAGTTACTGCCAACAATCTAGATAATACTCGTTAAACCAATTACATACGAGAACATACACATAGAATGAAATTATGGTTCTCAAAGCTTAAATAAAGTTGTGCATGTAGTTTTATTTTTATTTCGTACCCACGCCCACGTTTTGAATAAAGCTTTTACTAAGTAAGATTATAATGTAAATAAATTAGTTTTTTCCGAGAGAACCTTAATACTTCTAATCATGGTTTGGACATTTGGAGAGAATGAATGAGGAAAGAATGACGAAGAAAGTATATGCTGCAAGAATTGATGGATGTCGTGGAAGAGGAAGACCAAGAAAGGTATGGATGGATCAAATTTTCGAAATAGCGAGTGAATGGGATATGCAGAGTCATAATAAAAGGAGAGCTTGTATGAAAAAAGTTATGACTCTGGATGAAATGAAAGAAGTATGCAAGGACAGAAAGAAGTGGCGGCTAATCTGCAATGCTGATTTGTAATGTTGGTTTATTAGCTTGCTACATTTTTTGCATAAGACATTTTTGACTTTTTTTGTATAGCTTTATTTTTAAGGTTTTGTTGTTTTCTTATACTTAAATGTTATTTATCACTCGTATTCCTTGACTTATAGGTTGGTATGAGGTTGACCACCCATACTGTAAAAAATGGTTCACTTTGCCAATGTCACCCCTGTTTCAGGGAATGTCGGCAAGAGTTGCAGGGCTTATGTTCATTTGAGGTTTGGATTTTATTTGTAAGTACACAATCAGCATTTGTAAGCGCGAACTACACGTGTTTGTTTGTGGGCATACATCTGAGAGCTTTGAATGAATATATCCTCGCAACTTAGATTATAGATTATAGATTTATTCTTGAGCAGATGTTAATTGATTTCCTTACGTTTCTTTCTAGGAGTATTGGTTTAAGAGATGCGCGGCACGGAAATGTCTTGTCCAGAGGAACTGTTCAACTTGACTCAACTGGCAGACGTGTCGCTGCTAGAAGCTCGTCTTCAAGAATATCGTCAAAAGCGGCTGAAAGAAATCGATTTCCTCCAAGATCTGCATAAACTAAACTGGCGCCAGGATGAAGAGCCCAGTTCCAAGGAAAAACTCTTGCAACGCGCACGACGTCCCAGGAAACGAAAAACAAACAAAGTAATAACAAGAAATGCGTGCATTTCCTTTCAAGAACAAGATCGTAAGAAGTGTGAAAACCGTGACACTTTTGAACAAAATTGCGGCGAAACTTTCAATTTTTCAGCGATCCAAAGTGCAAAGACAAATCTGTCCCAGGAAATACTTGATCATAACGATCAGCCGGTGAAGATCGATTTATTTCAAGAAACAAGAGATTTAACAAGACTATTAAATGAGAAATCAGGAGAACCAGCTGGTTTGTTGTACCAAATAGAAGAATACAAGAAACGACGTAAAAATTTGAACAATAAACATATTTTGATTCATCCTCAAGTAAAAAAAGTCAATAATGACTTTGGTTTTATACAAAGCGGAAGAAAACTGACCACCAATATCGATGTAACAGAGAATCATTCTAAACAAACCGTTGCACATCAAGATTTGGCAAATTCGCAATTACTGATGAAGATTTACAGACACGAGCATATGAAAGTGAATAACTTTGCTCAACAAACCAGTTCTCTTGAAGACAATCATCATCCAGATGTATCAAATTTTGGGATACAAAAATCGATTCAACAGTATGAGAATAAAGTAGATGCTAAAAAGATTGAATGCCTAAAGACTTACGGAGATCAAAAAGAACCAGTACGCGATGAGAAACAAAAAAAATGTAATGAAAAATCAAACTTGAGAAAACCAGATCTTGAGGATAAAACTGAAAGTAAAGACGGTCATCAAATACAGGAAAATGGAGGGGGAAACATTGCGAATCAAGAGATACAGGATGTGGTTGAAGGAAAGGCTTGCAGGAAGAAGTCTTCACGTCATCAGCACAAGGCTCGCTACGAGCATAAGTTGTTTGACCGTGTTCCTCGCGCCCGCGTTCTGCAATGTGGGGAATGCGGACAGCGTTACAGCACTCCATCCAACTTGGAGCGTCACAAGCAGAAGCACGCGGGCACCAGCGCGCTCAAGAGCTGCAGACTCTGCGGCAAGGCGTACTCCTCATCACCAGCCCTGGCGATGCACGTGCAGACTCACACCAGGGAGTGCGAGTGCCGCTTCTGCGGGAAGAGGTTCTCCAGGCCTTGGCTGCTTCAAGGACACATACGAACTCATACTGGTAACAATAGCCATTTTTTTTTAAATAATAATAAGCGTTTAATAGTTCTGTTTAACGAATTCACTGCAGGGGAATTAAAGAGCAATAGCATCTCCTGGGCTGGAAGTGTCATCACCACGGTAATTCTTACCTACCGAATATCGGTAATATTTGTATGGAGACCTGGCAATCCAAGATGGCAGCAAGCTAACAGCTGATTAGTCTTCATACAAATATTACCGATATTCGGTAGGTAAGAATTACCGTGGTGATGAGACTTCTTGCCCTGAACAGATATGCTTTCAAATTCAATTTAAATACAATTTAACTCATAAAATCGACAGATGTATGGTATGGACAAACGCGCAATCAACTAAAATAGCAGGTCATGCGTTAGAGTGGATTGTGAATTTAGTGAATATTTCGATGTGTCTATACAAGGGCGTCAGACAGGGTTGCATAATGAGCCAATGGTTTTTTTTATTTTATCATGGATCAATGTGTAAAAAAGCGAATGTGGGAGAGCTTGGGATTGAGATTGTAGATCGGAAAGTTGAAGTTCTGCAAAAATCTTTATAAGATATTTATCTTCACCACATAGCGTTTCATATATATTTCTTTTACTAACTCCTTTGTACTTGCTTTTTATATGGCGATTATTGCTCTTTAAGTTCCTTGAAATTGTTAATCTTTTGAAGATTTAACATTGCATAAATGACGAAAACTCTTTGCTTGCGTACCTGTTTATAATAATTAATACAGCGTTAATGTTGCATACTATATATTATTTTCCTAATATTGATCTTATTGGCTGATCTGTAATGTAGGCGTCTAAGGCCAAGAATCAATTTTCATTTTTATACATCTTTTGTAGATTTTCTAGTGTTTGTTTGTTTGCATAACTGGATGTAATTAATTGCTTGTACTCCTTGACTTATAGGATGGTATGAGGCTGACCACCCATACTGTACAAAATGGTTCACTTTGCCAATGTCACCCCTGTTTCAGGGAAGGTCGGCAAGAGTTGCAGGGCTTATGTTCATTTGAGATTTGGTTTTTTACATTGTAGGTCCACATGCGGCATGTGTGAGCGCGAAATTATGCGTGTCTGCTTGTGGGAATGCATTTAATTTGAATCTCAAATGATACATATCTTTGCAACTTAGATTTAGATTATTTAGATCACTGCTATAGGTTATTGCATATTTTTATAAACAAAACGCTTTCTAAAGTAATACTTCAGTATACCACATTTGCACACGTGTTCTAGCTGCAAATAAAACTATTTTGTATTTTCGTTGTTATATTTTGTTTATTTTTAGTTGTAAATGGCATTTATTTTTGTTACTTGCAGGGGAGAAGCCGTTTCATTGTTCAGTCTGCTCGAAAGCCTTTGCTGACAAGTCCAATCTGCGTGCACACGTGCAAACACACTCGATGACCAAACCGCACGTGTGCCTGCGATGCGGGAAGGCGTTCGCATTAAAGTCCTACCTCTACAAGCACGAGGAGGTCAGCTGCCTTCGAGCTGCCTCAGCTGGGAAACCTGCATACAGCAAAGGTTCAAGCAACACCTCAACAGAAACCAAGATCAACCATGATTCACAACACGATGAGAATCACCTAAAACTTGGTGACATAAAAAAGACTCAATTCAAAGGGGGTCGTGTAGCTACATCAAATGACAATGCAATCGAATTTGAAGTTATCATTATTGAAGATGGTAAATTGAACATTGAAAATGGTGTGCGTAGCTTGAATGATGCTGACAGTAGGGAGTTTTTCGATTCTTGTGAAAATAGTGAGACTTGGAAGTCGCTTGAGCATCAAGATGCGCCGGTAGATTTTTCTAAAGCAGCGTGTAATCAGACGTCAGTTATTGCTGTTTGATGAGAGTATTTTCAAGAAATCGTCCCCCCAGTGCTAGTTTGGCTTAAATCTACCATTTGATTCAAAGATGACCTTTCAATGAAAAGTTGTCTTAATAATCACATTCTACACAATCTGAACTAAGCAAAAAATGTTACAAATGTGAGAGATGTTTTAAATTGTATTTTAAAAATCATTTTTCAGTTTTAGTTTTCATAAGACACATTGGTCCTGGGCCACATAAACATTGCTCATGTGAAATTACATTTGATGGAAATAAGACAAACAAGCACCAAGGGGACGAAATTCTGATGTTGTGCAAATAGACAGTTAATCTTTTTTTGTTACTAGAAGTATTTATTATCTCTCATTTTGTTTATTGAAGGTTTTTAGAAGTTTGTTGTCTAGAAAAAATAATTGATAGAACTTTTCATGGAATATCTACTGGGTGATATTTTAACGCTAAACTCATAAGAATTAACAGTTATTAAGAACTATAATTGAAAAATCTAAATAAGTACCTAGTTCTTTAATTTTTTGCCTACAAATTTAAATTACGACGATTTTTGGTGTAGGTAACCACCGTCCTCAGGACACACTCATAAATATCCGAATCCGTAAAATAATTTTAATTGTTAACATGTTAAACCACCGTAATTTTAGCTTCAATTAAATTTATTTCATTGTCGATCAACAGTAAGAGCTTCAAACGCTAGGATGCTTTTGGATGAACCGTATCTAAGAACAAGTGCTTTTTTACTCCCTTGCTGGCCGAAGCGAAACAAGAAAGTCTTGCTTTCTTTAAAATGCGTGGTCTATTATCTTAAATCTAAGTTGCAAAGATATAACACATTTAAGATTCAAATTACATGTATTCCCCATAAGCACATACAAGTTCACAATTACACTAGTGGAATTACATCAAAATCCGATCTCAAATGAACATTAGCCTTGCAACTCTTGCCGACCTTCCCTGGAACACTGGAACAGGGGTGGTATAATCAATAATATCGACACCTTTAAGGTACAACTGAATAAGTGGCATATTAAGAAAATTTGGGTTTCTCAGTTTAATGCAAAAAAAATGTATTTTCTGTGAGAAAAAAACACTGCAGAATTTGTGAAAATCTTGTAGCTTAGATTTTTTTCATGAGCACTTCCTTATACATAATCAGTTCATTTTCCATGAGAAGTTACAGACAATAAAATGTTTTATCCACGATTTCTTAAATCAGTGAATCAGCACTTATACACAGCAATCAGTTTTTCGGCTTTAAAGTAGCAATATATACCTACCTACAGATTATGTCATACCTACTCAAAATCAAAATAAAAATGTATATTTCTAGTTTAAAAGCAAAATTCCTTTAATAATTTTATTCCTGGAAAATGTATTATTTATTTCCTTCTTATTTTTTTGTATCCGACCAAAAATTTTTTTTTTCATTTTCTATGGGACCAGTTCAACTTCATATTGTGTTATGAAAGCTTGCAATTTAGATATATGTATTTAAATGCATCATTTCCCATACATTTAATATTCTTAATAATTTAGTGTAATATGCTTATAACTAGAAATTAATAATATTTTTTTTTTTTCAAATCCACTGCAATTTTAGGAATACTATACGAGTATGCAGAGGGCCCTTGAAGTGTGATTTCCACAAAAACAGCGCTCACCAAATACATAAGTCATCCTTATATTATTTTACTATCATTATTCAGTATCCTTGTCTACTTATTAGTTAATAAAAATGTTTATTTCTGTAACTAGAATTGTAGGCGCCTAGATTTTTACAAAATATATTTTTTCAAAAGAAACCTCCAAGACACATACAAAGGTATATCTGTACTTTTCTTCTAATTTTGGTGCCACTTCTATCGAAGATGGACGATCCTCATGTCTATTTTGCCTTGGATGCTGCGGCTCGAAACAGGGTGCTTTTGTCGAACCATTGTCGTAGGATTTTCAACCAAGATGTCCTTCGGCGTTCCCGAGTTCTTGTCCCCTCAATCTTACCTTGTATGATAAGATGGAGAAGCCGGTATTTCTATAAATGTTAACGTTCTGACAAAAAATAAAAATTTAAACAATATTTTATTTTCAAATAAGTATTAAGTAGATCCTCAATACTTGACACAAAATTTGAAATCAGATTTTTTCTCGGCAGGCAAACGTCGCAGGTCTATGTCACTAGGATACTTAGCAACCTAAATCTAAATCTAAGCTACAAAGATATCCATCATTTAAGATTCATATTAAACGCATTCCCAAAAGCAGACATGTATAAGTTTGCGCTAACACATGCCGCATGTGGACCTTCAATATAAAAACCCAATCTCAAATTAACATAAGCCCTGCAACTCTTGCCGACCTTCCCTGAAACAGGGGTGGCATTGGCAAAGTGAACCATTTTTTACAGTACGGGTGGTCAGCCTCATACCAACCTATAAGTAAAGGAATAAAATATTGCTTTGCTTATTCCCCAGCAAACCCAGTCGTGTGTCGTCAGTTTTTTGTGTTTAGAATTTGCCCCGAGTCCCTTGTGAAGTTTTATTTTTTAAGTATACAAAGTGTGCTTGAGAGTGCCTTAAGGTAAATATTTTTGCTTGTTTTATAGATTAAAGATTAAAATATGTTAATTAAAAAGAGGGAACCACGTAAGGTGGAGTCTTAGACCACTAATTTAAGTATTTTTTGCACACTTTCAACAAATACAGCTGAATCCAAAGAGTGCTTTATTGTAAGAATATAAATAAGTGTGAACTTACTTTTAAAATTATATTCCTCTAAGTTTATTAGTGAATATTATTATTATTATTGCCTTGAAATTTTCAACTACTTAAATTTTAAATAATATTTTTGTACGTTGGGAAATTGTTGTTTTTACAAATTAAAATAGTTCACTTAACTTCTTAATTAATTAACATTTTGAATATTTGACAAACCATTGTAGAACTTACTTTATTCTCAATGTTTTGTCAGCTTGGTAGCCAATGTCATCAAGAGATAACTTTTTTGTGCATATACTGATGTACAAGGCGTTGGCGGTGAATCCAATGAAACTTCAATAGTGTAAGTTCTCTTACTAAATTGTATCAAATATCTGGATTATTAATTACTTTTTAATTTAAAAGCATGTCAAACCCATGTAATTCCAGTGTAATCTCAATAATGAAATGTTTTCTATGAAATGTATGTTTAGAAATAAGTTCATAGAATGTCCCTTTGTTATAGCCGTCTAAGATTTTAGATTTTATTACCAAATACTGGTATTATATAGTTCCAAAGATTTCCAAAAATGTAAGACAAGTTTTAGTGTCGTTAAGGTTTACTCAGCCGTCGCATTAAATGAAAACGAGTACGAGTTGCAAAACTTGAGTAAAGTAAAGTTTACGGAAAGTATTAAGGAGTGGTTTTCCCCAAAATCTGCCGTTTTTGTTTGTTTGGACTTGATTTTCTTTTTCTTCATCACTGTAACTCTTTTGCTAAGACCATAAAGTGTAAGAAACAAAAACGGCAGATTTTGGGGAAAATCACTCTTTAATACTTTCCGTAAACTTTGCTTTACTATGTTTTGCAACTCGTACTAAGGGTACAGCTCCTTCACGAGCATGGAAAGTAAAGTGGGTGGCGTATGACCGCCCTCTTACCTGTAAATAAATAGGTTCCATCCACGGTGGTTAGTTACGTAGCAATGTTTACCTTTTCATATTAATAGAATAGTTTACTTGCACAAAATACCTGTTTGTGTACGCGCGTGGATTGGGAATCTCAAATTTTAACATATATTTGCAACATAGATAACATTGGAATATTTTTTTTACTGTATGTGTGGTCAGCCTTATACAAATCAATGAGTAATAATTTTATTAAGGTATTTATGTGAGTCCTGACACACAACTACAAGGCAAATATACAATTGATTTTTTATGTTATCTCCTAGCATAATATGGCATTTTTTTTATAAAACTAGGATAATTTTTTTAGGCTGGGATTGATGTAATATTATAAATTAAGTACTAATAAAATTAGTAATACATAGGTAAGTAAGTAACACTAAAATAAGAAAAAACTGTTTAGAGAATACATTCATTAAGAAAAAAAAGGTTTCCAAACACAGCACTAAGTTATTTTTTTTCAAAATCTTTTTCAATGATGAAAAAAGAAAAACAGTTTTGTTTTCGATTACGTGAGTATATTTTTATAAACCACAACCGGTTTCGCAAACATCCGTTATTTATTCTCTGAGCAATGAACAATATCCTATCCAAAAAAACTCAATTTTCCACTTATTTTAAGTTTTTTTGGTTACAATATATTATCTAGATGTTAATCAATATCATTCAGTATATCTAACCTTGTTTTTTCTGAATTAAAAAAAATTGTATCATTGAAATTGAATTGGCGCTTTTGAAATCGCTAGTGTTTACCGCTCGACAAAAATAGTTTGGTGAATTGCATTCCTCTTCAAAAATTTACTTTAAAAAAATCTTAATGTATTGATCAGTCCGTAGACTAGGGCTTAATCTTTCAGAATGTAGTTTTATTTCTGCCAACACTGACAAAAAAAATTAACTTTGAACATTTTCTGTCCTTGCTGGTTAGAAAATTTACGTGCCTTTAACAAAGACCGCCCCCAAAGGTCTATCCAGCCTTAAAGCAACTGGGTTTTGCATGGGTTCATTTCCAAGTTTTATTTTATAATTCTAAATCTTTGTATAAAATGAAAAGTGAGAGGAAGAAGCATCGACTGATAAAAAACAATAAATAGCATGTCAGTTTCTTCCCATAGTAATGCACGTGCCATGGAATGTAATAGTTCTACAATAAGAAAAAGAAAAATAAGATTTCAGTGTCATCTGTCTATAACTTCACTCATGAACCAAGGCCTCTAAGGCGTAGTCTTTTTGGTACACCAAATGGCTCTGATGCTCCATCTATTCTTTTCTTATGTTGATTGATGCAAATTAGAATGTAAAAGTATGAATAAGTAATAAGTAGAAATATTAGTTTTTACTACTGAACCATTTTAATAATTATAATAATAATGCAAGATTTTTATAGCGCCTTTTCATGGCTCATCCCAAATGTGCTTGCTTATATGAGCGCGCGAACGGTGGATCTTCAACCCCTTTCTAAAGGTGCTCTCCAGATCCATTTCACGCAGGTCATCTGGAAGGCCGTTCCATATCATTGGAGCAGCCACGTTAAAGGCTCGATCTCCAAAAACGGTCTTCTTTTCCCTTCTTGGAAACTATCTGACTGCGACGTGATGCTGCTGATCGCAGTGTTGCTGTTCTGCTGCTTGTGGTGGCTGGAGCTATCATATTTTTTAAGTGTTGCGGTGCGGTCCCGCACAGGCTCTTGTAGTTGTCTCTCTGTGACACAATAGTATAGGATACAGTGGTAGACAATCTCAATTCATGTAGGTGACATTTGAGCGAGGACAGTTTTGTGATAGTTAGGGGGGTTCCATGACAGAGCAGCACAGTGACAAAACAACACATGATGTACCGACACATGACAGAATGAAAGAATGACACATCACAATGACATGAGTGCAAATGCTTTTAAGTCAGGATTGAAGACATGTCTGTTCAGGAGGTGCAGTGCCCTTGCCGTGAACTCACAAAACGGCTCTAAAAATATTATTATTATTATTAAAACCTCACATGATATTACATCACATACCTACAACAGAGAATACCATAAACGGCACATGAACAAAACATCAGAAGAAAACATTGAATGTTTTGTCCTTGTGTTGTTTTGTCAGTGATTTTTTTCTGTGTTGTGTTATCATTGTGATGTAATGTCATGTGAGGTTATGTCATATGATGTTCCGTCATTTGTTATTTTGTCACTGCGCCGTTCTATCCCGTCACCTATCAACTGATAATATTGATAAGCTTCATAGTGTTCACAGAATATTCCATAACCACCCCCCCCCCCCCTTACAATCATCCTATAGTCATTATCTAATGACCCACCCCCCCTCTTGCTGTAATAATGGATGAGCTTAATAATTAATAATGTTGTATTACTTACATAATATTTTGTAGAAATTGGTATTTACAAGAACGACGTCACTTTTGGTACTCGTACATCATTTGCCATCATCCACAGACCAGACTCCCCCCCCCCCTTAATGCGAATGACGTAATATATGGACAGCCCTCTATCCACATGAAAGTAGGTACATGATAAATTTGCTGTTATTTTCCAAACAAGATTGGCCGTATTTCCTGTGATTAGAAACAAAAGCAGACCTGAAACCCACTAAATCTAGCTGGCATGGTTGAGTGGATAAGGCATGGGCACTCTAATTCGCAAAATTGAAATAAGCGCAAGTTCGAACCTCGCCTGCCCAGTATCCTATCAATGATAACTTTTGACTGTGGTTCAACACATGTCATTGGGCAATTATTAATTAATAAGCGTGAACCACTGTAGTTTGTATCATTAAAAAAAAGTTTTTTTAATTATGTGATGTAATACAGATATTTTGGCAAATAAAAATATTTTTACAAATAAAGACCTTCCTTGCTAGTCTTAGGCATTTTAGTCATTCGTTGAGCCCACGCTTTGACAAACTATTGATGCATTTGTATGAAGACCTGTTAATCCAAGATGGCCGCAAGTTCATATAAATATTACCAAAATTTGGTAGGTAAGAATGACCGTGGCGATGAGACTTCCAGCCCAGGCATCATTAGTTTGTCAAAGCGTGGGCTCAATCGACGACTAAGATGTCTAAAAATATCCCCACTTGAGTTTTGTTCTCTCTTTTGTAGTTTTACAATGAATAAATCTATATGTATCTAATACAACTATATCGCTATTTAATCAAGCCCGTCGCTCTCGGCAAAAAAAACCTCACACTATGCTCGGCAGAAACCAGAGCCAAATCACAAGCAATATTTGGAAAACATGCATTTGCAGTTGCTGGTCCTCTGGCCTTGAACCACCTGCCACATCATGTGAGAGAGCTAGAGGACCATGGAAAGTTCCGGAATGCACTGAAGACAAGCAAATTTCTGGCATCATTTGTACAAGCACCCTTGGAGTGACAACATCACGAAATGGCACTCTAAAGAAATCATCACCGCAATGTTAAGTGGATCAATTTTAGTTCGTTGCGAGATCATATCCGCATTGACCACCTATACGAAGCCTGTAAAATAGAAGATACACCAAGATGGAGCAGACCCATGATTTTGGCTATCACAATATCTTCCTTGACGTATAGAATGATAATTATGAGGCTAACCACCCATACTGTAAGAAATAGTTCACATTACTGAAGTCACTGTCTCAGGAAAGGTCGGCAAAAGTTGTTGTATGTTAATTCGAGGCATTGATTTTAATTTGTAAGTACACATGCAGCACTCGTAAGCCCAGAAGCAGATGTATTTAATGTATTTTTGCAACTTAGATTATGTCTGCAGAATGTATCATTGAAGAATCGCACACATCATATCGCACGTTTAATAATAAAGAGAAATAACTCGAAAATTGGGAAAATCGCAAGAACAATGCGAGAAGAATAGGTAGAATGCGACAGCCGTTCAATTTGGACAAATATGACCGAGATAAAACATCGGCCGCCTTTTTCATCCCATACAAGTTGTACTGGATGTCTGAACTTCAAACGTGATTTCCCAACATTCATGTTTTTTGAGTTAATGCTCTTTATTATTAAACGTGCGATATCTTATAAATGACATCCATAAAAGGTGGAAAGATAGCTAGACGTCTTGATCTTAGAATCCATGAGCTGACACGGCAGTTTTTTGTGAATCACAAATCCAAAGCGCTAACCAACAAAAAGGAGATGGCAAAATGAAAGGAATAAAACAAACACTCCAAGGTACAAGTAAGAAGTTTTTATTAAGAGGTTGTATTGTTGTTCAATAATAAATGTCCTTAATTTTAATTATTCTTAGGATATAATTGGTATTGTCACTTAAAAAATAAACTTTACTAAGTAATATATGTGTAGCATCAGAAGGACAGACATGGCAGATTACAAAAGTGTGAATGACATCCCTATACGTACTCTTACTTAATACTTGTAGGTAAAAAAATTGTCCGATTAACTTGAATGCTTAAAATACGGGTACTCAGGGGCGCGCCCCACTAACTGATCTAAGTGCAGTTTTGTACAAATATGAATAAAATAAGTCAGTTGCAGACCGACAGCTTTGAGTTAAACATTATTCAATTTACAATTTGGCATTTTACAGACAGCTTTTATTAGAAAACTGAGCCTTTACTTGAAATAAACAGAGCCTGTCGGGTCAGCTTGATAACAGCTCGGACCCTAACAGGTTTGATTGAGTAATTATGAAAGATAACTAAAAAAACATATAAAATCTCAATTTATTGTGTAGCATGTGGATACCTCTCAGGTAAAACTGAATAAGTGACATATTTAGCTAACATGGGTTTCTCAGATAAATGCAGCTTTTATCCAATTTACTATGAGTGAAAACACAAAGTGTGAAAATCCTTAACTATTTTTCATGGGTACTTTCTGAAAATTAGTTCACTTACTATGAGAAGTTACATCGGAAGAAAAATTTATGCACAATTTCTCAAATCAGTGCATCATCACTTATTATTCAAATTTTCCTTTGTGATGAAGTCAAAAACTGAAGAAGTAGATGGTGAAAAAAAAGTATTTGATGAAAAAAATTTAAATCAAGGCTAGTGGAATCTCCCGATGAAAGAGTTGAGGCCGTTCATTTTGAATTTCTTATATTATTTCAAATTGGAATGATGGGAGACACAATGCGCAATATTCTAAAATCAGCAACCTCTTTTTTTTGTATTTTTTTTAAATAAATTTCCCATAACTTATAATTTGCGAGCATACAATAAAAATAAAAACACCCAATCAACGAATGCCATATTATTGAAAACGAAAGGCACAACTCTTCAATATAATTGCAAATGGGAAAGAGTTAAGACACACTTAAGTTTTGGTTTCCTAATCAAGCGGGCATAAATAAAAATAAAACAAAAATGATTGGGACATGCATGAGAAATAATAATTATACATATATATATTGAGTCTAATGCATATTGGGATATAAATGGGTTATGCAGTAATAATAATTTGAAAAGAAGCCTTCCCATTGAAATGATAATACAGAAATATTTTCTTTTTCAGATAAAACCATTCATTTGTTTTTAAAACAAGAAATAACGTAAGTTTGTCAGAATCAACAAAAAAGTAATGGCGAAATTAAGAAATGTTCAAGAACAGTTAATGATGAAGATGTTAAAGGGACTACTCAAGGTCTGGTAGATCTTCATCGTCTGAATCCGTAGCGACGTCATCGAAAGACGGCTTTTCATTCATATCTGAAATAAAAAGAATAAAACATTACTTTCATTCAGTCACAACCGTTTACTTCAGAGTTGTTGGATGTATGCATTACTTGGATTTGTACTGCACAAGATGTTTGAATACTTTTAGGGCCGGTCTTATAAACATCCGTTAGTTCAATGTCGTACCAATTTACCGAAATATAATACAAACGTCACATTTTTCGTCTTATAAGAATCCGTTTATTTTATTTCCGTAAAAAGTTACCGAAAATCTAACCGACAGCCGACCCATCGATTAATGGCAGATACCGGCCGGTTAGTTAAGGTTTGAGGTTAGGTCAGCTGTCAAAGCATTGTTTCTTTGCGGTGAGTTTTGCGTGCCATTGGACTTCTACGCTCTATCCTGTTGAAGATAATTTCTTCTAACAGTGACGTAGAATTCATTTAAATTGGGCTGTATTAGTCGTTTTCGTATTTGTCATAAGCAACTTTAGGTTATGTTTCGTCTCTGACAGTAAACGGGTGACGTATATTCATGAATGCACGTAAAAAATCATCAAAAATACGAGTGCATTATTGAAAACTAACGGATGGTTAAAAAAGCTTTATAGGACGACCATCGGTAAGATCAATCCGTAAACGTCCATCCGTAAGTTAATTGTCGAGATACTTACGGATATTTGGTCTCTCGTTTATAAGACCGGCCCTTAGGCAATCAAATTTTACAGCTTAAAGAAACATGGATGCTACTGTTGGTACATACTAAGCGCAAGCACATAGAGGCAAAGGTAAGAAACAAGAACCAAAATAAGAAAAACCCTTTTAAATTGAACACCGTTACCCAATACTACAAAATATTGCATATATTCCCTTCTCTCGCGTAAATACAAAAATGCAGTAAGATACAACACCCCTGGTGGGTGATTTAGCTTTTTACACAATTTACCAATGCCACCCCTGTTTCAAGGAAGTTCAGCAAGAGTTGCAGGGCTTATGATCATTTGAGATTGGGTTTTTATATTGTAGGTCCACATGCCGCATGTGTGAGCGCGAAATTATGTGTGTCTGCTTGTGGGAATGCATTTAATATGAATCTCAAATGGTACACATCTTTACAACTTAGATTTAGATTACCTAATGTTTTATACCAGAGGTATTTTTTTAGTTCAGTCTATATTTGATCTCAAATTGATTTCTAATTTTATTTTAATGGTTAACTGATTATTCTGGAAGTAATTGCCTGCATTGCATATCTGGGCTGTGGCAATCTTTCAAAAAGAGAGGACTCTCTGGACAGTAGTGCTTAATAATCTAAATCTAAGCTGCAAAGATATGTATCATTTGAGATTCATATTAAATGCATTCCCACAAGCAGACACGCATAATTTTGCGCTCACACATGCCGCATGTAGACCTACAATATAAAAAATCCAATTCTCAAATGGGCATAAGCCTGCAACTCTTGCCGACCTTCCCTGAAACAGGGGTGACATTGGCAAAGTGAACCATTTTTTAAGAGTATGGGTGGTCAGCCTCATACTAACCTATAAGTCAAGGAATACAAGCCATTAATTACATTCGAGTATAAAAAACAAATAAACACTTAACAGTAAAAAATTAAAAAGCTACTAAACATATTCTATAAAAAAGTGATTTTTTTAAAGCCTCAGCCTTAAACGCCAGCATTACAGATCAACCGCCACTTTTTTCGGTCCTTGGTTCCTTAATAATAAAAGCTAAAATAAAAATAATAGTAAGCACGATCCTCTTTCTGCAATTTTTTGGTGTCAAATTTTTAAACACATTAAATTGCGGATGCATGAACTGCAAAAAGGTGACATGCCAAATTATGTAACACAACCTTTGTCTTACATAAACAAATAAAAAATCAATTTGATTGGATTTGATAAAATGAAACATTGCTAACGAAACGTCGAGCATAATGCAAGTTCTCTTATAACAGTTCGTGTTATATCCAATCAAAAATTTTTAACTGTGTAGTTATAATTATTGTAAATATGTCAAACGACTGTAATTCCAACTTAAAACTAATGAAATGAATCAAATTGTAGCTTCATACATGACTTTAGATGTTTATCGTAAGGTAGCCTTGCGATGGCTTTATTCTTGGCCTACATAGGATGCATGCCCCTGTTTAATTGTGATTTATTTTTGTAAGATTTTCAATTACATACAAATTGTCGGAATATATAATACAAGGATAATTTATTTATAAGGTACACATAATAAAAGAGCGCCGTTTTTGTGTGTCACACCTCAAGGGCCCTTATATGTGAATGTATATGGAGAGAGCCTCAAGGGCCCAATATATGTGAATGTATATGGAGAGAGCCTCGAGAGCATCACTGGAGGCATCCTACAGGATATGGATAGGTAGAGAGAGGGAGGTCGAGGGCGGGACTGGTGGTTCTCCGCGTCCTAGTCATCGCAGACTAGCTGATGAGGGCTTGATGCGAGCCGAAACGTCACGCGCGCTAGGAGAACTATAGAGCGGCCGCTCACTAGTCCTGCCTCGTCTGACACCCTCCTCTATTGCCAATGGGCCCGGATATGTTGGGTGAAGCCATTGAAAGCTGAGTTCAACACCTTCTTCTGTGAATAGAATTCACTTCTGTTGTGGTCCAGCCAATGGCTCAGTTGATTTTGTTCTCAGCTTAGAGCACTTGCGTTCATTGCCAGAGAACTACGGTTCAACCCCACCAAGGGCATCAGAAATGATTCTCAGTTTCAATGCTTATTTCAAACCCAAAATCAAAATAACAAAAAGGTTTACTCAGCTTCGAAAAGAAATTAGAACCAGCCCGCTTGGGAGAAGGGAAATCACAAGTTCAAATAAAGTAATTCCACTCGCCACGTGCGACCCCTTCAATAACGACAGCGCAAGAAGAAGTTGCACTGTGCGTGTAGCTTAGTTTTGTTGCATTTTTAACAGAAATCATTTCAATCTTTGATTTAAAAACTTGGTGAAAAAAATGTCCACTTTAATACTACTGGGAAAAGCTGAAAATCAGTGAATGTTGAAATAGGCAACGGAACTTAACTACACATTAAGTGTAACTTCTTGCCTGCGTTATCCCCGAAGCGGTCACATGTGGTACTTTGGGACCTATTTATTTTTACATATTCTTACCGTCTAATCCGCCCATACTGCGCATCATTTCCTCCAGGTTAACACTTGACTTGGCAGCTGAAAAAATCAACAAAACACTTAAGTTAGAAAATGCAACTAAAAAGGAAAATAATATTTTATTGTTACTAAGCCTAAATCATCCCGCTTCATCATTTCTCTAAGGAAGGCAAAGTGCTTTTGTATCTCAAAATTTGCTTCAATTACCGGTAAGTTTTGTTTGGCATTTGAATCGTATAGAAGCAAAGGCAATAATCTGGGATTGTACTTGAAAATTACATAAATATATGCAAACACTTAATTTACTGTGCTTCCACATATTCATGTATATATTCTTTTTCTATTCTAGATTGCCGCCTTCCAATCTAAATGATTAATTTTTTTTATCTATTTCCATCACACTGACATATTCTTATCAGAGATTGTCATATCAGTTCACTCTATTTTCTTGATCATAAGTGTTTCATTGCATGTGAACTTGGTGCACATAAGCTCTGTGTAAGTTTCATTAAAAATACTTTATTAAAGGAAACTCTAAGTTAAGAATAAAAATTTTGAAAATAAAAACCATTTTAATTGACTAGGACTTTTAGGCTAAAACGACCAGTGGTTGACTCCCAAAAATTACTTTCCGGGACCCGTTGCTGTGGTCTACCAGATATGAAGCATCCGTACGCTTAGGAAGACATGGGCGAAACGTCCAGAAGCTCCAGCTCCCATAGACCAAAGCCAACAGATTTCGGAATTCAACTCTCCGTAGATTTGAATTAACATTTTGGTGTTAGTAAAGTAATTTACCTTCATCTTCAGATTCTGCTTCATCCTCCATTTTATTAAAATTAACTTTGAGCCAGTGGTGTTTGACCTTGTCATTTGTAAGTGTCGCCCAGAATGGAGCATTGGTGTTCTCCTATAAAATAAAAAGATAATGATATATTACTAATTTCTCTCCAAAAGACTTTTCAATTTTGTAAAGGCTGAGTCCACGAAAAAAGCATTTTGTCTCAATCATTCCTGCACATCATGCAGAGAGATGGGTAGGTTTGTTTCAAAGATCCACAATGGAGATTAATATATTATTTTGTGTGTTGAATTCATACAACAAAGTCAAGAAGAACTCTGTAAATAGAGTTGAATAAAATCTGTGTGCATTGACCAATAAAATTTATAAAAAATGCAATGAGCATATCACACCCTTAAAAGATAAAGACGGATCACTGTATGCAGGAAGGGGCTGTTACTGTAAATGTTGCCTCTTTTTTTAAGCCCAATCTTTGCAGAGATGGCTGCTTCTTATCCTTGCATGCATCTTTAAATTTGTTCATATCCATCACCTTTTTCATACATTTTCTTCTCTTATGTGCACTCTGTACATCCCATTTTTTTAACAATCTCATTAATGTTTCTTTCACAATTGCTGGGGTGGATGAGACATAGTTCTGCATATCTAAATGGCCTGAAAATTACTCCTTATTGGAATGGTAAGTAGGCTACATAAATATGAATGACAACTCACTTTGGCTAATAATACTTCTATGCAGCGTCCTTTATTAGTTGTTTTGCTTTGGTCTGGGACTATTTCAGCAAACAGTGGGATTGTCACATCGTAGTTCTGCTTCTCGGGCTCCCCAATCGCTTTGAAGTATACGGATTTACTTTCAATTCTATAAAACACAAGAATGCAAAAACTTCAAATTAACGCAAACAATTGTTTAACAAAAACAATCCAAGGAGAGCACAACCATACAAAAATAATTTAAAATTAGAGTTTGCATGGAAAATTCCAAACTTCTTGTATGTCAGTGTCCTATTTCATAAACATATCCAGATAGGTTTTGATGTTATTTTAATACAAGAGAAAAAGTTTTTACGCTCAACTACCAACTTAGCAACTAATATTCAAGGTTTGAGTTAATAATAAAATAAAAGAGGCAAAAGACCCGAAAGGCAATGAAGAACGCGCAGCAAACTTAGCAAATAAATTTTGGCACTGAGATATAAACCTACACTTCCGTCATTCAGTCAACCTCGGTTACAAGGAGCACAAAGGGATCAACCAATTTTGCAGTTACGTGTTACAAACAAGAATAGATAAAAAAAAAAATCTTCATACCATTCTGATAAATACACCAGGCTATAAAGGCTTGCATATTATAAACCAAAACATTTTTGCTATTTATGAAATTGAGAAAACAGTAAAAAGATTGCCATAAAGTTTTCTAACAAAAGAATAAATGTTTTGTAGTGAAAAACAAGTAGAGCATTTACCAAAGTTCAGTTGCAGAACTAGCCAGGTACAGATCGCGTCATGTAAAAAGAACGCTGGCAACAAGCTGCACAGTAGGCGATTTATCAGTCTATTTGGTAGCTGCGCGACTGTAACCCATGCGCAAACACCACTCCACTTCTTCTCAGCATTATTTTTAAATGACATAACCTATAACCTTCTTTGTCTTATTAGACAGTTTTTTGAACATTCTTTATATTATTTCGACTTTATATACATAAAGCGAGATTGTTACACCAGAACATGGTTGTTTGAACATCAGCTTAAAATAACATTTATTTATTATATTAAATAATTTATTTAACAAATATATACATGACTGAAAGTGAGATACCAAAACGTCACAATACATATAACATGACAGACATACGAGAACAATACACAGATACATTATTCTACGCATCCATACGTCGTTCTAATATACATAGAGACTCTTGATAGTAAGCGATCCACACCAGTTGTAAATATATCCAGGTGTGGGGCTGAGGAGGCCAGAGTATTGAGCAGCGACAGCGCACGCACTACCCAAGACTGACGGAGAACATTGGTTCGGCAGGCGGGGATCGTGAAAAGATCATGACTTCTTGCTCTATTATAATTGCTGGGGACGTAAACATGTCAGTAGTAATTGCTCATTTAAGCTGTGACTTAGATATTTTTGGATCGTTATGACCGAGATTGACTGTATTTTTTAACTCATTCTGAAAGATCAATCCTTTTTTGTGTATTCTATACAAATTCTTTGTCTCCATCTCTTGGTGTGATTCCACACAAGCCCAATTATAATTGTTAAATCAATTAATTAACTATCAAATTATTTATTCATTACAAAGTGCAAATGTGAAAGTTGATCTAAATATAATTGAATAAGTGAAGAATTATTACGCAGCAATGTTATTTTACCTAAATGTGCTCAATGTACAAATATATAAAATCAACTCAATAACCTCATCAAAGAGTAGCCTTGAAAATTTCAAGGGTAATGAAATTACGCGTTTCCAATTTGGCTCTAGAAAATTCTCTGCCTGGCCTTCATACATGAATGTCAAACTTAGGCATCGAATTTGTCAATTAACTATTACAAAATAATGCTAATTATCCAAGAAGCACTATAATGTGTTCATGTTGTTCAATAAAAAAGACATCATGAAAACGTAATGTGTTTAAATTTTTTTAAGGTTGTGACCATTTATTTTTTAACAGTAGATAAAATAATTTAAAGTGGCCTTTTAAGTTTGGTATGAAACTGACCATGTAAAATCATGTAAAAATTGGTTCATTTTTGACAATGCCACCCCTGTGTTGGTAAAAATACAGCATGAGTTGCAGGGTTTATGATCATTTAAGAATTGAGTGTTGTTTGCCTGTGTAAACTTTCACATGCTTGCTTGATAGTATGAATTAAATGTGAATCTTTTAAATGTCAATATGCTTTAACAGCTAAACATTGTAAATACAATGTAATATGATCATTCTTTTGATGATACAAAATCATACTAAAACCAGTCTTCTCAGAACCAAAGGATATATATTTATTTAAAAACTGATTAATGTTAAACAATGATAGACTTACTTTACGGTGGGGTCCTTGGACTCCACGTTGAAGGTTAAATACACGGACTGCTTTCCTTGTGCCCACATAACTGGTGGATGAAGAGATCTATAACAAAATAATTGCTGTTTTTATAAAAGTACAGAAGCAGAAAGACCTATAATAATTCACAGGACATTTTTATATTTAAGCTTTTGTGACGTCAGTGGAACTAGAGTGGCTAGTATTTCGCCCAGTCTCAGGTAGCCAAAGCTTCGTCCACCTTCGTTAAGGAGGGTCCGGTGGCGCCACAGCCAGGCAAGTCTGTAACACCGCATTTTAGCTGGACTCAAAATTATAAGTGACATCTTTACTTTTACTACTTAAAAAGTATATGGTAATGATTGTTCAAACATATTCACAGCATCGAAACATATTTAAACCGAATTCCCCACCACTGCAATTACCCTATAATTGAAGTTTCTCAAGGTTTTATTGATTGTAGAGGCATTAACTTTGTAATCGTTCATCATTAAGGATAAAAGAAAAACAGCTTTGTTTTCGATTACTTGAGTATATCTATTTTATACTACAACCGGTTTGGCAAACATCCATTTGCATTGTCAGGTGGTTAAATTAATACTACATGGCTTAGAACGGAATCATCTTAGAGGGTGTCATTGTGTGAGGGTATGGGGGAGGGAGGGGGTGGGGGTGCAGGATGGCCATATGTGGAGTTTGCATCATCTGGATAATTTCTTAGAAATTGCTTCCTTGGGAATATGGTCAACAAAGGGGATGAATTGGGTGCTAATATTTTGTTAATAAGAGTATTAGGGGAATTTTTTAATTTGTTAATTTCGATTATTTCAAGTGCGGAGAGGGTTGCTCCATAGGAACTATGATGCAGAAGTTATGTGGTGTGGTTGGGAAAATAATGTCCAGTCTCTATTATATGGTTAGCAAATTCGGATAAATTATTACTTGAAAGGCATCGTCTATGTTCATCGAGTCGTATTTTTAGGTTTCTAGAGGTCTGTCCAATTTAAATTTTATTACAGTCCCCACATTTGATCTAATTAATTTAACCACCTGACGATGCAAACGGATGTTTGCAAAACCGGTTGTGTTATAAAATATATATACTCAAGTAATCGAAAACAAAGCTGTTTTTCTTTTATCCTTTCTCAAGGTTATTCAGAAAAATATAAAAGTCTTATAGCAATACAGTTTTTTTCACCAAATGAGATAAATATATACCTACATGGAAACATGGAAAATTATATTTTTAGTTTCCTTGTATTTACATATTTTATTTTAAAAGAATTCTTAGATTGCCAATATTGATTCTATACCACTCATAATAATGTAATGCCATAAAAATTGGAGGGATTATCTTGGCCAGATTATACACAATGAGGTCCACACATTTATTGATATATACACAAAATTGTGAAGTCAAACGGCCAGGTCAGTAAGGAAAAGACAACAATATTTTGCAGTTTTAAAGAATGAATATTTTGCAGTCCCATACTAGTGTGATGTTAGCCCGCTGATATATATTTTTTTAAATTGAAATTTGTGTTGAGTCCATTAGCAGGTGCAAGATTGTCACACTTGTCTCCACTACTATTTTCTGATATGATAGCATTACTTCCAGACTACATCTTGGATTTGTAAACTTTCTGTGTTGTGAGCTCCAATTTTCAATAAAAATTGGATATATCGACGTTTAGTCCGGCATAAGCAACATTTTGGTCAAAAATGAGTTATGAATGCTATCCTACTTGAAATTTTCTGCTCTTTCTAATGCGCTAACTCCCATAGCTCTACGACAATGGTTTCCAAACTTTATGCTACCAAGTATATTTCTTTTTATACCACAACCGGTTTCGCAAACATCCGTTTGCATTGTCAGGTGGTTCAATTAATACTGATGAACGATTACAAAGTTAATGCCTCTACAATCAATAAAACTTATGCTACCATTTTATAGAATGAAAAAAAAACGGATTTTACTGACCGTGCAAAAGAGAAGAACGAAAATGTCTAACGACAGTAATCATAATTTAAAATGTTTATGCTACCATGCCTCACCAAAACAGATTTTTTTTTTCGCGTATCCCTCCTAGGTTTTGTTTTGGAAAATTGAAGATCACTAACAATTTACTTTACCAATTTAATTTCTTAATAGACGCAATTTCCAAAAGTTCATATTGTCCTTAAAAATCCTGTCGACGCCCCCAAGTTGAAATTTTTGAAAAGTTAACACCCAGTTTGGAAATCGCTGCTCTATGATGATTTGTGTGTTGTTTATGCACAAGCAAATAACTGCGTTTTCGAAGTATGGTTTTGGTGTAACCGACAAGATTTTGGCCTTTTTTGTCCTAAAGGCGCTTGTGACAAAAAAATCATCAAACATCGTATGCCAATAAATGCCTTTATTTTTAAATTTTAGAGCTGTTTTGATTGGAGCGATATGATAAAAAAAATAAAGAAGATATGCCATTTTTCTGCAATCTCAAACTTTAAACTGCTCTCCTGAACACTTTAGTTTAAGTATGTCGCTTATGCCCTACTGCCTTTTTACCGCGATATATATTTTAAATGCATTTAGGAAGAGATTTAGTATGACCAGTATTTGGCAAGTGGCATTTACTAGGTATTTACAGTATGCATTAGTAATTCATTACCTTATTTAATGAGTTACTAATTATCCCCCCATGGCATCTAAAAACTCAGGGTCAAGTAGTCATACAGCAGACCTGTTGGGCATCAAACCAGCACTGTATTTTTTTTCGAACAGATACATTTCAGTTGTAAAGAAGCAAAGTCATCAAATTCAATTTTTTTTTGAAAATGCAATATATCGTCACCTTAGTACCTGTTTGTCTTATCTCAAGCAGAGGTAATTTCACATGGGCATTGTTTGAATGTGTACTGGATTGATATGTCTCATGAATACTGGAATAGTTATTTATGCCACTGCCTAGTAATGATAGTCTTTGTAACACGAGTGCTAGTTTGTGCCATGAGGCGCAGCCGAATGGCACAATAGACAGCAAGAGTGTTAAAAAGACTAATTACGTGCAGTGGCATACAATACTTTTTCTACGACCATGAAATAAATAACAAAATAGTAAATAATAGTCATTATACTGTACTCGTCCATTTGAATCAATGAAAGCCCCACCTTTGTCAAACCGTGTAATTTATCATTCCCCTCGATTATATAATCTATTCTGCAAAGATATATTACATTTGGGATTCATTTTAAATTTATGCCTACAAGCAGACACATATAAGGTTGCGCTTATACATGCCGCATATAAGGTTTAACATTCAAACCCAAAACTCAAATAAACATAAGCCCTGCAACCACTGAAGCAGGGGTGTCATTGGCAAAGTGAACTAAGTTTTTACAGCATAGATGGTCAACCTCATACCGACCTATTAGCCAAGTAACTGTTTAAGTTTGTTTTTTTTACCGTGAAAATATCTTGCATTATTTTCCTTTCAAGCCTCTGTTCGAAAAAAGGAAAGCTACAATTTGCAGTATTTTGATAAATAACATTGATAAATTACTACACTATTTTAACAAATTTTATTTGACTTTACGCATAAAATATATTCATTTTCATTTGAACAAAGATTGAACATAGTGGGGAGGAACTATCAATAAATTTAAAATATTCATGTAATGGCTGACGTTTAAACGTGGTTGCTATGGAAACGGCCAATAATAGTTTGTTATCGGTCGCTTAGAAGGATAGCCTCATACAAGGTTGATGCTCGAAATTCAAAAATGGTTCCATTTCTGACAATGCGCATGCGCACATTTTCATTTCAACACCGTTATCAGTTGCGTAATGTAACATTACGCAACGGGTGTGGAAATGTATGTCTTTGTGATTGCGTTAGCCGTTTTGTAATTTGTAAATTACCAAATGGGAGTAGAAAAAATTAATTTTAAAATATTAAAAGCAGCTCTCACATTATCGTGTTTAACGCTTTTTTTTCTTAGCTCAAATTGCATTGAATGTGACTCTTAAGACAATTTCATCGATACATAGACAATATAAGGATGGAAACACAGAAATTCTGTTTCCATTTGTTGATTCTCATTTTTAAAAAACCTAGACTGCCACTTTAGTTCCATCTGACTCATTTATAAATTTTGAAGACTTTTAGACCACTTTTACTACACATTATGTATTTTTTTTTAAGGAAGCCTGGGAAGTTGGGCTGAAGAAAAAAATCTACGAGCACTGTATGGTACGCCTAGTCGCCGGAAAGCCGAAGTGGTTCGAGATGAGATGGCGTCTTGATATTTCAGCTCTGATGAAAGAGAAACACCAAGGATCTAAGTGGTTTTGGTTGGGTAAGGGGACGATGTCAAAAGTTGGGAAATTGGGGTTTGATCATGTATTTTTGATGTATCTAATTGCGATGGCCTTATGTCTTTTTGTCTCCAATCTTGTCATGCCTTTTTTTGTCTAAAATTTTGAGAGGTGACTGAGTTACGCACATTAATCGACACAGACAAAGTTGTGACATCATACAGCCAGATTGCTAGGAGAAAGACGAACTAATATTTTGTTAGTGCTTGTTAAGGACCTTAGTCTCATAAACAAGTCACTTTTGACTTCAAAGATACTTTGAGAAACCCATTCTTCTCTATAATGTTTGTAAAATCTACTTCAATAAATAATTTTAGGATGATTTATTTGGTGAACGCTGTTTTAGAGTGAAGCACACCTAAAGAGCCCTCTCTTGTTCGTCACTATAGAAAGCGCCAATTTTCAAGCAAGGCTCAGTTGCTGTAAGGCTAGATGGACCTTTGGTGATCGGCCTTTGTTGTAATTTGAGGATTTTTTCTCGGCGGGAAAACATTACATATGACTTTGGACCTTAGCAACCAACAACAAAATATTAGTTAACCTTTTCCCTAGCAACCTGACCTCACAATTTTGTTGTCTATGGATCAAGTTTGGAGTCCATCCGATACATAATGAAAAATCACTTGTCCATCTGGCAAGCATGGTGATCAACCCATTTTTTTTTTAAATATATGAAAGAGGCTAGCAACCCACAAGTGTATAAAAACAAAAATGTTTCAATGAAAACTAAAATTAAAAAAAAAAAAAAAACTTCTTGAATGTACTTAAGTAAGCCATTTCATTTTACTTATGGAGATTTGAAACCAACTGCCTTGGGTCAAAGATCAACTAATAAATTTGCATTTTAACATACTTTCGAAAAAGCCAAAGTCTTTCTGATATGTTAAGTACGTGCAATGTAACCAACTCAATAATGATAGGTGAGCATTTATCTGTATAGATAAGCTTGCATTTCTACAAACAATGAACGGCTCGTCCTCCCTGGTAGTTGAAATGCTTCCCATTGTACGAGCCCACGTGGTTAAATCATGAAATTGTTCTAGATGATTCACAAAATCATTCGAAAAATGGGTGTTCGTAAAGCAAAACGAAAAAATAAAGGAACATCAGAAAGAAAAATGGCCACAAAGGATAACTGCTAGAATGAAAATGCGAATCACTCCACACCACTTTGTCTATCGACCACCGGCAAACTAACAAAAAAATTAAAATGCAAACTATCATGAGACACAAAAGGCATTTCAGACCAAAATTAGCAAAAAAAATGCCTCGTAATACCTGAAGGGCATTGGAATTAATTTACACATTGAAATTATGAGAATATGTTTAATTTTGTGTAAACTTCGAGAAAGTTCGAATCAATAGAATAACCCAAAATGGCCGATTAGAAAACACGCTACCGGCAAATGATGAAATTCACATTTAATCAGTTAAAACAACGCTAGAAATGCTTAAACTTACCCCTGGGTTGTCATGATATCTGGATTTATTCTATCGACTGGGAAGAGTCACACAAATAAAGTGATTTTGATCACTTTATTACGAAAATAACCGCAAGAAGAAAAGATGGACGACAGGTAAAACGGCGCTTGGCGAGTCGGCAATGAAGTGTGAAATTGTGCACAAATCACAAGGGCTACCAACCTTTTACAACCATGGTGTGGACGTAGGTAAAAATAATTTCCTGTTTTAGTCGAACAAAATATTTTTAGGTATTGTTTGTACCTACCACATTTTAACTTCATTACTATAATAACTATAATTTTTATAAATTCTAAATCACTTTTAAAAATACTGAGACCAACTTATCAAGTGAGATATTGGCGGAAAACTGTTCCCGTTTTTTGTGAAAATAAATAATAGCCCAACAAATAGCTAATAAATAAACTAACAAAAAGTAGTACTTAAATAACAATAGTTTGAATCGAACAATATTTTGAAGTTTATTAATTTTTAACTTGAATATTTTTTTAGCATTCTTTTGAGAATTCGTGAGGACTTTTAAATGTTTTTTAGCAGTGTACAAGATATATACTTACCTAATAGAGTTTCAAATTTAGCTCTCGGTGTGATTTTTTTTTTGACAGTGGTATTAAAAAAAGGATGAGCACTGAGCCCAGTATAATAAATACAAAATCATTTCTAATCTAATCTAAGATTTATATTATATGCATTCCCACAAGCAGATATGTATAATTTCGCGCTAACACATGCCGCATGTGGACCTACAATATAAAAACCCAATCTCAAATGAACATAAGCCTTGCAACTCTTGCCGTCCTTCCCTGAAACAGGGGTGACATTGGCAAAGTGAACCATTTTTTACAGTATGGGTGGTCAGCCGCATAACAACCTATAAGTCAAGGAACATACATGACAAATAACTTTTTTTTTTAAATCAATAAATAACAATATATACTTACTTACATGGACATAAAAAAATCGTAAAACCAATTTCACTTTAACAAACCCTAGCCGCCAACATCACAGATCAACCGCCATTTCTTTCTATCCTTACATACTTCTTTCATTTCCTCCAGAGTCATAACCTTCTTCATACAAGCTCTTCTTTTATTATGACTCTGGATATTCCATTCATTCGCAATTTCGGATATTTGGTCCATCCATACTTTTCTCGGTCTTCCTCTACCACGACATGGACATCCATCCATTTGCATTTGCGACATCCATTTGCTGCTGATTTTTCTTTTATAATTTTTATACTACATACCTACCTAGTAGTCCTTAGCTTGGCTAACGGTCTTATCCAGAATAAGCCATTAAACTTGACACACACATACCTCTTATACATAAAAATTGCTTGTGATGATTTTGTGATCCCCAAAATGTCTATATGGTTTTAATTTTTTGAAAGCAATAGGTAAAGTGATTAATAACAAGAAAAGTTGTTGAATTATCTACCAGTAGGTAGGTTCAACTTACTTTTCTTCTTGTCAGGTTAGTACTTACTGTGGAACCATGGTCTTTTTGAGCTCTGCTATTCATACGGGAAAGAACCTCGACATTTGTGGCTCGATCCATCCAAGAAACCTTCAACATCCGATGGTAGACCTGCATTTCAAAGGCGGTAATTCTGTTCTGGATGCATTGTGTATGAATGAAATGCGATGTGATGAAATGAATAACTTTTATTTCGATTATTTCTGGTTCATAATCCAGCTCTGCTGTAAAGGTTTGCCTAGTCTTAAGAAGAAACTAGACGCTATTTTTTTTTGTTAATTAATTTTCGTGAATAAATTTGGGTACCTTGTGAAAATAATTTTGTTATAGGTATACTTACATACACAAATTTCAGCTCAGTTGGTAGAGTGCTTGTATTCCATGCCTATAACTCTTGTTCGAATTCCACCGAAGGTGTCAGAAATGATTTCCCACTTCGGTGTTTATTTCAAACCCAAAATAATACACCGACAAAGTTTACTCAGCCTTCACAAGAAATTAGTAGGTATACTAGTCCTCTCGGGATCTGGGAAATCCCCACTTCAACTGAAGTGGTTGGAGTAAGGCCGTCCCCTTTACCTGTAAAAATATACAGGTTCGACTCGCCAAGCATCTCTAATTTTTTCTTCATAAAAATTAAGGCAAAATCGATGCTTCGGAAAATAAATTATTCTAAGCCAAAAGTAAACAAAAACCAACCATATTTTTAAGTAAATCATTTATTTATTAAGTACTGAGGTACATTATTTTTTCTTAGCAAATAAAAATCTTAAATGTAACTTTTTAAGCAAAATTCTGTGATAACATGGCTTAATAAATGATAAATGACATTTGACGGGCAAATTTTGCACAAGAGCAATTTAAAAGATGGGTTTGCTTTGAACAATTTACCTCAATTTATTGTCACATCCTTTTTTTAATTCCTGAAAATTTTACACACACATTTGGCCATCTTTTAATCATAAATACCATGTTTAACCGTATTCATACTGAATATAAATAAATACCTCGTATCATATCATAGACATCTTACCACAGAATTAATGCTGAAATTCATATCTTATTCTACGAAGGTAAATTGTAGTAAATTAAGTGTGTAAAGAAATATTTGTTTTTCAAGTAGACATTATATTTTACATTTATATCTTTACTTTTATGATGAAATGCATTTATAAGTAATTATACTATAAATAGTATAAAATAAAAGTGACCTATTCATGTAGATAAAAGTTTGCAACAAAAAAAAGTAAAAATGCTTTTAGCTTCTTAAAGAAATTGAAAAACATTTATCTAGTTAAGTAAACCCTTTTTTGCATTGAAAATTCATTATTTAAATGCACAAAAAACAATTATTTGTCGATAGATTTGCTGCAATGCATACATTTTACGAAGTTCGTCTGTTACAGATATCTATCTATAATAATTTAAGTTGCAAAGAAATATTTACATTCAAGGTTCATATTAATTGCATGCCCACACATGCTGCATGTGCAGGTACATACAAAATAAACTAAACCTCACATGAGTATAAACCTTGCAACTCCTGCTGCCTTTCCCCGAAACCGGGGTGGCATTGTCAAAAGGGAACCAAGTTTTTACAGCATAGGGGCCGGAGGGTTAGCATCATACCAATCTATTAGTCAAGGAACAAATATGAAAAGTAAGGTATAAATTGTTATAAAATCACATGTTTTTCTTTTACTGGCATTTGAATAAGGTGGGTGTATATTGATGTAGGTACAACACAAACATATTATGTATTCACGCCTGATTTCACCAAAAAAACCAAGAAATTTGGACCAAATAAGTGACTGATAACGTTTCAAGGAAACAAAGATTTGCAGATGATTAGACAGGACTCCCAACAAAGAGATACGCAGACGCACTGAGGTCACCGATGCCACACACCGAATGGTCTGCCTGAAGTGGTGCTTGGCAGTTCACATCGCAAGATATATGGCGGAATAGGATCTCATCAGAATGTTAGTGCAAGCGGAAGTAGGAAGGCCTTAACTGAAGTAGTTTAAAAAATTCAAGTAATTTACGACAGGAGATGGTTGAACACAGCGGTAGATAGATAGATCTCCCCAGTGCTTCTTTTGGCTTCCAATGGATTATCTGACATTTAATTCAAAGATGACCTTTTAATTAAATGTGAAAGAGTCACATTCTACAGAATCTGAGTTAAGAAAAAAATGTAAAACACGATAATGTGAGAGTTGTTTGAATTGTTTTTACAATCAATTTCCAGTTATCATAAGACACATTGGTCCACTACACATACAAACATTGCTCATGTGAAATTTCTTCTTTGGGAGATACTACAAGCAAGCACAAAGGGACGATAAGGAGAGGAAGGCTTAAAGCTCAATTGTAGAGCTACAACATTTGTTTAGTTAAAAGTGTTCTACCAAGGAAGACTTATTGGCATTTGGATTTGCTGGTGAAACTGGGCTTGAATGGTGTTTTTGGTGAATTGTTAATCACTCGTACCAACAGCACACTTCTCCTTGTTGACAGTCGGTGGCTTCAGTAAACCTCGGAGCGTTCCCACAGTCTCTGGCTGGGATGCAGTCCCCGCTCACCGACTTGCAGCGGGTCTCCTTCACTGATACTGAAAAGAAAAAAACATAATTTGTTCAATAGAAGCTTCGACACACGAAAACTGCGGAAACGACATTTATTTTTCTTTCGCCTTAATTTTAAGATAAGCTCGCAGCAATATTAATCATAAAAGAACCTGAAGCGCTATTCTATTAAATTCCGTACACTATGGATATCAATCCAAGTCGGTGCTTGCTAGCGCTTGCGAAAAAACTGCATAGATAAAAAAAATCACAGTACACCTTATTTTTGGTTACGAATCGCTATTTCGTTTCGTCGCTTTAAGGTCGTAAAGGATTTAGCAGAATAGCGCTTCTGGTTTAAAGAGTTGATATCTACTATAAGCAATGATAAGGATTTTTTTTTCTTCCAATCCTAGAATTGATTTGCGGCAATATATTGCTGTTATAACATATAATCAATCCATTTCGCTATTTCTCCCTATTCAAGGCTATCCTTTTGAACTCCTCGTAAGAGGAACCGCAAATATCTGCCAATTTAACCTCAAGAAACTATCAAGGTGGTCATCCTAAGATGTTTGTCAGCAAAATATACCTCCGTGGCATATCGTGTGTACTATCAATCTGGCTACTTAACGGCGCTGTATAAAATTGAATTTTTAAAATTATTATTAGATAAGACTATAAAGGGTGATGAGGGTTGAAAAGTTTCATTGAATGTTAAATTCTCGGTTAATCTCTTCCTAAAAGATGATGATGAGGGCTTATGTTCATTCGAGATTGGGTTTTTTATATTGTAGGTCCACATGCGGCATGTGTTAGCGCGAACTTATACATGTCTGCTTGTGGGAATGCATTTAATATTAATCTTATATGATGAATATCTTTGCAGCTTAGATTTAGATTTAGATGATGACCGCCTACCCAAGAGGCAAGAGGAAGAAGAAGACAAAGAAAATCGACTTCTTTGATTGTAAAGGCATTCACTTTGTCAGACTGTGGATGTTGATGGTGAGTCATCAGGTATGCCCATGGACTGTGGTGTGCCTCAGGGATCTGTGCTCGGGCCTTTACTTTTTACCCTGTACACAAATGATCTTGAGAGCACTGTACTGATGAACGGCACCAGCTACTATTCTTATGCTGATGATATTCTACTTTGTCGTTTCTGTCAGCCATCTATGACAGATGCCTGTAGTCTTGAGATGGTCCGGTGCATTGAAGTGGTGGCTGAGTGGATGGCAAGGTGTCGCCTTAGAATGAATCCAGACAAGACAGAATTCATCTGGATGTCGTCTCCTGGTAGGAAACACTTGCTTGGCTCTTCACCAATTAAAGTAATGGGCCTGGATGTATATCCATCTAGCTCAATTAAGTTTCTTGGGGTCCATCTTGACAACACTCTCTCCATGAGTACGCAAATAAGCTCGACTGTGAGCTCCTGTTTTTTTCACCTGAGGCAGTTGAGATGGGTCAGAAACTGTTTGACATCCGAAGCTGCTAAGATTCTCATTGCGTCCTTTGTTGTGTCGAGACTGGATTATTGCAATGGTCTGTTCTGGGGTCTTCCAAGGTTTCAGCAGTCTAGACTGCAATCCGTCTTTAATGCTGCAGCCAAATTACTTTTAGGAGGACGAAAAACTGACCATGTCTCTCCTCTGTTGCGGCGCCTTCATTGGCTGCGAGTCCCAGAGAGGATTGAGTACAAAATATGTGTTTCTGTTTTTAATGCCCTCAGAGGAGTTGCCCCATCGTACTTGTGTGAATTGTGCAGAGTCGACCAGATAGGTGGAAAACGATGCACTCTTCGTTCTGCACAGAGTGACGCCGTAAACAGGCTTCAACTGCCTCTTCGACGGAACAGAACTGGTTTCGGAGACAGGGCTTTTAGTTCGGCTGGTCCATCCTGCTGGAATAGTCTACCTCTGGAGTTGAGAACAGAGACCAGTGTTGGCAGTTTCAGGAAGTTGCTTAAGACACATTTGTTTAACAGAAGCTTCAACACATAAAAGCGCCCTTGGGGTGGCTAGTGCCACTAAACGGCGCTGTATACAAATTGTCCAATTATTATTATTATTATTATTATTTTGTAATCTTTAATCTTACAAGATACAAAATAAAACAACTTTGTTTTTGATTACCGTGAGTACACTCAGTTCCACCACCGCTTTCGTAAACAAACCGTTTGCATCCTCATTTCGATTAAAACGGGAGGATGCGGTAAAAGAAAGATGCAACACAGTTTTTGCAGGTTCTTCTTGAATAGCGCTACAACCCAATTTGAGCCTTGGCCTCCTTCAACATACGCTCCAACTTTGCCTACTCTCGCACATCACTCTCCAGTTTTTTTTCCTGTAGAAAGTCAATTCCTCCACACTTCATCCCTCCACCTCAGACTGGGCCTCTTTTGTCCTCCGGTTGGTGGCCGGTCATTATTATTTTGACCATCTATGCGCCTGGCATTCTGTGAACATGCCCAGCCCACCCCAACCTTTGCAGTCTTATAAAGGTTGAAATACTGGGTGTTTGATATATGCTGGATAGCAATTGGGCGTACCCAGGATCAGAACTAGGTTGGAGCAAGCCATGGTCGTTAAATGGTTATTTCAATAATTGTAAAAAAAAATTAATAACGATGTAGGTATTTTTTTAGTTCAAGGGGGGACAGCATCATTCCAGCCTTATACGCCACTCTTCACTTCATCCTTTTCTGGACTACATATTTGGTAAATCACTTTTCTCTCAAACACCTCAAATGTAGCAGCCAATTTAAATGCTTCGCATCCATGCTTTTACAGGTTATGAACTGGAAAACGACGCCGTAGTCGGAAGGAAAAGTCAAAGGAGACCACTGTTTTAGTTGGGCTGTAGCGCCATCGATGTAGATTACTGTAACTGTAACTCTGTCGCCATTCCGCTAGGGGTGGCCAGAGCTTTTGAAGAGCTGCTTCCATTTTTTCCTCTTTCAATTCATTCATATCCATCACCTTTTTCATGCATTTTCTTCTTTTTCGCTCACTTTGTATATCCCATTCTTTCACAATCTCCTCAATCTGATCACTCCATACTTTTTTCGGTCGTCCCTTACCTCTTTTTCCATTCCCACTACCTCTGTATCCATATTTTCTCAGTCTATCATCATTCATTCTTTCCACATGCCAAAACCATCTCATCATATTCTTTTGTACCTTAACTTTCACATCCTCTTTCAAATTACATTCTTTCTTTACCCATTCATTTCTAGCTCTATCCCTTAGAGTTTTTCCTGTCATGCTTCTCAAATGCTTCATTTCCACCGTTCATCCTTTTCTCATTTCGCTATCATTCACTGTCCATGCTTCGATTCCATACATCAAAGTCGGTAGAAATATGCTATTGTGTACCGCCATTCTCAGATCCATCGTCAATCGCATGATCTTTGCTATTCTTCCTATTGCACATAATGTAATTTGTCGTGTATGTTCCTTGACTTATAGGTTGGTATGCGGCTGACTACACATGCTGTAAAAATGGTTCACTTTGCCAATGTCACCCCTGTTACAGGGAAGGACGGCAAGAGTTGCAGGGTGTATGTCCATTTCCGATTTGATTTTTATGTTGTAGGTTCACATGAGGCATGTGCAAGCGCGAACTTGTAGGTGTCTGGTTGTGAGAATGGATATAATGTGAATCTCCAATGTAAGATATCTTTGCAACTTAGATTACATTAGATTAGATTAGATTAGCACCGACCACTTGCTTTCCCTTGCACACCCTATTCTCAAGTTCTCATGTCATCTTTCCATTATTTTCAAACATACTTCCTAAGTAGATTATTGCCATCATAATCCGAGATGGCATTGGGTTGTACAATGTCTCAGCAGTTTAAGTGCCATCAGTTGACCATTGACTCCGCTTGAGTGTTGTGCTAAGGAAATTCGGTGCCAATTTAGTGTTGAGGCACTCGTCGGTTACGTAACGGTGCCACGATGAATTAAAGTGACCTTCACCTATGTTTCAAGTGAAATAACAACATTACTTGTTTAGAAAATAATATTGTCGTTGGTGTGCAGCTCGTTGTACCCAATAATCTAAACGATGCGATAAATCAGAACGGAAAATTACTGATATGACGACAACGCGTCCAATGACTGTCAACGACGATACCATGTTGAAAGCGCCGGTTCTCATCAGTACCCTTATAGACTTATAGCCAGACGTACGAAGCCTTACCTCATCCACTACCAGGCAGAGACATGGTCAGGCTGGTAGTTTGCATCGAGTACATCATTTTTTCACTGGTCTGCCTTTTCCTATCCTGGAGCGTTTTGGATGCGGCCTCTTCAAAGAGGCCCAAAAAATGGTGCAAAGTACCTCATCGACTACCAGGCAGAACCATGTTTGGGGAGGTGTCCGGCATCGAGTACATGCCTTTTCTGCAGATTTTGGCAAAACTTGAGAAAAGTATAGTTTACGGAAAATATAAAAGCGTGATTTCTCCCAAAATATGCCGTTTTTTGTTTCTTACACTTTGTCGTATTAGCAAAAGAGTTACAGTGATGAAGAAAATCAAGATTAAACAAACAAAAACGACAGATTTTGGGGGAAATCACTCTTTAATAATTGCCATAAGCTTTACATTACTCAAGTTTTGCAACTCGTACTAAGGGTACAGATCACCGAAGTTAAGCAACATTGGGAGCGGATGCTACTTGGATGGGTGACCGCTCAGGTACCTACACCGCATGTCGTTGGCATCTTGGGCCGGTCCGTATTCCTGTCGCAACACTTCGGACTCGTAAATGGAAGGTTGTGGATTTGGATCTTTTACCAAAGACCGGTCACTAAAGGTCCATCCAGCCTTACAACAACTGGGTCTTGCTTGAGTATTAGCGTTTTGTAGCGACGACCAAGCTCGTGCACCTCTGAGGCACTACAACAAGTGTCATAGACCCCTAGAGTCTCTAGAATCTAGGGAGTCTCCCGCACAGGATTTCTTCAGGAGCCCTTTTCACACTTTACGAATTCCGCCCGGTTTGTCTTTGGTTTCTGACGCGGAATTTATTTTTTTCGTATAGTTTTCGCAACTGAAACTATCGGTCAGTGTATCCCACGATTTTTTCGCCCAGGGGGTAGAATCAACTTTCCAGAATTCCTTGACTTTTAGGTTGGTATGCGGCTGTAAAAAATGGTTCACTTTGCCAATGTCACCCCTGTTTCAGGGAAGGCCGGCAAGAGTTGCAGGGTGCATGTCCATTTGAGACTTGGTTTCTATATTGTAGGCTCACATGCGGCATGCGCAAGCGCAAACTTGTACGTGTCTGCTTGTGAGAATGCATGTAATGTGAATCCCCAATGTTACATATCTTTGCAAACTAGATAAGATTAGATTAGAATCATTTTTGTCCCAAAAAATGACCGTCAACGTGGAGGGGATGGGCACAGGTTTCAAGGGTCAATTGTTCCTTCATCCCCTATGTAAGTTTCCCCAGATTGAAAACCACTGCTATAGGCGAACTGGGAAGAATTCTTTTAGTGTGAAAAGGGGGTAAGGGGGTGATACTTGGGTGATAAATTCAAACTAATGGTATGAGGCTGACCCCCCCATGCTGTAAAAACTTGGTTCATTTTTGCCAATGTCACCCCGCTTTCAGGGAAAGGTGACATGAATTTCAAGGTTTATGTTCATGTGAGATTTAGTTTATTTCTTGATTTGTAATTAGCTAATGTATTTTATATTTTTTATGTTGTATTGTTTTTGTTCCTGACTTATAGGTTAGTTTGAGGCTGACCACTCACACTGTAAAAAAATATTCACTTTGCCAATTCAAGAAGGTCGGCAAAAGTTGCACCTGCGGGATTTTTTTATGCATTTAACAATTACTGGTTAATAAAGCTATCCGTATAATATGTGTAAAAGTCTGAATCTCATGCAAAATAATGGCACTAGTTCATTTAAACTAAACTCCATACATGTCAGTTTATTTGGTCAACCCAAACTATTAGTTCATTTTTTAGTTCATTCATTTGTACTGCTCCCGTTACCTACATTGTGTATTTAACATTTAGGGCAAGGTCCTGTATTACCTAATGTTTAAACATACTAGCATCAATGTCAAAGTACTTCATTCCATTATTACGTATGTAGTTCAATTATAATTCCTTATTAACTTTATTTAGAAACAATCTTTATAATGACAAGAAATTTATAAAAACTAAAGCGTTCACTTGGAGCGCTCTTCCATTTCCATTTTTTTTTTTTTTTTTAAGAAATCCTGTGCGGGAGACTCCCTAGATTCTAAAGACTCTAGGGGTCTATGACACTTGTTTTAGTGCCGCAGAGGTGTACGAGCTTGGTCGTCGCTACAAAGCGCCAATACTCAAGCAAGACCCAGTTGCTGTAAGGCTGGATGGTGACCGGTCATTGGTAAAGGTTTATGAATTCTTCAATCCAGCGAAGAGCACATTCGAAATATAAATGGTATATTTTTGTGCTCCGCCGGGAACTGAATCCACAACTTTCCATTTACGAGTCCGAAGTGTTGCCACTACGGACTACGGACCGGTCCAAGTTCTTTTTTTTTTTCGGTCCATTATCTTTTTCGTAGCTTGTGTTGTCAATGGATTGATGTCAATGGATTGATCAGATAAATGAGATTGCGAATGAATGGAATCTACAGAGTGGAAACAAGAGAAGAGCATGCATGAAAAGAGTGATGAAATTAGATGAGATGAAAGAAGTATGCAAGGACAGAGTCAAGTGGAGGCACTGGTGTGGAGGTACTGGCCACCCCTAGAGGAAAGGCGGCAGGAAACAAGTGTTGCCGTCTTCTTGATTCTTAAAAAGGTTTTAATTTAGCTTTTAACGTGAGCTTGTGTTACACTTGCTCCCTTATTATCAAAAAGGCTTTACTCTAGCTTTTAACGTGGGCTTGAGTTACACCATCTCCCTAATTCTTAAAAAGATTTTAATTCAACATTTGGCGTGAGCTTGCGTTACACTTATTCCCAGGCACACCCAAGGCTGTCGAGCCCATGATGATAAGGATAAAAAATACAACTAAGCAGCCTTCAGGGGGACCCGATACGTCATATCATACGACACAAACACCACCGGTCCGTAGTCCAGCTAGTGGTAACACTTTGGACTCGTAAATAGAAGGTTGTGGGTTAAAATCCCGGTGGAGCACAAACAATATATCATTTATATTTTCAAATATACTCTTTGCTGGGTTGAAAAATTTATAAAACCTTTACCAAAGACCCGTCACTAAAGGTCCATCCAGCCTTACAGCAACTGGGTCTTGCTTGAGTATTTGCGCTTTGTAGCGACGACGACCATGCTCGTAAAAAGGTCGATTAATAGAATGCTTGCATTTATACCGAGATCAAGGGTTTGATCTCAAGGTTTACTCAGCCTTCACAAGTAATGAGAACCAGCCCCCCACCGGTCTGGAAAACCCCCACATCAACTGAAAGTGGTTGGTGAGAGGCCGGCCCTCTTACCCGTAAAAATAAATAGGTCCTGAATCGCCACATTCGACCCCTTCGGGGATAATGCAGGCTAGTAGTTACACTATATGTGTAGCTTAATTGCGTTTGCGTTGCGGTTGTATTGATTGTAGAGGCATTAACTTTGTATTTTTTAATTTTCATAGATAAATTTGTAGCGACGACCAAGCTCGTAAACACCTCTGCGGTACTACAACAAGTGTCATAGACCCCTAGAGTCTCTGAAATCTAGGGAGCCTTCCTCACAGAATGTCTAGCTTGTCTAGGACTGGACGAAACGGTAATAGCCGTCGTGATAAAACGTTATCACTAGGGACGAAACGGTTATTTCTGATAGAACTTGCATACATGTAGCATCCGTGCGTCCCTACAGAAATCCAAAGAACACGGCAATAGCCGTTTCGTCCCTGGATGTCAAAAAAAATAAAAAAAAATAGATAAAAAATCTTATATATAAAAAAGGACAGGGTATTTGCGTCTGTTTTTTTCGAATTTGCAAAAATGTTTTTCTACAAAGTGTTTCTCTTGACAAACTGAACTAACGCTATGTTCCAGAATTTTTGGTGTTTGTTTGTTTGTTTGTCCGTTTGTTTGTCCGTTTGTTTGTATATTTGTACCATTATAGGCGCCCAGACCGTTCGCAGCACGATGCTGAAATTTTGCACACCCCCATAAAGTGTTAGTGGCTAAACAACTGTTAGGGTCCGGATGACGTCACGTGCATATTTCGCATACCTGCCATACAGACTGAAAATTGAAATCTTGCCGCTGGCGGCCATTTTAAATTTACAGGCTTGATATTCGAAACAGTTTTGTCTCTTAGTAATTTTAACAACTTTTGGAAGAAATTTTTTCGCAAAAAGTAAATTCTTCAAACAAAATTTGTAAATACCTACATAGAAAAAAATAAACAACAATAACTTTCAGGTGGCACAACGGGCGCATGCATAAAGTTGGAACATTAAAATTAAACATGTCACCTATCCATAAACAGACTTACATATTTTAAAAAATACAACAAAATACATGAAGGATTAAGAGTAGCTGCCATACATTTTTTTTTGTTTCTTCAATATTTAACACTCTTGTGGCATTCATTTTAAAATTCTGGAAGTTCATTCTCAATGATTGAGTTTGTTTGGCTAATGCTAACATTTTTTGAAAGAAAACTTTTTTCAATGACAAATTTTTTCAAACAAAATTTTGAAAAACCTGATTTTCACCAAAAAGTCAAATTTATAAGTAAAAAAATCAACTATTTTGATGATACATTTACAATTCTAATTTTTCAAAATGTAAAGATATGTAATCAGACAATCACACCAAGTGTATATTTTGCATACCCGTCATACAAACTAAAAAAATATATTGCTCTGCAGGCGGCCATTTTGAATGTCTAGGCCTCATACTCGAATTTAAAATGCATTTTAGTAAACCCCATAAATGTTGGAAGAAACTTTTTTTCTACGGCAAATTTCTTTGAACAAATATTTAAAAACTAAAATTTCATACAAAGTGTCTTATATATAAAAATGAAAAAAGTTAAAAAGTTTTTTTTTTTTTAATTTTCAAAAGTCATTTTTTTCTTAGAGTTCTGTCGATGGGTCGAACGTTTTCCCATACTTAGATTTTTTGTAGATTGTGAGTTTAGGCATTTTAAGGTATCTTCAGGTACCAAGCAGTATCAGACACTAAAATATCGTGAAAAGTATCACAAGCAGTTTAAAGATGTCAAAAGATAATTCAGAGCAGGACGAGCAGTTTGAAGGCATTTCATGACAATAAGAGCAGCTGGAACTATCTAAAAACAAAAGCACCAGTACCAACAAAACAATGCCGTATGGCAAACGCAGTCATGTTTCATGCCACTATAAGACAATTGCAAGCAACACAGGTACGCTTAAGATACTATTACCAGCAAAACGAAAAAGAGCAGAAAATACAAGTTATACACTTAATTGATAATGATCGTGTCGAGCATCATTATAAACCATCACCAGAAAAATAAAGAGCAGAAATAAAAAGCAGGATAAAGACTTCAGCACCTGCACAACAATAGAAAATAGCACGATCAGGCCTGGGATTCTACCGTAAAACTGTCCACTTTTTGTTGTTGTTGTTGGTCAGTTCTCATGGATCTTTTAAAAATCAGAGCAGGGGTAAATTGTGCTGGCGAAGCCGGACTTCAAACTGCCCGTAGGGCCTAGCAGCCAACCGTGCGAGAGCGCGGTTTGGTCTGCTAGTTTATAATAAAAATACAATTTGAGATGATGAAATAAGTGTGTTTTTTCTAGCCTACTTCACATTTCGTGTGTCCGCGAATGGGTTAAAAAAATAGAACTAAAAGAAAGACGGACTCACTTCCATAGCAGCACTCGACGTTTTTGCTTCTCTGCTTAGGACACAGACCCTTGGTTGCTGTCAGGAGACCCTCTGGACAGTCCTTCTCTATGACGCATTGCCCGCCTTGTAGTCGGCAGTCGCTCTCGTTGAAAATACTGTCAATCTCCTTCACTGAAATGTGAAAAAAAAATGTAAATATAAAGAAAAGATTTAGTATTGGGAGAGAATCCCATCAAAGGGCATCAGAGAGGTAAGATTTTTTCTCATTTCGACAATTCTAAACACAAAACAAATAAATATTCCGACTTACAGAAAATTGGCCAATTATCATAACTATTATTTTTTTTGTTCAGCGTGCTTTCTGTACTGTACTGTATCCTGCCGCCGTTCCACTAGGGGTGGCCGGTACTTCCGCAGATGCGCCTCCACTTTTTTCTGTCCTTACAAACCACTTTCATTTCCTCAAAATTCATCACCTTTTTCATACATACTCTTCTCTTATTCTCACTCTGCAGGTTCCATTCTTTCGCAATCTCACCTATTTGGTCTAACCATTCTTTCCTCGGCCTTCCCCTTCCGCGCTTTCCTCTGACATTTCCTTTGTACACTTTCTTCGTTAGTCGTTCATCATCCATTCTTTCGAGATGTCCGAACCATCTCATCGTACTTTTTTGTACTTTCATTCTCATATTCTCTTTTATACCACACTCGTTCATCACCCAATCATTACGTACTCTATCATTCAGTGTTTTTCCAGCCATTGCTCTCAGGTAAGTCATTTCAACCGTACATACTTTACTCAGCTCACATTCATTAACTGTCCACGCCTCACTTCCATACATCAATGTCGGAACCAATATACCATTGTGGACCGCCAATCTCATATTCTTCGTAAGTTTCCTATTTCTTGCAATTCTTCCAATCGTTCCCATTACACTTCTTCCTCTACTAGCACGCTTTTCCAATTCTTTCGTCAATTTCCCATTCGACTCAAACTTGCTTCCCAGATAATCAAATTCTTTCACGACCTCCACTCTTGTTTCATTCAGTCTTATCTCAATTTCCTCGCATTCCTCAGTCCTGTCAAACACTAATACTGCAGGTTCCATTCTTTCGCAATCTCACCTATTTGGTCTAACCATTCTTTCCTCGGCCTTCCCCTTCCGCGTTTTCCTCTGACATTTCCTTTGTACACTTTCTTCGTTAGTCGTTCATCATCCATTCTTTCGAGATGTCCGAACCATCTCATCGTACTTTTTTATACTTTAATTCTCATATTCTCTTTCTGTTTTGTGCTTTCGATTTTAATATTTACGATATTAGCATGTCAGTCGCTAGTATAGTCGAGCGAATAAGGCGTTCTATCTATAATCTAAGCTGTAAAGATATTATCAAACAAATACATAAGAGTTTGCGATTACAAATGCTGCATGTGTACTTAGAAGTTAAAATCCAAACCTCAAATAAACATAATCCCTGCAACTTTTACCAATCTTCTCTGAAACAGGGGTGACATTGGTAAAGTGAACCATTTGTTTACAGTATGGTTGATCAGCCTCATACTAACTAATAAGTCAAGGAATAGCGCAAATTCGAGTCCAGTCGTTTACCATCGAAGATAACTTTGACCCTGGTTCAACAGATGTCATTGGCTTATTAGTAATTAATAATTCATTAAAAATAAAACTGATGAACATCCATTGTTGATGTTTCTGGCCATGCAAAAATAGGTCGGTGAATTGCATTCGTCTTAACATTTTTTATAATACCAAGTGCCATATACTTAAAAGTGGTTAAAAATGCATTTAACATTATAATTAAATTAACAAGTTAAAAACTGGTGGTCAATATTTGGTTATTATAAAAAATCTCATTATTAATTTGTAGTGTGGAATGTATTTGCCTCTACCCAGTGCACGCGTCTGCAAAATATCAATTTAAATGCTTGCAAACATCGCAAATAACAAAGTAATCTTAAGATATTATAAAAAAAATTCATGCACAAAAACTTACATGCAAGTAGTATTGAATTCAAAGGTGCAATTATTTTTTTTTAATTTAAATGTGAAATGTGTTTTGTGATGTAGAGGGCTCTTGAGGTGTGATACACATAAAAACAGCGCTCACGAAATAAATCATCCTAATATTATTATAATCATAAATAGAAAAAAAAAAGTGTCAACTAAATTACTGAAAAACTATATTTGTTACACATTTTTTATATTTTCGCGGAGAGTAGGAATTTACGCAACGTTTTAAACTAAGGGACACACTTTAAACAAAAAAAATATTTTGCGTGGTTGTCTTTAATCTCAATTGCAAAGATACATTACTCTTGATGAGCGGTTGGGGAACTTTTTTTAACCATCAACCCCAAAATATTTTTGCGTGAGTCGATACATATATATATATATATTTTTAAAGATTAGTGAAGAGGAATGCAATTCACTAACCTATTCTGCCTGGCCAGAAACAGGTATTATTATCATCAATTAATAATTCATTATTGTTTATTTTAATGAATTATTAATTAATAATTACCCAATAACATCTCTTAAACCAGGGTCTAAGTTATGGTTAAATGACCCAGGCGGGGCTCGAACCAACGTTGTTCTATTCAAAACACGCTAGAAAGATCAGCCGACCGACAAATATTACCCCTTCCCCCCATTTTTAAAAGAAGACAATAAATGTATATTTAAATAAACGTTATTTATTGATTTTGTAGGGTTTGTGTATTCACACAGTGAAAATTCATTTTATTTAAAATAAAATTATTTTTTCATAAACGTAGTTTAATTTTCACAATAATATTTTATCTCGAGCACTTTCGACCGTCAATACTCAGGTCATAAGTGCTCGAGATATAAAATATTATTGTGAAAATTAAACTACGTTTATGAAAAAATAATTTTATTTTAGTTATTGATTGAATTAATTTACACGGAAAGTGAAAAAAAGTTAAGACGGAAAATAAAGAAAAAATCCTAATTACCCCAAAAACCATTTTTACCCCGGTTCCCCGACCGCTGCTCTTGATGAATCACAATCCGTGCATGTACGCAAGCAAAAACGTACAGGTTCGCGCGTATGTGTAACTTACTCGTACAAAAGAAAACCTTAGTCTCAAATGAACATAAAATTAGTGATTTTACCATCTTTCCCTGAAATAGGGACTACATTGGAAAAGTGAAACAATTTTACAGTACGGATGGTCAGTCTCATAACAACCTATCTTTCAATGAACACGGAAAAACATTTTCAAATTTTCTTTCAGAAATTCAGACCTGAACGAAGTATACAACCTGGGCTTATCTTGGGTACACGTTATATATATATAAAGGCATTTTTTATACTCGCTCTATCTAATCTAATCTAAGTTGCAAAATATAAGTAACATTAGAGATCCACATTATATGCATTTTCACAAAACAGACATGTTTAAGTTCGCGCTTAAACATGCCGCATGTAATCCTACAATGTAAAAACCCGAATCTCAAATGAACATACACCCTGCAACTCCTGCCGACCTTCCCTAAAACAGGGGTGACATTGGCAAAGTGAACCATTTTCTACAGCATGGGTGGTCAGCCGCATACCAACCTATAAGTCAAGGAACGAACGGATATTTGTCCGTATAGATTTTTAGCTCCTGACTGAAGACCCTAAGCTCAAGCATGTGACTGAAGAGAGAAGCCGTTAAACAAGCAGCTCTGGCTGCGCTTTATCAAGAAGGCCAAGACCCAGGCTGGGTTGCCATGCCATGACAATGAGATGGAGGACAATACGCATCCGATATGACGATGAGCTGTACAATTCTAGGCCTTAAGTCATATGTTTATATTCAGTGATCTGTGGTTAAGACGCTCAGAATCACTGCATTTTTGTGTGTAAATATAAAATCCTCAAGCCCTAAACCCTCACGGCTATAATCTTTCAGTGATTTCTAAGCCTCCTTTGATAATGATGATGAGTTGATGATTTCTATATAGCGCCGTTTCGTGATGTAGTCACTCCAAGGGCGCTGGTGCAAACGATGCCAGAAATTTGCTTGTCTTCAGTGAATTCTGGAACTTTCCATGGTCCTCTAGCTCTCTCACATGATGTGGCAGATGGTTCCAGGCCAGAGGGCCAGCAACTGCAAATGCACACTCTCCAAACATTGTGTTAACTCTTCTTATAGGTTCTTCAATCCTTGATTTGGCTCCAGTCTCAGCCGAGCGCAGTGTAAGGCTTTTTTTGCCGAGGGTGACTGGTTTGATTAAATCAGCGAGATATTTGGGTGTTTTTCCAAATAAAGCTTTGTGTAAACACTTGGGGAAGTGTAGCTTCACGGGAGGACCTTCTGTCAGTCGCATCTCACATAACGTTTTGCATGAGAGTCCTGTGACACATCCCCGGATGGGATGGAAATACAGGGCGTGGGTCAGTAGAGGGGAGACTGACCCTGAGAGAAGGTGTTGAACACGATATAGCAGACACTCAACATCACCACACACATGTAGCTGCAGAGATTGAGAGGGGCTGGACATGTTCAAAGGAACTCACGGGTCACCAAACGCATCATGAGTGGGTACCCAAGAGGTAGGAGAAGGGTCGGAAGAGCAAGGTTGAGGTGTGAGGACGAGGTGAAGGGGGATGCTATGTGGCTACTGCAGGTGCCAAGCTGGAGGGCCACGGCCGTGGACAGAGACGGATGGAGGCTGTGGATAACGGAGGCCAAGGAGAGATATGGACTGTAGAGACATTGAAGAAGAAAAAGAAGATGATGATAGTGAATGACCCTAAAATATGGAGGTTTTTATTCTTGCAAGTTACAATGACCTTCTCTGTAAACAAATGTAAAAAAATACATTCAGTTCCATGTTAAGTTGTCTTCTCGCTTAGAGCCGGATTTGGGCCTCAAGTTTTCACTGTTTTATGTGTGATGACACGACCGGTCTGTAGTCTAGTGGTTAACACTTCGGATTCGTGTTTGAAAGGTAGTGGGTTCGAATCCCGGTGGAGCACAAAAAATAAATTTCACGTTCCAAATATGCTAGGTTTGAAAAATTAATTTGCCTTTACCAAAGTCACCATAGGACCATCCAGTCTTACTTAACTTGGTCTTGCTAGAAAATTGGCGATTTACACAGCGATTAAAACAAGCTGGCAAAGGACTCTTGAGTAGTTATTTGGTCGCATGTGGAAGATTTTATATATGTTAATACCTTAAAGGTAAAACTGAATAAGTGAACTGTTAAGCTAGCATCGTTATCTAGAGCAGTGTTCCGCAAACTTTTTGTGTTCAAGGTACACCTATCAAATCAAAAATTTTTAGAGGTACACCAAAGAAAAAAGCAATGACTATTTAATATTGATTTATAACTAAAATCAATACACCTAATATGAAAAGATGTTTAGTTAGAAATGTGAGCCTGATTAACTGAGCACAGGTGATCAAAATTTGGAGCAATTATTGATAAGGCTGCTCTCATCTCTTCATTGATCGTCCTCACGCTCTCTCTTTTTTTCGATTTAACAGTAGTGAGAGTTGAAAATCCCAATTCGCATACGTAGGTTGTGGCAAATGGTAAAAGAATTGCAGCAGCACGCTTTGAAAGCAGTGGATACTCATTTTTTATATGCAGCAAAAAATGTGCTACCTCTACCTACTTCGGAAAATTTTAGTTTTAATTTTTAACTCCATGAATTCTTCCTGCTCGTTTATCGGTAAGTGTCCAAGGGAAATGTTATTCAAGAATATGGATTCCGTACCCAGTCTATAGGTTGCAGGTCACACTTAGGAAAATAACAGTTCATTTTTTCTGCTAACAAAACCTTGACTTTTTTCCGCGGCACACCAACTGATGACCATGGTACACCAGTGTGCCGCGGCACACGCTTTGCGGAACACTGATCTAGATATATGCACCTTTTCCATATTTACATACTATGAAGAAAAACACTAAAAATATTGTGAGAATCCTGTAGTTTAGAAGTTCATCATGAGCATTTCCTGATAATTAGTTTACTTACTATGAGAAGTTATACCCAATAAAATTTTCTATCAACGTTTCCCAAATTAGTAAATCAGCACTTATTCAGTGACGATATTGTACCTATACTTTCACAGTTAAGGGGGGCAAATGTATGTAAAAGGGGAATAACAAAAATAGGAATAAAATGATATAGTTTTTCTCGGGTTACACCATGTTCTACTCGCAGTAATTTTATCTGCCGACGTTTCATTCCCTCGAGCGTGGAACATTATCAAGGCTCGTAGCGACCGGGGGACCTTTATCCTCCGTTTACTTTTGGCAACTGGCTGGCTGCTGATGCTCTTCTCATCGCTGTCATCATGTAGAGTAGAACATGGTCTAACCCGAGAAAAACTATATCATTAAACACCGACCATGAAAGTGAAAGTGAATGTTTAAAAATGTATTTAATAGGAATAAAAGTTTCTGAGCACAATTTACGGATCCACCACCTCTTACATTATTACAGTTGAAATTCTATGTGGGCTTAGAAAATAAAACGTTACCTTAATCCGTTCCTTTTCAAGCGCATTGTAAACAAAAAAAAACTCAATTGTTTGCTGTGATAATATTGTTTCTGTGCAGAAAATGGCAATTAGCTATTCTTTACAACAAAACTGTGCACAACTACAAATAATGAATGTGAAATCTTACATTATATTGTTTTCATTTTGTTCGCATGAAAACAAAACAATGTTAAAATGAGCACGGAAGATTTTGTATATTCCACGCCTGTCCTTACAAAAGCCAATTTTACTAACAAAAAATATATATATTTGGGTTTTTAATTTCACTTTTATTTGTTTGCATACTTCATTTATTATTTTCTTGTCTATAAACTTTAATCTAAGTTGAAAAAGTGTGTTGTTGTTTATTAAATACTGGCCCACAAGCAGACTCACGTAAGTTCCCGCTTACACATGCTGCATGTGCACTTATAAAATAAAGATCCAAATCTAAAATGAAGTTTTTCCTTTGCTAGGATTGTGTAGAATGTGATAAAATAAATCTAAAATCTAAATCTAAGCTGCAAAGATATAATATCATTTAAGATTCATATTTTAAACGCATTTCATTTATGTATAAGTTCGCGCTAACACATGCCGGATGTGGACCTACAATATAAAAACCCAATCTCAAATGAACATAAGCCCTGCAACTCTTGCCGACCTTCCCTGAAACAGGGGTGAAATTGGCAAAGTGAACCATTTTTTACAGTAGGTATGGGGGGTCAGGCTCATACAAACCTATAAGTCAAGGAATAATTTCATTTGAAGTTAATCTTTGAATCAAATTGTAGATAAGCCAAACAAGCACTGGGGGGACGATGCTTGCATTTTTAACGTGTCATACTTTGCCTTACTCAAGATGAAATTCACGTTTATTAAAAAAATGATCGCGTTCCGCGGGCTGGGACAACCCGCACATAGTAAGAGAGCTGTGTCGCAATCATTTGTTTTCATGTTAGGTAATCAGTTTCACTACCAATGTACCGAGCTCGGCGTAATCCTTGCCAGGGAAGTTACGGATATCCGTATCTGTAATCCAAGCTATCGCATATCCGAAATAAATAATATCCGTGACTGAAACCGAGGTAAAAATTTCGGATTATTTCGGATAATATTTTTTTGATAATATTATTTTTAATTTGAAAGAGGATGTGAAAGTTGAGGTACAAAAGAATGTGATGAGATGGTTTGGGCATGTGGAAAGAATGAATGATGATAGACTGACAAAGTATGTATACTGTTATGTAAATATAAATATTGAAATAAGTATGGGTAGTTATAGTGTTATGTAAATATAAATATTGAAATAAGTATGGATAGTTATAGTTATAAGAATCCTCAAAAGTATTGGTAGGTAAGATCGATAATTATGTATAAGTGTAGAATTCTCTAGGCTAAGTAGGTATTTGTTATAATTATAGGAATACTGTATTGCATTGGTAGGTAGGATTTTGGTTGTGTCTAGGTAGTACGTGAAACATCGAGAAGTAATAATTACTCTGGAACCGTCTGGCGACTTTAGTTCTGGATCATACTGCTCTGAAGAGTATAAAGGTGCGAATGGCCTGCAGAGCGGGCCAGTATCATAGCGACCAACAAACACATCGAAGCCATCTGATCAGTGAACCGAAACCAAGTAGAATAATCGAGAAAGTAGTGTGAAAATAAATATTGTAACAGTGTAAAATAAATAAGTTTTAAAGGAGACCTGTGTATTTTTAATTTGGAAAGACAATTGAACCCTAATTTCGTAACAATTGGCGTCAGGTGCGGAATTGTCAAGAAAAATTAAGATCTTCTTCCTAAAAATAAATAAAATAAATTAAATAGTGTTAAAATGAACTTTAGTCAAATTGAACTTTGTGTGAACTGACTTTTGTGAAAACAAGTGTTTAAATAAATTTTTGTTAAAAGAAAAGACGCAAAAAGCAAGTTCAAAAAAAATTCTGGAACATCATATGGAACATAATTCTGGACATAACATAATGACTATTTTACCGCATTGAGAAAGTCATCAAATTGGACCATAGTTTTTTTTTATTATTGTGTGTGATTAAAAAATAAAATAAATAAATAAAAATCTTGAAAAATATTACAAAAGAACGTTCCAGATTCATCGAGAAAAAGTTTTTGAATAACTGCCCTTCGTTTACAAGTGTGTGAATGTACATTAAGTACCTACCTGTGTGTTTGAAAGACTTGAGACGAAATAAATAATTATGTACTATCAGACATTATTATGTAAAAAAATATTGGTGAATTAAAAATAAATATTAAAAGACAGTACCTACTCACAGTGTAATCAGATAAATTATTATTTTTGCTAAAGTACGTATTCAAAACAGCTATATATATAAAACTCAAAACTTGTATTAAATAAATTTGAAAATATTTTTGTTTTGACGTAAATTTAAAAAAAAAAATGGCAACGAAAGTGAACGTCAAGGACCTCAAAGTCACTGAGCTTAAAAATGAGCTTCTGGAGAGGGACCTGGAGACCTCAGGAGGAAAGGCGGCCTTACAAGCACGCCTCATAGAGGCCTTGGAACAGTCAGGCGAAGACCCGGCATATTTTGTCATGGCGTCTGGAGGAGCTAAACCTCAGCATCACCGGAAACTTTACTTCCATGGAGGAAAAGCTGAAAGGGGAGATGGCTGACAACGCCAAGACCCTGAAAGTGGAGATGGCTGACAACGCCAAGACCCTGAAGGAGGACCTGACCGGGCTGGAGGAGAAGATGGCTGACAATTCCAAGACCCTGCAGGAGAACCTGACCGGGCTGAAGGAGGACCTGGCAACCATGGAAGAGAAAATGACCACCAACCTGGGAAAAACTCGCCCCCTTATCACCAACTGTCAAGGCTTATTGGGCTCAATGGGGATCCATGGTGATAGAAGGAGGGTTTCTGAAACGAAAGATCGAGAAGGAAGACGGCACACTTAGAAGAAAGCAAACCCTCGTTCCGAGGAGCCGAGTACCGGAAATCCTTGGACTGCTGCATGGAGGAACTTCTGGAGGACATCTAGGCGTTAAGAAGACGCTGGAGAAAGTGAAAGAGCGATTTTACTGGATCAACTGCAGCGAAGACGTCAAAGATTGGTGTCGAAAATGTGTAACCTGTGCAACGGCCAATGGACCGCAAAGGAAAAGGCGAGCACCAATGCGTCAGTACAATGTTGGCAGCCCCTTTGAAAGAATTGCCATCGACATAGCTGGCCCATTTCCTACAACTGAGAAGGGTAACAAGTACATCATGGTGGTGATGGATTACTTCAGCAAGTGGGTGGAAGCTTACTCAATCCCTAACCAAGAGGCCGTAACCGTGACTGAAGTTCTAGTTACCGAATTTATCAGCAGGTTTGGCGTACCCCTGGAATTACATTCTGATCAGGGAAGGAACTTTGAAGCTGCTATCTTCCAGCAAATGTGTGAGCGGCTAGGGATCTACAAGACCAGGACCACTGCGCTACATCCACAGTCTGATGGAATGGTGGAAAGGATGAACCGTACCGTGGGGAGGTACTTAGCCAAAGTAGTGTCCAGCCATCAGCGGGACTGGGACCGACATCTGCCTTTGTTCTTATTGGCTTACCGGTCGGCTGTTCAGGAAACGACGAAGAAGACTCCCAGCAGCATACTGTTTGGGCGAGAAATGCGACTTCCTTGTGATCTCAAATTTGGCTGCAAACCAGGTGAAGACCTAGCCGGAGAAGACTATGTGACAGACCTTCGCAGGAGGCTGGATGACATCTATGATCAGGTCCGCATGAACATCGGGGAAGCCAGCGATCAAATGAAGGAGCGCTATGACACCAGAGCTGACAGCATGGGGTACAAAGCTGGTGACTGGGTGTGGCTTTTTGACCCCAAGAGGCGCCAAGGATACTGTCCGAAACTTCAGCGTTCCTGGGACGGGCCGTACGAGATCTTGGAGCGCATCAACGATGTGGTCTACCGCATAAAAAAGAGACCAAACGGAAAACCAAGGGTCGTGCACTACATTCGCCTCTCACCATACCTAGGCGATAATGATGACCAACCAGCCCAAAAAGTACGACAGTGCGTCGCATCCGAAAAATCACCAGCCTTTGAGACGTTTTGGGAGAACGCGAAGGCAGGGCAGAAGTTTCGCCATGGAGTGACCACAGAAGTCCACAAGGACTTATTTGAGGTCACTAGGGACCACACACTGGCATGCAGTGTACCGGAAGATCTAGATATGTCTAGAGGAATTGCACGGGTCTTCCGATACAAATTCGGAGAACCGCAACCCTCGAGCAGCCCGCAAGGAAGAGCTCTGAGACTACCGAAGGGGCGTCAACAAGCATACTGCCTGGTTGTCCCGGATTCCAGCAACCTGGAAGAGGACTACAAGGCATTGTGGGACGGCCTTGTTGAGCTGCGTGACTACATGTTGGAGGATCAGCAGGCGCGTCTGGCAATACCGAAGATGGGTGGCGGCCGCGCTAATCGAGACTGGCGGATAATCCGGAGTATGATTGAAGCAGTGTTCTCGGGAGTCGGCATCAGCGTCATGGTGTGCTGCGAGCAAGCGCAGCCGAGAGCCAGTGGGGAGAAATCCGTGGACTGCCACTTCTTCCTGACCACAGGGTGTCGACGTGGATCAGCATGCCCCTACCTACACAGAGTCAAGACTGTTCCGGGACGAAACAGTCTAGGTGGGGGGTAGTGTTATGTAAATATAAATATTGAAATAAGTATGGGTAGTTATAGTGTTATGTAAATATAAATATTGAAATAAGTATGGATAGTTATAGTTATAAGAATCCTCAAAAGTATTGGTAGGTAAGATCGATAATTATGTATAAGTGTAGAATTCTCTAGGCTAAGTAGGTATTTGTTATAATTATAGGAATACTGTATTGCATTGGTAGGTAGGATTTTGGTTGTGTCTAGGTAGTACGTGAAACATCGAGAAGTAATAATTACTCTGGAACCGTCTGGCGACTTTAGTTCTGGATCATACTGCTCTGAAGAGTATAAAGGTGCGAATGGCCTGCAGAGCGGGCCAGTATCATAGCGACCAACAAACACATCGAAGCCATCTGATCAGTGAACCGAAACCAAGTAGAATAATCGAGAAAGTAGTGTGAAAATAAATATTGTAACAGTGTAAAATAAATAAGTTTTAAAGGAGACCTGTGTATTTTTAATTTGGAAAGACAATTGAACCCTAATTTCGTAACAATACAAAGAAAGTGTGAAAGGAAAAAGGGGGAAGGGACGACCGAGAAAAGTATGGAGTTATCAGATTGAGGAGATTGTGAAAGAACAAAGTGAATGTGAATATAACAATGTGAATATACAAAGCGAGCGTAAAAGAAGAAAATGTTTGAAAAAGGTAATGGATGTGAATGAACCGAAAGAGGTATGTAAGGATAGGAAAAAATGGAGGCAACTCTGCAGAGGCTCTGGCCACCCCTAGAGGAATGGCGACAGAGTTACAGTTACAGTATATTGCATAACGTACCTAATACAAATTGCTTTATTGATATATTGTTATTTCATTTTTAAATGAATAGCTATAATAATTACTCATACGTCTATTATCTATATATTAATTGGCAGAGGTACATATGTTCACATTTAAAATTAATATTAAATGCATGCCCACAAACAGACACGTGTTGGTTCGCACTTAAAAATGCTGCATGCGTACTTACAAATTTAAATCCAAACCTCAAATGAGCATGAGCCCTGCAGTTTTTCCCGACCTTGAACAGGTGTGACCACTGATGTAAATAAAATATAATTTATATCGATGGGTGGGACATTGGAAAATTTAATTGATTTTTTACAGAATGGGTGGTCAGCATCCTACCAACCTATAATTCAAGGGATATTAAATATGACTGATTGTAAAAAGAAATGGTAGCTTAGAAATAAATTCATACAATTTATAATATTATTATTTGTGAGCATTATGTTTTCACAATTTCTCAAAACTCAAGTAAGTAGGTACTTAAAATCGAAATTATCCGCAACAAGCGGAAAGGTTTCCAAAATAATTCAATTTTCGTATCCGTATCCGAAATAATATTATTCTAATATCCGTATCATATCCGAAACTTCATATCCATACCATCCCTAAGCGTTGCAGAGAATTGTTAAGCCTGACTTTTCAAATCATTCATTGACCTAACTAGTGATGTAATGATCTGCGGAACTGTAAACGAAACCATCGGATATCCGAAAAAAAACATATCCGAAACTCCAAAATGACTCTGATTTAAAAGTTTATAAGTAACAAGGTTATTCACAGACGTTTGAACCGTAGCTGATACATGGACCATCGTTTTTTTGTATACGTATGGAAAAGTCACGTTAGGTGGCGGTTGAGCTATGGATTTGCTGTGTGTGAATAACAACGTATGAGTGTAATTGAGATGTTATGACAAGTAAAAACAATAATCTAAGTTGAAAAGATTTATTAGCATTTAAGATTCACATTACATGAATCTTCATAAGCAGACACGTATATGTTCGCGCTTACACAAGCCGCATGTGGGCTTACAACGTAAAAACCCAACCTCAAATGAACATAAGTCCTGCGACTCATAAACAATACATAAACATACATACACATATATTCACTTTGTAACCTTTAATTTTTAAAATAAAAAATAAAAATAAAAAACAACTTGGATAAGGTTACGGGGCGAGTAAAATTCATTAATGTACGACCGGTTTCGGAAGCAATGTTTCCATCGTCAGGTACAAAATATTACTCAATATTTAATATTTTGTACCTGACGATGGAAACATTGTTTCCGAAACCGGTCGTACATTAATGAATTTTACTCGCCCCGTAACCTTATCCAAGTTGTTTTTTTATTTTTATTTTAATATTTTAATATAACAACAATTAAAATTTACATTTGAAATTTAAAAAGCCGTAGCTCGACATTGCATTATTTTTTTATTATTTCTGATAATTTGCTTGTTTCCGATAGTTTTTAGTAAAAGTAAATGGATTTTTTTACAGGTTATCGTGTTGTTTCACAATCAGTCACATAAGGGATTATTATAGCCACACATTTTGAATGGTTATCTATGGTACATAGGAAAATTTTATGGATATTTTGTTATCTCGGTAAGTACTAAAGTAAATACGAAAAAAAATAGAATAAAGAAATGTTTTCTTAAAAAAAAATTAATCGATAGAACAGTTTTCAAATCTAGGTCTTAATTTTTAATGAAATCCATGTTTGAACTTGGTTGCCTCCTTTTGACTCTGTGGAATTCTCGCTTCTGTTATAATTGTTGTTTTCTTTCACATTTTTTCATTCAAGTAACTGTAACATATACATCCGTCGATAGCTCAGGTGGTAGAGTGCTTGCATTCCATGCCGAAAGCTCGGGTTCGAATCCCACCGAGGGTGTCAGAAATGATTTCCCGTTTCGGTGTTTATTTCAAACTCCAAAAAAAAAATACCGGCAAGGTTTACTCAGCCTTCACAAGAAATGAGTACCAGCACTCTCGGGAGCTGGGAAACCTCCACTTCAACTGAAGTGGTTGGCGTAAGGCCGGCCCCCTTACCTGTAAAAATAAATAGGTTCAACTCGCCACATGCGACCCCTTCGGGGATAACGCGGCAAGAAGTTACACTATATGTGTAGCTTAGTTGCGTTGCGTTACATACTCTCGATTTCATAGTGTTATATGTTGCATTTCATTGTTTTACTTCGTACGCTCTACTATTTTATTTTATTTTAATGAAGAATCGTACGTTGAACTTATAGGTTGGTATGAGGCTTACCACCTATTCTATGAAAAATGGTTCACTTTGCCATTAACACTCCTGTTTCAAGGAAGGTCAACAAGAGTTGCAGGGCTATGTTCTGTAGAAATAGAGTTGTTATGTTGTATTTTTATGTGCGGCAAACTTATACATGTCTGTTTGTGAGAATGCATTTAATATTAATCTTTTTTTTAATGTATCTTTGCAACTTCGATTAAAGATTATTGATTGTATTTACTCTATTTGTTTTTATTTTATCGCGAAAAATACAATTGTATTCGTACCCACAATATGATAACCGTTTTGATTTCTTTGTGTTTTTTTTTGTCCAGTGTTATGCATTTTTTTTTGTCTCGGAATAGGTTGGTATGAGGCTGACCATCCCCATTGTCGCAATTAGTTTTCTTTCACCAATGTCACCCCTATTTCAAGAAAAGGCGGCATCATTTACAGCACTTATGTTCAAATAAGTTGAAATTTAATTTTGTAAGTATCTACTCATGCAGTATGTGTATTGTGTAAAAGCGAAATTACACGTGCTTACTTATGGGCATACATGAAATATGAATCCTAAATATAATTGTATTTTTGCCAATTATATTCAAGATATAAGAGCATTTTCCATACATTATTGTAATATAGCAATATATTTGTAAAATATACAATAGAATACGTCAAAACATGTAAGCTCTTAAAAAGATTTTTTTTGAAGCAATTCAATTTGAGTTAAATGTAGTTTTGTAATAATCTTTAATAATGTAATCTAAGTTGCAAAGATGCATTAACATTTGAGATTCATATTAAATGCATGCCAACAGACATATTTTTTAAGTTAGCGAAACAACATTAAAATTAATAATGATTCAAATTTGATTTCAAATGCAAAATTAAATTAAAAGTATTATTTAAAATTTCAATTTGTAAAAAACATAGTTTTAATTAACTTATTTATTTCTTTTTTTGCTCAATAATTTTTTGAAAATTATTTTATATTTAAAAATATTTGTAACAATTCTGCTCCTGAAGATGCCTCATTAGGCGAAAATGTTTGAGCAATAAAGAAATAAATACGTGAGTTAAACTCTGTTTTTATCCAATTGAATTTTTAAATAATACAAATGGACTTTCACTGTGTAAATAGATTTACACTTAAAAATATAAATTAAAAGTGTTGCCCACGTGCCTACGATATGCTTGCAAAAAATTGATAGCTTTATCCCAATTAAGAAAATGCACAAAATATTGATTTTCTTTTTACTAAGTAATTAAATTTGATATGAATCAGCCATTTAAAATACACTTCAGTCAACTTTGAACGATGTCTGAAAAAATCAGAGTTAATGTTAATATTATTTATGCAAATACGGTTTAGTTACTTCAATTCAACTAAAGTCAGTGACTAAAGTGAACAAATCAGATGGACACAACTCTTTTAATAAAAAAAATAGTAACGTTTTAGAAACTTACAGTAACTGAACGAAAATGTTTGATTTTCGGAATATTCAAATAATTTAAAACAGTTTTTTGTTTTGTTAAAGATAATCCCTGAAGTTCCTAAAAAATGTTTTTTACGCAAATAACTTTTTCCTAAAATAAAAAAAGCGAAATCTTGGCAAACAAGAATATTTTTTTTTTTTTTCTAAATAATTTGTACATTTTTGGGTTTCATTTACAAATTGCGAAATCTAATCTAAGTTGCAAAGATATGTAACATAAAGGAATCACATTATATGCATTTTCACAAACAGACGCGTATAAGTTCGCGTTTAAACATGCCGCATGTGGACTTACAATATAAAAACCCAAATCTCAAATGAACATGCAACTCTTGCCGACCTTCCCTGAAACAGGGGTGACATTTGTAAAGTGAACCATTTTCTACGGCATGGGTGTTCAGCCGCAACCTATTAGTTAAGGAACATACACAACAAATTACATTTTAAAAAACAATAAATAATGATATGAATGTGTGGGATTTTTAAAATCAGGGAGGCATTAGGGTGGGAAGGGTCAATCAAAATTTTAAAGGGCATTCACTTCTATAGTGTAGTAGTGAATTTTACGAGCAAATGCAAAAAAAAATAGTTTTTTTTTTACTTACAATCGTCATCGTTGGCTTTCGCAAGGAAACAGCTGATACTGAATACAGCAACAATCGTAATGAAAAGTGAACGCAGCGGACGAGCCATCTTCCTCAGTAACGAGCGTGTACGTGTTTATGTAGAGTGAGTTAACGTGAACTAACGTGACACTTACACAGACAGAGGTTGCAGAATGAATGAGCGCCAGGGAGTGACGATTGCTTTTATATTGGCGACTCCTCAAGCAAGGTGTTGGGGGGAATCGCGAACGTTTATCAAGATAAACTTGCCTTCGCACCACCTGATTATATCTGTAACTGTAACTCTGTCGCCATTCCGCTAGGGGTGGCCAGAGCCTCTGCAGAGCTGCCTCCATTTCTTCCTATCCTTACATATATCTTTCAATTCATTCATTTCCATCACCTTTTTCATGCATTTTTTCTTTTAAGATCGCTTTGTACATCCCATTCTTTCACAATCTCCTCAATCTGATCACTTCATACTGTTCTCGGTCGTACCTTACCTCTTTTTTTTCTCTATCCGCTAAAACATATCAATGTATAATCTGCAATAGTCCGGTCGATGGTTCACTTGGCCGAGAGCCGAACACTTGGGTTCGAATACCACCGAGGGTGTCAGAAATGATTTTCCATTTCAATGTTTATTTCAAACCCAAAATAAAATACAAATACAGGCAAGGCTTTGGTACTCAGCCTTCCCTTCACAAGAAATGAGTACCAGCCCCTTTGGAGAGCTGAGAAAATCCCAACTTCAACTGAAGTGGTTGGTGTGTTACCAGTTAAAATAAATAGGTTGCATTCGCCACATGCTACCCCTGTAGAGTAAACGCGTCAAGAAGTTAGACTATGTGTTCAGCTTAGTAGCGTTTTTTTAATCTTCTTTTCTTGTTTTAGCTCAATAATCTATTGTCAAACGGGGGTTGTTGTCTTGGGAAGTAGAGCACCAGCTGTGTCTTCATCTCTTAAGCGGTCTCCATGCAGGCCATGCAGGGGATTCTCCAACTGTCCATCCTAACCAGGTGGTCCCTCCAGTACCACCGCCTCTTCCTGAACCATCTCACGATGTCCTCTGCCCCACAGGTCTCTCTTATTGGTTTTGCACGACTTTCAGAGAGATTTTGTAATGATATTCATCACCAATAAATGAGCGTAACTATAAATGTTGGTAACATAGTGGAAAAAGCTTTGAATATGTTCCTAAATTCATTCATTCATCATTCCTTGTATGCATTCGATAAATGATTCCACCATCCTGATGTTTTTATACATTCCACTTATCTTACTTTCAATCGGTTGATCTGTTTATTCTGCGACTCCCTCCTGTGATGCAGAAGACCAGCTGTTCTTCCATTTTTTAGGTGGGCGGCCGGGAAGATGCTGGTCGTTTGGTATCTATGGAGGAATACTAAAAAATAAGTGATACTTGAGGACAATGGTATGGTTAATCATAAGGATATTTAATATGACACGAATGGCTGGGTTCAGAGAGAGAATTGAAAACAGCCCCGTCCGGATTCCTACCACCCTCTGATCGCAACAACCAGAGGCCTGAAATGGGAGTTGGGCATATGGCCTAGCCATCGCTTTGATTCCTTCACCGTTTCTCTTTTTATATTTTCTTATTTTTTTTTTTTATATTCTTTCCTTATTTCAAAGACGCAGTTGTTTTCTTCGGCATAAACATCAAAAAAATCATCGCATTCATAACTTATTTTTGACCAAAAAATCACTTCTACCCTACTTCCTTTTTACCGTCGATATGTGTTTTTCGATCAATGTATTTTTTTATGTCTAGTCACGTATTGCACCCTCCGAGTGGCCGGGCTGGTATAAAGATTTATTATTATTATATGAATTAATAAATATTTGAGTGACATACTTGAGTTTCTTGGACCGGTCCGTAGTCCAGTGGTAACACTTTGGACTCGTAAATGGAAGGTTGTGGATTCGAATCCCGGCGGAGCATAAGAATATACCATTTATATTTCCAAATGTGCTCGTTGCCGGGTTGAAAAATTCAAAAACCTTTACCAAAGACCGGTCACTGAAAGGTCCATCCAACCTTACAACAACCGGGTCTTGCTTGAGAATTGGCGCTTTCTACAGCGACGACCAAGCTCGCAGAGGGCTCTTGAGGTGTGATACACACAAAAATGTCCAATACACACAAAGATGTCCAAAGGACTGATCCTAAGTTGGACATTTTCTTTCTGTCTGCACAGTCATTGAAAAAGAGGATTTTGAATCTAGCAGGATTTGAATTTCATTTTTGAATCTCATTTCTAATTTCTTTAATCATTCTCAATTCCTATTTTGTTTTTATTGCTTATAAATCATCATTGACGTGTTTGGTGTGCGCATTGTTTTTCTACTCCCTTTCCTTTCTCCTGACCTTTCTTTCCTTATCCCATCATGAGGACGAGATTTATTTTTTATTTTTATTTTTATTCTGTTTTGATTTGTGTATTTCTTTTTTTTTTGGTTTTGGATGCTGCTTCTTTTTGTTTTTCTTTACTTTTTATTTATTTACCTGGCATGATTTGTAATTTAAAATATTAATTTGTAGAATACAGTAATAGGCGACATGAATTGTAAAAAATATCTTATAAATGTATACAAAATTATATTCAATGCTGTTGTATTCTTGTTTAAACAATAAAAAAAAAAAAAAAAAAACCGCTCACCAAATAAATCATCCTAATATTATTATTTTTTATTAAAAGGTTGGTATGAGGCTGACCCCCCATGCTGTACAAACTTTTTCTGAAGGACTCAGGGCAGTGAAAAAATAAAACAGAATGGTTGGATAAAATTATTGTACAGTACGCGATGGATGATTATCTTTGAATCGTTCTGTTGAAGCGCTGGCAATCAATAACAGAGGTGTAGGGTTCGAACCACAGAAAGAAAACGTCCGTAAGCTCCAGCTCCCACAGACCACGGCAACAGATCCCGGAAAACATCACTCCAGCATCATCAGCAGGCCGTGTAAGCCTAAAACTCTTATTCACATAAAGCAGGGGTCGGCAACCATTTGTTGTAAAAGGGCCAAATATGTTACGTGTGATTTAGTGCGGGCCGCACTTGGGCAGTGGCGGATGTAAATGATCTAATGGTCAGCATTTCAGCAAATGCTGACCAGCACCCCCCCCCCCCTCCCTTCCCTGGGTCTTGTGAGTCATGCATCGTACGCATTAATCAATTGACATACGAACTATAAATTAAAATTACCCCTAAATTAATTCACTATTAATTCTACCCCCCAAAATAAATCTCATATTGTATAATCCCCGCCAATTCAATAAGCTCATTTATATAATTTTAAATTTGTTGATACATGCTTTTATTTTGTCATTTAATGAAAATGATTTGTAGTTTTCCGGCATGTGCGTTGCGGGCCGCACCAAGACGCCTCAAGGGCCGCAGGTTGCCGACCCATGACATAAAGGATGACAGAAATGATTTCCCGCTTCGGTGTTTATTTCTAACCCAATATCAAAATACCGACTTTTACTCCGCCTACAGAAGAATCAAGCACCTGCCCCATCGGGAGAAGGGAAACTCCCACTTCGAGTGAAGTGGTTGGCGTCAGGTTACACTCGCTACATGTAACCCTTTCGGACACAACGCGGCAAGAAGATGCACTATATGTACATATTACTTCCCAGTGCTTGTTTGGATGATGATGATGAGTTTGTGATTTCTGTATAGCGCCGTTTCGTGATGTAGTCACTCCAAGGGCGCTTGTGCATGTGATGAAATAAATTTGCTCGTTTGCAATGCATTTCGGAACTTTACATGGTTCTCTAGCTCTCTCACATGATGAGGCAGGCGGCTCCAGATGGCCAGCAACTGCAAATGCACGCTCTCCAAACACTGTGTTTGCAACTCTTACAATTCTAGACTTGGTTCCGGTTTCTACTGAACGTAGTGTGAGACTTTTTTTGCCGAGGGTGATGGGCTTGATAAAATCAGCGAGATATTTGGGTGTCTTTTCAAATAAAGTTTTTTGTAACATCGAGCACGCTTTAAGCTCGACGCACTCTGGGACACGGAGCCAGTGAAGCTTATGGAAAAGAGGAGTAATGTGATTAATTGGCTTATCTAGCATTTTATTTAAAGAAGGCCTTTCAATGAAATTGTCGTAAGAATCACATTCTTTACAATCTGAGCTAAGAAAAAAACGTACCTACCTCAAACACGATAATGTGAGAGTTGTTTTGAATGTTTTAACAATAAATTTCCAGTTTTATAAGACATATTGGTCCAGTACGCATTATGTGAAATTACCTCTGAGTTGGTAGAGTGCTTGCATTCCATCCCGTGAGCTCGGGTTCGAATCCCACCAAGGGTGTCAGAAATGATTTCCCGTTTCGGTGTTTATTTCAAGCCCCAAAATAAAATACCGGCAAGGTTTACTCAGCCTTCACAAGAAATGAGTACCAGCCCCCTCGGGAGCTGGGAAACCCCCACTTCAACTGAAGTGTTTGGCGTAAGGCCGGCCCCCTTACCTGTAAAAATAAATAGGTTCAACCAGTGGCGGCTCCAGCTAAGGTGCATCGGTGCATTGCACCTCCTGTAAGAATGCCACGACCCATCACTTACAATTTTGTTCCCCATAAAATATCCTCTGTGTCAAGTCCTATTTTACATTTATCATTATTTTACATATTATACAGCTCTACGAACATGTAAAGACTACGAGTTGCTAGGTATTTAAATGTATAATATTATCGCGTGCATATGTGGCAATGCCCCATACTTCCTTCTATGAAGTCCATACATTTATTGAAAAAACAGCTCAAACGGTGAATACTGAGGTGCCTGTACATTTTTAGATAGCAGCTCCGGCACTGCACGCTTTTCCTAGGTAAGTGACATGACATGAACGGAGAAGAATTGTGAAAAAACTTTTTTTTTTATTCTACCAAAGGAACTCTTATGTTCAGAGCATATCCAACTCTTTGTTTAAAAGACTTCAATATTCGTCATTTAAAACAAAACTATAAAGTATTTCCTGACACTTAACTATTGCGTTTACAAAAAAAATAATGAAAACTGAAACGCTCACAACAGATGCTGCTTTAGTATCAATAAAAATCTTCGCATAAAGTATGTTTGTGTTTTACCATAAAGCTCTATACTTAAAATATAATTCAAATACAATGCTTTATTGTTAGCCAGGATACAAATTGTTTATTTTAAGATCAAGTTAAGCCCGACAAAAACTCATTACTTTTTAATTTATCGACGTTTTTATTATTTGCTTGAGGATTCCATTCCTAGTGAAAAATATTCAGTCGTGGTCAACAAGTGTTTTTTCGAGCATTTTAAGCAAAATAATACAAATGGATAAACTGTGTTTTAACTGATATGAAAGCAACCATCTCTACGCTAGTGGCGGTCAGCGTCAGTCAGCGTCTTTACTCTGTTCTGTGATTGCATATTTATTTTTATATTCTCAGCATTCCCTACTTTCTTCGTGAGTTCTCTTATTTTTTTCAGTCTGCAGATTTCAATAATTTGAAATGTTGCTTATTTAATCAATTTATTAATTTGTCAGTCTTGCTCTTCCACGCTTTCCTTGGGGATCATCTTTGTGCACTATTTTTATCAGTCGTGAATCGTCCATTATTTGTAGATGCTCAACTAAACTCTTTGCCCAGCTATACGCCCAATTGTACTCTTTTGTACCATCACTCATATTCTCCACTATAACGTACTTTAAAATATCTCTTTAAACTAATCATCCATACTTTAAAGTATGGATGATTAGTTTTGTCAAAGGTTGCAAATCTCTGAACTTGCTAATCTTGCAGAACAATACATTCTTGTTATTTTTAAGAATGTAAGTACAAGATGATGTCACAGATCTTTCCTCCTCCTGCTCCATAATCTTAATTTAATTTAAATTCAGTTAAGTTGGATTTTTCTCCGGAGGCAGACCTTAGTCCCTTTAATATATTTTCGTATTTTAAGTGACGATATTGAATTTCTTATGTAAATTTATAATTAACACTCATTTGTGAGGTAGATAAAATAAACAAATATTCATGTAAAAGCTGTGAGGTAGATTAATTATTAAATGGTGTTGGTGTGAAGGAAAAGGTTTTATGTGAAGTGTTTTTAAGTGCTATGTTTTGCTGTGTTGTTATGAAGTGAATTAATTTGGATTTACCGACGGCGATCATCCCCGTTAAAGGAAGCTCTTTTACACAATGTAAGTCATCGATTATAATATTCGTGCTAACATTTCAGCGAACATTTTCAAGGCCGGTCAGCGTGAAGTGTATGGTACATTGGGGGGAGTGGGGGAAGAGGTGTAGGCCATAATTATATTGAAAATTTCTGCCACCCAATATTCTGACCCATCGGCCGTCACTGTCAGCCCCCACGGGAGCTGGGAAACCTCCACGTCAACCGAAGTGGTTGGCGTAAGGACTGCCCCCTTACCTGTAAAAATAAATAAGTTACACTCGTCACGGGAAAAATGCGGCAAGAAGTTACACTATATATGTGGCTTAGTAAAAAAAACTTGCTTCAAATACATTTAATTGTTGTAATTGTTTGTTATATGCAACAAAACGGGTGTAGGTACGTTCTCGTGTATACCTAAATAAAATATTTATAATATGTATGTATTTCTTGCAACTTTCATTCCAAGCAAAATGGAAAATAAAAGAAAAAATGTAAATGCAGAAATTATGAACTGCCAACATTTCTAATGACGAGCCGCCTCTGGGTTCAACTCGCCACATGCGACCCCTTCGGGGATAACTCGGCAAGAAGTTACACTATATGTGTAGCTTAATCGCATTTTTTATGGACATAAGACAAACAAGCACTAAGGTAACGATTAGTTGCGTTACTATTGTTGAAAAAGACCGGGACCTACATCGTTAGATCGAACCGCCAAAGTAAGTAGGTACTTTCTCATGAGAAATCTTTGATGCTTATACCTGTCGTTCGCACCATAATTCTTTGTAGTTTTACCAGGGCTGGAAGTCTTATCACCACGGTAATTCTCACATAACCAAATATCGATAATATTTGTGAGAAGAACTGTCAATCCAAGATGACCGCAAGTGAACAGCTGATTACTTTTCATACAAATATTGCCGATATTCGGTAGGTAAGAATTACCGTGATGATGAGACTTCCAACCTTGGGCCTAAACGATACCCTAACACGAAGAGTCCTGTCCTGGGCTTAAGCGATACCCTAACACGAAGAGTCCTGTCCTGGGCTTAAACGATATACTCTAACATGAAGAGTCCTACCCTGGGCTTAAACGATACCCTAACACGAAGAGTCCTGTCCTGGGCTTAAACGATATACTCTAACATGAAGAGTCCTACCCTGGGCTTAAACGATACCCTAACACGAAGAGTCCTGCCCTGGGCTTAAACGATACCCTAACACGAAGAGTCCTGCCCTGGGCCTAAACGATAACCTAACACGAAGAGTCCTGCCCTGGGCTTAAACGATACCCTAACACGAAGAGTCCTGCCCTGGGCTTAAACGATAACCTAACACGAAGAGTCCTGCCCTGGGCTTAAACGATACCCTAACACGAAGAGTCCTGCCCTGGGCTTAAACGATACCCTAACACGAAGAGTCCTGCCCTGGGCTTAAACGATACCCTAACACGAAGAGTCCTGTCCTGGGCTTAAGCGATACCCTAACACGAAGAGTCCTGCCCTGGGCTTAAACGATATACTCTAACATGAAGAGTCCTGTCCTGGGCTTAAACGATACCCTAACATGAAGAGTTCTGCCCTGGGCTTAAACGATAACCTAACACGAAGAGTCCTGCCCTGGGCTTAAACGATACCCTAACACGAAGAGTCCTGCACTTGGCTATTTTAAAGCTCTTGCAACGGAGAGGCCCGCGATTTCATTTGCAGTTTTGCCCTAATAAATTACATGGAACTATCCATTAAGTCATCACTATCAAACTGCGCAATTCACTGCGCTGAATATAGAATGTATCTAATGTCGTGATGGCACATCATGTAAACAATAAGCTAAACAAGTACTCCACTTTATTTTGATTAATGATTCATATGTTTTACGGTCTTGTTGTATGACCTTGAGTTGAATATTAATGGCATATTTTGAAAACATCTCTAGTATCGCAGCTTACATAATAATGACCAGAGTAGGTACACTTAGTACGAGTTGCAAAACTTGAGAAAAGTAAAGTTTACGAAAAATATTAAAGAGTGATTTCTCCCAAGCTCTGCCGTTTTTTTTTTTCCACTTTATGGTCTTAGCAAAAGAGTTACAGTGATGAAGAAAATCAAGTTCAAACAAACAAAAACCACAGATTTTGGGGGAAATCACTCTTTAATAATTGCCGTAAACTTTACATTACTCAAGTTTTGCAACTCGTACTAAGGGTATAGCTAGGTGATTAATATGAATCTTAAACGTAGGTAATATCTCTTCATCTTAGATTATTATATATAAAGGGTATCTTCAGTGTTTCTTTCAGGCAAAATTATCCAGGGGGGCAATTTAGAGATCTGGGGGAGCGGAGTAAATTAATAAAACAAAGTTTCAGGGAAGGTCGGCAAGAGTTGCAGGGTGTGTCCATTTGAGATTTGGTTTTTATATTGTAGGCTCACATGCGGCATGCGCAAGCGCGAACTTCTGCTTGTGAGAATGCATGTACCTAATGTGAATCCCCGATGTTGGATATCTTTGCAACTTAGATTAGATCTTAGATTATTATAGATGTAGATCTTTATATCACTGACTCCTTGACTGGTTCGAGGCTGCCCCCATGCTGTAAAAACTTGATTCACTTTGGACAATGCCATCGAAATGCGGCAGGAGTTGTCAGGTTTATGTTCACGTGAGGTTTGGATTTTATTTGTCAGCACTCATTCATTTCTTGTGCTTGTGAGCATGCACTAAATATGCGTCTTGAATGTCATTATATTTTTGCAACTTTGCAGATATTTTTCCGTTTCAATCCTAGGATTGCAGCAATGTTCATCGATCTTTTTCGCTATTTGTCCTATCAAAGTATTTTTTAAGCTCCCCGCAAGAGAAATTGAACATATCTGCTAATATATCGTCCCCTTGGTGCTTGTTTGTCTTAAGTCCATCGGAGCCTCACCCACACTATAAAAAAGGTACCCTTTGTCAATGTCACTCCTTTTTCAAAGAAGGTCAGCAGCAGGTGCAGGGTTTATGTTTATGTGAGATTCAGGTTTTTTTCTTGTAAGTTGGCATGCGGCATTTGTAAGCGCTTTAATATAATATGAATATTAAATGTTAAATATCTTTGCAACTTAGAGTATAGATTATTATAAGTCGAATTTGAATAATTACTTGTCTTACTTATCTGTTACATGGCCTACTTAAAATGACTTTTTTTAAAGAATTTAATTGCAATTGTCAAAAAATATTGATAGCAATTGGAATAGTTGTGTCAAATTATACATAGATACTCGTAAATAATTATGTAGTTAGTTCTTATAATATTTCGTTCTACCTGTGCATCAGAATTTTTATAGTAAAACAGCAGATTAACTAAATTTCCATAGTTTGTAATGGTATGGCTGGTGTGAGGCTGACCCCCCATGCTGTATAAGCTCAGTTCACTTTTGCCAATGCTACCCTGGTTTCAGAGAAAGACGACAGAGTTGCAAGATTTAGTTTATTTTGTAAGTACCTATACTTGCAGCATGTTTACATCTATAATCAATAATCTATAATCTAAACATGCTAGTTGAAATGTGTCTGTTTGTGTGCGTGCATTAAATATGAGCCTTAAATGTCAATGCATCTTTGCAACTTAGATAATAGATAAGAGAAAGTCGTGTACAACATACAGAGTCCTCAAAAATACTTCATTCTCAGGTGAAAAACAAAATTGTATGAAAAATATTTACAATGTTGTAAAATAATTTGCTCCAAGTAAGTAAGTGAGATGAAATGTTTTCTACTGGCATATTAACAAGCCATTTTATTTACTCAAGTGAGGTGAGTTAAAAAAATAATTAAATTAGGCTGATTTATTTGGTGAGTGCTGTTTTTGTGTGTACCCCACCTGAAGAGCCCTCTGCGAGCTTGGTCGTCGCTGTAGAAAGCGCCAATTCTCAAGCAAGACCCAGTTGCTGCAAGGCTGGATGGACCTTTGGTAAAGGTTTATGAATTTTTCAACCCAGCGAAGAGCAAATTTGAAATATAAATGGTATAGTTAGGTTTAAGTTAGAATTACGGTCGTTTGACATTTTGACAATTATATTAATTTTAAAACTAAACAAATTTCAAAACTTAATTTAACTCGGATATTTCACGAACCGTTTAGAGAGAACTTACATCATTCAGAAGTAAAGTTGGTTGCTTTAATATTTTGTTTAGTTCATCCTCAGTCGTCGTGCAGAGAGGATGTTCTCCTGAAGACGTTGGCTACGTCGCCGACGAAACGTCGAGAATGATGTAAGTTCTCTCTAAACCAGCGGTCGCCAAACTTTTTGACCTCACAGACCAGTTAATTCATAATTTAAGTCCCACGGATCACTAATAGGATTTGTTAAGTGCTAAATATATTTATAAAAAAAAATTGTGATCAAAGAACACATAAAATGTACCTAGTTAATAGTTTTTATAACTTGTCACGTATTGTTATGAATTGAATCATGTTTAAATGCATCTTAAAACATAACTTAACATGATGAGTAAGTATATTCCACATTTTTCTGCGGACCAGCGAAATTTTCTCGCGGACCACTAGTGGTCCGCGGACCACCACTTTGGCAACCGCTGCTCTAAACGGTTCGTGAAATATAGGAGTTAAATTAAGTTTTGAAATTTGTTTAGTTTTAAAATTAATATAATTGTCATAAATGGTATATTGCTGGAGTGATGATTTCCGGGATCTGTTGCCGTGGTCTGTAGGAGCTGGAGCTTCCGGACGTTTCGCCCATTTCTACGATGGGCTTCTTCAGCGTGAAGTATGATGATGATGATGATGATCTTGATGAGAACTGTGATTGATGAGAACTGTCACAGTTCTCATCAAGATCATCATCATACTTCACGCTGAAGAAGCCCATCGTATGTAGAAATGGGCGAAACGTCCGGAAGCTCCAGCTCCTACAGACCACGGCAACAGATCCCGGAAATCATCACTCCAGCATTATCAGCCAGCCGTGTAAGCCTAAAACTCTTATTCAAATGGTATATTTTTTGTGCTCCGCCGGGATTCGAATCCACAACCTTACATTCAGAGTCCGAAGTGTTACCACTGGACTACGGACTGGTCATACTTTTTACTGTTTTAATGTACATTTTTATGCATATTTTAGATGTTCAATCTCCATATTAATATAATCCGCTTTTTACTTCTTTTTAACATTATTAGGTGCTATTTTCTTATGAGCCAGCGAAAAATAATAGGTATGGTTGATAAATGAAAAAAACAAAGAAGTTGAATAACAATTACATTTATTTTATACAAAAATAAACTTGATACACTTTTAATACGGTAGTTATTATATAGAAAACAATAAAGGCTTTTAAAGGCTGGCTTGAGGTCCAAGGACAGAAAAGTGAAGTTCTTTATGGTACACTTAACCCTCCATCGGTCGCAACTGTCCAAAAAAAACACACCAAGACGTGTTTTTTACAAAACTTTCTGATTCAAAGGCTTTTCCTCATTACCCCCCTAGCTCCTCCGAACCTTCTCTACAGTACAATCTTTCACTGCAGTAGTATTTACTGAACTAACATACTAAATAGTTCACATACAGCAAGTGGCAGTATTGAGTGCTAAGTTGCCATCATTCCAAAATTATTGGAGGAGCCTGATTCCATCAAATCTGAAGAGGAGTGATCATACTACAATCAGACTGAACTGAAAAAAGCACTAGTAAGTTAAACATACAGTGTAACTTCCTGCCGCGTTTCCCTCTGAAGGAGTCGTATGTGGCGAGTGGAGCGTGGAGTGGAGAGTGGAGCCAGTTGAAGAGGAGGTTTCCCAGCTCTCGAGGGGACTGATACTCATTTCATATGAAGGCTGAGTGAACCTTGCTGGATTTGAAATAAACACTGAAACGGGAAATCATTTCTGACACTCTCGGTGGGATTCGAACCAGAGCTCTCGGCATGGAATGCAAGCACTCTACCAACTGAGCTATCAACCGGACTGATTATTTTTTTGTTTTACATTTACTATAGCAACTATTTCTTTTATGGCATTAGTTTAAACATGTTATAGAATATTTTATTTTTAAAATAATCCTTTAATCTCGTTCCTAACAAAAGTCATCATGAAAAGACGTTTTAGAAGAAATCATGAAAGAAACAGCAACATAAAATGGCGTGTTTTTTGGCACATTGTGTCGGAACAAAGGTAGCAAATGGTTGCAACATACAGAGGGTTAAAAATATATCCCTTATTCTTAATAACGAGTTTGTACAGTTTTTATATTTATGGCTGCATTCTCAAAGCACCATCAAGTCTGATGGTTTCTCCGTTGAGCAACGGATTCTGGATGATGCTGGAGACCAAGAGGGCGTACTCGGTTGGATCCCCAAGACGTTGAGGAAAGGGAACGGTACTGGCGAGAATAGACCTCACTTTATCCGGCAAAGACTTCAACATGGGAGTGTCAAATAATCCTGGAAAAGAAGATAAATAGTTTTAGAACTGATTACTTTAATTTTATAAAAGGATTATTTTAAAAATATATTTTAAAAACTATCTAATCTAATCTAAGTTGCAAAATATAAGTACCATTAGAGATTCACATTTCATGCATTTTCACAAAACAGACATGTTTAAGTTCGCGCTTAAACATGCTGCATGTAATCCTACAATATAAAAACCCGAATCTCAAATGGACATACACCCTGCAACTCCTGCCGACCTTCCCTGAAACAGGGGTGACATTGGCAAAGTGAACCATTTTCTACAGCATGGGTGGTCAGCCGCATACCAACCTATAAGTCAAGGAACTCAAAAACTATCATTTTTTTAAAATGGCAAGTATGTATACAAAGAAAGTGTGAAAGGAAAAAGAGGGAAGGGACGACCGAGAAAAGTATGGAGTGATCAGATTGAGGAGATTGTGAAAGAATGGGATTTACAAAGTGAGCGTAAAAGAAGAAAATGCATGAAAAAGGTGATGGATATGAAGGAATTGAAAGAGGTATGTCAGGATAGGAAAAAATGGAGGCAACTCTGCAGAGGCTCTGGCCACTCCTAGCGGAATGGCGACAGAGTTACAGTACAGTACAGTTTAAAATGGCATACCACAAGGTTTCACTAAATCAATTTGAAAACTTATTTAATTTTATTACTGAATCATGGTGTTCTTGTCAGAAGTAAATGCAAAGACAATTACAAAAACTCACAGTTCGTATCTCTAGTCCTAAATTACTAATTTATTTTAAGAATCAAAAATATAAAAGATGAAAAAAATATAAAAATATGAAAGTAAATAAAACAGAAACCTAAGGCTTTGCCTGGCGTGTTTGAAATAAAAATAGCGAGATAAAATAGTTCCTTGACTTCTAGGTTGGTATGCGGCTGACCACACATGCTGTAAAAATGGTTCACTTTGCCAATGTCACCCCTGTTTCAGGGAAGGACGGCAAGAGTTGCAGGGTGTATGTCCATTTGAGATTTGGTTTTTATGTTGTAGGTTCACATGAGGCATGTGCAAGCGCGAACTTGTACTTGTCTGGTTGTGAGAATGCATGTAATGTGAATCTCCAATGTAACATATCTTTGCAACTTAGATTAGATTAGATTAGAATCCCCTTGGTGATAGCTTTGATACTGAGTTAGCAGATGTCATTGGGTATTTATCAATGAAAAAATTAACTAACAGGGTAATTTTCTTTTTATTTCATTAAATGATAGACTTTATTGATAAAAGTAATATCTGGTGTAGATTTTAAATTATAGTTCTTTAAATTTGAAAAAATTATATTTTCGGTAAAACAGGACATTTTTTATTCAGGCGGATGATGTGATGTCACTGGATCTTCGGATATTATGTAACTATTCTTGATTTTCGAAGCTTCCAACGCTCCATTATGGGTTATAGTACCATTGAAGAAAATAAAAATTCTATTTGTGCCCAGGCAAAAAAAGTAAGTGAATTGCATTTATTTTAACGTTTAAGACTTTTTTTAAATAAGAAAAAATATCAGTACAACTTGGTATTATGTATAACCTGGAGCGATTGTGACCACTCGGATTCCTTGAGAAGCCAGGTCTCTGGCGATTGGCAAGGTCATCCCTACGACTCCTGCTTTGGACGCAGAGTAAGCGGCTTGGCCTATTTGTCCATCGTACGCAGCAACACTGGCCGTGTTGATGATGACTCCTCGCTGACCATCAGGGTTGGGAGCATTCTCCCCAATGAGACCTGACGCCAGACGTATCACATTGAACGTGCCAACAAGGTTTACCTGCAACAACAAAGTATATTATTTCAAGGTTTCGCATAAAAAATAATCAAAAGGAATGGACAAATGAACTCAAGGGTATTTCTTTTTTTTTTTGCTCAAACCTTTTCACCTAATAAAAAAATAAAACTGAATTTAAACTGTGTTTTTCCTATTGAATTTGTATAAAAATATTTATTGGTTGCTAAGGACAGCAGTCCCATGATTTGACTGCCAAAAGTCCACCAAAAATTTCAGAAATGATTTCTTGTTCTGGCATTTATTTCAAAACCCAAAATCGAAATACCGGCAAGGTTTACTTGGCACACAATAGAAATGAGAGCCAGCCCTCACGGCGGCAGAGAAACCCCCATTCCAAGTGCAGTAGTTGGCATAAAGACAGCCCTTACTAGAGAATATTAAAAGGCTCCAAATGTGAACCTTGTGCTGACAACGCTTTAAGAAATACATGTGCAGCTTGTTTGCGTAATTTCATTGCTTTCCCAATAGGGTGATTGCAGTGGTGGGGAAAACGGTTTAAAATACTATGGTTGTGTAGAGTACATTTCAAGGATCACAACCATATATTTTTTATATAGTAAAAATAAAGATATCGTTGATAATTTTCAAAAATAAAATGTCGATAATTTGAATCCCGCCAAAACGCATTGGGACCAAAGAAACACGCTGTGACGTCAAAATTACGTAGATGGATCCATCGGTCTTAGAAGACCTAACGGTACACTCCATACATCGTGAGATCCATTGACGTCACATCCGCCTAAATAAAAAAATGAGCTGTTTTAGTGGAAATCGAACATGGGCAAATTTTACAGAACTTTAATTTAAAAACTAAGCCAGATATATATTTTTTTGAAAAACGCAGATACATTTTTTAAAAGGTAGTCTATCATTTTATGAACTAAAAAAAATATGTGAAATTACCCTATTTTAAAAGACTTCTGTTTTACCTGTATGACTTTAGCAAACTGCTGTAAGTCGTGTGGTTGATTTTTCTTGAAATGGAAAGTCCTGTGAGCTGTCCCGATTCCTGCGCAGTTCACCGCCACATCCAGCCTCCCAAATCTGTCTTTGACTGTTTTCAAAGCATTCTGAACGTCCACCTCTGAACACACCTGAAAACATGCAAAAATCACTATAATGCTCTGTTGTGATCAACAGTTTTCAAGAAGCACACATAGATGGCACTTCTTTTCCTAACAAAACTGTCAATTTTGAATTTAAAAATGCTGCTTCTTTTGTTCCCAGAAAAAAGAGCCTAAGAAAAATAATAAAATTTGCGTGTAAGAAAAGGGCATGCAAGAGTTTTATTTAATAACACCCAACACCCAAAGACCTTTACATTGGTGACCCCGACGTGATTAAACAGTTTTGTTAGGAAAAGAAGTGCCATCTATGTGTGCTTCTTGAAAGCTGTTGATCACTACAATGCAATGTATAATCATACTATGTACAATGAAAGCTCGCATTCACTAGTCTGTAGTCTATACGAAGTAGTAAAGGCTATAGACTCATAAACCTTTGATTCTAGAAAGAGCCCAAAAAAACATTTAATTTAAAAAAAAATCTCTTTGCTGGATTGAACAATTCATGTATCTTAACTATGACTGGTAAGTGGTCACCAGAGGTCCATCCAGCCTTACAACAACTGGTTCTTGCTTTAAAATTGGTGCTTTCTATAGCAATGACCAAGCTTGCAGAGTCCTCTTGAGGTGTGCATTCTACAAAGCAGTGCTCACCAAATAAATCATCCCAATATTATATTATTATTATAAAAAAAAAACTTACATCAACAGGAGCAAATATGGTCTCGTTTCCAATCTCCTTGGCCACCTTGTTTCCATCAGAAGAGGGCAAATCACATATAACAACCCGGCCTCCTTCCTTCACTAGCTTTTCAACAGTGGCTCGTCCAAGTCCTGAGCTCCCACCAGTCACAAGCCCAACCAAGCCCTGAAATGTGAATAATAATAGTGTTGTGTTTTTAGGGCTCAAAAAGTCTTTAAATTAAAGAAACTGAAGTGCAATTCTCGATGTTCGGTTGCACTAAAGATATTAGTTGCCTGTGGAGATTAATAGCCCTTGCGAAAGAGTTCCTTTGCCGTTTTGCGATTCTCGTTCCTACCGACCTTCCGACTATCCTTACAAGGGACAGCAATGGGTTTTGTATGTTTTTTCTCGATTGGCCAGACTGACGGATGATCGATGTGATAATCGTCCGACAGGTGCCAGCCCAAAGGGTAAATTTCCCCATATATTTAAAAAAAATACTAAAACTTCATCAAAAAGTAGTAAAACAATAATAAGTGCAAATAAGTACGAAACAACGGAATGAAAATACATAAAACTACATTACAATGTAATAAAAAACTCAGTTCTCAACAATATAATGTTTGGTGAAAACTATTGTTTATATTGTACTTTTACTCCTTCAACTTGTTAAAACTAGCCCAATTTATTTTAATTAAAAAATTTAAGGTGATTTGTTTATTTCAAATATGTTAAAATTAGGAAATGATTATAAATAACATTTTTTGTGAAATTATTTTTCCTTGGACTTTGGGGGCAATTCTCATAGTTCACAGCTCTCGCATAGCAGGCTGGCAAATCAGGCTAACTTCACGTCTGCTGTCAACTGACATTTGACAATTAAATCTATGCTTAAATCTTTGTAAATTGAGCGTTATAATGATTGAAAATCACTTGTAAACAATTATGTTTACAATTTATCACAAATGAAGATGAAACTGTGAAAAAATAACGCAGTTTCTTTGTGCAAATTTATTGTTGTCAAAAGCATAATAATTATCTGCATGACGTACTTAGCGACGCGCATATTATGCCGTTCAGAATGCCAATTTTCGTAAGATCGTAATTCCTATTCTACGTCATAATTTCCTATAATAATGTCACGTGGGTCACAAATAAACATAAGGAATGAGTTTGCGAATACATTTATTTAGGTCATTAAAGAAAATAAGTCATATATTTGTAATAATCTACTGACAATTTCTGTCCTTCGCTGTACGGCGGGGTAAATCGGCCGCGCTATATTTTGACAGTTCCGGGAGATTCCTCACCTTTATAAGAAATAGCCTTCAGCTAAATTTTCAAACGAGAATCACAATTCACCTTTCATTCGGCAACGAATCGGTATCAGTCGCCTTCGGCCTCGCCTTTGAGATCCCGAATAGCCCTTCTGGTCTTCTTTACAGGATATTTATTTTACACTTGGATTTATTTAACAATTTATATTTATTTTTAACAATTCACATTTATGGTTTAGCAATTTACATTTATTTCACAGTTGGTGTTCACTTACAATGTTTTTCTTGTTCAAAAGCAGAGCGTCGTATATAGACTGACTCCTGCAAGCTACTTGCAGCTTTTTATACTCCAAAGATAGTAGTTACTACAAGCCAATTTTGCTGGAACCTTCCAGAACGTAAAGCTTCCAGTGCATAAATTTGAATATCTCTTTATCCTATGTACTTATAATAATTAATCCTACTCATATACACTCTCATCAGCTACAAATGGTATATCTAAGTACCTACCTTAATATTTATTTGCTATTTACATAACAATAGTTCTATGGGTGCGTTGGGGGAGCTCGCTTCGGTACTGAGTACTCAAAGTAAAAATAATCATTTGAGGAGCTTGCTAATTTACTCGTAGTAAAATATCCCAAGAAATCCCGTCGACAGATCATTTGGTAGAGTACTTACATTCCACGCCGAGAGCTCGGGTTCTAATCCCACCGAGGGTGTCAGAGATGGAATTCACAACCCAAAATAAAATACCGGCAAGGTTTACTCAGCCTTCACAAGCAATGAGTACCAGCGCGCACGGGAATCGGGAAACTCCCACTGAAACCGCCGAAATCCTTTGGGGATAATGCGGCAAGGAGTTACACATATTATGTAAAGCTTAGCATAAGCAGACACCTATAGCATCGCTGCTTATACATGCCACACATGTGGAGTGGCCGTGTATTGATGAATTATCAACTGAAAATATTACTTAAATCTGTTTCAGGCCTGGCAACAGTAGGTCAAAGGGCAACATTTTCAGAGTCAAGGTAACATGGAAAAACATACATCATGTGTACAAGACATATGTGTCTAATTTAGACAGGAACATAAAAGTTATAGACATTAATCTTAAAGTGGAATACTTATATATACAGAAAACTATCATTGGCTTTGAGTTATACCTTAAACATTTTGGCGGTGAAATGTGTTCTTGTCTTGTTCTACAGGTCGACTTGTAGTCTTTCTTTCTAGTCAGTCTTGTTCAACAGTGAAATATTACACGTTGGACTTTGCTCGATAAACCGGTGCGATAAGAATCATGTGATGAGATGTCAACAAATGATTGAAACAGTTTATAATAAAACCTTCAAGCAAGGCAAAATATAAAGTAAAATTATTGTTCTTTCAAAATTGAAAATCGTTTCTGTATTACGATAAGCTTTAAAGAAACTATTTCAAATTTTCTAACCGGCTATTCGCAGTCGAAGTGGAAACGTCACCATGACGTTTATTTTCGTCTTCTTTTTCTTTTTGTGGCTGTTCAGTATGATTACTTGTATTTTACATTAGGTACCCATTGTTCATTTTGAATTATTTTAATCAAAGAACTTGCGATTATATTTGAATGTTATTTTTTTTTTTATTATTCAAATTTAAATGAACAGATTTTGTACCTATGGTGGAAAACGTGTTATATTTCCCAGCACTGAACTGTCAACTTGACACCTGTCAAGCCATCTTCACACAAGTCAGTGAAAGCGATTCAAATTCTTCTCGGTTCTATTTTGATTGATTTTATCGTGTCCAAACGGCATTAACTCGCAATGTCAGAAAAACATATTGAGAGTAACAGTACGTCAGCTAAACGTGGTTCTAATGACGCTGACTATATAGCTGAGCTATGTTACAATTTTTATCTAAATCTTCCTAAAAGTGGAAAGCCCAATGTTGACGAATGGACCTCGCTCACGTGTATACTGAAATCCGACGATTTTGTTGACTACGAGGTTGTATCTTTGGGCACAGGAACGAAATGCATCGGAAAATCAAAACTAAGTGATTGTGGGGACATACTGAACGACAGTCATTCTGAAGTTATGGCTAGAAGAGGATTGATGCGGTATCTCTATGAACAAATAGCTCACGCATTCAATAAAAAAGAATCCATCTTTGTGATTGATGAAAATGGGAAATGCTGTTTGAAAGCTAAAGTTTTATTCCATTTCTTTTCTACGCAATCACCGTGTGGAGATGCTTCTATTATTGATGAAAAAATATCTTCCCACATTGACGGAGAAACTATAGTAGTGGACAGTATTGACAAACGCATAGAAGAAATTGAGAAAACTTCATTGAAACGAAGTTATAGTTGTTTACAAGATAACACAGTTGGTTTTCAAACTGGCGCCAAGTGCCTTAAATTATCTGATCGTCAGGTATGTGTGGAAATCATATTCTTTTATGATGTTTTATTTTATAAATTTTAAGTAGAGTTATCTATTATGGTTTTCAGGTACCATTCCAAAGTACTAGAAAACTTAAGCTAGATAACATAGTATTTCTATCATTATAAACATGTGCCTAGACTCTTCTTTCTCTTTGCCTTATCCCATCATTTGGGGTCGGCCCTCCTTGTTCGAAGACGCCAAACTTTTCTATCCTGGCTCATCTCCTCTGTCAGGTTTCCCTTTTGCATTTCTTTTTCAATATTGGCCCGCCATGTTGCCATTGGGCGGCCTCTGCCTCTTGGTCCTGTGGGAATGCTGAGGGCTTTTTGGACAATATGTTCATTATCTCTTCGCATCACATGGCCGAACCACCGGAATTGGGATTCTCTAATCCTGTCTGTTATTGGGGCAACCTTAAAGCTACCCCTAACGTATTCGTTCCTTATGTGGTCTAGCCTAGTGACGCCTCCAGCCCACCTCAGCATTTTCATCTCGGCAGCATGGACTGTCGTTCATGGACGTTTTTGCAAGTCCAGCATTCTGCTCCATATAGCATGGCGGGCCTTACTGCTGTCTTGTAGACCTTGCCCTTAGTCTTGATAGGGATCCTTTGGTCACACAATACACCTGACAGAGATCTCCACTTGAGCCAGGCAGTGTTTATCCTGTGTTTCACATCTGTGACTACGTTGGCGTCTACACTAAGGACCGACCCGAGGTATTTGAAATTAGACACCTTGGGAACTGGAGTACCCTCAATGGAGATAACACTTCCATGTGTCGGGTCTGTAGCGATGCCCTCATAGTCACACTCCATGTACTCCGTCTTGTTTCTGCTGATGCGTAGTCCATTGCGCTCCAAGGCATCTACCCATTTGTTCAATCTTGCCTGTAATTGTTCTGCCGAATCATGTGCCTAGACTGGAAATCTCAAATTGTTGAGCCATTTTCTGGCCTTATCTGTCAAAGTATTGAGGGCTCTCAGCCCTCCGTCTGATCGAAAAAAGGAGCACTTCTGTAACAATTAGGTACACTCTTAGGGGTGGGATGCCTGTAGACCTTTCCTATTTAACACATTTTCCTCTAGGAAGGAAAAGGTACGAAAAATAAATGTAAAAATAATGTAAAATTTGTCAAAAAAAACTATGCAATTAAATAAAGTTTTAAACTTTCACTAACACTTTCATGGTTGGTATTAAGTATATAATGAATTGTTTTTGTGGTTTTTCGGGTTAGACCATGGTCTACATGCAAGTTTCAATTTTTTTAATAAACTTTTCGTACAATTAATTTTCTTTTATGAAGCTAAACTTAGAGCTCACATTTTCTATTCTTTATGTGATATCATTTTATTGTTTATTTCCAGGAAGATTTTGTGAAACAGAGTAAAGGAATGGTGAGACTCAAACCAGGACGGGGCGATCCCACATTGTCTGTTTCCTGCAGCGATAAACTAGCTCGCTGGATCAGAGTCGGATTCCAAGGAGCCCTGCTCGCTACATTCTTGAACGAGCCCATTCGGATCCATTCCATAATCATCAGTGGCGACACTCCCTTTTCCATGACATCTTTCTACCGCTGTCTCGTGGACAGATCATTCGATGGTCACATGGCAGACTGGGATGTTGAAGCAATCAAAGGAAATGAAAGAGGAGACCTGCAACTTCCTGTTGTTATTCCTACGTTGGCTCAGTCTACTTTGCCTTTTCAACACTCAAGTGCTCCTGACAAGAATCCTTCCCCTTGCAGCATTGTTTGGTGTAAAGTAACCCAAAGGTATTATAATGTATTTTATCATTTCTTATCCTTTTCCCAATTTTTAATTTAAAAAGTAATAGATTTGTGGAAAGAAATGCAATCCACCAACCTATTTTGTCTGGCCAGTTGTCTTGATGCGAAAGCAGAAGCTTGTGTGCATGCAACGGCATCTGTTGAACCAGGGTCGAAGTTATCGTCGCAGGATTCGAACCAACGTTATCCGGTTCCAAATAACCTGACTTGATCCCTGCGGCCATAACACCGACGTTGTTGTTCTGCTACTTTATTTCTTACCTATTTGGCAGGGGCGTGCATCCTATAAAGGCAGATGCACGCCCTCATTAGACCTCAGAGTGAGCAGAGCTCCGAAGAAGTCACCCACAGAGGAGACGAAACGTCAGCTGAAAGTCTTCAAGAAGTATCAAGAAAGAATAAAAAGAAGCAAAAATATGGAACACGGTCAAAACCCGGAACCAAAAAATCAAGCATCTGAATCCGGCTGTGAAAGCCTAAAAACAAAAATAATTCATACTCTTAAAAATCCAGCAATAATATTACATTTCCCATTTTTACTGGTTACTCTTGCTCTTGCATTGTTTTTTAATTATTTTTTGTGTTGTTTCAGACAATCTGAAGTTGCCGTGGCTGGTAGAAAACTTGGAGCAACCAAGAAAAACCTCTCTCAGTCGTCTCTCCTCATCTCCAAGAGAAATTTCTTCAAGGAGTTCATGTCCACAATCAAAACCATAGAGAGAAATGGAACAAATATCAAATTGTCTTTGCCGAACGAGTTATCTTATAGGAATGCTAAGTTGTCTTCACACGAATATAACAAGCAGTGGCTGAAAACCAAAGAAGTTTTCTTTAAAGAATGGCCTGCTAAACCTGAAGCATTAGAGAATTTCAAGATTACATAAATTAAAACATTCTAAGTAAAATATATTCATAATCTAAGTTGGAAGTATATGACAAAATATTTATTAATCGTTTGTTTTTATGGAGTTGTATGTTATAATATTTTTTCCTTGACTTATAGGTTGGTATGAGGCTGGCCACTCATGCTGTAAAAACTTGGTCAACTTTATTAATGTCACCTCGGTTTCAGGGAAAAGCGGCAGGAGTAACTAAATAAAGTTTTGAGGTTTGCTTTATTGTGTATGTACACATTCAGCATGTGTTAGCGCGAACTTACATGACGTGCCTGATGAGGGCGTGCATTAAATATGAGCCTTGAATGTCAATGCATCTCTGTAACTTTTATACATATTACTTGCTTTGCTTTCTTCGGCTCATAAGCCTTGAATGCTCAGGGTCTCCTGCACCACAATCCTCCAGGACTCTCTGTCTTGCGCTGCTTCCCTCCATGGTCCCCTCACTCCCAGAACTTCGGCGTCGGCTTCAACGTTGTCTGCCCACCGCATCTTGGGACGTCCGAGTGGTCTAACACCTGAGGGGGCACCATCCAAGACAGTTCTGATGATCCTGGAGCTCTCTGCAAGTGCTACATGTCCGGCTCACTGGAGTCTTCTTGATTTCATTACCGACACTATGTTTGGATCTTGAAACACAGACAACAGCTCCGCGTTGGTCCAGATTCCCATTTATATCTATCTCAAGACGCACCTTTTCAAAAAGTCTTATCCGTGATCGGAGAGGGCCCTTGAGGTGTGACACACACAAAAACGGCGCTCTCTTATCATGTGTAATTTAAAACAAATAAGCCTGACATATATATATATATATATTAACCATTGGCAAAAGTGAACCAAGTTTTTACAGCCTCATACCAACCTTTTAGTCAACGATCGAAAGTTTCCTAAATTCAGGCATAGAAATCAGTTAAATATTTGTCGAAAGAGGGAATTTGAACTGGAAAGATGATGTACATCAGCTGATTGACATTTATACAACCAAAATTTTTATTTTAAGGGATAAATCACTTTGAAAACTTCAAAAGATTGGAGTTTGGTGCAACAGGCCTTTCAAATCAGTTTAAATAGAGCTTATTGAACGAATGGAAGAAATCTAGGATTTAAAAAAAAAAAAAGAGATGTTTACATGAAAACGCAGCGTCTTTTTGTCATTATTTTCTCACACAGCAAATTCATTTGACAAAAATCCTAGATCGCCACCTTTGGTTCTATGAGTTCTATCGACTTGTATCAAATGTGTGTATCAAAGAGATAGCCCTGTTCAAAAACAAGAACCAAAGTCATCTTTCACTGAGTTACGTTTATTCATACATACAAGCAGTGCTATTCACAAAAAATTTGATCCATAGTTGATTTACGGATCAACAATTTTTTGTATGAAAAATTCACTGTGGGCAGGGGATGAACCATGGCTTTGCTGTTTGAGAAAAACACCGTTATTATAAAGCAATTATGAAAGGACCTAAAGTAATTAAAGTGCATATTTATATAACAAATCAATTTTCTGATATGCACACACCATAGAACAGAGATGCCCATACAGTCGATCGCGACCGACCGGTCGGGTGCGGGAGGTTTTAAGGTCGATCGCCAAGGAAAGCTTCAATGTTAGCATCAAGATAACTTTATTTTTATATTGCACCAGTATTATTTTAATTTCTTTTTGTAATGTTAGAGATTAAGTTTAATATAGATTTATCATTTTGCACTCAATATAGTTTTACTTATGCAAATATTTTTCTTAACAAAGATTTATACCTACATTATGAATCATGAGATATTTGGTGGGCTTAACAGTTAAAATGTCGATCTCCCATTCATAATTTTTTGCTAGGTCGATCTCCTCAAGAAAAAGTATGGGTACCCCTGCTACAGAAGTATACAATAAACGCCGAATCGGATTTTGTACCAGATTTTTGTGTTATTTTTTCATAGGATTCTATTCTCCCAGCTCCTCCCAGTCTTCCAACTTTCCATCCCCTTTTAACAATAGTATGGGAACTGAGAAGCTGGCCGAGTCAGCAGTCAAATATACACCGAAACGGGAAATCATTTCTGACACCCTCGGTAGGGATTGAAACCTTGATCTCGGCATGGAATGCCAGCATTCTACCAACTGAGCCATTGACCGGAAATTGATACGAACTTGGTCGTCGCTGCTGTAACTGTAACTAGGGGTGGCCAGAGCCTCTGCAGAGCTGCCTCCATTTTTTCCTATCCTTACATACCTCTTTCAATTCATTCATATCCATGACGTTTTTCATGCATTTTCTTCTTTTACGCTCACTTTGTATATCCCATTCTTTCACAATTTCCTCAATCTGATCACTCCATACTTTTCTCGGTCGTCCCTTCCCTCTTTTTCCTTTCACACTTTCTTTGTAAGTATATATACTTTGTCAGTCTATCATTATTCATTCTTTCCACATGCCCAAACCATCTCATCACATTCTTTTGTTGTATTGGCTGCAATGCGCCAATTCTCAAGCAAGACCCAATTGCTGTAAGGGTGAGTTGACCTTTTGTAAAAAAAATAGATTTTACTACTACACAGTTAAAAAAAAATGATCGGATATTATGGTACACGAACCATTATAAGAAAATGTAGGTACATTATTCTCGACGTTTCGTTAGCGAGGTAGCTAACGTCTTCAGGAGACACCCTCTCTGCACAACGACTGAGGATGAACTGATTTTTTCTTCTATGCAATTGTCACAAATCACGGCATACCTTTGAGCGAAGGTAGTAATTATATGATTAGGATTGTCATGAATATTTAGGTACTTTTTTTTGTTTCCAGTCCACATCACTAGATGACATTATGTTATCCGTACATACGGAGCTGATAATATCATTGTATTTGACACAAATATTAGGTATTGGTTTAAAAAATGATGTGAGTGCTGGTTTCCAAATAGGTACCTACTGGACAATTAAAGCTGTCATCTCTGTTGAAGTTCGGATGCCTATAAAGTTCAATGGCCTCTCTCACCAGTCTAGGAATCAAGAACTTTTCTTTACTCAGAACCTTCGTTTGGTCAAATCTAAAGAAGTGCAGTGCCCTTGGAGGAGTGTTCTGATTTGTAGATTGCTGATTTATTTTGTTTTACTTGTCGCATGCGACCCATTCGAGGAGAACGCAGCAAGAAGTACCTAATACTATAATAGGGTAATTGCAGAGGTTGGGAAAACGGTTGAAAATAATATGGTTGTGTAGAGTACATTTCAAGGATCACAATCATATATTTTTTAAGTATTAAAAATAAATATATCATTGATAATTTTCAAAAATAAAATGCGGAGAATTTGAGCCCCGCCAAAACGCAGCTCGGCTTGCTTAGCGACGTTTGACGTCAAAATGACGTAAAATGTCGCTAGCAAACCGTCTACCTGGGCCTGTCGATACCTACACTCCGAAGATCTGAAGTTACATCGACGTCATATCCGCCTAAATAAAAAAAATACCTGTTTTACCGGAAATCGAAAATACTGTTATGTAAATAGTCGATTAATATAGGTGTACATCGTAGGTAGTGATAGTTATTATAGTATTCTGTCAAAAGTAGATTAATATAGGTGTACACCGTAGGTAGCAATAATCAAGAAATTAAATGATCCTTTTGTACTCTTGAAGTTGGTAGAATGCTCGCGAATGTGCTGGCCAAATTAGTCACTGGAGACTTCTGTCTGTGAAGTATATAAGGCGTAAAATTGAGTGCACTCAGCCAGTGAGATAGTTGCCTTTGATTTGAAGAGTGTAAGCGATACTAAACTGTGAAAATAAATTTGTGTAACCAAAAGTGTTAAAAATAAATAGAAATTGTAAAAATAAATTAAGTGCAAGTAAAGATCCTGAAAGAAGACCCGTATGTTTTAATTTAGAGACTTTTCGAACCCAAAAACACTACAATACCTACACGAATTTTACAGAGCTATAATTTTAAAACTAAGCCAGATATATTTTTTTTTAAAACACAGATGCTTTTTAAAAAATATAGTCTACTATTTTATGAAATAAAAAAAGTGAAATTACCTAGCTCGGTTGCGTTTTTAGAGTACAAACATTACCTACATGCGCCTTGTTCCAAGAAACAGCCAGCATGAGTAATTACTGTTTTTGTGTCGGGCTCCTTGGATGTAAGAGTAGATGGGTAGGTAGACATAACATCAGTATGTATGTGACTGCATATAAAAAATACACATCAATTCACATGCTAACAAGATGAAACTGTATACGGACAAACGATGCCGGACTACCATAAGAGCGGATGATTCGGTTTCAATAAAACAAAGCCGAATTCAAGGCATGCATCTTGACTGATATGTTGGTATGATTTCCTTGACTAATATGTAGGTTGGTATGAGGCTGACCTCCCATGGTATAATTTTTTTTTTTACTTTTGACCTTGCCGCATCCCCGTTTCAGGGAAGGGTGGCCATGGACTTTGAATAACACCGTGGCTTAAGAACCTGCGACAGTGGTTCGGCAAATGCACCAAGTGCGTGTTTTTCAAACTGCTGTCCGGTCGATAGCTCAGGTGGTAGAGTGCTAGCATTCCATACCGTGAGCTCGGGTTCGAATCCCCCCGAGGCGAGGGTGTCAGAAATGATTTACCGTTTCGGTGTTTATTTCAAAACCCAAAATAAAAATCCGGCAAGGTTTACTCAGCCTTCACAAAAAATGGGTACCAGCCCTCTAGGGAGCTGAGAAACCCCCACTTCAACTGAAAGTGGTTGGTGTGAGGCCGGCCCCTTTACCCGTAAATATAAACAGGTCCCGAATCGCCACATGCGAACCCGGGGATAACGCAGGCAAGAAGTTACACTATATGTGTAGCTTTCTTCTCTTCCTCTTTCTGCGATCCTCAGGGGGCTGAAGACTGAGGCAGCTTTTCGTAAAGGACTCAAAACCTACTTTTTCAAAGACTCTTACAAAGCGTCTTTGCAGTGACTCAATCACGAAAAGGCGCTATACAAATGCGTGTATTATTATTATTAGTTGCGTTGCGATAAACACATCTCGAACGCTTCAATTCGTCTCTCCAGTGCCTGCGTGAGTGGTGTCTTCGCCTTCTGGTGTATACTCTTTCGTAAATCCTCCGCTCGGCGAGTGATATCCACGTCGGGGCGCGGTCTGGCGCTCATTTCTGCGTTTAATTTGAATTTTAATTGAAAAATGGGACACGGGCCGAGCAAACAGACGCCCGGGCGCGTAAATCAGCCCCGGGCGCGGGATTTATAGCGTCGGCCGCTCGGGCTACCACCGACACGGGCCCGCGGCCACGGCGTCTAATGATGGCCAGCCGAAATGCGGAGCTACCGGCTTGTTAGCGCGCCTCCACCCCGCATAGGTGCTCGCCTACGTGCGCGGAGTGCCGGCCGCAAAGGCGATCGGTAACCGAGCAAAGTGCTTAGTGGAAAGTGACAAAATAGCAATGAGTGGTAAGTGCTTTGTGGTAAAAGGAAAGTGACAAATAGCTAGTGAGTTTTAAGGGAGCACTGAAACGGCATCTTTACAAATATCTCATTCTTAATTGGGAGGTCCCTTGAGGTGACACACACACACACAAACGGCGCGATTTTATCACGTAGAAAATAAAATACAGATGCTTCTAATCTAATCTAATCTAAGTTGCAAATATATGTTACATTGGGGATTCACATTACATGCATTCTCACAACCAGACACGTACAAGTTCACGCTTGCACATGCCGCATGTGAACTTACAACATAAAAACCAAAGCTCAAATGGACATACACCCTGCAACTCCGGCCGACCTTCCCTGAAATATGGGTGACATTGGCAAAGTAAACCATTTTCTACAGCATGAGTGGTGAGTCGCATAACAACCTATAAGTCAAGTACGTGAAAGGAAAATGACAAATAGCGAGAGGGCCGGCCTTACGCCAACCACTTCAGTTGAAGTGGGGGTTACCCAGCTCCCGAGGGGGCTGCTACTCATTTCTTGCTGAAACTGAATAAACCTTGCCGGTATTTTATTTTGGGGTTTGAAATACACACCGAAACGGGAAATCGTTTCTGACACCCTCGGTGAGATTCGAGATTCGAGCTCTCGGCATGAAATGCAAGCACTCTACTAACTGAGCTATCGACCGGACTATCCACTTGTTATTTACTACTTACCGAATGTCCTGGTCTGTAGCAACCAGCAGGCTTTGTATGAAGTGGCCTTAAGCCTCACAAAACGCATGACTTATATCCTCATCCGTCTTGAGGAACAGGATTTCTGATCACGCTGCAGCGCTTGGATGTACTTGCATTTATTGTTTGCTTTCGGTGGCGACTGCTTTGTTACTATCGATCACCAGTTTATTGATAATAAATTGAAAACATTTTTATGCCCCAAATGCACTTGAGGGCATTTCAGTACCCTTAGTACGAGTTGAAAAACTTGAGTAAACTTAAGTTTACGGAAATTATTAAAGAGGGATTTTCCCCAAAATCTGCCGTTTTTGTTTCTTACACTTTATGGTCTTAGCAAAAGAGTTACAATGATGAAGAAAATAGTGCGGTTTTTATTTATTTATAAATTCACGACACTTAGTGCCTTTTACAATACATACTAAAAATAGTGTTATAAATACAAGAGTAAGTAAAAAGTATAAAATGAAACAACAAATATATCAGAACTACAATTGAAAACTATCCGGGATAGTTATAGACTGTGTGTCATGATAAAATACATCCTAGATGGACAGGCTGGAGAATACCTCAGAGAACTGTGTCAGATGCAGCAAGCCACTAGCTCCAGGACTCTAAGGTCAGCTAATGTAGGCTCCGCAAGGCTGATCTTGCCCCTCAGGGCAACCTCAACCAACTTTGGTGATCGTGCCTTCTCGGTTTTGAGCCCAATGGCTTGGAACGAGCTACCGGTTGATGTGAGGAAAAAGCAGGACAGGGCAAGCTTCAGGAGGAAGCTGAAGACGCACCTGTTTCTAAGGTCATACCCGGAATAAAGGGCCCTTGTGACTAAATTTTAGTGTAAACGGCGTTTAAAAAAAAAAAAAAACAATTATTATTATCAAGTTCAAACAAACAAAAACGGCAGATTTTGGGGAAAATCCTATGGGAAAATCCCTCTTTAATCTATAAGTAATCTATAATCTAAATTGCAAGGATATATTCATTTAAGGCTCTCAAATGTATGCCCACAAACAAACACGTGTAGTCCGCGCTTACAAATGCTGAATGGGTACTTACAAATAAAATCCAAACCTCAAATGAACATAAGCCCTACAACTTTTGCCGACCTTCCCTGACACAGCGGTGACATTGACAAAGTGAACCATTTTTTACAGTATGGGGCGTCAGCCTCATACCAACATATAAGTCAACGAAATATGAAGTACGTTTTTAATAATGTAATAATAGTATTTTTAATAATTTTTGTAATAGTTTCTTGAAACGTAAGTATAAAAAATAGCGTTTTTTTTTGCGGTCCACAAAGTTTGCTTGCAAAATAAGCAATTAGCTTTTGAGGTGTAATTTACACATACTCAGCGCTCACTAAATAAATCATCCAGATTTTTGTTCTTCTGTATAAATGACGTCACGTTCACCCTGGTAATATTGTTAGGCCCATCGATAGCGTGCGGGGTGCGTTTCTTTGTTTGTCTCTCCCCCTCTATGGATACAGGAGGTCCCGCGAGACGCCCCCCGCGCAGACCCAGCTGAAAAACATCCAATTACACCGACTTCAGCCGGAAAATTCAATTACGAAAATACATGCGAGGAAAGATATTGCACAGAGAATCTGCGAGATGTCTCTTTCCCTGCTTTATTTTTTTTTTTTTATTTTACTTTTTTTATTTTACTTTATTAGGAGAAAAAACAGATACAGACACAGTTGCAATAAACAAAAAAGTGGATACATATAATTTAAAATGCCTACATCCTTAAAAATTTCCCACATATATATTATAAATTTAATGTAGCTGACATAAAAATATAAAAGAAGTAGAGGAAGTCAAAATTCAAAAGTAATAAAATTAGTAAAAGAAACAAAAATAACAAGGAGAAACAAGAAGAGTAAACAAAGAAAAACATAAGAATGTAAAAGTTAAAGAAGAAAAAAGAGAAGAATAAAAAAGAAGAACAAAAAGCCCAATCAGCACCTATAAACTGGGTGTAAAAGACATTTTATATATAGTTTTCATCAAGTCCCCCCTAAAGGAGTATTTCCCCTTATTAAACAAATCTAAATCATTAAAATATTTATTAAAATCACTGCACATTCTATGAATAGGAGCTCTTTGACCTGCATTTGTTCGACATTTTGACAGAAAAAATAATTGTGAAGAACGAGATGCGCATCTTGGTATACGAAACTTAATTTGACATAGAAGACCAGGGCAATCCGTTTCCGATAGACAGATGCTTTCTAAAAAAAGAAACGAATCTCCGAGTATTTCCCTCGATCGCGTGAATTGAAAAATGTATGGAAGATAGACAGGAAAAGATAGGAAAATAGACCGGTCCGTTGTTCGGTGGTAACACTTTGGACTCTGAATGGAAGGCTGTGGGTTCGCATCCCGGCGGAGCAAAAAAAATACCTTTTATATTTTCAAATTTGCTCTGCGCTGGGTTGAAAAATTCATAATCCTTTACCAATGACCGGTCACCAAAGGTCCATCCAGCCTTACAGCAACTGGGTCTTGCTTGAGAATTGGCGCTTTGTAGCGACGACGACTAAGCCCTTAAAAAAGTTCGATAGCTCAATTGGTAGAATGTTTGCATTCAATGCCGAGAGCAAGGGTTCGATGTTTCGATCTCAAGATTTACTCAGCCTTCAAAATAAATGAGAACCAGTCCCCCCGGGAGCTGGGAAACCCTCACTTCAATGAAAGTGGTTGGTGTGAGGCCGGCCCCCTTACCCGTAAAAATAAATAGGTCCCGAATCGCCACGTGCGACCCCTTCCGGGATAACGCGGCAAGAAGTTACACTATATGTGTAGCTTAGGTTCGTTTTTTTTTATCTGAGATAGGAATTATCCATGTCATGTATCTTTGACTTATAGGTTGGTATAGGCTGACCACCCATACTGTATAAAATGGTTCACTTTGCCAATGTCACCCCTGTTTCAGGGAAGGTCGGCAAGAGTTGCAGGGCTTATGTTCATTTGAGATTAGGTTTTTATGTTGTAATTCCACGTGCAGTATGTGTAAGCGCAAACTTATAAATGTCTGCTTGTGGTAATGCATTTAATATGAATCTCAAATGTAATATACCTTTGTAACTTAGATTAGATTAGATTAGATCTGAGATAGGGATTATCCAAGTCATGTATTGATTCCTTGTCGATATGGATTGAGCGTTTGGTGTTTGCTGCAGGCATACACCTCGAGGCGAGCCTTGAATACTGAGCGCGTCCTGTTTGAGATATTCGGGGATTACGCGAGTGATCTGCCCCGAATCAGCTTAGCAACCGTAGGCTGAGCTTAATGTAATATATTCCAACAAATTCAATTACTCAGAGCGGCCCAACGAACCATGAGAAGGTCTGCTAGCGGAGTACCCTTGCGAGATACGATATTATTGGGATTCCTTGACTTATAAGTTGCTATGCCGCTGACCACCCATACTGTAAAAAATGTTTCACTTTGCCAAAGTCACCCCTGTTTGAAGAAACGTCACCGAAAGTTGCAGGGCTTATGCTGATTTGAGGTTTGGTTTTAATTTGTAGGTACGCATTCTGCATTTGTAAGCGCGAACTACACGCGTCTGTTTATGGGCATGCATTTGATATGACTTTTGAATCTTTGCAATTTAGATTATAGATTATTTATACCATTAATGTAAAAGTTTAATTGATCGTCCATGAAGCCATGCCAGGAGCAGGGAAGTGGATGGAGAGTGTGAATTTTTTCCTCTGACGTGTTTATTTTAAAAATGTTATTTGTTGTGTATGTTCCTGAACTTATAGGTTGGAATGCGGCTGACCACCTATGCTGTAAAAAATTGTTCACTTTGGCAATGTCACCCCTGCTTCAGGGAAGGTCGGCAAGAGTTGTAGGGTGCATGTTCATTTGAGATTTGGGTTTTTATGTTGTAGGTTCACATGTGGCATGTGCAAGCGCGAAATTATACGTGTCTGCTTGTTATAATACTGTTACGAAATTAGGGTTCAATTGTCTTCAAATTAAAAATACACAGGTCTTCTTCAATAGTTATTTATTTTACACTGTTACAAAATTTATTTTCACACTACTTTCTCGATTATTCCATTGGTTTCGGTTCACTGATCAGATGGCTTCGATGTGTTTGTTAGTCGCTATGATACTGGCCCGCTCTGCAGGCCATTTGCACCTTTATACTCTTCAGAGCAGTATGATCCAGAACTAAAGTCGCCAGACGGTTCCAGAGTAATTATTACTTCTCGATGTTTCACGCACTACCTAGACACAACCAAAATCCTACCTACCAATGCAATACAGTATTCCTATAATTATAACAAATACCTACTTAGCCTAGAGAATTCTACACTTATACATAATTATCGATCTTACCTACCAATACTTTTGAGGATTCTTATAACTATAACTATCCATACTTATTTCAATATTTATATTTACATAACACTATAACTACCCATACTTATTTCAATATTTATGTTTACATAACACTACCCCCCACCTAGACTGTTTCGTCCCGGAACAGTCTTGACTCTGTGTAGGTAGGGGCATGCTGATCCACGTCGACACCCTGTGGTCAGGAAGAAGTGGCAGTCCACGGATTTCTCCCCACTGGCTCTCGGCTGCGCTTGCTCGCAGCACACCATGACGCTGATGCCGACTCCCGAGAACACTGCTTCAATCATACTCCGGATTATCCGCCAGTCTCGATTAGCGCGGCCGCCACCCATCTTCGGTATTGCCAGACGCGCCTGCTGATCCTCCAACATGTAGTCACGCAGCTCAACAAGGCCGTCCCACAATGCCTTGTAGTCCTCTTCCAGGTTGCTGGAATCCGGGACAACCAGGCAGTATGCTTGTTGACACCCCTTCGGTAGTCTCAGAGCTCTTCCTTGCGGGCTGCTCGAGGGTTGCGGTTCTCCGAATTTGTATCGGAAGACCCGTGCAATTCCTCTAGACATATCTAGATCTTCCGGTACACTGCATGCCAGTGTGTGGTCCCCAGTGACCTCAAATAAGTCCTTGTGGACTTCTGTGGTCACCCCATGGCGAATCTTCTGTCCCTCTTGCACCTTGCTCCAGAACGTCTCAAACAGGGGCGCTTCTTTGGATGCGACGCATTTTTGTACTCTCTGGGCGGGCTGGTCATTGTTTGACCACTTTGCTCTTTGAGTTGGCCGGTGGTTATCCTTCATTCGAGCTCCCGCCTCCTTGGTGTTGCTGATCTTGGACTCCAGGTTGGCGATGGTGTCCTTCGTCCTGGGCCCCTGCCCAGCTTCCAGCTGCTGGAGCTTAGTCTTAAGCCCCTTGTTCTGTCTCTCCAGGCTCAGCACAGTCTCGTGCAACTCGTCCCTCTCGGCCTCCGCTGTTCGCCGGACCCTTTCACTGCTGGCCAAGTTCTTCGTCAGCTGCCTGTTCTCCGTTTCCATGACTTTGACCTTTCTCTCGGCATCCTGGAGCTGTTTCCTCAGCCGTTTGTTCATCTCCATGGTGGTCTCTACATCCTTGCGGTCGTCTTCCAATTTCTCCGGTCCTTGAGACTTTGGGCACCTCGCGCTCAGGTGTCCTTGCTGGCCATACGTCCAGCAGTGCGCCTTCTGTCTCGTTGGCTCAAGTTGCTGCAGCACTTTTTCTATTATTTCCTCGGTTGTAGGTAGTTTGACCTCCTCTGCCTTGATTGCACAAACCCTGGCGTGGCCCCTGATGGACTGTTTGACAGCCTCAAATTCGAGAGCTCGGCTTAGCGCCTCGTTCAACGTCTTCGGAAGAGCCAGCTTCACTGCTTGCTGCGTCTCCCATTCTCTCAATCCGTTCAGAAACTTGTCCACTGCCAAGCTCTCGCAGATGTCATCAGGGAATGTCGGGTAAGCGTCTCGTACTAGGCGGGCGATGTCCATTTCAAACTCCTGGAGGCTCTCGTTGGGCTTCTGCACCCTTGTGTTCAGCTGTGACTTGTACAGCTGCCCCAGGCACTTGTGGCCATAGCGCATATCCAAGCGCTGCTTCAGCTGCCCAAAGTCACCACGGTTGTCCAAGGGTATGGCCTGCAGAACCCTGAGAGCGTCTCCTCGGAGCGACAGGCTGAGAACCGAAGCCTTCTTCTGCTGGCTCCAGGCTCCCATCATGGCAGCCGTCTCAAAGAGGGTCAAATACTCCTCCCACGACGTCTTCCCGTCGAAGGTCGGAAGGTTGTGCTTCGCCAGCGAAAGGTCGTCATCCCCTCTAGTGACCCTGGCTGGAGTTGAGCATCCCTGGTCGGTCTCGTCGTGAAGGCCGCCTTTGGGGGAGATTCTGGTGGACTCCATCTGGCACTTGTCAGCCAGCTCGGCACGCAGACGGTCCTCCAGGCTTGCCACACGGGCCTCAATCTCTGACATTGCTCGCGAGCTTTCTGCCACTTTCTTCTCCAGCACGGTCAGGTTGCTGGTCATCTTCTCCTCCAGCCCAGTCATCTTCTCCTCTAGCCCGGTCAGGTTGCTGGTCATCTTCTCCTCCATGGTTGCCAGGTCCTCCTTCATAGTCTTGGCGTTGTCAGCCATCTTCTCCTCCAGGGTCTTGGCGTTGTCAGCCATCTCCACTTTCAGGGTCTTGGCGTTGTCAGCCATCTCCCCTTTCAGCTTTTCCTCCATGGAAGTGAAGTTTCCGGTGATGCTGAGGTTTAGCTCGTCCAAGGCGCGGTCCCCTCCAGACGCCATGACAAAATATGCCGGGTCTTCGCCTGACTGTTCTAAGGCCTCCATGAGGCGTGCCTGTAAGGCCGCCTTCCCTCCTGAGGTCTCCAGGTCCCTCTCCAGAAGCTCATTTTTAAGCTCAGTGACTTTGAGGTCCTTGATGTTCACTTTGGTTGCCATTTTTTTTTCAAAATTTACGTCAAAACAAAAATATTTTCAAATTTATTTAATACAAGTTTTGAGTTTTATATATATAGCTGTTTTGAATACGTACTTTAGCAAAAATAATAATTTGTCTGATTACACTGATTGGTAGGTAGGTACTGTCTTTTAATATTTATTTTTAATTCACCAATATTTTTAACATAATAATGTCTGATAGTACATAATTATTTATTTCGTCTCAAGTCTTTTCAAACACACAGGTAGGTACTTAATGTACATTCACACACTTGTAAACAAAGGATAGTTATTCAAAAACTTTTTCTCGATGAATCTGGAACGTTCTTTTGTAATATTTTTTCAAGATTTTTTTTTTTTTTTTTTTTTTTTTTTTAATCACACACAATAATAAAAAACTATGGTCCAATTTGATGACTTTCTCAATGCGGTAAAATAGTCATTATGTTATGTCCAGAATTATGTCCAGAATTATGTTCCATATGATGTTCCAGAATTTATAAGCAACTTGCTTTTGCGTCTTTTCTTTTAACAAAAATTTATTTAAACACTTGTTTTTACAAAAGTCAGTTCACACAAAGTTCAATTTGAATAAAGTTCATTTTAACACTATTTAATTTATTTTATTTATTTTTAGACAGAAGATCTTAATTTTCCTTGACAATTCCGCACCTGACGCCAATTGTTACGAAATTAGGGTTCAATTGTCTTCAAATTAAAAATACACAGGTCTTCTTCAATAGTTATTTATTTTACACTGTTACAAAATTTATTTTCACACTACTTTCTCGATTATTCCATTGGTTTCGGTTCACTGATCAGATGGCTTCGATGTGTTTGTTAGTCGCTATGATACTGGCCCGCTCTGCAGGCCATTCGCACCTTTATACTCTTCAGAGCAGTATGATCCAGAACTAAAGTCGCCAGACGGTTCCAGAGTAATTATTACTTCTCGATGTTTCACGCACTACCTAGACACAACCAAAATCCTACCTACCAATGCAATACAGTATTCCTATAATTATAACAAATACCTACTTAGCCTAGAGAATTCTACACTTATACATAATTATCGATCTTACCTACCAATACTTTTGAGGATTCTTATAACTATAACTATCCATACTTATTTCAATATTTATATTTACATAACACTATAACTACCCATACTTATTTCAATATTTATATTTACATAACAATACATATAATGTGAATTCCCAATGTTACATATCTGTGCTACTTAGATTAGATTAGATTATTTTTCAGTGATAATTGTAAAGAGTTTCAGTGTTTATGTTCATTTTATGTGTAGGTTTTTCAAACTAGTAGCCAACTGCGTTGGAAAGGTAGACTGAAGCTGAATAGACTTCAGTCTGTTCTTAATGCGGCGGCAACACTAATCCATAACGCTTCAATTTTTTTTCCGCATTAGGCCACACCTGCAGACTATTCACTGGATGAGGATACCTGAGAGGGTCCGGTACAAGATCAGCTTGCTGGTCTCCAAGACCCTGCATGGAACCGCATCGCAGTATCTAAGGGACCTCATAGCTCCAGCGACTGCAAACTATAGGACGGCAACACTACGGTCAGCCGCATCGTGCAGCAGGAGTCTGGAGTTTCATACAAGAGAAAAGAAGACCGTTTTTGGAGAGCGAGCTTTCAAGTTGGCTGCTCTAACTGCATGGAACGGCCTTCCAGATGACCTGCGTGAGATGGATTAGGAAAATATGCTTAGGAAAGCACTTAAAACTCAAACCTTCGTATGAACGATCACTTTTGGGATGATCTAATGATCTAGAATCATGAAAAGATGCTGTACAAATTCTGAATTTTAATTTTTAATTTTAGACTCGCCACCATATTTCGTGACCAATTTTACCGCGCTGTCATGGATAGTGGCGTCACGATAAATGTATAGCGGATAAAACGGCAAGAGTAGTTAGAGCAAGACCGGTCCGTAGCTCAGTGGTAACACTGCGGACTCTGAATGGGAAGGTTGTGGGTTTGAATCCCGGCGGAGCACAAAAAATATACCATTTACTGTAATTGTAACTGTTACTCTGTCGCCATTCCGCTAGGGGTGGCCAGAGCCTCTGCAGAGCTGCCTCCATTTTTTCCTATCCTTACATACCTCTTTCAATTCATTCATATCCATCACCTTTTTCATGCATTTTCTTCTTTTACACTCACTTTATATTTTCAAATTTGCTCTTCGCTGGGTTGAAAAATTCATAAACCTTTACCAATGACCGGTCACCAAAGACCCATCCAGCCTTACAGCAACTGGGTCTTGTTTGAGTATTGGCGCTTTGTAGCGACGACCAAGCTCGTACACCTCTGCGGCACTACAACAAGTGTCTTAGACCCCTAGAGTCTCTAGAATCTATGGAGTCTCCCGCACAGGATTTCTTAAAAAAAAAAACTTATGTCATTACTTTCTAATTTCAGCTTTTCGACACAAGGAAAAATATAGCTTAGGTAAACAATAGATATAAAAGAGACACAGAGCCTTGAAAATACAATCAGTGCCCTTGAGATGTGGGGGTAGCATCGCGTCGGATACTAAAAATCTCCTGGTTGGATCGAGTCACAAATGCTGAGGATCTTTTCCGTATAAAATCAGAGGTGAACTCCTGATGTCCATCGTAAGGCCAAAATGGTTTATTTTGGATTGATCATGAGAAACATTGGCTTCAAAATCTCATTATATAGGTAAGAATTGTGGAATGATGGACTCCAGGTCGAAGGAGAACATCCTGGTTGAAGAACCAGAGACAATTAATTAATTTATTTATTTAACAAATATATACATGGCTGACAGTAAGACACCAAAACGTCACAATACATATAACTTGGCAGACATACGAGAACAATATATTATATACAGATCCACAGATACATTATTCTACGCATCCCTACGTCGTTTTAATAAACATACAGACTCAGATAGTAAGCGATCCAAACCAGTTGTAAATATATCCAGGTGTGGGGCTGAGGAGGCCAGAGTATTGAGCTGCGACAGCGCACGCTCTACCCAAGACTGACGGAGAACATTGGTTCGGCAGGCGGGAATCATGAAAAGATCATGACTTCTTGCTCTATTATAATTGGCCTAGCAGAAACACAAGATTCCAATTTTATTAAGTGCCTCAGTATCAAAGATACGCTTTGCAATGATGATTGACAATATTATCTGACGAGCACAAGAGAAATAATGTAAAAAAATTGTACCAGTAGTTCAGAAGGTTAGAGAACGGAAAGATAACCATGTAATCAATTATGTAGTCCAGTTTATAGCTCAGTTGGTTAGTGTGGTTGCATTTCATGCCGAGAGTTCGGGTTCGAACCCCATTGAGAGTGTCAGCAATGATTTCCCGTTTCGGTGTTTATTTCAAATTCAAAATAAAATATCGGCAAGGTTCAGCCTTCACACGGCATGAGAGCATGGTAACCCCCACTTCACGCGAATTGGTTGGAGCAATGCCGGTTTAAATACTTACCTGTGAAAACAAATACGTTCCACGATAAATAACAATTAAACGCCGTGGCCATAGTCGGTGCTATGGCCACGGTGGTCAAGACGCTAGCGTGTTTGGTTCAGATAACGTTGGTTCGAGCCACGGCTGGCCCCTTTGACCATAACATTGACCCTGGTTCAGATGTCGTAGCATGCACACAAGCTTCTGCTTTCGCATGAAGACAACTGGCCAGGCAAAATAGGTTGGTGAATTGCATTCCTCTTCACAATTTTTTTTTTTTTAAATGCGACCTTTTCGAGAACAACGTGGTACGCAGTTTCAGCTTTGTTACACTTACAACAACGTTAAGCCTACGTCAACGTCAACGACGTTAGCCATGTTGAAAGCACCGGTTCCCATAGATCACCGAAGTTAAGCAACATTGGGCGTGGTCAGTACTTGGATGGGTGTGCGCTCAGGTACACCGCGTGTCGTTGGCATCTCGGACCGGTCCGTAGTCCGTTGTGGCAACACTTCGGACTCGTAAATATTTGGAGGGTTGTGGATTCGGATCCCGGCGGAGCACACAAAAATACCATTAATATTTCGAATGTGCTCTTCGCTGGGTTGAAGAATTCATAAGCCTTTACCAATGACCGGTCACCAAGGGTCCATCCAGCCTTACAGCAACTGGGTCTTGCTTGAGTATTGGCGCTTTGTAGCGACGACCAAGCTCGTACACCTCTGCGGCACTACAACAAGTGTCATAGACCCCTAGAGTCTTCAGAATCTAGGGAGTCTCCCGCACAGGATTTTCTTAAAAAAAAAAAAAAAAAAAAAACAGTCACTAGTCTCTCTAGTGTGTGTTTTACATCATTTTCTTTAATTTTCCTGTTAACGCGATCGTCGAGTATTGACGCTGTGCTTTGTACTTGAGGTAGCTAAAGTATTAGTGCATATTATAGAAGCCTTTGATGGGTGTATATCCCGAGCCCGAAATACGCCATTTCCATTGCAAATCATTTTTATCTGGCGGCGATGGTATTTTGTATAACTGTGTGTATACACGTCCGCGCACACTAACTCACAGCGGACTTGGGTAGTATACAATGGTAGACAATGCCCAGAATACAGGGTGACTCAAAACTCACTCGCTATACAAGAAGATGGTCTATGATCTATAATCTTAGTTGCAAAGATAACATTCAAAACTCATATCAAATGCATGCCCATTTTCCATCACAAGTAATAATTCGATTTAAAATTCCTTCATTATTGTGCCGGTTGAGTAATGTAACGCAGCAGTCGACGCGCGTTTGTTGATTTGCTTCACCCAATTTGTGAGGTAACTTCTTTTCAAGCTTTTTTACCTTTCCAATTAGCTTCAAGTGGATTAAAATAGTTTTATCACTAATTTTGCACAACCTACAACTTACTCGGACGTGGTTTGCGATGGATCCGCTTCCATAATAGCCTTCAATTCCTCATTATCAACTTTGGTATCCGGCAGTCCACGAGGCTTGTTCTGCAGGCCGAAATTTCCATAACGAAAACGTTGGAACCAAAAACGCACTGTGTTTTGTTTTGCGACACCGTTGCCATACACATCATTAATCATTCGAGCCGTTTCTGCAGCACTGGTGCCACGGTGGGACTCATACTCGTAAATAACGCGATATGTCAAGTTTTCCATTTTGTAAAATGAGCGACGCAAAGAAAAACAAAATTAGGGAACGAATAAATGTGTTACAATTATTTTCAAAACACAAATACATGAGTAAATAGCTGTAAAAATTTGAATTTGGAATTCTTAACCAAAGAGGAGATATTTGAGATCAAAGTGGCCAGTATGGCAAAACGCCAATTTCATATGTAAGGACCTAATATGAATCTTCTTCTTCTTCTTCCTCAGCCTTTCTCAATCCCCTCCTGGACGAAGGCCTTCTCCAATCCTCTCGGCTGCTGTGTTCAGCCATCATCTGCCTGTAGGCCTTTTGAAGTCGCCAGCAGTAGCGAAGGTTGCCATACAAGCCGATTCCCATCGGTTTGAATTTGAAATTCTTAACCAAAGAGGAGATATTTGAGATCAAAGTGGCCAGTACGGCAAAACGCCAATTTCATATGTTAAGACCTAATATTTTGTATGAAGACCTGTCGATCCAAGATGGCCCCAAGTGAACAGCTGATTAGTCTTCATACAAATATTACCAATATTCGGTAGATAGATTACCATGGACTTCCAGCCCAGGCAAAATAGGTTGAAATTTTCATTCTGCTTTACAAATCAATTTTATAAAAGAGACTTAATTCAATGCTTGAGTGTATGGAGTCTTCTGGCGCATGCTGTGGCCGTGGGTAGGCGCCCGTATTTGCATATCTAACGAGCCGCCCCGCGCCCAATCACAACTACAAACGCCCTCCTAATCGCATTACCTGCCTCCAAGAGCAATCAGCCCGTCGCTCTCTTCCGGACTCGAACCGACGACCTCTCTCTCAAAATCAAACTGAGCCTGTACAAAGCACACTCTTCTTCTTCTTCCTGTAACAATTGGCGATCTTCTCTTCTTCGTGTCAGCTTCACACCGTATTGGCCCAGTAACGAGCAATGTCTACAGCTCTTTGGTTTCCCGCAAAGAGATCATCCATCGAGCAGCTTGTCGGACAGGAGGGACAACACCGCAGATGCTCCATTGCTTGCTGAGCTCCACACTCACATAGTGTAGAGTCCTCCCGTCCCAGAAACCCCCAGGTCAACATGTTGGCCCGGGCTCTTCCAACATTGGTCCTCAATCTGTTCATAGATTTCCACACGGGCCACTCGAGGTTTTTTCCTGGAGGTAGGCTCTCTGCAGGCTGCACAAAGCTCTCCGGGCATTCCTCTTTCCACATTTGCAATCTCTCCGTCACTGCATCCGAAGACAAGGGCTGCACGGAACTAAGGAAGCTGTGTCTCGACTTCAGGCGCTGCTGTGATGAAATGTCACTTCCGTAAATGCAGTGCTGTGTGCACGTTAGAGCCTTCTGCCTCTCGACTCTCGAAGCCACCTTGCGTCTGATGTGGGGTGGGGCTATGCCTGCAAGAGGATATAACTTCCCCGTGGCGATCAATAACAATTGGCGATCATAATAGCGATTTGCATCTTCGATCTGTACCAGTAGCGAAGGGTGCCATGCAAGCCGATTCCCATCGGTATCCCGTTTAAAATGAGGCAAAAATGATAATAAAGTAGACTGCATGGTTTCAATGGGGAAAAAATACGTATTATTTCTTTGGTTTTAAATGTATTTTTTTATATCATTAATTGATGAGGCATTCACTTTGTAACCTTTCATTTTTAAAAAATTAAAATTAAAAATAAAATAAACAAATTGTATTAGGTTACGGGTGAGTAAAATTTAATAATGTACGCTTTGCGCCTATATTTTTTAACTACCTTGTTACATCATTTTAAAAGGGAAGCCTATGGGAACCGGCTTGTATGGCACGCTTTGCCACTGATCTGTACTGTACTGTATCCTGCCGCCATTCCACTAGGGGTGGCCTGTACCTTCGCAGATGCGCCTCCACTTTTTCTGTCCCTACAAACCACTTTCATTTCCTCAATATTCATCAACTTCTTTATACAATTTTCCAATGTCCCCCCTGTTTCAGGGAAGGTCGGCAAAAGTTGCAGGGTGTATGTTCATTTTAAGCTTGGATTTTAATTTATAAGTACGCATTCAGCATTTGTAAGCGCAACCTTACACGTGTCTGTTTGTGGGCATGCATTTGATATGAGCTCTGAATGCTATAATCTTTGCAACTTAGATTATAAATTTTAGACACGACAAAGCTACTTAGAAGAAATGTCATAGACCTTAAAAAAAAATTAAATCTGGGGAGTCTGCCAAACAGGATTCTCAAAAATAAACTTAAAACGACATAAGTAAACGTTTTAGTTCTAAATAAAGGGCTTATTTTCATTTGAAATTTGAGTTTGTGCGTATGCAGCATGTGTAAGAGCGACCTTATACGTGTCTGCTTGTGGTCATGCAATAATTATGAATCTTAAATATTAATATCTCTAAGCAACTTTGATTATCGATTCTTAGATATACCTACGTACCTACATAATTTTGCATACATATAGTGAGCGAATACAATCGAAACAAAACACAATAAACAGATCATGGATACAAAGCTTTTCATGCAGTTATTCATTTTTATAGACTTCTTTTATAAATAATAATCTATCAAAATGTTTCACTCATGCGCAATAGGCTATAATGATTAAATCCAAGATAAGATACGAATCACGACCTATTTATGCCGCAGGTGTTCCATCCCTCTTCAAAAAGATCACCTGCAAATTTACCGTACCAGGGCTGGAAGTTTCATCACCACGATAATTCTTACCTACCGAATATCAGTAATATTTGTATGAAGACCTGTCAATCCAAGATGACCGCAAGTGTACAGCTGATTAGTCTTCATACAAATATTACCGATATTCGGTAGGTAAGAATTACCGTAGTGATGAGACTTCCACGCCTGGTCCGGTCGATAGCTCAGTTAGTAGAGTGCTTCCATTCCATGCCGAGAGCCCAGGATTAGAATCTCACCGAGTGTGTCAGAAATGGTTTCCCGTTTCGGTGTTTATTTCAAACCCCAAAAAGAAATACCGACAAGGCTTACTCAGCTTTCACAAAAAATGAGTATCAGCCACCTCGGAAGCTGGGAAACCTCCACTACAACTGATTTGGATGGCGTACCTGTAAACATTTACCTGTGGCTTACCTGTAAAAATAAATAGGTTCACATGTGACCCCTTCGGGGAAAACGCGACAAGAAGTTGCACTATATGTGTAGCTTTCAGTTGCAAAGGGTGCCATACAACTCGATTCCCATCGGCTATCCTTTTAAAATGAGGCAACTTAGTAGTTAAAAAATATAGCCACAAAGTAAAAAAAAATACATTTAAAACCAAAGAAACAATACGTATTTTTTCCCCATTGAAACCATGCAGTCTACTTTATTATCATTTTTGCTTCATTTTAAAAGGGAAACCGATGGGAATCGAGTTGCATGGCACCCTTCGCCACTTAGCTTAGTAGAGTTTTTAGTAGCGGGAATCGAGATTAAATAAAATCCAACAAACAACATTAACTTTAGTAAAAATAATTAATTTTCTAGATTATATCAAGGTTGTTACATAACAATCGCAATTATTTTGATAGGCATTTTCTAAGCAAAACGTTTTTTTTAACGTTGTATTGAAATTTGAAACTACATACTGTTATTTTTTTCGTAGAGTGAATATTAAATTTGCAATGTGTGTGAAAGAAATGTGCGAAACTGATATTTAGATTTTCTCTAAGATGTCATCCGAAAAGTGTTTACTTATACTATCAATCCTCCTTTATTGCGAGTTGGACGAAATTTTTTACGTGTATCTAATTTGTGATTTCATCTTTTTGTGTATTTATCTGTGTGGAAAACTAATGAACATACACCGAATGAAAGAGGTTCCCGTGGATGCTGTAAAAAATTGTGTATAACTCGTGTAAATAATCCAAGAAGGGCATTGTTCAAAATGATCTTGAAACAAGACTTAAATGTGAAAAAATTAGGGATATGGTGCCGTGGTCTATCGGAGCTGGAGTTTCCATACATCTTACATCTTCGATGGACTTCTTCAGTGTGATGATATTGTGATCAATGCGGAAGAAGCTGTTATCAAAATGAAGATTGTACTCGGAAAATAAGAATAACAATCAAGGCACTTTACATAGGAGTTATATGGGAAAGCAGAGACATACGAGTATATGAACTACGATGTATAAACCACGATATACGAATTAATATAGAAGTCATAATATAAGGAGAGCCTGTATGAAGAAGGTTATGACTCTGGAGGAAATGAAAGAAGTGTGTAAAGACTGAAAGAAATGGCGGTTGATCTGTGATGTTGGCAGCTACGGTTTTTAAAATTAGAATTTGTTTTCTGTTACTTTTTATGTCCATACATGTTATAATTTGTTGATATTAGAAATGTAATTTGTTGTGTATGTTCCTTGACTTATAGGTTGGTATGCGGCTGATCACTCATGCTGTAGAAAATGGTTCACTTTGCCAATGTCACCCCTGTTTCAGGGAAGGTCGGCAGGAGTTGCAGGGTGTATGTTCATATGAGATTCGGGTTTTTATATTGCAGAACCACATGCGGTATGTTTAGCGCGAACTTATACGTGGCTGTTTGTGAAAATGCATATAATGTGAATCTCTAATGTTACATATATTTTGCAACTTAGATTATATTAGATGTATGTTCATGTAAAAGAGCTAAATTCAGAAATGTATTTTTTTTAACGACGCTACACCCCGACTTGAGTCTTGGCCTCCTTCAACTCCGCATGTGTCTGCTTATTACCCTTATGACAAACCTTAAATTTGAATCAAATGTTTATATTTTCCGTCCTTTGATTAGAGATTATGGATGAATAATTTGCTATGCAAAACTACAGAAAATGTAGAGAGTTGACGTGGTTTTGTAAGAAGACTTATTTTCGGTCTGGAAAACATTCGAGACTGGACGTGATTGTGAAGGAACTGTTCAGAGATTTGCATGTACCATGGCAAAAGAGCCTACTCTCAGTTGATAGTGAACGTAAAAACCCATTAAAAAAAAAGAAGAAAAAGATTTTTTTAATTTCGCGGTTAATTTAATTTCAATTAAATGTTTTTCATTGACTCGTTAAAATTACACTTAGTACCTATTTGGTTTATGTAAATTGTACAAGTAACGGTATAAAGAAATAGTGAAGAATACTTTAATTTTCCTGAAAGATGGCATCTGCAAAATTTTTACTTTCTATGGCAATTGTCCTAGTGCTTTTTGCCTCGGTTGAACCATTGTAAGTATAAAAACTATTTACTTACATGTGTAAAAACATAATGAATACATATGTATCTAACCTCCGATAATCTGTAATCAAAGTTGCACAAATATATCAATATTTATAATTGTTGTATAATGTACTTATTCTTATAAAATAAGACCCTTTTTGGAATGATTATCATCCTTGTTTCTTGTCCTCACTCCTTGTCCTTGTTCCTTGTGTTTGTTTCTTGTTCTTGTTCCTTATTCTTGTTTCATGTTCTTGTTCCTTTTCCTAGTTCCTTCAATAATGTGTTGGTATGAGACTGGCCCCCACCCTGTCACGTATAATAATTTATAAATCTAAGTTGCAAAAATATTTTGACATTAAAGACTTTTATTTAGTGCATTCAATCATAAAATAAGCAACTTAATTCAATTATGTACAATAAATATTAGCATCACTGCTCGAAGATGCCTTTTAGTGTTAGAGCCAATAAATGAAATAAAAAGTGAATTAAAACTGTGTTTGTATGTAAAAAAGTATAAATAAAAAATAAAAAAATAAAAAAAATTCAATGCGATACTAATGTATATTTCTTGTTTTTTTTTACAGAGTCTGTCGTCCACCTCATTGTCCGCTAGGTGGAGAGTAATATATATAATCCTTATTCAAAGAAAAACAATTAATACACTTATAATATATCAAATAAATATCATGAAATGAAAGAAGTGTGCAAGGACAGGAAGAAGTGGCGGCTAATCTGCAATGGTGATTTCTAATGTTGGTGTATTAATTTGCTACATTTTTTGCATAGGAAATTTCTGACTTTTTTTGTATAGATTTCTTTGTAAGGTTTTGTTCTTTTATATATTTAAATGTAATTTTTTATTCATATTCCTTGACTTATAGGTTGGTATGAGGCTGACCACCCATACTGTAAAAAATGGTTCACTTTGCCAATGTTACCCCTGTTTCAGGGAAGGTCGGCAAAAGTTGTGGGGCTTATGTTCATTTGAGGTTTGGATTTTATTTGTAAGTAGGTACACATTCAGCATTTGTAAGCGCGAACTACACTTGTTGGTTTGTGGGCTTACATCTGAGAGCTTTAAATGAATATATCCTTGCAACTTAGATTATAGATTATAGATGTAAATTAAAATTTAAAATATAACTGTGTTTAAATTCTAGTGATAACGCTTATGAAATAAAAATAAAAAAACAACAAAGAAATTCAAATGTCACAATTAGTTTGGTTTCATATATAAAGGTGTTATAATCGATCATGATTTTTTTTCTAAACAAACATCATTTTCAAAACTTTTGATGATGGGAGAACAGATCCGAGGATCCAAATCATGTTTGTTGTGAATATGATGTGCATCTGTTCAGTAGTTCTTGAGTTTTATCTGTATTTACTTATTTGTATTTTGTATGGCGAGGCTCTCCTTTTTTATAATATTTAGAAGTAAGGAATCAGATCATAGTTATCGAAACATAGGAAATATTTTTCTAATCTATAATCTAAGTTATCATAATATCATAATATCATAAGGTCTTTATTGTTTTTATCAATATGTACAAAGTATTACAATAAAAATAAATTTTAAAAATCTAATTACAATAAATACTCCCCAAAGTAAGCATAGCTTGTGTTTTGGGGAGGATTCCAACTTATCTTAACTTAAAAATAATTACTTAATAGATAAAAATCATAAAAAACAAAAATAATATATACACCATTTAGTCATTTACTCAGCAAAAACAGAAAGGCAAAAAATAAAATAAAATAACATAAAGAGGTAACATGTTTAAATAGAAAATACAGAAATAAGAATTATACATATATACACATATGTACGCCAAGTTGGCCGGTTGTTGTATTCTTTCTAGGAACTTTGATTACAAGCGACTCTCTACGCGATCTACCACTCGGGATTACAATATCCCCCGGATTATATCCGTGGATAAAGTAATCCTTACGAACTTGGTAGAGAGCCGCTCTCTTATACAATTGGTCAATTGTTAGCACCGGAAAGTCATGATATAATTGCAATGTGGAATAGTCGAAAGGCTTCTTTAACATTATTTTGATAACCATTCTCTGCACCACCCTAAGAGGCTCGAGTGTTGTTTTAAATGTGCCGCCCCATCCGACCATTCCATACTGCATCAATGACTGTCCAAGCGCAAAATAGGTAGATTTCAAAGTTTTTACCTCTAGAATATCTCTAATTTTGCGGAATACATAGTAAATTTTCCTTAGTCTTTCAATAGTTGTTTCTACATGCTCCTTCCATCTAATTCTGGAATCTATTTTAATACCTAGATATTTAACACTTTCCGCTTGAGAAATTAGGGGGCATGAGCAGGAGCACGCAGTTCCACTGACCAAGAAGTTAGTACAGCTATGTATAGCTATACTAAGTGAAAAAGGAAGACCCCTATTGTAGAGAGAGAATGGAATAAAATTTGTTTTTTCGGTATTCAGAGACAGGAAATTTTTGTCGAACCAATTTTTAAGTATGGTTAATTCCACGTTCGTTCTGCGAACCACCTCTACCCATGACCCTCCCCTCACAATCATAGCCGTATCATCAGCAAAGGACAGGATTGAGGATGTGATCGGCAGAGAGAATATCTCATTGACATAAATAATAAACAATATTGGTCCAAGGACGGTGCCTTGCGGAATTCCGAATCGCGTTATTTTTCTAGAGCTTACTATCTATTAATGCGTACCTGCTGAGTTCTATACTGCATGAAACTGCAAATCCATTTCCTCACACTGCCACATATTCCAATCCTGTTTAATTTGTTCAATAGGCCAGTATGGCTAACGCTATCAAATGCCTTCCTTAGGTCGATAAATACACCCAGACATTTCTCTCCGGCATCTTAAAATTAGTTAAAAAAAAAAAAAAAAGTTAGTAAAAAAGTAAAAAAAGTTAAAAATGTATTTTAACATTTAAAACTAATATTTAATGCATGCCTTCAAACAGATACGTGAAATTTTGCTCTTACAATTGCTGCGTGTATACTTAGGGCCTGTTGCACCAACCTCCAATCAATATTTGATTGTCACATCAAATTTAATCGCTTAATTCTGGTAAGGACCTCGGTTAAATATTTCTCGGAAGTGGGTAACATGATGGAATTTGAACATGAAAGATGATGTACATCAGCTGATTTACGTATATGCAACCAAATTTTTGATTTGTTGGGAGAAATCACACTTAATTTTGATTTTTGTTTGATTGGAGCTTGGTGCAACAGGCCCTTGCAAATTAAAATCCAAACCTCAAATGAACATAAATCCAGTAAATTTTACCGCCCTTCCCTTAAACAGGGGTGACATTGGCAAAGCGAACCATTTGTTTTACAGCATGGGTGGTCAGCCTCATACCAGTTTATAAATCAAGGGATAATCATTTCCATATATATATATATTTATTACATTATCGGATGATTATTCCTTGACTTATAGGTTGGTATGCGACTGACCACCCATACTGTAAAAAATGGTTAACTTTGCCAATGTCACCTCTGTTTCAGGGAAGTTCGGCAAGAGTTGCAGGGCTTATGTTCATTTGAGATTGGGTTTTTATATTGTTATAGGTCCACATGCGGCATGTGTGAGCGCGAAATTGTGCGTGTCTGCTTGTGGGAATGCATTTAATATGAATCTCAAATGATCCATATGTTTAAAACTTAGATTTAGATCGGAAAAACCATGGATTGCCGCCTTTGATTGTATATATGCGACTCACATGAAACTCTTTCATATTTTCTTAATCAAACGCTTGACCGATTTCTAAAATTAAAACAATAAACTGATTTGGATAAGAGAAGCCGTTTAGGTAGAAAATCAATTGAAAAAATAAATTGTGCACATAAAGTATTACGTCAGTTTTCAAAACATTGCAAAAGCATATTATAAATGTATACAAAATACAGAAGCGCCACAATAAATACATCCCACTTGCCACTAATCTAATCTAATCTAATCAAAGTTGCAAAATATATGTAACATTAAAGATTCACATTATATGCACTTTCACAAACAGACATGCACAAGTTCGCGCTTAAACATGCCGCATGTGGTCCTACAATATAAAAACCGAATCTCAAATGGACCCAGCAACTCTTGCCGATCTTCCCTGAAAACAGGGGTGACATTGGCAATGTGAACCATTTTCTACAGCATGGATGGTCAACCGCATACCAACCTATGTCAAGGAACATACACAACAAATTACATTTTTTAAATCAACAAATTATAAGTATGTATGGACATCAAAAACTAACAGAAAACAAATCTAATCTAATCTAATCTAAGCTGCAAAGATATATATCATTAAAGATTTATACTAAATGCATTCCCACAAGCAGATATGTATAATTTCGCGCTAACACATGCCGCATGTGGACCTACAATATAAAAACCCAATCTCAAATGAACATAGGCCTTGCAACTCTTGCCGTCCTTCCCTGAAACAGGGGTGACATTGGCAAAGTGAACCAATTTTTATATTATGGGTGGTCAGCCGCATAACAACCTATAACTCTATAAGTCAAGGAACATACATGACAAACTACATTTTTTAAATCAAAGAATAAAAATAACAATATATACATGGACATAAAAAACTAAATCATAAAACCAATTTCACTTTAACAAACCCTAGCCGCCAACATCACAGATCAACCGCCATTTCTTTCTATCCTTGCATACTTCTTTCATTTCCTCCAGAGTCATAACCTTCTTCATACAAGCTCTTCTTTTATTATGACTCTGGATATTCCATTCATTCGCAATTTCGGATATTTGGTCCATCCATACCTTTCTCGGTCTTCCTCTACCACGACATCCATCTATTCTACCAACATATACTTTCTTCGTCAGTCTTTCCTCATTCATTCTCTCCATATGCCCAAACCATCTTAACAAACTTCTTTTAATCTTCACTTTCACACTTTCTTTTGCACCACATTCTTTTCTTACAAAATCATTCCTCACCCTGTCACTCCATTTTTTCCCAATCATACTTCTTAAAAAGTCCATTTCAACAGTATGGACCTTACTAATTTCCCTTTCATTCACCGTCCAGGCCTCGCTTCCATACATCAAGGTGGGTAAAAGTATGCCACTGTGTACCGCCAATCGAGCATTTTTAGATATGTTTTGATTTTTGGCGATACAAGCTGTGGCACCCAGTACACACCTGCCCTTCATTACTCTTCTTTCAAGTTCACCTGTCAGAAAACAAATTCTTATTTAAAAAAACCCCTAGCCGCCAACATCAAAGATCAACCGCCATTTCTTTCTGTCCTTACACACTTCTTTCATTTCTTCCAGAGTCATATATAACCTTCTTCATACAGGCTCTCCTTTTATTATGATTCTGGATATTCCATTCATTCGCAATTTCGTAAATTTGGTCCATCCATACCTTTCTCGATCTTCCTCTACCGGGTTTTTATATCGTAGGTCCACATGCGGCATGAGTGAGTGCGAGCTTATACATGTCTGATTGTGGGAATGCGTTTAATATGAATCTTAAATGATATACATCTTTGCAGCTTAGGTTTAGATTTTTTTATTAAATTTTATTGGAAATTACAGTCGGTAATTGGCCGAGGGGGCCAAGTCTAGCGTGTTTCAAATGGAACAACATTGGTTCGATCCCCGCTTGGGTCATTATACCATAACTTTGACCCTGGTTCAACAGATGTTATTGAGTAATTAATATTTAATAATTCATTAAAAATAAAACAATAATGAATTATTAACGATGATATTAATACCTGTTTCTGGCCAGGCAGAATAGATTGGTGAATTGCATTCCTCTTCACAAATCTATTTAAAAAAAAAAAAAAAATGTGGAAGGGCGAAGCTTGCCCGTATCACGAATATAAAACATTGTGTAAATACTCAACCATCGCGTACAAAAATACATGGAAAAAGTATATGAATACTACAACACTCACTAGAGGAGCTTTTCTATCTTCCATAGTCATTCTGTTTACGCGAAGCGTGAGTATTCACACTTGTTTTATACTCGCAGTGTTTTCGCAGAATTTTCTTTCCAAGTTTTCTGATTGGAGCGTGCAAGAAAATCTCGTTCGCGTTTCGCCATGGAGGTATTAATTTTATAAAGTGGCTATGAATGTGATTTAGTACCAAACGACATGATGCACCAATCTTTGACGCAAGACATTGTTGATGGTGCTGTCTCGCTCACGACATATAATATGAAATGTTTTTGTCATTTTCTATGTGGGCAACGTGTCTCTACTCGTTCTTTAATCTATGTATGTACAAAGCACCATAGAAGCCATGAATTCACCATATCAACGGTATTTGTTACTAGTGTTGTTGGAAGTATGAATATATTTGATAAATTGAACAATCAACTACCTACATACATACATACTTAAACATCACTAGTTTTAGAAATAGCTGTCACTTTAGCGAGCAAAATATTTCGACAAATGAAAAATATCTTTAATGAAAGTAATAATATAAAATAGTTTTCTAAATTATTGGATTTTAACGTAATAATATAAATAATTTAATATATTTAATAAATGGTGCGATCTTATACGATAAATGAACTCCTACGTCTGAGAAGACATAGCCCTGTCTGTCACATTGAAGTGAGCGATTGTGTGCGGAGGGTAGTGCAGGGACAGGGACGACATGTCGTGGATAGTGCTGGGGGGAGGAGGCGCAAGCGTGGCAGGCGGGCGGGACGTCGCCTGTACTGCAGGCCACCAGCTGACAACTGCGAGGACGGCGCTGCACAGCACGAGAGGGGGCGCGCAGAGACTGACAACCTCCGCCGCCCGGAAGCCGTGGGAGTGTCAAATGGCCTCTGTAGAGGCGTCAAAGCTGATTCTGTCAGGAAGGCTGAAGAAGTGTGCGAGCGACGAAAAGAATGTGTGAGAAGAAAGTATGCGAAGAAAGAGGAATGGAAGTTTGCAACGTGGAACGTGAGGGACTGGAATGACTGTAAAGAGAGGGAAATCTCAAATATTATGAAAGAGAGAGGAATAAAAGTTCTTTGTGTGACTGAGACGAAAATGATAGGAGATGGAGAAAAGGAAATGGTAAATGGTGAATTTTTTGTATGGTGTGGGGTGAAAGATGGCTACAAGAGACAGGGTGTAGGTGTTATCATTGATGAAAAAGCGAAAGGTTGTATTACTAAGTATGAAAGAGTCTCCCCGAGAATATTGTTAGTGAGAATGAGATTTGGACGGATGAAAGTTCTACTGATTGCGTGCTACGCCCCAGTGGACTCGGAATGCAGGGTAGTGAAAGAAGAATTCTGGGAGAAAGTTAACATTGTTATGAGACAGAAAGAAGAGAATGAAAGAACGATTCTACTAGGAGATTTTAATGGATGGGTAGGTATGAGCCAAGATGATAGCGAAAATGTGGTAGGACCGAGTGGTAAAGGTGTAGCCAATGATAACGGTAGAGCGCTAATAAGCCTATGTATGGAGCATAGACTCTTTACGTCGAATACCTGGTTCAACCACAAAAGTATACATTTGTATACGTGGCAGAACAGAGCGGGCAACCGTACAATTATTGACTACATCTGTGTGGATGAAAGAATGAGAGGGGATGTAAGAGACTCTCGAGTATACCGTGGAGCTGTGCTGAACACAGACCACTATTTTCTGTGCTCGAGAATAATGATAGGAGATGTAAAAAGAAGAGCACAAAAGGAATTGGTGAGTATGAAGCGAATAAAAGTTGAAAAAATGAATGATGTAAGTATAAAAGAAAAGTACAAATGTGAGGTGAATGAAAGACTTAACCACGATGAGTTAAAAAAAACAAAAGAAGAAGGATGTGTTGAAAAAATGTGGTCAAAAATGAAAGAAAATATGATTGAATGTGCGAAATCTGTTTGTGGTGAAGCGAAGGTCTGTAAAAGAAGAGGTGATGCATGGTGGAATGACGAAGTGAGAGAAGCTATTGAACAGAAAAAGAATGCTTTTAATAGATGGCTGAATGATAGGAAAAATCAAGCTCTAGAAGAGATATATAAGCAAGCAAAACGAAGAGCCAAAACCGTCGTCTTTGAGAGTAAGATGAAAATAGAAAGTAAGGAAAATGAGAGAGCGCAGCAGAATTTCCTCACCAATAAAAAATCATTCTGGAGCTGGGTACGTGATAAAAACGAAAGTCGCGGATCAACCACCCCAGGCATTAAAAACGCTGAGGGAATCTTGCTGTGGGACGAAAGTGATGTAAGGAAGAGATGGAATGAATATTTTAAAAATTTATATGGCCAGGGCGAAAGAGACTATTATGATGTTGAATATAATGACAGCGATGAAGAAATTGTGAAAGAGGATGTGATAATAAGTATAAAAGATCTGAAGAATGGAAAAGCTGCTGGGAATGATGGTGTGAATGCTGAGATGATCAAATGTGCTGGGGAGTGCATGGTTGAATGGATGTTTGAACTGTGCAAGATGTGTGTGAAAGAGAGTAAAGTGCCGATGGACTGGAAAAAGGCGGTCATTGTTCCTATCTACAAAGGAAAAGGTGACAAAAAGGACTGCCAAAATTTCAGGCCCATCAGTCTTCTCAGTATAGCTGGTAAAGTATTGTGTAAGGTTCTCATAAAAAAAGTGAGACTGTCTACCGGTCATGGGGTTTCTGATATCCAGACTGGCTTTATGCCAGGAAGAGGGTGTGTAGACCAGATCTTCACTCTCAGACAGATTGTTGAAAAACATCTGGCTGTAGGTCGGAAGGTCTACACGGCGTTTGTGGATCTCGAGAAGGCTTTTGACTCGGTGGACAGAGGTATGATGTGGAAAGTACTCCTAAAGTACGGTGTGAACGGCAAGCTTCTGAATGGAATACGCGCCATCTATGAAAATAGTTTGGCGTGTGTAAGAGTGGATGGTAAATGTAGCGAATGGTTTGATGTTTACAAGGGAGTACGACAGGGGTGTGTAATGAGTCCGTGGTTATTTAACATAATCATGGACAATTGTATGAAAGAAGCAGAAATTTCTCATTATGGTGTGAAAGTGGGTGAGACGAATGTTGGAGTTCTTCTCTATGCTGACGATGCCGTAGTGTTGGCTGATACAGCGGAGGAGCTCCAGATGATACTCACCAAAATGAATGATGCTTTTAGTAAGAACGGTTTAAAAGTGAATGCCAGTAAGACGAAAGTATTAGTGTTTGACAGGACTGAGGAATGCGAGGAAATTGAGATAAGACTGAATGAAACAAGAGTGGAGGTCGTGAAAGAATTTGATTATCTGGGAAGCAAGTTTGAGTCGAATGGGAAATTGACGAAAGAATTGGAAAAGCGTGCTAGTAGAGGAAGAAGTGTAATGGGAACGATTGGAAGAATTGCAAGAAATAGGAAACTTACGAAGAATATGAGATTGGCGGTCCACAATGGTATATTGGTTCCGACATTGATGTATGGAAGTGAGGCGTGGACAGTTAATGAATGTGAGCTGAGTAAAGTATGTACGGTTGAAATGACTTACCTGAGAGCAATGGCTGGAAAAACACTGAATGATAGAGTACGTAATGATTGGGTGATGAACGAGTGTGGTATAAAAGAGAATATGAGAATGAAAGTACAAAAAAGTACGATGAGATGGTTCGGACATCTCGAAAGAATGGATGATGAACGACTAACGAAGAAAGTGTACAAAGGAAATGTCAGAAGAAAGCGCGGAAGGGGAAGGCCGAGGAAAGAATGGTTAGACCAAATAGGTGAGATTGCGAAAGAATGGAACCTGCAGAGTGAAAATAAGAGAAGAGTATGTATGAAAAAGGTGATGAATATTGAGGAAATGAAAGTGGTTTGTAAGGACAGAAAAAAGTGGAGGCGCATCTGCGGAGGTACCGGCCACCCCTAGTGGAACGGCGGCAGGATACAGTACAGTTTCTAAGAAATATTATTCCACATTTTGTAAAACATTTATTTTATTTTCTTGGCACGTTTAGGGCCTGTTGCACCAAACTCCAATCAGACAAAAATCAATATTAAGTGGGATTTTTCCCATCAAATAAAAAAAAGTTGCATAAACCTAAGTCAGCTGATGTACATCATCTTTCCTGTTCAAATTACATCATTCTATTACCCACTTCTGATAAATATTTAACCGAGGTCCTTACCAGAATGAAGCAATCACATTTGATGTGTCAATCAAATATTGATTGGAGGTTGGTGCAACAGGTCGTTATAAAATATCCAGTTTAGCAATTATATGGAAGGTAACACACCTGGAAGGTTACCGATAGAATGAATTTGGATTTTTGTATAGTAGTCCGGTCGATAGCTCAGTTGGTAGAGTGCTTGCATTCCATGCCGTGAGCTCGGGTTCGAATCCCACCGAGGGTGTCAGAAATGATTTCCCGTTTCGGTGTCAATTTCAAACCCCAAAATAAAATACCGGCAAGGTTTACTCAGCCTTCACAAGAAATGAGTACCAGCTCCCTCGGGAGCTGGGAAACCCCCACTTCAACTGAAGTGGTTGGCGTAAGGCCAGCCCCCTTACCTGTAAAAGTAAATTGGTTCAACTCACCACATGCGACCTCTTCGGGGATAACGCAGCAAGGAGTTACACTATATGTGTAGCTTAGTTGCGTTGAGTTGCGTTTTTAAGTGCTGTAGCGCATTCCTAATTCTCAAAGGATTGCTTTCTTAGTCCATCTAGTTCTTATAGATGCCTCTCGCACCCTCTTCCACCCCTGCTGCAAACGTTGCAGAATACTTCGCAAATTCAATGTTACAACTTGTATACAAAAACACAACTTCATCCCAGACACATTTTGGAGGAAAAGTTTCACTGGATTTTGCGCCTCCAATAAAATAACAGTATCTTTCTTCTAGACAGGAATCGGTGTATCACGAATGGCTGAGGGTTGAATTTTCTGTGTTTTATTATTTGAAGGAAATATTTGTAAACATTCCCAGGCTTTAGGTTATCACTGAAATAAGAAAAAAGTTATTAATGGTTTTTATACGTACCTACTTATATTTGAATTTTTAGCTTGATGCTTTTTTAGGAACCACACACCTTTAAGTCAAGGAAGTACTGGCCTTCAAGTCAAATAACTACAAATCTATAAGTCAAGTTCAAGGAATTTCCAAACTACAAGTAAGTATAACTCAAATAGCTTCAAACCAGGGGCGTGCATCCCATACAGGCACATGCGCTTAATAGGTAGGCGATATATGGTAAAAACGCATTTAAGCTTGATATTGAGATTACAAATTTAAAATTTAAGTTCGATGGAGTCATCGTTAGTACTTCAGCCAATTTCAAATGAGATATGGATGAGAAATAGGAGAAAATATTTATTCTGAAATGTATTTGCCTATACCCTATGCATGCGCCTGCTTTCAACCTATAGGCTATACGTCAAGGAACTACCAACGTATCAGTTGAGTATCTTCCAACATATAGTCGAAGTCAAGGAATTTTCAAACTACGAGTTGAAGAACTACCAATCTTTAAGTACAGGAATCCCTAACTTATACATACCTACAAGTCAAGGATTTTCCAACCTATTAGTCAAGACACTACCAAACAACTTATAAGTCAGAGTCAAGGAATATCCAAACTGAAAGTCCCTAAGAAAGGATCCAAAACCTTTAAATTAAGGTAAAGGAATTTCCAAAGTATAACATAAATAACTACCAACCTATAAGTCAAATAACTACCAACCTATAAGGTAAGGAACTATCAAAGTTTTTTCGTGTGAATCACACTAAAAGAGCTCTCTACATTTCTAGTTAGCGCCTATTTAACAAGCAAGACTTAATTGTACATTGAAGCTTTCACGGCCGGTTTTTGTTGACATAACAATCACTTTTTTCGGGCTATGCATCCGTGGTCTGGTTGATTCTTTCCGGACAGTTTCGCCCATTGCTCCGATGGGCATTATCAGCGGTTGGCTAGTCGCTGCAATCTTCTTAAAGGATCTGGTGTTCTAGAAACAACGCTATTATATTAGTGATTCAAAGGTTTCTCATCAATAATCCATATATGAATTCAAAGGCTAGCGTTGTTTCTAGAACACCAGATCCTGTGAGAAGATCACAGCGACTAGCCAACCGCTGATAATGCCCATCGGAGCAATGGGCGAAACTGACCGGAAAGAATCAACCAGACCACGGCTACATAGCCCGAATAAAGGAATTGTTATGTCAAGCAAGACTTAGTTGGTATAAGGCTGGATGAACTTTTTGGCCAGCCTTTCAGGTAGATAATTTTTTCATTCCAGGGAAAAAGTATTTCTTTTCAGCTGCTGTTGGAATCGAACCCAACACCTTTCGACTTAGACGTGTCGTGTGGTAATAATCTGCTTCGACTAGTTCATAATCTTCTTCTTCTTCTAGGTTATTTGGCTAGCTTGGTATGAGGCTGACCACGCATGCCTTAGAAATTTGTTCACTTTTTAATATTGCCTTTATATTCTTACATTACTTTGAGAATAGTCTTCAACAAATATTTTCTTTAGGTTAACTACACGCAGCAGAAGTCTCAGCAACAGAGATTTTACATAGATGGACTTTGATCACACCTTTCTATATCTATAATCAATAACCTAAGTTGCAAATATGCAATAAAAAAATATATTTATATTAAATGCATGCTCACAAAAAAATACGTGTAAGTTCACGATTACAAATGCTGCATGTATAGTCACAAATTAAAATCCAAGCCTTTAATGAAAATAAACCTAAAATGAACAAATTTTGCCGATCTTCCCTGAAACATGGGTGACATTGGCGAAGTGAACCATTTTTACAGTATACATGGTCAGCCTCATACCAACCTATAAATCAAGGAACACCTTTGCTTGACCATATTATTCTAATGTTGACAATGCTTTTAAACCATTGTTTTTTTTGTTTATGGTTGACACCCCAAGCAGAAAGTATCAACCTTTTTATACATTTTTTTTTTGTCATCTCTCGCATTGACTTAAAAGGCTGGACTTCCAGTTCGGTATGAGGCTGACCACATATACTGTAAAAAAAAATTCACTTTGACAATGACACTCCTATCTCAGGGCAAGGTTGGCAAAAGTTGCAGGGCTTATGTTTATTTGAGGTTTGAATTTTAATTTGTAAGTTTACATGCAGCATTTGTAAGCGCCAATTTACACGTGCCTGATTTTGGGCATTTAATATTAACTTTAAATTTTTGACTGGTCCGTAGTTCAATGGTAACACTTCGGACTCTGAAAGTAAAGTTGTGGGCTCGAATCCCGGCGGAGCACAAAAAATATAGCATTTATATTTTCAAAATTGCTCTACGCTGGGTTGGAAAATTCATAAGCCTTTACCAATGACCGGTCACCAAAGGTCCATCCAGCCTGACAGCAACTGGGTCATGCTTGAGAATTTCGCTTTGTAGCGACGACGACCAAGCTCGTAAAAAGGTCGATAGCTCAATTGGTAGAATGCTTGCATTCTATACTGAGAGCAAGGGTTCGATCTCAAGGTTTACTCAGCCTTCACAAGAAATGAGAACCAGCTCCCCCGGGAACTGGGAAACCCGCACTTCAACTGAAAGTGATTGGTGTCAGGCCGGCCCCCTTACCCGTAAAAATAAATAGGTCCCGAATCCCCACATGCGACCCCTTCGGGGATAACGCAGGCAAGAAGTTATACTATATGTGTAGCTTAGTTGCATTTTTATATATCTCTATGCAATTTAGATTATAGATTAAAGGTTATGGATTATAGATGGCTTAATACTTTTCCATTTGAAAATGCAAAATTGCATTTGGAAAACGGTTGTGGATATTTGATTTTAATCAAACTGTGTTATCTTGCACAATTAGGCCATTCCACATCCATAGCTTCCAGTTAATTTTCAATACAAATAAATCAATGATCTATTGATCAGCTTTAGATCCAAGGTTTTGTGAATAGCACTGCAAGAATTTTAAAAACACACTAAATCGTTTCATTTTTAGGAATCAAGATTACAATGTAAATGCCTCTGCAATAAAACAGATAATACTAAATCTAAGAGAACATAAGTCTTGCTACTCCTACCGTCTCTCCCTGAAGCCGGAGGGGCATTTAGAAAAATTAACCAAGTTTTTACACCATAGATGATCAGACTCATACAAACCTATTAGTTGAGGAAATCTCTCGAAGTACAGATCAATGATCTAAAGCAAGAAGAAAAAGGACGTATTTAAGGGAAGCACGTCTCTCTGCATCTGAAAATGTTGTGATTCACTGCATGGTCCAGCTGCCTTTGGTTACTTTCTGTCCTTCTGCTTGCGCCCCGTTGGGAACCCAATCTTAACGCTTATTTCAACCATAACATTTGTCGGGGCTATAGCCGCGGGGGCCAAGAGGGCTGATCTTTCTAGCGTATTTCGAATGGAACAACGTTGGTTCGATCCCCGCTTGGGTCACTTGACTTTAACTTTGACTCTGGTTCAACAGATGTTATTGGGTAATTATTATTTAATAATTCATTAATAATAAACAATAATGAATTATTGAATGATGATATTAATACCTGTTTCTGGCCAGGCAAAATAGGTTGGTGAATTGCATTCCTCTTCACTTTACTTGAAGTTGGGGTTCCCAGCTCCCGAAAAGGCTGGTGCTCTTTTCTTGTGAAGGCCGAGTAAATATTGCCGTTATTTTTTTTTGTTTTTTTTTTTAATATTTATATAATTATTCCTTGACTTATAGGTTGGTATGAGGCTGACCACTCATACTGTAAAAAATGATTCACTTTTCCAATGTCACCCCTGTTTCAGGGAAGCTCGGCAAGAGTTGCAGGGCTTATGTTCATTTGAAATTGTTTTTTTTTTATATTGTTGGTACATGCGGCATGTGTGAGCGTGAAATTATGCGTGTCTGCTTGTGGGAATGCATTCGAATTGAATTTCAAATGATATATATCTTTGCAACTTAGATTTAGATTTAGAAATAAACACCAAAACGGGAATCATTTCTGACACCCTCGCGGTGGGATTCGAACCCGAGCTCTCGGCATGGAATGCGACGATCTTACCAACTGAACTATCGAGCCTTTAGCCACAATACATTGCAATCCATCCTCTGCTATTGTTGAGTTATTTAAATAAAAAAACTGAAACTAAGCTCATTAGGAAATAAATATGTGGCTGTATGAATTTAGTCCGAAAATAATCAAAGCTGGCAAACTAGGATTGTATTCCAATAGTGCAATAAATGTATGTATGAAAAGAGAATGTCGTGGATAGGCAGAAAATGTCATGTTGTAAATTTAAAAAAATCCTACATTGCCGTTTCTGATTCTGGACGACTCAATTGCAATTCCCTGCAGGACAATCAGCAAAGTTGTAGTAACAATCGTGTTACTTGTCCCCTCGGGTATTTGAAGAGCTGTGCCCGAGTGTAAAACTTTTCATTTCAACCCTGCCATAGCTTTTACCGAAAAAATATACGGAAACTAAAGCAGCGCTTCTAGTGAGAGTATCATGTTTCTTTATAAACTCTGTGTTTGAGTTTACACGTGATGTTGTATGTTTGGGGTAGTGTTCGTGGTTCTATGGTAGAACGGCACAGTGAAAAAACTACACATGACAGAACGTCACAATTACTGTGTATCGTATGACAAAACATAATAATGACAGAACATCACAGTGACAAAAAATCACGAGAGAAGTCATCAACTGACCAAACATCACCTAAAACAGAGCATACCATAAACGTATTTTCTGTGTTGTTTTTTCATGTGATGTACTGTTATTTGTCGTTATGTCATGTGTCGTTCTGTCATGTGTCGTTATGTAATCTATAATCTAAGTTGCAAGGATATATTCATTTAAAGCTCTCAGATGTATGCCCACAAACCAACACGTGTAGTTCGCGCTTACAAAATATGCTAAATGTGTACTTACAAATAAAATCCAAACCTCAAATGAACATAAGCCCCACAACTTTACCGACCTTCCCTGACACAGGGGTGACATTGGCAAAGTGAATATTTTTTTACAGTATGGGTGGTCTAGTCAAGTGGTATAAGTCAAGGAATACATAGGAATGTCATGGATCGTTTTGTCGTGTGTCGTTCTGCTATGTATCGCTCTTTCATGTGTCGTTTTGTCATGTGTCGTTATGTCATGTGCCGTTTTGTCATGCGCCCTTTTGTCATGTGTCGTTTTGTAACGTGTCGTTCTATCATGTCTCGTTATGTCATGTGCCATTTTGTCATATGCCGTTATGTCATGTGTCGTTCTGTCATGTGTCGTTACGTCATGTGCCGTTTTGTCACTGTGCCATTATTGTATCCTGTCACCAATGATCGTCCCCTAGGCCGCCAGTTTAATCCCTTTATAGGGTGCATAATCATTGCTTCGCGCCCCTTTTTGTGAAAAACGCTCGGATAATTCTTTTGTAATTTACTTAGACCAGCATGTCGTGCGGGAATTGTTTAATGATTGAGCCTTTTGTCGGAGGGTGGGAAGAAATCAAAGGTCTTCCCTATTTACATGGCGCTTCTCTCCCAAAAGGAGAAAGCTGATCCATCTGAAAGTCGGTGTTATGGCCGAGGGGTAGGGGCGCGTGTTCGACTAGCGTATTTGGAACCGGATAACGTTGGTTCGAATCTTGTGTCTAGCTCACTTGAGACTTGACCGTAACTTCGACCCTGGTTCAATAGATGCCGTTGCATGCACACAAGCCTCTGCTTTCGCATGAAGACAACTGGCCAGGCAAAATAGGTTGGTAAATTGCATTCCTTTCCACAAATCTATTTTAAAAAAACTCTTTCTGGGTAACACAGTGACAAAACGACACGTGACATACGACACATGACATAACGACACATGACAGAACTGATGAAGTGAAAGAAGTATGTAAGGACCGAAAAAAATGGCGGCTGATCTGTAATGTAGGCGGCTAAGGCTAAGAATCAATTTTCATTTTATAGATGTTTTGTAGATTTTTTAGTGCTTGTTTTTTTGTATAACTGGATGTAATTAAGGGGTCTATGACACTTGTAGTAGTGCCGCAGAGGTGTACGAGCTTGGTCATCGCTTCTTCTTCTTCAGCCTGTATTGACAGTACACTCCTGTACGTAGGCCTCCTCTCGCATCCGAGGCCATCTTGATGACATCGGAAACATTTGGTCGTTGCTACAAAGCGCCAATTCCCAAGCAAGACCCAGTTGCTGTAAGGCTGGATGGACCTTTGGTGGCCGGTCATTGGAATTTTTCAACCCAGCGAAGAGCAAATTTGAAAATATAAATGGTATATTTATTGTGCTCCGCCGGGATTCGAACCCACAACCTTCCCATTCAGAGTCCGAAGTGTTACCACTGAACTACGGACCGGTCTACCTTTAAGGTGCCGATATAGAAGAATGAATACACGCATCTTTTGTCAATTCTATTTATTACACCTCCCATTATGATACATTAATGAAAGCATGGACATTGGAAACAATACAACAACCATTGTTTTTTTTAAATTGATTGATACCAAGATATGTTTCTACGATTTTGGAAATAATTTACACACGGTACCTACCTATCAAAGAAGTGATCGCAAAGTTATTTTTTGAAAAAAAAAATTAAAACCAAAGGGACAAACGGGACAGTAACGGACTTCTATATAAGATTTTTTTCTCGACTGTTAAACGTCTTAAGTATGAGGGCTCGTGTCTTAAGTATACTATCAAAATATTAGTTCTCATTCTTTGACTTATAGGTTGGTATGAGGCTGACCACCCAAACTGCAAAAAACTCACTCCTGTTTCAGAAAGGGCGTAGGGTTTATGTTTGTTTAACATTTGGATTTGTACATATGTTGTAAGTTCACATGCGGCATGTATAAGCACGAACTTTTAAACGTGTCTGCTTTTGACAATGCATGTAATATAAATCTTAAATATATAATGTCTCTTTGAAATTTAGATTATAGATTACAGTTAAACGTCTCAAGTATGACACTAGCGCCCTAGCGACCTATGTATAAGATAGGCAGCTCGGCTGGGCAACGTCATAATTTTCCATGTTCTTGTATTTCATGACACATGGCCGGGTTGTGTGACGTTTTCCCAAAAAATTCCAATTTCAACATATCCATGACGTATAGGTTGAAATGCGTCTGACCACCCATGCTGTAAAAATGGTTCACTTTGCCAATGTCCCCCCTGTTTCAGGGAAGGACGGCAAGAGTTGAAGGGTGTATGTTCATTTGAGATTTGGTTTTTATGTTGTAAGTTCACATTAGGCATGTGCAAGCGTGAACTTGTACGTGTCTGCTTGTGAGAATGCATATAATGTGAATCTCCAACGTAACATATCTTTGCAACTTAGATTAGATTAGATTACATCAACATGTGAGCAAAAAAACGTTCAGACTACATAATAAGTGATGAATAACAAAAAATCATTTATAATCGAGAATTCAAATTGCAAATAAGATTTTAGATTCACATTTAATGCATCCCCTTCAGCAAACACGTATTAGTTAACACATTTCTACTTGTGCCCCTGCAAAATGAGACCCATACCTCAAATGAAATTCTTTCCCAATGTCCTCAAAGCACGGGGACATTTGGTAAAATATTTTTTATAAATATTTTTTTACAGTTTGTCTGGTCAGCCTCATACTATGAGCTATTACAGCTAAAATAAAACAAAATACTCTGCACACGGGGATCACTTCTTTAAAAAAACATTTTTTTTTAAATATTAAATACATTTATGTACAAAGTTAGGAATTACAAAAATGAACGAAAACATGTAATAATAATTTAAAAAAACAGATTTAATAATATTGAGATGTAAATAAATGGTTGATTAAATAAAGACACTAAATTAGGTACAAAAATATTAAATTTGAAAGTATTCATTTTGGGTATCCTGCCGAGACAAATACTTATAAATTCAAATATTACTGTTTTAATTACTTCACAGTTAAACAATTGAACTTTTCACATATTAAACGAACCGTCATAGGAGAGCTTACTCATAGTTTCGTCGGTAAGTCAACGTCTTCGGGAGGCACCCTCTCTGCACATCCACTAAGGATGAATTTAGAGAATAAGTACCTAACTGTGACGTTATTATAATTCTTAATACTTATAATACAGCCTGAAGTCCCAAAAAAAAACAAAACGTGTTTAACACTGGAATTTTTTGGAATTCGTGAATTTAAATTGGCAGTAAATACAATGCACGGTAAACGACAGTTGGCACTAAAAGATATGGCAAAGATGAGGGCGTTGTGTCAGCTGCACAAACAAGTTACTCTGTCGATTTTTGTGTAAAATTGTGAAAAATATTTCTTTACTTTTCAAATACTTAATGTTTCTCTAGTTCTTTCAGTTTGACCACAATGATATTTAGTGCGATTTTTTATTCAACCATTTAAATACTGAAAAAAAGAATTTTTGTGATTAAAAAAAAATCTGTAATCGGTTACGGTTAGTCGAATAAAGTTTACAAAAAAGTTTCTTTTTTTCATTAAAAAAAAATTAGTACCGATTTATATTTACAGCAATGCATAAAATTTTCGATTCATAAGATTTTGAATTCGTAAGCAGATATATATTTTTTTTTAATTTAATTTAATTTCGTTAACTTGTTTATTGTGAATACTTTTTTATGTTAAATACTTTTGCCAACACCACCCCGGATTCAGGGAAGGATGGCTGGCAGGAGTTGCAAGGTTTATGTTTATGTAAGTTTTGTTTTTTTGTAATGCAGCACATGCAGCATGTGTAAGCGCGAACTTTGAAGAGGCGTGCATTGAGTATAAGCCTTAAATGTCAATAAACTTTGCAACTTAAATTATAGATGTACATAAATGGATATTTTTAAAGATAAAAGAAGTGTAGGGTATTTTCATCCAAATGATTCAGTTTTGTTTAATTATTTTTCATATTAATCGAGCTTTATTTTTTTTAATTACCTATTTACAATAAAGTACATCTAGTACAAAATATAGGGAAAAAATTTCCACCGTTTTGTATACAGAAAAAAATGTAAGAAAACTTAATAACTTCCTAGGAGTGCTGTTGTTTCCTTCATACATTTTTCTTTTTACGCAAAGGCAAGGAATTTACGCTATCTTTTTTACTTGGAGTACTAATTTATGAATGGCATGTAAAACACATATACTTAGTACAGATAAGTCACGAGTAAGTACATAAAAGTTATGATTTAATCACTTATAATAGTATTTTTACATTAGCTATTTACTTAAAATTATTAATAACATTTTCAATATATTATAACACTTTCTAGCACATTTTTATAAATATTTATTTACAAGTACAAAGGAGATTTATGTTTGCGATTAGGAGGATTGCTTCGAATGAAAGACTATCGAAGAATGTGGAACTGCAATGGAATATTGTTAGGACTGTGATGTATGAAAGTGAGATATGGAAGAGAGAGAAGACAGGCGAACTTGAAAGAAGAATAATGAAGGGCAGGTGTGTACTGGGTGCCACAGCTTGTATCGCCAAAAATCAAAACATATCTAAAAATGCTCGATTGGCGGTACACAGTGGCATACTTTTACCCACGTTGATGTATGGAAGTGAAGCCTGGACGGTGAGTGAAAGTGAAATTAGTAAGGTCCATACTGTTGAAATGGACTTTCTAAGAAGTATGATTGGGAAAAAACGGAGTGACAGGGTGAGAAATGAATTTGTAAGAGAAGAATGTGGTGCAAGAGAAAGTGTGAAAGTGAAGATTAAAAGAAGTTTGTTAAGATGGTTTGGGCATATGGAGAGAATGAATGAGGAAAGACTGTCGAAGAAAGTATATGTTGGTAGAATAGATGGTTGTCGTGGTAGAGGAAGACCGAGAAAGGTATGGATGGACCAAATATCCGAAATTGGGAATGAATGGAATATCCAGAGTCATAATAAAAGAAGAGCTTGCATGAAGAAGATTATGACTCTGGAGGAAATGAAAGAAGTATGTAAGGACAGAAAGAAATGGCGGTTGATCTGCAATGTTGGCGGCTAGGGTTTGTTAAGGTGAAATTTGTTTTATGTTTTAAGTTTTTGATGTCCATGTATATTATTATTTATTGATTTAAAAAATGTAATCTGTCGTGTATGTTCCTTGACTTATAGGTTGGTATGCGGCTGACCACCCATGCTGTAAAAATGGTTCACTTTGCCAATGTCACCCCTGTTACAGGGAAGGACGGCAAGAGTTGCAGGGTGTATGTCCATTTGAGATTGGTTTTTATGTTGTAGGCTCACATGAGGCACGTGCAAGCGCGAACTTGTACGTGTCTGGTTGTGGGAATGCATGTAATGTGAATCTCCAATGTAACATATCTTTGCAACTTAGATTAGATTAGATTAGATTAGAATGGCAACCAACTGAGTAAAGTACTCGTATGTACTGTAGAAATGGTATATTTAAAGAGGAATGACTGGTAAAACTATGAATGAAGGGTTAGAAGTGAGTGAGTTATGAAGGAGTGCAGTCTGAACAAGAATATGAGAGTGAAAGTACAAAAAAGTGCAATAAGATGGTTCGGGCATCTAGAAAGAATGTGCGATGAAGGCCTCTCAAAAAGAGTGTAGGTACAAACGAAAGGGTGAAAGGAAAAGGCAAAAAAAATAATGGATTATTCAACTTGCATGATTGTGAATAACTGAAATCTGCAGGGTTAGAAAAAAATAAGAATATCAAGTATGCATGAAGAAAGTTTCTTTCCGGTCGATAGCTCAGTTGGTACAGTACTTGCATTCCATGCCGTAAGCTCGGGTTCGAATCCCGCAGTGGCTGTCAGAAATGCTTTCCCGTTTTAGTGCTTATTTCAAACCACAAACAAAATACCGGCAAGGCTTACTCAACCTTCACAAGAAATGAGTACCAGTCCCTCGTGAGCTGGGAAACCCCCACTTCAAATGAAGTTGTTGGCGTAAGGCCGGCCCCCTTACCTGTAAAGTAAATAGGTAGGTAATATATGGTAAAAGACGCATTAAAGCTTGATATCGAGATTTAAAATTTAAGTTCAATCAGAGCAATATCAAATGAGTCATTTTAAAGGAATGGGAAAAAATTCTGAAATGTTCTTATAGATTTTAGTGATGAGATATTCAGCGTCATAACAAAAAGAGAGAGTGCATGAAAAAGATAATGACTCTGAATGAAATGAAAAAAGTATGTAAGGACCGAAAGAAATGGCGGTTGATTTGCAACAATGGTGTTAGGGCATTAATTTTAAGTTTCATTTTATTTTTACTTTTTATTTTAAATTGAAGTTCTCGAAGTTATAATTTTTTGTGCTCCTTGACTGATATGAGGCTGACATCCGTGCTGTAAAAATAGGTTCACTTTTGCCAATGCCACCCCGGTTTCAGGGAAAGGCGGCAGGAGTTGCAAGGTTTATGTTCATTTGAGATTGGGTTTTTATATTGTAGGTCCACATGCGGCATGTGTGAGCGCAAAATTATGTTTTTTCTTAAGTTGTGTAGAAGTGATTCTCAAGATAATTTAATCGAAAGGTCATGTTTGAATCAAATCGCAGAAAAGCCAAACAAACACTGAGGGGACGAACAGATATTAAATTATTAATGAAAAAAAAACCTCAAACTCTAAATTGCCGTGCTGTGTTTTGATGATAACTTTAAAGGCCGAAGATGTTTATGGACCGGGATGAAGTTTGGTACATTGTATGATGAATTTCATTTGATTTTTGATGAGCTTTACTAAAGAGAGTCGAGAAAAAGTGCAATACTGCATTTACGACTGTCTGCAAGTGATCCCACCGTTGCTTTATGGCCGGTCGGCTGGAGTCAGTACCGTCTCGCATGCCGCCCACAAAACAACACTCATGCGTGGCATTCTTGCATGTGTGTTTAACATTCGCAAGCAATCGATCTTGAAGACAAAAGCAGAGCAAGCACGAAATGTCTTTGCCTAAATAAATAAAACGATTTATGCTCCCTCTAAAATGATTGACCGGTCCGTAGTTTAGTGGTAACACTTCGGACTGTGAATGGAAGGTTGTGGGTTCGAATCCCGGTGGAGCAAAAAAAATATACCATTTATATCAGTCGGTGTTATAGCCGCGGGGATCAAGACAGGTTATTTGGAACCGGATAACGCTGGTTCGAATCCCGCGACGATAACTTCGACACTGGTTCAACAGATGCCGTTGCATACACACAAGCTTCTGCTTTCGCATGAAGACAACTGGCCAGGTAACATAGGTTGGTGGATTGCATTCCTTTCCACAAATCTGTTTTTTTTTTTTTTTTTTTTTTTTTTTTTTTCAAATTTGCTCTTCGCTGGGTTGAAAAATTCATAAAACTTAACCAATGACCGGTCACCAAAGGTCCATCCAGCCTTACAGCAAGTGGGTATTGCTTAAGAATTGGCGCTTTGTAGCGACGACGACCAAGCTCGTAAAAAGGTCGATAGCTCAATTGGTAGAATGCTTGCAATCCATGCCGCGAGCAAGGGTTCGAACTCGAGGTTTACTCAGCCTTCACAAGAAATGAGAACCAGCCCCCCCGGGAGCTGGAAAACCCCCACTTCAATTGAAAGTGTTTGGTGTGAGGCTTAATCCTTCGTAATTTTAATTGAAAAACTATGATTTCGTGCAAACGCCGTCATCTCCAACTGGTGTTGTCGTTTTACAAGTTTACAAGTTTATTTTTCTCGAAATCATCGCGTAAAGAGTTGACGGCGTTTGCATTTATACGACTCATCTAGTATAAAGGTGACGCATTAAATATTGCGTCAGGACTGTAAGATGCTCATTCAAACACGCCATGCAGTGATATCAAGAACGCCGAGTGTCGAATGAACATTCATTATCGTCTCTCATGGTAAACTCTCATAATACGCTAGAGGTACTAAGTCGTATTTTATAATTGCTTGCTTTTTGCGACCAAAAGGACGTGGGAAACGAGAAAAAACTATTTTCAAAGAAAGGCGGCAGAAGTTGCAGAATTTACGTATGTTGATGTATCTACATACATTGTCAAAGTACTTATTTTATGTCAAAAAAAAAAACGTAAAATGCAAGTTACCTCGTACCGATGAAGGTGGATGTAGATCCTTTTAATTTTTACAGGAAAGGGAACATACCTTATGCCTTAAAATACGTCACTTGATTTGAGGGTGTCCCTGCCCCGAGAGGCAGGTTCTAATTTCTTTTGCAGGCTGTGGAAACCTTGCCGGTACTTAATTTTTGGCAGGGGCGATCATAGGAATTCAGATCTAGTTCGGCAACTTCTAGGTTTTGGGCGGTTTTCAAAACAACGGGATTGACACTCCCAAACAATAAAAAAACGTTTTTTTTCATATTCCATACAACCAGTGGCATTTACAATTTAATTAAGCCTGTAACTGTAACTGTATCCTGCCGCCGTTCCACTAGGGGTGGCCGGTACCTCCGCAGATGCGCCTCCACTTTTTTCTGTCTTTACAAACCACTTTCATTTCCTCAATATTCATCACCTTTTTCATACATACTCTTCTCTTATTCTCACTAAGCCAAAAACCGAAAAACCCATACTTCCAGCAAAACCTGTCGGAAAAATAGCAATTATCTGAAAGCGATGTTAAGACACAAATAACAGAGCCCCTTCATGTATAAAACTGAAATAATTTTTACTATAATTATAACTACGCAGTTAAAAAAAATAATCGGATATTACAGGAACCATTTTAAGAGAACTTACCTTATTTTCAAATCATCAAGATCAAGAAAAATTAAAATAGCTCTGTAGTTATAATTATTGTAAATATGTCAAACGACTGTTATTCCAACCTAAACGTTACAATGAAATAATATTGTATAAGTTGTCTTAAATAAATAACCGCCGTGGTTTTTTCTTGCCGTTTCAGACGGGCCTTTTAAGTAAATATGAAACTCTTACCTCAATCTCTAGCATGAGTTGTTCTTGTTCCACGACACTTAAAAATTAATAATGAAAAGCTTAGTGAAAGCCGTCTGAGCCACATCAAATAACAGAGTAAATGATTGATTAAAAAGACAAGTCAATAACGATAGGTACTTGAAGTGGCCTTAAGAAAGCCCATTTTTCTCAATTCTTCCAAACACACTCGACCGATTAACCGTTTTCTGGATTTGTCATCTGGATTAAAGTCGGTGTTGATCGTCTTTTTGTCATCACTTGCATTTTATCGTTTAAAGTAAGCTTAGAAAACGAACCAAATTTAATTGTTAGAAAGCACACACTTCCCGTACAATTTTCACAACTGAAGTTATCCATTGTAATAATTAAGTTTCACAATAAATCACGAAAACAATCACGGACGTCAAAAACAACGCGCGCGTACTGAGAAGAATTTGACAGACTGAATAAGAAGTTAAATTTCACACACTTCATTTTTGCATCTCTTTCATATATATTAGCAGTCTATTTCTATCTCTTCTCCTAACGACGTAAGTGCGTTTCCAATTATTGTCTTTTGACTCAGGCTCGCCTGCATTTGAAGCGTACAGACAGTGGTCACGTGTGGAAGTGTGTGTGGCAATTTTGTGTATGTATGCCCCGCTCAGTACGGCGAGTCAGTTGTAAACTTCGTTGCCGGAGAAGGTAGGACAGAGTCCATGCGCCGCGCTTAGCGTATTGCATGCGCGAAAACGGTAGGCGCTAACTTACAAATGTCCTATTACGTGCTACGAAAATTGTCTATCTTTTAGGCGTCGATGAATATTGTTTCTTATTAAAATTATTGTTACAAAAATATGTTTTCTTATCTAAAAAGTAAGTTCGGCAAGGTCTAAAGGTCTTTATGATATGTACGCCACTGATTTTTGGGTTTAAAATAAAAACTGAAATGGGAAATAATTGCTGAGAGCGTTGGTGGGTGTTTGTCATTGAAATTATGTTGGTGAAATTGTGAAGGCATGGGTTATACACAGTTATGTTAAAATTTGAAAACTTTGACTATTGATTTTTAATGAGTATTGTTTTTACATTTTTTCATAAATTAATAATATATTATATTAACACTTATTCTACACGTTTTTTTTTAAGAATATTTCAAACTTCGCTCTGCATGCAATGTATGGTGGAGTCTTCGGACAGTTCGTCCATGGAGGAATCTAGAAAGAAAAATATATATATAAATAAAAGTGGCATTAGTTTTAATTCAAGAAACATTTTAAATGATTTCCTAATTTAATATTTTAAAATATGTAAACATTATAAAATGACAAAAAAAACAATTTAGATTTTTTTTAATTACGAGACATTAAAATCAATTTGTAAATCGTCTACAGCAGGGGTGCCCATGCTTGCAAAAACCTACAGTTTTAAAGTCGATCACTGAAATTTTTCGATATCCTCTATGATCGACTTTAAAACCTTTCGCGATCGACCGTGTGGGCACCTCTGGTCTACAGTGTCTGATCTTTGAAGGGCGCTTTTTTAACTTTAAATTTTACTAATGATGATAAAAAATAAAGATAAAGAGGACCCAGGGTCCATCTTTCGAGAGGACTGTGGACGTCCTTAAAAAAGAGAGCTAGGCCGTTTCAACTCCTTGCTGCACAGATGGGGATTAGCTCCATCTCCAGGGTATGACTGTTAGGCGGAAAACCAGACTGTCTAGCACATAGTGGAGGAGTGCCCCATCAGAAGACACCCTCCTGGCCTGAAAGACCTCCATGAAGCCACGCCAGGAGCAGGGAAGTGGACAGAGGGCCCCATGGGCAATATATTTGTTACGCTTGCGGGCCACACGCAAATACAAGTAAGTACGTATTATTATTTAAATCAAATATGAGTACATATACGATTCTGATAAAACATTGAGATATCATATCGACGGTTAAAAGGCAATAACTTTTTAAGCGACAAATACTAAATAGTTCAGGAGAGCAGTTTAAAGTTTGAGATTGCAGAAAAATGGCATGACTTTTTTATTTGTTTATCATATCGTTAAAATCAAAACAACTCTAAAATTAAAAAAAAAGGCATTTATTCGCATTCCTATTAATGAGGTTTTACGTTTTTTTATGTTGCAAGCGCCTTTAGGACAGAAAAGGCTAAAATCTTGTCGGTTACAACAAAACCATACTTCGGAAACGCAGTCGTTTGATTGGGCATAAACAACAAAAAAATCATCGTAGAGCTATGGGAGTTAGCGCATTAGAAAGAGCAGAAAATTTTAAGTAGGAAAGCATTCATAACTCATTTTTGACCAAAACGTCGCTTATTTCCTTTTTACCGTCGATATCTTCTATATGTGATGGTTTATAATAATAATATTTGGACAATTTTATAAAGTGGCGCGGAGTTTAGTGGCACTAGGCCGCTTAAAACCCCGTTTCAGGTTTTAGTTTAATGTTCTGATTTCTGCCAATATGACAGACTGTAACTTATTTCTGTACCTTAGAGCATAAACAACGGAAGTCCACTTTTTTGCGTTTTTGAGTTAATGATGCAGAAATTATTATAATTAACTGTTCTATATGTGGTAAAAATATTGGAGTCCTCGGACTCATAGTTACTGAGATATCAAGTGTAATAAATATGGGATGCACATATAAATGCGAGCATAAACCACGGAAGTTTTACATACGTTATTTACATTACTTCACATTAAATAAATATCGATAGAAAAAGATAAACAGTTTTTACAGATCAAAAATATCTCGTCTAGTTTAGAAGTTATGATGGTTTTTAAAAGTGCACATTTTCACTAAAAATCGTCTCCTGCACATTTTACTAAATGTGACTACCGTTGTGTATGCTCTAAGGCTAAGGCCCTCAACCCGCGGCCCTCGGGCCTCATGTGGCCCGCCAGCTAATTTCTTGCGGCCCGCGGCCACCAGAGGCTAAAAAAATAAAATATCGCGCCCAGTGATATGCGATATATACGAATACGAGCACTTTTTTTTCGGAGTTCTCGGTGTTTTTTGTGTCATTTTGATTCTTTTCATTGCACTACTCACAGGGGGGACCACAAGAAGGTTCGGCACATTCACCCCCAGTAGATTTACTCAAAAAAGAGTTTCAATCGAGGTTTTCTGACTTCAGAGATAGTGAAAAATACATCAGTCTCTTTGCCCGACCAGTCGGTGTATCCGTTGAAGACATGCCGGAAAATTTTCAGATGGAGGTTATAGATGTGCAGTGTAATTCGAAATTGAAAGACAAGTTCGACGTGGGTGTTTTTGATTTCTATGCAAAATGTGTCGATCACAACTCGTTTCCTGAAATCCGAAAAAATGCCATGAAAATGATTTCATTGTTTGGGAGCACATATGTGTGTGAGCAGCTGTTTTCTCGTATGAAGTATGTGAAATCGACAACAAGGTCGAGAATTACAGATGCACATCTGGAAGCTAGTCTGCGGGTTGCAACCACAAAAATGAAAAAAAATATTAAACTTGTAAAAATAAACAATGTCAAAAATCACATTGATTGACTTTAATTAACCAATAAAGATTGACTTTAATTAACCAATAAAGATTATTGAAATTTGAAATTACGAGTATGCATGTCTTTTATTTTATTGATTAGGTGGTAAAGTGTCGTGAAAAGTTGTGGCCCTTCGGACGATGTGAAATCGATGTTTGGCCCTTGCACTAAAAAAGGTTGAAGACCCCTGCTCTAAGGTACAGATTTATGGAATAACGCTTCTTGTGACTCACCTAGCGGTGCAAACGACTGCTTATTCTGGAACGAGTAGGTCAGATGCAGGTTGATGTGCCGTCCAAAGCCCACAGGGTCTCCGTCGCGGGATAGCACTGAAAACCACAACCAGTCAAACATACTGTTCGCAAAAAAATCGCAATCATTTACAAAGCAATGCAATTTTCATTAACATCCAAGGAGAGATTGGGCGAGGAAGGACTCTAGGATATCTTTCGATCTATCTATTACCAACAAGGAAATATTTTTAGAATTATTATCTTATTCAACGCAAGTCCACAAACAGAAGTGCTATACTGCTCAATTCCTTGCTACCTTAAGGCGACAAAATAGCGATTCTAAATCTAAATCTAAGCTGCAAAGATATGTATCATTTGAGATTCATATTAAATGCATTCCCACGAGCAGACACGCATAATTTCGCACTCACACATGCCGCGTGTGGACCTACAATATAATAAACCAAATCTCAAATGAACATAAGCCCTGCAACTCTTGCCGACCTTCCCTGAAGCAGGGGTGACATTGGCAAAGTGAACCATTTTTTACAGTATGGCGATTCATATCCATAAATAAGGTGTACTGTTTTATTTCTATTTTGGAGCTCTTTGGCAAGCGCTAGCAAGCTCCGACTTGGATTATATCCAAAGTGTAAGAACTTTAGCAGAATAGCGCTTCATGTCTAAGCTTGCGTTTTTCTTTTTTCAAATAAAGTTTTAAACATTCACTTTCAAGGTCTGTGTTAGATGACATAGTATTTCTCGGGTTAGACAATGTTCTATTTGCAGTGATTTTGTCTTCCGACGTTTCGTTCCCTCGGAATGTGAACATTTTCAATGCTCGAAATAAAAGCGAAGAAACACGGCATAAATAAGAGTAGCATAAACATCCAACTACTTGCTAAAAGCAAACGGTGTATAAAGGTGCCCCGTCGCTTCGAGTCTTGAAAATGTTCCACGCTCGAGAGAACGAAATGTCGGCAAACAAAATTACTGCAATAGAACATGGTCTAACCCGAGAAAAACTATAACAATTAAGCGTGTCTGTTTGCACGCGTGCATTAAATATGTATGAATCTTAAATGTGAATATGTATGTATATCTCCACAACTTAGATTAAATATATTATGGATACCTACACATTTGTTGCGTGCTTTTTTATTTGTTGATTTTAATTTGACAAAAAAAAACTAAATCAATAAGGTTGTTCAATAAGTCAACACAAACTGAATTTCAATCCAGTGTTGATAAAAATAATAATATGCACCTCATCAATAGAGACCAAATCTGAGATAGAGTGATGGGGTAGAAATGGACTTGCGAGCTCTGGGCGTGACCAATTGTTGATGAGAGGTGATGGAGAGGGAAAAGTGGAGGAAACTCCTCGAGGAGACTTGGGCTTGAAGTCTCATCACCACGATAATTCTTACCTACCGAATATCGGTAATATTTGTATAAAGACCTGTCAATCCAAGATGGCCGCAAGTAATCAGCTGATATGTATTTATACAAACATTACCGATATTCGGTAGGTAAGAATTACCGTGGTCATGAGACTTCCAGCCCAGGACCTACACAGGGTTGAAGCGCCAATGATTATTATAGATTTGAATAAGTGATGGTACATTTGAATTGTAAAAAAGTGAAATAGATTAGATTTATCTACGCAAAGCAAGTCTTTTATTAGTAGTTTAATTTACCTTGGTGAAGTATATTACCCATACATTACGTAAAAATATGCTATAAAATTAATTGCGATGATTTCCATCGTCAGAGAAGCCTGACGAAGTACATCAATATATACTTCTACTCGTATATATATTAAACATATAGTTGAATGTTAATTTCAAAGTTAATATATTTCACCAAAACCATACATGCCAACTTTTGAAGAAGAAAAAACTGAAAATTTCATAGAAAATTTTCATTTTTTTTTGTTTTCGCCAATACGGAAAGCATTATTTTTCGCGCAAAGTAAAAATAAAACGTGAAAAATAAAATTACATACTCAGAAAGCGTTCAAGATATGAAACTCAACTCGTGAGGAAAAGCTTTGTTTATAAAGGTTGATATGAGGCTGACCACGCATACTGTAAAAAAATGGTTCACTTTGCCTATGTCACCCCTTTTACAGGGAAGGTCGGCAAGAGTTGCAGGACTTATGTTCATTTGAGATTGGATATTTATACAGTAAGTTCACATGCGGCAACTTATAGGTGTCTGCTTGTGAAATTGCATTTTTCCTCCTGTGCAGGAGACACCCTAGAGTTCAGAGACTCTTAGGGTCTATGACACTTGTTGTAGTGCCACAGAGGTGTTGTTCCCGAGCTTGGTCGTCGCTACAAAGCGCCAATATCAAGCAAGACCCGGAAGAGCGTATTTTAAATATAAATGGTATTTTTTTGTGCACCACCGGGATTCAAACCCACAAGTTTTTTATTTAATTTTTTTTTATTATTATTTAATGCTTGCATTCCATGCCCAGAGCAAGGTTTTCGATCTCAAGGCTTACTCAGCCTTCACAAGAAATGAGAAACAGCCCCAGTGGGATTCTGAGAAACCCCCACTTCAACTGAAAGTGTTTGGTGTGCGGCCGGCCCCCTTACACGTAAAAATAAATAGGTCCAGAATCGCCACATGCGACCCCTTCGGGGATAGCGCAGGCAAGTACCTAGTTACACTATACGTGTAGCTTAGTTGCGTAGATTAGATTGGATTAGATGAAGGGTCTCCCACTCACTCTGGCCCTTGGTCTTCCCGGTGTGCTGGTGCTTCTTCTGCCTGGCCCTGGAGTTTTGGAACCACACCTGCGTCACGCGCTTGCTGAGGCCCGTGACCTGCGCGATCCTCTCCAAGTCTTGGCCGTCAGGGTTGGAGTCCAGCTGGAAGTTGGCCTGCAGGACCTGCAGCTGCTCCTCCGTGAAAGTCGTGCGCACCCGCTTGGCCTTGTTCTTGTGGTAGCCCTCCGCGTCGCAGCCGTCTGCCGGGACAAACTTCAGGCAATGAGAATCATCAAGAAAACAATCACATTACCACAATTACAATAGGGTAATTGCAGTGCGGGGGAAAATGGTTTTAAAATACTATCGTTGTGTAGAGTACATTTCAAGGATCACAACCATATACTTTTTAAGTAGTTTAAATAAATTTATCATTGATAATTTTCAAAAATAAAATGCCGAGAATTTGAATCCCGCCAAAACGCAGCAGCGATGGCTAGCCACGCTGTGACGTCAAAACGACGTAGATGAATCCGTCGGCCTTCGAAGGCCTAACGGTATACTCCATAGATCCGAAGATCCATCGACGTCACATCCGCCTAAACAAAAAAATGACATGAAATCGAAAATAAGCGAATTTTAAAGAGCTATAATTTAAAAACTAAGCCAGGTATTATTTTTTTTAAAAACGCAGATGCGTTTTCAAAAATGTAGTCTATCATTTTATGAAATAAAAATAAATAAATTACCCTATTCATTCAATGTTTGACGCCCCTGCAATTTTATCACTTATTAATTTGAATGTACCTGGGCGGATTACTCGTCAGACCTACCAATTTTGTGGTAGTAATACTACCACATCGTGCAGCACCAACTCAGTAGTTAATAGACTCCGAAATCTGGGCAACATATAAATGTATTTAGGTATAGGTGATACTTTTAGAGTAAGTTATAGCACTTACAAGTTGGCCCTTCTCATCTATTTCATGTCTGGCAAAATTGGCTTGTAAACCTAATTGTTTTCATATTATCTTGTATAAATTACAACTTTTTTATTATATTTTTCATAATTCATTTTGCTTTTTGTACATTGGCGGGTTCATTGCCTATTGTATGGAGGTATATTGAATTCAATATTTCGATGGCCTAATGGAATTTTTTTCCAACCAACAAAAAAAACTTTTTTGTGTATATTTTTTTTTCTTTGCTTTACTTGTATGTTTTACTTATAAATGATGTATCTAAATATGTAAAAAGCACCCAGGGCCGTGTATTTTGATAAAATAAAATAAAATAAAATTCGATAATCTACAATCTAAGTTGCATTTAATTAAAGCTTATATCAAGATATATTACCATTTAAAGCTCATATCAAATGCATGCCCACAAACAAACACGTGTAGTTAGCGCTTACAAATGCTGAATGTGTACTTACAAATAAAATTCAGTATGAGGCTTTTATTATGTTCATTTGAGGTTTGGATTTTATTTGTAAGAACACATTCAGCATTTGTAAGCGCGAACTACACGTGTTTGTTTGTGGGCATGTATTTGAAGGCTTTAAATGTTAATATATCCTTGCCACTTAGATTATAGATTATAGATCATCATTAGGATGAACTAAAAGATGGTTGGGGAAGGTCTAAGTTCAACAGCAGATTGTAACTCACCGTCAGACGAAACACTGCCTCCGTCGAGCGTCTCCAGGTAGTGCGGCTTGCACAGCACCCGGTCCTCGTGCAGCGCGAACTGCTCGCCCGTGCTCAGCTGCCGGCCGCACGCGTCGCACGCGAAGCACGCCAGGTGGTAGACCTGCGCGCGCGCCTTGCGCACCCAGTCCGAGGAGGATATGCCGCGGCTGCACTTCGAGCACTTGGCGCCGAAGCTTCTGGACGAAGGGAAACATTTTTAATCACCGCTGCGACACAGATACACAACCCTTAAAGGTACCCCTCAAACAATGGGAAAATCTGTAATCAATTTCACGAAGGACATGGTCTTAAAGTTTGTTACCAAAGGCAAAATATGTGACCTTTCTTGAGGAGGGGCATAGTCTTAAATTTCGGAACCAAAGGTAAGATATGATATTATTTTAAAAAGTTACATTAGCCTTAAACATCGTAACCAAAGGTAAGATATGATATTCTTTTAAAATGTTACATTAGTCTTAAACATCGTTATTAAAGGCAAAATCTGTTATCACTTTTACGAAGCACATGGTCTTAAACTTCGTAACCAAACCCAAAATATGTGACCCCTTTTTGAACAAGGGCATTCCTTGACTTATAGGTTGGTATGAGGCTGACCACCCATACTGTAAAAAATGGTTCACTTTGCCAATGTCACCCCTGTTTCAGGGAAGGTCGGCAAAAGTTGTGGGGCTTATGTTCATTTGAGGTTTGGATTTTATTTGTAAGTACACATTCAGCATTTGTAAGCGCGAACTACACTTGTTGGTTTGTGGGCATACATCTGAGAGCTTTTAATGAATATATCCTTGCAACTTAGATTATAGATAGATTATAGCATAATCTTAAATTTCGGAACCAAAAGTAAGATAGGATATTCTTTTAAAAAGTTACATTAGTCTTAAACAATGTAATCAAAGGCAAAATCTGTAATCACTTTTACGAAGGACATGGTCTTAAACTTCGTAACCAAAGGAAAAATATGTGACCTTTCTTGGGAAGGGCATAGTCTTAAATTTCGGAATCAAAGATAAGATATGTGACTCTTTGAAAGAAGGTCATAGTCGAAGTTCATAACTTTGTTATCAAAAGCAAAATATGTAACCCTTTTTGAAGAAGGTAGTAGTCTTAAACTTCGGAACCAAAGGTAAAATATGTGGCATTTTTGAAGAAGGGCGTAGTCTTAAACGTCGTTACCAAAGGCAAAATCTGTGACCTATTTAAAGAAGCTCATTGCTGTAATCTTCGATACCAAAGGTAAACTATGTGACCTTTTTTGAACAAGGGCGTAGTCTTAACTTTCGGAACCAAAGGTAAGATATGTAACTATCGAAAATAATATCAGAGTCTTAAACTTTATTACCAAAGGCAAAATCTGTGACCTTTTTAACAAAAGACATACCAACATCGTAAACCCATGAAATTAAGTTAAAGAAATGGAAACACATAACACCTCGCTTGCAAATGCCGCATTAATCTTTTGGCCACCCCTAGTGGAATGGCGACAGAGTTACAATCTACAACCAAAAGATAAAAATACATTTCAAATTGGTTGATATTTTTGTAGAGATAAATAAAGGCAAGAATGTGTGAAATGTGTAATAGACGGTGTGTAAAAATGTTGTGCCTAATGATTGCGTCAATGTCGAGTATTTCCAAAAAATTCTCGAGACAGTGAGTGTGTTTGTGAAGAGAGTATGGGACAATAAATTATAAAGACTTTCAGTATCTTCTTTACAAGAGCTAATTTGGCGTGCACGAATAGGTACGTTAGAGAGAGCCAGATGAAATGAACATCGAAACGGGAAATCATTTCTGACAACCCTTGGTAAGGATCAAATTGTAGTTTTATGGTATTGAACGCAAACGCTCTACCAACTACGCTATCAAACGGACAACATCGAGAATAAGGTATCTAAATTCTCCGATAACCGTTCTTTTAACATCGGAATTTGAAATGAGCCTAATTTACGAATTTGTCAGTTCATCCTCAGTAGTCGTGCAGAAAGAGTGCCCCTTGAATACGTAGGCTAAGTCGCCAGAACAGAAACATCAAGAATTTAAATTAAAGTAAATTCTCCCATAACGGTTCGTCTAATATCCAAAAAGTGTAATTAACATTTAAGTTAAATATAAACGCAACTGAAAAACGCTAGTAAGCTACACATTCAGTGTAACTTCTTGCCGCGTTTTCCCCGAAGGAGTCGCATGTGGCAAGAGGAACCTATTTATTGTTACAGGCAAGGGGGCTGGCCTTACGCCAACCACTTCAGTTGAAGGTAGGGTTTATCCGCTCCCCTAGGGGCTGGTATTTATTTATTCCTAGAACTAAGTAAACTTTGCCGGTATTTCTTTTTGGGTTTGAATATACACCGAAACGGCAAATCATTTCTGACACCCTCGGTGTGATTCGAACCCGAGCTCTCAGCATGGAATGCAAGCACTCTACGAACCGATCTATCGACCGGAATGGTATAATTTTTAGACTATTTGTAAATATGTGAAACGACCGTAATTTTAGTTTAAATTCAATAGAAACACATTCAGTCTCTAATCTAATGCTTTTTCTATTTCAGATTTTAAACTGGTTTAGCACGAGTCAAAGCCGCATAGAATAATCAAACCCATTCTCTATTCAATGTTTTATTAAAGTCGAGAACAACCATCACATGTTACATTTAATACAACAGCCTAAAAGAAATGTAAATTTAAAGATTGTTGAATGTATTATTCCGTCCCACACAATGAATACACAAACGAACCGAAATCCCGTAAATTAAATGTCATTTTTTTATTCAGTGGATGTTTGTTTTTTTTTAATTAGTTTCAGATAAGGCGAAACAACTAAACTTATAAATGGTTATGTAAATAAATAAATAAATAAATAAAGATATTCTGTATTGATTACCTAAGGCTGAGATCGGACGGGCACGAAGTGGAGGGCATAAATCATAAGTATTATAGTGTACACTCGCCCTATTTATCGCCAAGTTTTAATTATGAAAAGCAAGAACATAACATTTTTATGAAATATAAATTAAAGTTGACTTTAACACGCGGTTAAAAAAGTCATTATTGTCTTTGCCTGTAATTTATTACCGTGTATGTTTTTCAATACAGTTTTATTTGGTTTGAGTATGATATTACTGTGTTTTATATTAACGACCGGTTGATGGCACAGTTTATTATTTTACAGTACAATCCGTGAACTCTGCAAAACAACTAAGCTGCACGTGCGTTGCAACTTCTTGCTGCGTTGCCCTTGAAGGATTCACATGTTGCAAGTTCAAACTTTTTATTATCACATGTAACCCTCCTTGACTGATAGGTTGGTATGAGGCTGACCACCCGTGCTGTAAAAATCGGTTCACTTTTGCCAATGCCACCCCGGTTCAGGGAACGGCGGCAGGAGTTGCAAGGTTTATGTCCATGTGAGGTTTTCTTTATTTGTATGCACACATGCAGAAGGCGCGAACATACATGTGCCTGTCTGTAGGCATGCATTTCATATGAGCCTTAAATGTTAACATATATTTGCAGCTTAGATTATAGATATAGATAATCCGGATATCAGAGTCCAGTCGATAGCCCAGTTGGTAGAGTGCTTGCATTCCATGCCGAGTGGTCGACTTTGAATCCCACCGAGAGTGTCAGAATTTATTTCCCGTTTTGATATTTATTTCACAAAACCCAAAAAAAAAATACGGGCAAGGTTTACTCAGCCTTCACAAGAAATTAGTACCAGCACCCCATTTCAACTGAAGTGGTTGGCAAAAGGCCGGCCCCCTAACGTGTAAAAATAAATGATTCCACTCGTCACATGCGACACCCTTCCGAGATAACATGGCAAGGAGTTACACTATATATGTATCTTGGTTGCTAGATGATCGGCCTTACTGCAACTACCTACTTAAAGGTTTCCTTGCTACCGAAAGGGTAAATGATCATTTCTTGTCAAGGCTGAGTAAACCTTGCTCGTACATATATTGATTTTGGTTTAGTATTTTTTTATGTTTTAGTTTTTGATGTCCAAATATATTATTATTTATTGATTTAAAAAATGTAATTTGTCGTGTATGTTCCTTGACTTATAGGTTGGTATGCGGTTGACCACCCTTGCTGTAAAAATGGTTCACTTTACCAATGTCACCCCTGTGTCAGGGAAGGACGGCAAGAGTTGCAGGGTGTATGTCCATTTGAGATTTGGTTTTTATGTTGCAAGTCAACATGCGGCATGTTTAAGCGCGAACTTATATTTGTCTGCTTGTGAAAATACATGTAATGTGAATCTCAAATGATACATATCTTTGCAACTTAGATTAAGATTTAGATCAATAAACACTCCTGATTTTTTTCATAACGGTCACTCTTTTACCAATACCATAAAGCCTATAAAAAAACGACAGGATTCGGGTACATAGCAATCTTAACGCTTGTCGAAGCGGCTTTTAGTCTTTTGCTTTTGAACGGAGCGAACTGGTTCGAATATGCAAAGCGAATGAGTGCATTTCAGCGCAAAACAAGACGCATCCGCTTGCAAGGGTGTTGTAATTAAAAATCCATCTCTCCAGACAACGCTGCAAGGGCCCGCAATCGCCCGCATTACCGAAGGACATGCATACTGTTATAATACTCTTAACTCAGAACACGCTTGCGACTTACAATATAATCTCAGGCGATACAGCAATGTTATAAAGGGGACAAACACAAGAATAAATACAATTAATTACAAAAGTAGGATATTGTCAAGTTACCGTTATACAGGTTATGATGATATGTAGACTGACAAAGTATGTATACAATGAAAGTGTGAAAGGAAAAAGAGGGAAGGGACGACCGAGAAAAGTATGGAGTGATCAGATTGAGGAGATTGTGAATGAATGGGATATACAAAGTGAGCGTAAAAGAAGAAAATGCATGAAAAAGGTGATGGATATGAAGGAATTGAAAGAGGTGTGTCAGGATAGAAAAAAATGGAGGCAACTCTGCAGAGGCTCTGGCCACCCCTAGCGGAATGGTGACAGATTTACAGTTACAGTTACCTACGTTTGAAACTTTACTTTCTCATCCTCTTTCAACTTTTTTTTTGAAGAAATCCTGTGCGGTAGACACCCTAGATTGTAAAGACTCTAGGGGTCTATGATACTTGTTGTAGTGCCGCAAAGGTGAACGAGCTTGGTCGTCGCTACAAAGCGCCAATACTCAAGCAAGACCCAGTTGCTGTGAGGCTGGATGGACCTTTGGTGACCGGTCATTGGTAAAGGTTTATGTGTTTTTCAACCCAGCGAAGAGCAAATTTGAAAATATAAATGGTATATTTTTTTGTGCTCCGCCGGGATTCGAACCCACAACCTTCCCATTCAGAGTCCGCAGTGTTACCACAGAGCTACGGAACGGTCTTGCACCTTAAAGGTAAAACTGAATCACCCTCTTTCAACTTGCATTTCGCCACCTTAAAGGTAAAACTAAATAAGTGCTGATTTACTGTTTTGAGAAATCGTCGATAAAACATTGTATTTGTTGCAACTTCTTCTAGTGAGTGAATTCATTATGAAGCAGTGCTCATGAAAATCTTTTAAACTGTAGGATTCTCACGCACTTTTATTGTTTTCTCCCGTAGACGATAGGACAAATGTTGCATTTGTGCTAGCTTAATATGAGACTTATTCACTCATCTAATCTAATCTAATCTAAGCTGCAAAGATATATATCATTTAAGATTTATATTAAATGCATTCCCACAAGCAGACATGTATAATTTCGCGCTAACACATGCCGCATGTGGACCTACAATATAAAAACCCAATCTCAAATGAATATAAGCCCTGCAACTCTTGTCGTCCTTCCCTGAAACAGGGGTGACATTGGCAAAGTGAACCATTCATTCTTCACTCTATCTCTTGAATTTTTTCCTGTCATACTCTTCAAGTGTTAAATGAAACACTTTAGAGTGACAGGAAAAACTATAACAGTGTTATTCAGAAACAGCAAAGCCATGGCTCATCCGAAGCCTACAGTGAATTTTCTAAAAAATAATGATCCGCAGATCAGCTATAGATGAAATATTTTATCAATAGCACTATAAGAGATAGAGTTAGGGAGAATGAAAATTGAAAGAGGATGTGAAAGTTAAGGTACAAAAGAAAGTGATGAGATGGTTTGGACATGTAGAAAAAATGGATAATGAAAAACTTACAAAATGTTTATACAGAGTAGATGTAAAAGGAAAAAGAGGAAATGGAAAACCGAGAAAAGTATGGCTGGATCAGATTGCGGAAATTGTGAGTGAATAGTATGTACAAAGCGAACGTAAATGAAGGAAATGTATGAAAAAGGAATAGATATGTATGAATTGAAAGAGGTATGCAATGATAGGAAAAAAATTAGGAGGCTCTAGCCACTCCAAGCAGAATGGTGACAGAGTTACAGTTACATTTGCCTACAACGGTCGTTTGCCTTATTATTGAGGATTGCCACTTCAATGTGGTTTCTCTCTGGGATTAAATAATATAGCTGTTATATTTGACCCTTGGAAGAAAGATTGAGGGAAAACGAAGAGTTGGCAGGAGGCAGACATCTTGGCTCCGTGACATACAAGATTGGAAGGAAATGATAACAGTGGAAGACCTTTTAGCTGGGAGAGACAACGGGACGTTCTCCCAAGTGATCGTCAAAGACAGGGGATCCTGGGGCTGCATCTGAAGATGAAGCTTAATTGACAATAGTAATACCTGTCCGGTCGATAACTCGGTTGGTAGAGTGCTTGCATTCCATGCCGTGAGCTCGGGTTCGAATCCCACCGAGGGTGTCAGAAACGATTTCCCGTTTTGGTGTTTATTTCAATCTAATCTAATCTAATCTAATCTAAGCTGCAAAGATATATATCATTTAAGATTTATATTAAATGCATTCCCACAAGCAGATATGTATAATTTCGCGCTAACACATGCCGCATGTGGACCTACAATATAAAAACCCAATCTCAAATGAACATAAGCCTTGCAACTCTTGCCGTCCTTCCCTGAAACAGGGGTGACATTGGCAAAGTGAACCAATTTTTTACAGTATGGGTGGTCAGCCGCATAACAACCTATAAGTCAAGGAACATACATGACAAATCCCAAAATAAAATACTGGCAAAGTTTACTCAGCCTTCACAAGAAATTAGTACCAGCCCTCTCGGCTTTACACCAACCACTTCAACTGCCTGCCTCTTCAACTTCAAGTGTACCAGCCCACTACACTTCAGTTGAAGAGGGCAGGTACTCATTTCTTGTAAGGTGAGTAAGCCTTGCCGGTATTTTATTTTGGGGTTTGAAATAAACACCGAAACGGGAAATCATTTCACCGCGCTCACTTTAAAGGATGTCGACTCGTGGTCTAGAAATTGAACGCAAATGGAATTTGGGATATTAAGTGAATGAATGGGATATCCAGAGTCATAATAAAAGTAGGACTTGTATGAAAAAGGTTATGACTCTGGATGAAATGAAAGAAGTATGCAAGGACAGGAAGAAGTGGCGGCTAATCTGCAATGTTGATTTCTAATGTTGGTGTATTCATTTTTTGCATAGGAAATTTTCGACTTTTTTTTGTATAGATTTCTTTGTAAGGTTTTGTTCTTTTTTATATTTAAATGTAATTTATTATTCATATTCCTTGACTTATAGGTTGGTATGAGGCTGACCACCCATACTGTAAAAAATGGTTCACTTTGCCAATGTCACCCCTGTTTCAGGGAAGGTCGGCAAAAGTTGTGGGGCTTATGTTCATTTGAGGTTTGGATTTTATTTGTAAGTACACATTCAGCATTTGTAAGCGCGAACTACACTTGTTGGTTTGTGGGCATACATCTGAGAGCTTTAAATGAATATATCCTTGCAACTTAGATTATAGATTATAGATTATAGAAGTCTTTTTTTTATTTCATCTGAATACTGCTGGTCTGTTTTCGGTGGTACTGACTATTGGGCTGGTTCACTAATGCGATATTCGTGTCTCATGCAAATTCCGGTATGTAAATGAACCCTGGAAGCACAGACCTTACTTACTGTTGGCCCGGTCCACCTGACTCCCGGGTGGCGCCTTCGAAAATCTGACGACATGCCCGAGCGAGATACAATTTCACGGTCAACTAAAATCAGGGACTTGCTTTTTCATTCATTTCCTTGACTTATTGGTAAGGACCGAAAGAAATGGCGGTTGATCTGTAATGCTGGCGGTTAAACCTGAGGCTTTTAAAAAATTTTTTTTTTTTTTAAAGAATATGTTTTATAGGTTTTAATTTTTTACTGTTTAATTGTTCAGCAGACTTATAGGTTGGTATGAGGCTGACCACCCATACTGTAAAAAATGTTTCACTTTGCCAGTGTCACCCCTGTTTCAGGGAAGGTCGGCAAGAGTTGCAGGCCTTATGTCCATTTGAGAATTGGGTTTTTTATATTGTAGGTCTACTTGCGGCATGTGTGAGCGCGAAATTATGCGTGTCTGCTTGTGGGCATGCATTTAATATGAATCTCAAAAGATACATATCCTTGCAGCTTAGACTTAGATTTTAGATAGGTTGGTACGAGGCTGACCTCCTGTGCTGTACAAATTTAGTTCTGTAGGTTACTATAACTGTAACTCTGTCGCCATTCCGCTAGGGGTGGCCAGAGCCACCATATCACAGCTGCCTCCATTTTTTCCTATCCTGACATACTTCTTTTAATTCATGAAGTGAAGATATGATGATGATCTTGATAAGAACTGTGATGACTTCACAGTTCTCTTATTTTATATTATTTTTATTTGGTTTTTATATTGTAGGTCCACATGCGGCATGTGTTAGCACGAACTTATACATGTTACCCACAAGCAGTTCAATGCTAGTCCGCGCTTACACGTGCTGGTTGTGACTTGCAAAATAAACCAAACCTCACATGAACATAAAACTTACAACTTCTGCTGCCTTTTTCTTACACCGAGAGGGCATTGGCAAAAGGGAACCAAGTTTTTACAGCATGAAGGGTTCCTTGACTTATAGGTTGGTATGAGGCTGACCAACCATACTGTAAAAGATAGTTCACTTTTCCAATGTCACCCCTGTTTCAGGGAAGGTCGGCAAGAGTTGCAGGGCTTATGTTCATTTGAGATTGGGTTTTTATATTGTAGGTCCACATTCGGCATGTGTTGGCGCGAACTTATACATGTCTGCTTGTGGCAATGCGTTTAATATGAATCTTAAATGTATATTGTATATATCTTGCCTGTGTAAATGTACATATATTGCCTACCTATTAGGTGCATGTGCCTGCATGGAATGCACGCCCCTGCCCTGTATTTTTATGATCGGATAGCGTCGCTCCGGTACTTAGATGTAAATGCGGCAAGCCGTATCTGTACCCCGAGTATGAGCCACTTACGTAAACTCTATTTCACTTAAATAAAAAAATGTATTAAATATACGAAGGGCACGCCCATCGAGCGATCTAGTTTTCATACATTTTTTGCGATTTGCGCAATCGAGGGGAGTTTGCGGAGTATATTTATATACTCTATGTACTATGTGTTCGCAACAAGCGGGCGAAGATTGCGTCAATTAGGTTATCTACATAATGACAGTGCTGCTGCTCGCTGTCACAACAGAGGGACAGGGAGGGCGGCCTTAATAAACCATCATCATCATCATCGTCACCCGTAGAGAGTACAAAGCTCCCCTTACAGGTTTTGTTTGTTTGTGTATCTTGCGCAATCTGTCGGGATATTTACTTCAAACGAAAATACCGGCACAGTTGAAACGAAAGTTGAAATTGTGGATGAATTCAGATACTTGGGAAGTATGTTTGAAAAGAATGGAAAGATGACAAGAGAACTTGAGAATAGGGTGTGCAAGGGAAAGCAAGTGGTCGGTGCAATAGGAAGAATAGCAAAGAACAAGCGACAAAGAACAATGGGATATACAAAGTGAGCGTTTATACGCTCACTTTTGAAGAAAATGCATGAAAATGGTGTTGGATATGAAGGAATTGAAAGAGGTATGTCAGGATAGGAAAAAATGGAGGCAACTCTGCAGAGGCTCTGGCTACCCCTAGCGGAATGGCGACAGAGTTACAGTTACAGTAACAGTTGGCTCAACCTTTACAAAATATGAGATTAAGCTCCGTGGGGCTCTCATTTCGCATTTTAGCACCAAAGAACCTTTGGAGCTGGGAAATTAGGAAACAGCGCGGTTAAAAGATGCACTGTATGTGCAGTGCGTAGTTTTTCGTTTTGTCCTTTACAAATTGCCGCGAAAAAATAAAGAAAATAATAATCTTTTTATAGATATTTCTCAATCTTGTTCTTATTGTTCTAATCTAATCTAATCTAATCTAAGTTGCAAAGATATGTTACATTGGAGATTCACATTGTATGCATTCTCAAAAGCAGACACGTACAAGTTCGCGCTTGCACATGCCGCATGTGAACCTACAACATAAAAACTCAAATCACAAATTAACATACACCCTGCAACTCTTGCCGACCTTCCCTGAGACAGGGGTGACATTGGCAAAATGAACCATTTTTACAGCATGGGTGGTCAGCCGCATACCAACCTATAAGTCAAGGAACCCTTCATGCTGTAAAAACTTGGTTCAGTTTTGCCAATGCCCTCCCGGTTTTAGAAAAAGGCAGCAGAAGTTGCAAGTTTTATGTTGATGTAAGGTTTGGTTTATTTTGCAAGTAAAACACCAGCATGTGTAAGCGCGGACTAGCATTGAACTGCTTGTGGGTAAGAATCAAATTAGAGCCTTTGCAACTTGGATTGTAGATTTTAAAGGACATTCCTGTTTAATAGATAACGTCCCCTTAGTGCTTGTCTGTCTTATGTCCATCAGAGGTAATTTCACATGAGCAATGTATGTATGTGTACTGGACCAATGTGTCTTATGAAAACTGGAAATCGATTTAAATAATATTCAACGCAACTCACACATAATCGTGTTTTACGGTTTTTTTCTTAGCTCAGCTTGTGTGGAATGTGATTCTCAAGACGATTTCATTGATAGGTCATCTTTGAATCAAATGGTAGATAAGCTAAACAGGCACGGATGGGACGTAGCTTATTTAATGCGGGTGATAAAAAACTCTGAATGAATTTGTTTCATCACTTTTACCACCACGTCATATTCTATAACCGAAATTAATAACAACCCTTCAGTATGAAGCATGTCACGTTTTAATTGATTGAATTAAACTATTTTAATTGCATTATGTAATTCAGAGATTTATTTTATTTACTACTATGAGGGAGGTACATGTTACGCTTCGGTCCGAGGGGTAGAAATCAGTAGCGTATCTAACATGTGAAAAACGACATAAAAAAAACTGCTCGACAAAAAAAACAACAAAAAAAAGTTTTTTTTTTAAATATATTTGTGAAGAGAAATGCAATTCACCGACCTATTCTGCCTGGCCAGAAAAAGGTATTCACATCATCAATTAATAATTCAATATTGTTTATTTTAATGAATTATTAATTAATAATTACCCAATAACATCTAATGAACCAGGGTCAAAGTTATGCTCAAATGACCCAGGCAGGGATCGAACAAACGTTGTTATATTCCAAACACGCTAGAAAGATCAGCTCACTTGGCCCCCTCAGCCATAACACCGACAAACCGGAGGTTATGAGTGATTGACTTTAATTTCAATAAGTATGTATGTACAGTTTTCCCTAACTAACAGGTAAGTTGGTGTGATGCAGTCCACTTTTTATGTAAAAATTGGTTCACTTTGTCAATGTCACCCGTGTTGCATGGAACGACGTTGCAGGTTACCTAATCTTCGTTTGCGATTTTGGTTTTTATTTTTTGAGCACACATACAGCATGTGCAATCGTGAACTGGCACGTTTCGGCTTTTGAGCGTACATTAAATATGAATCTTAAATGTTAATACATGTATCTTTGCAACATAAAGATTATAGACCACCTTCTAGCTACTGACAAACACTGTTGTCTGAATAAACCAAATGTCTGTAGGTGAACGTATTTTGAATCATCACGTCCCTTGAATAATAGGTTTGTATGAGGCGGACCCCCCCTGCTATAAAAACTTCGTTCATTTTGCCAATGCCAACACGGTTTCAGAAAAATGCAGCAGGACTTGCAAAGTTTGAGGCTTGGTTTATTTTGTATGTACACATGCAGCATGTGTAAGCGTGCTTGTAGGCATGCATTAAAAATAAGCCTTAAATACCAGTATATCGTTGTTACTTAGATTATACATTGTAAACTGATAACAAAGCATGTTTCATTTTGTTATATATCTTTCTTGCAACCATTAAAATCCGTTCAAACAGTTTAACTCTGTTTAATATAATCGAGATTTTTACTTCTCACTATCTCCTAACATTGATTACTCTTTATTTTTTTGCTTATTAGTAACCTTTAGGTGCGCCCTCAAAAAAAGACAGAGCTTTTCAGCTACGCCACTGTTTTCGGATTTGCAGTCAGTGTAATGACACAAAAGATTACAATAATTTGTGCCCGGTGAAGTGTAGAAAGGAACAAACTCCAAATTACAGGGTGGGGGAGTAGGCGGGGAGTAGGCGGGAGAGTAGGCGGGGGAGTAGGCGGTGGGGGGGCGGGAGAGGGGGGGCGGTAGGGCTGACAAATGTAAATACACTTTCAAAGGAACATATCACGTGTAGTAGGTAGCTATCTTAGTTTCACACTATCTGCAATCTATAATCTAAGTTGCAATGATATATTAAAAATTAAGATTTATATTAACATGCGCACACGCAGACCCGCACAAGTTTGCGCTTGAACATGCTTCAAGTGTGCTTTTAAAATAATAATCCGATTTCAAATGAGCATCCTGGCGACCTTTCTTGAAACATGGAGTGATATTGGGATGTTTACAAAATAGGTAATCAGCCTCATACTAACAATTATTAGTCAAGAAACAAAAATTATGTCCATTACTTATGTAACCCCTTGTAAAAAGACACAATAAATAAATAAAATCTTTTAAATACAAAATAACAAAAAGACGACTAAAGCATTTTTTCTTTGGCTTTTTTTTTAGTAGCCCGGCCGCGTGACGTCACAATTATGTTATCCATAGAATTTGTACCGAGTCCATTAAAAAATATATTGTGAAGTTGCGTCAAACAATGCATTAAATATAAGGATGATTTGGGGAGCGTTATTTTATGTCAATCACACCTCAAGAGACCTCTGCGAGCTTGGTTGTCGCCACAAGCAAGACCCAGTTGCTGTGAAGGTAGTTTAAGACCAATTCATTTTCAACGCGCGCCCCTCGCGTTGATGTACCTACGGTACATCACAGTGATTCAGCGAAAATCAGTCGAGTCCGCCCGCTTGTGTGCAAAAAGGATTCCCTCCGTAGATTCAATTACGCAATTATGCGGCACACACAGGGGTAGTAGGTGCGCGCGTACACATGCTGGAAGGTGTCCACGACAACTCGGTCACAGACAGCTCGGCTATGCACAAATCGGTCACACGACAGTTCGTAATCAGAACTTTTCAGGCCCTTAGCGCCCTTGGAGTGACATTGAGTTACGAAACGGCGCTGATAAAGAAAGCATCACCATCATCATTCACATACAAGTCGGCCACGGATAGCTCGTCCTCAGATATATCGGTCACGGACAATTCATTCACACGACTTTTTGGTCATCACCGACGTTAGCCATGTTGAAAGCACCGGTTCCCATAGATCACCGAAGTTAAGCAACATTGGGCGTGGTCAGTGCTTGGATGGGTAACCGCTCAGGTACTCCGCGTGTCGTTGGCATCTTGGACCGGTCCGTAGTCCGTAGTGGCAACACTTCGGACTCGTAAATGGAAGGTTGTGGATTTGGATCCCGGCGGAGCACAAAAATATACCATTTATATTTCGAATGTCTCTTCGCTGGGTTAAAAAATTCATAAACCTTTACCAATGACCGGTCACCAAAGGTCCATCCAGCCTTACAGCAACTGGGTCTTGCTTGAGTATTGGCGCTTTGTAGCGACGACCAAGCTCGTACACCTCTGCGGCACTACAACAAGTGTCATAGACCCCTAGAGTCTTTAGAATCTAGGGAGTCTCCCGCACAGGATTTCTTAAAAAAAAAAAAATGACATTTCGGTCACTAACAATATATCTACGGTTAAACATTTTGGTAAAAAAATGAGTTATGAATGCTATCCTACTTGAAATTTTCCGCTCTTTCTAATGCGCTAACTCCCATAGCTTTGCGATGATTTTTGGGTTGTTTATGCCCGAGCAAACATCTGCGTTTTCAAAGTATGGTTTTGGTGTAACCGACAAAATTTTGGCCTGTTTTGTCCTAAAGGCGCTTGTGACATAAAAAAAATCGTAAAATAACATTAATATGCCGTGAGCTCGGTTTCGAATCCCACCGAGGGTGTCAGAAATTATTTCCCATTTTCGGTGTTTATTTCAAACTGAAATCAAAATAATATAGTTTACTCAGCCTTCACAAGCAATGAGTGCCAGCCCTCTCGGGAGCTGGGAAATCCCCACTTCAACTGAAGTGGATGGTGTAAGGCCGGCCCCCTTACCTGTAAAAAATAAATAGGTTCAACTCCCCACATGCGACCCTTTCGGGAATAGCGCGGCAAGAAGTTACACTTTATGTGTGGCTTCGTTGCGTTTTAAACTATAGGGTGTTTTTTTTAGAGGTATAGAACTTTAAGTTGGCAACACTCTTTTAACTGGCGGCCATTTTGTCAGCTGTTAAGTGATTTGTGTTTAGTTAAGTTTGGCATTTCAACATGAATAGACAACTCGTGCAACAATTGAAGCCACACGATCACCTAGCAAGGCGTAGATTCGGTGAATGGGTCCAAAACAAGATTGCCGTTGATCCCGATTTTCATAAGAGAATTTTGTTTAGCGATGAAGCTCACTTTTGGTTGAATGGCTACGACAATAAACAAAACTGCCGTATTTGGAGTGAAGATAATCCTCAAGTGTATGTTGAAACACCGTTACATCCAGAAAAAACTGACTGTTTGGTGTGCTTTATGGGCTGGTGGAATCATTGGTCCGCACTTCTTTAAAAAAGGTGCTGGCCAGAACGTAACAGTCAATGGTGACCGCTATAGAGCCATGATTACTGACTTTTTCGTTCCTCAATTGAACAACCATGATGTGCAGGAGCTGTGGTTTCAACAAGACGGTGCAACATGTCACACAGCTCGTGCCACAATTGATTTACTGAAGGAAACGTTTGGTAACCGCATAATTTCACGTTCCGGATCCGTGAATTGGCCTCCAAGATCGTGTGATTTAACACCGCTAGATTATTTTCTTTGAAGATATGTGAAGTCGCTAGTCTACGCCGATAAGCCCGAAACGATCGACCACATAGAGGACAACATTCGCCGCGTTATTGCTGATATACGGCCACAAATGTTGGAAAAAGTTATTTAAAATTGGACCTCCAGATTAGATTACGTCCGAGCCAGCCGTGGCGGTCATATGCCAGAAATCATATTTAAATTATAATGTCAAAAGAATAAAGTCAACTTCATGTCAATTATAAAAAATCATCCTTGTTTTATACCATTCCAAAGTTCTATACCTCTAAAAAAAACACCCTTTATATATTTTTTGTGCTCCGTCGGGAGCCCACAACCTTCCATTAACGAGTTTCCTTGACTGATAGGTTGGTACGCTGCTGACCACCCATACTGTAAAAAATGGTTCACTTTGCCAATGTCAACCCTGCTTCAGGGAAGGTCGGCAAGAGTTGCAGGGCTCATGTTCATTTGAGATTGGGTTTTTTATATTGTAGGTCCACATGCGGCATGTGTAAGCGCGAAATTATGCGTGTCTGCTTGTGGGAATGCATTTAATATGAATCTCAAATGATACATATCTTTGCAGCTTACATTTAGATTTAGAAGTGTTAGACTACGGTTCGGTCGAAGCTGTCGTGCGATCGATTTGTTTATGGACGAGTTGTCTCTGACCGATTTGTCGCGGCACTTGCTTCAGCTAACTGTGTACGCGCGCAATCAGTGATCACGTCCTGTCGCACAAAAGAACGCCAAATGCAATGAAACGAATCATCCGGCAGACCGAGTACAACAAAAACAACACTTTTAAACTCAACCGACGCGTTTACAAGATAATCTAAAGCAGCACCTCTAGTGAGCTTTTTGGTTTTGATGCATTTTTTGTTGAGCTTACACGTAAACGTCTAACGATAGACCGATAGTAATTGGTTCGAGGGAATCCCAGACAAGACTATTGCGCAGATTATGATTCCATTACTGGGCATAATTTTCAAAGGAATATTGCATTTTTTCATTCTCATTTCTGTATGAGATTTAACTTAATCTAAATCTAAATCTAAGCTGCAAAGATATGCATCGTTTGAGATTCATATTAAATGCATTCCCACAAGCAGACATGCATAATTTCGCGCTTACACATGCCGCATGTGGACCTACAATATAAAAAACCCAATCTCAAATGAACATAAGCCCTGCAACTCTTGCCGTCCTTCTCTGAAACAGGGGTGACATTGGCAGAGTGAACCATTTTTTTACAGTATGGGTGGTCAGCCGCATACCAACCTATAAGTCAAGGAATTTTGAAGATCTTTATTCCCTTTTTAACTTAGAATGGTTTGAGGTTAAGTTAGTTGAAACAGATATAGTGTCGTATTTTCATTAAAATAGTTTCTATACCTATACTTGGTATGAGGCTGACCACCCATACTGTAAAAATGGTTCATTTTGCTAATGTCACCCCTGTGTCAAGGAAGGTCGGCAAAAGTTGTAGGCCTTATGTTCATTTGAGGTTTGGATTTTATTTGTAAGTACACATTCAGCATGTGTAAGCGCGAACTACACGTGTTTGTTTGTGGGCATGCATTTGAGAACCAAAAATGAATATATCCTTGCAACTTAGATTATAGATTATATAATTACTTCACTTTTGCGTATGCCACTTCTGTTTCAGATAAAGGTGGATAAGAAAAGGTAAGACTTCGAATGTTTGTAAATATAATTCACATTTTTTATGACCCAGACTTTGACGCGTTCAGTGCTGGCTTAGCCGTCACAACACGCAACTAAGCTACAAATATAGTGCAACTCTTGCCGCATTATCTCTTTAAGGGTTTCGCATGTGGCGAGTGAAACCTATTTATTTTTACAGGTAAGCCAACGCCAACGACTTCAGTTGAAGTGAGGGTTTCCCAGTTCCCGAGATGGCTGGTACTCATTTCTAATGAAGGCTGAGTAAAAATTGCAGGTATTTCATTTTGGGTTTTGAAATAAACACCGAAACAGGAAATAAATTTCTGATAGCCTTGGCGGGATTCGAACCCGAGCTCTCGGCATGGAATGCAAGCAGTATACCAACTGAGCTATAGAATAATTTAAATTGCGTTTTCTTATATTGATTCTTCCCCTAATGCTTATAAAATTTATAATTCGTAGCTCCCTATTTGTCATTCGAATATGCCAAAAAAAGAATAGGAAGGGGAAACATGATATCTTGAATCCAGTGGCTTTTCCGGATGGCGAGTGTCTCCTCTTTGCTCTGTCCTGACACATGTATTTCATCTCGTCGACCTGCATTGCCCACCCTCAGTGGCACGGAGGCACAGTAACAGTATAAATGCAGTCGTCTTCTCTCCAGAATACCTATACGATATTATATTCCCAAGTGCGTCAAATCAACGTCTCTTGTCCCTAGCTCCCTCTCTTGTGGAGTTGTCTCCATGGGGTAGGATTTATATCGTAGCGGGTACGAATCGTAAATTGTCAGCCCTTTTCGACCGCGTTCGTAAGTTGAAACAAAAATGAAGAACGTTAACCGCTTTAATTTCAACTTGATACACATACATGCTTAAACTCTGTGTCTGTAGAATGCTAAACAATCGATGTACAAAACTTTAACTGCATTTTTTCATGGTGATATATCCAGGTCACGATCTTTCCAATAGCAAAGAAGTCACAAATCTTTCCAATAGCAAAGAAGTCACAATCCTTCCAATAGTAAACAGGTTACAATCCTTACAATAGCAAAGACGTCACGATCCTTCCAATAGCAAAGAGGTCACAATCCTTCCGAAAGAAAAGAGATCACAATCCTTCCGAAAGTAAACAGGGTACAATCCTTACAATAGCAATGAGGTCACGATCCTTCCAATAGCAAAGAGATCACAATCCTTCCAAAATCAAAACTAAGAGGTCACTTTTCTTCCAAAATCAAATAGGTCACAATAATTCCGAAAGCAAAGAGGTTACAATCCTTCCAAAATCAAAGAGGTCACGATACTTTCAATAGCAAAGAGGTCACAAACATTCCGAAAGCAAAGAGGTCACAATCCTTCCAATAGCAAAGAGGTCACAATGCCTCCAATAGCAAAGAGGTCACGATACTTTCAATAGCAAAGAGGTCACAAACATTCCGAAAGCAAAGAGGTCACAATCCTTCCAATAGCAAAGAGGTCACAATGCCTCCAATAGCAAAGAGGTCACAATCTTTCTAATAGCAAAGAGGTAACAACCCTTCCAATAGCAAAGAGGTCACAATCCCTCCAATAGCAAAGAGGTCACGATCGTTAGTAACGAGGCAGACGACCAGAGAGGCGGGGGAGGTCGGGCGCACTCACTTGGCGTAGTCCTGCTTGCAGTAGACCTGGTGGTCCCTGATGAAGCACGTGGGCTGGCGGTCCAGCTGCAGCGCGCACACGCAGCAGCGCAGGCACGCCGCGTGCCAGGCGCGCCCGGACACCTCCAGCAGGAAGCGGTCCGAGATCTGCTCCCCGCACGACGAGCACAGCCGCTGCTCCGTCTGGAACCACACAAAATACATCATAATATAAAATGTGATCTATAATCTAAGTTGCAAGGATATATTCATTTAAAGCTCTCAAATGTATGCCCACAAACAAACACGTGTATTTCGCGCTTACAAATGCTGAATGTGTACTTACAAATAAAATCCAAACCTCAAATGAACATAAGCCCTATAACTTTTGCCGACCTTCCCTGAAACAGGGGTGACATTGGCAAAGTGAATCATTTTTTACAGTATGGGTGGTCAGCCTCATACCAACCTATAAGTAAAGGAATATGAATAATAAATTACATATAAATATAAAAAAAGAACTAAGCCTTAAAAAGAAATCAATACAAAAAAAGTCAAAAATTTCCTATGCAAAAAATGTAGCAAATTAATACACCAACATTGCAGATTAGTCGCCACTTCTTCCTGTCCTTGCATACTTCTTTCATTTCATCCAGAGTCATAACCTTTTTCATACAAGTCCTCCTTTTATTATGACTCTGGATATCCCATACATTCGCTATTTCAGATATATATTTTGATAATGAAAATTATTGTTTTTCTACTTATATGAGTGATAGGGTGAGGAATGATTTTGTAAGAGAAGAATGTGGTGCAAGAGAAAGTGTGAAAGTAAAGACTAAAATAATTCATAATTCATAATTTATAATTCATAAGGTCTTTATTGTTTTTTATCAATATGTACAAAGTATTACAATAAAAATAAATTTTAAAAATCTAATTCCAATAAATACTCCCCAAAGTAAGCATAGCTTGTGTTTTGGGGAGGATTCCAACTTATCTTAACTTAAAATTAATCACTTAATAGATAAAAATCATAAAAAACAAAAGTAATATATACACCATTTAGTCATTTACTCAGCAAAAACAGAAAGACAAAAAATAAAGTAAAATAACATAAAGAGGTAACATGTTTAAATAGAAAATACAGAAATAGGAATTATACATATATACACACATGTAGATATATGAAAAAAATAACAAAAATAATAATGATAAGAATAATATACAAAAAACCAATCAAATATAAACACTCAACTATTTACACCTCTTTCAAATATTTGCTGATCATGTACTTAATGGCCCTAGGATCTGCGTGCTTATCATGCTTATACCTGGAAAAAAGTGCATTGTACCACCTTACACCCAAATAATCGTAGTGATGTTGGCCGGTTGCTGTATAAGTTTGTTAAGATGGTTTGGCCATATGGAGAGAATGAATGATGTAAGACTGACGAAGAAAGTATATGTTGCAAGAATAGTTGGATGTCGTGGTAGAGTAAGACCGAGAAAGGTATGGATGGACCAAATTTCCGAAATTGCGAATGAATGGAATATCCAGAGTCATAATAAAAGAAGAGCCTGTATGAAGAAGGTTATGGACTCTGGAGGAAATGAAAGAAGTGTGTAAGGACAGAAAGAAATGGCGGTCGATCTGTAATGTTGGCGGCTAGGATTTAAAAAAAAAATAGAAATGGTTTTGGTTTAGTTTTTGATGTCCGTATTGTTTATTGATTTTTAAAATGTAATTTATTGTGTATGTTCCTTGACTTATAGGTTGGTATGCGGCTGACCACCCATGCTGTAGAAAATGGTTCACTTTGCCAATGTCACCCCTGTTTCGGGGAAGGTCGGCAAGAATTGCAGGGCTTATGTTCATCTCAGATTGTGTTTTTATGTTGTAGGTCCACGTACGGCATGTGTCAGCGCGAAATTATGCGTATCTGCTTGTGGGAATGCATTTAATATGAATCTCAAATGATACATATCCTTGCAACTTAGATTTAGATTAGATTAGAAGTCAAAACTAACAAATCTATTTTCTAATCAAAGTTCATCTTTGAGCAATCGCACAATCAATACATGATCCGAACCGCGATCCGGAGTTGCCCGAAGCGGTATCGGGGACCACCAAAGATGGGGGTCTATAGCATCGGAGAGGTGGCTAGAAGGTACGCGAGTGAAATATGTTTGGAGTCATGACCTGCCGAGCGAGACAAGCCGAAAACAAATCAGTCGCGGCCGAACATTCTCGAATGAGACGATAAATCTCTACCGCGAGATTCTACGGCGAGGTCCGCTCATTTGACACAGACAAAGAAGTGCACATCATCATTCACTGTCAATGCTTCACTTCCATACATCAGCAAAATATATCAATGGTTTTGATTAAAAAAACATAGGAAGTTGTTGAGTATATTAACGGTCTATAATCTATAATATAATATATCTATAATCTTAGCTGCAAAAATATATTAACATTTAAGATTCATATAAAGTGCATACCCACAGAGAGACACGTGTAAGTTCGCGCTTTCAAATGATGCATGTTTACTTACAATTAATTAAAATCCAAACCTCAAATAACCATAATCCCTGCAACTTTAGCCGACCTTCCCTGAAACAGGGGGGACATTGGTAAAGTGCAACATTTTTAACATTATGTGTCAGCCTTATACCAATCTATAAGTCAAGGAATGTCAATATGAGAAAAAAAGAAAAATGTGAACGTAATGAAATGGTAAAAATATTCATTACATTCACGACGCATTCATCCGCGCCATACATTTTGATACAAGCTGTATACCGTGCATGAATAGTTAGAGCCTTTTTTAAATTTACAATCTTAAGCTCACAGTGTTTAAACCAGGTCAAGTGACGAGACTCTTCTACGGCGAAGAATCACGGAAAATTGTTGTTTCTCGTGATCGAAAATTGTAATAACATGACTTGTTTTTTAAATGACTTCGTATCCGACTTTGTTGAAACTGTGTGACACTCATTCTTCTCTACATTACGGGTCGTAATTTTTTTTTTTAAATGAAGCCATTAAAATTGTATTGAAGAATCTATGCCCATGTGTCTGGCATACGAAACGTGTACCCATTATCGGAATTTATCTGTGGGGTCAGACTTTTGATTCGTCTGTCAGAGCCTCCACTGGCACATCTGATCCGAATCCCAAGCTTAAAACTCTACGCCCAAACTCAACTGCAATCTAAGCCATAAATTTAATAAAACTGAAGCAACGCCTCCAGTGAGCGTTTTACTTTCCGTATATCTGTGATAAAACCCAATAGTTGAGCTTGACAGTAAAGTTTATACTTGGAGTATTTACCGGTCTTGACGGAAGAGAATCGATAATGCCCACGGCCGTTTTAATGCAATATGACGCCCTGGGCAAGAGACCAATTAAAAATGATTTACTTTCATTTCAAAAAACAAACAACCTCTATTCATTTATTATGCTCTGATAATGTTTAAATATAAAAGTTTCTAGGATTTCCTGCAGGCTTCGGATGCTTGATATAGCTTTTCCGTTTCACAGATGGTCGTCAAAAGAAGTCAACCTATAAGTCAAGGAATCTACACAATAAATAACATTTTAGACATAAACAAATGGATAAACATTAAAATCAAATACAAAATTCCAATCTAAAATTTACAAAAATTTGGAAAACTTGAGAAACCCTAGCCCTAGCCGCCAGTATTACCGATCAATCGCCATTTCTTTCTGTCCTTACATACTTCTTTCATTTCATCCAGAGTCATAACCTTCTTCATACAAGCTCTCCTTTAAATACGACTCTGGATACTCCATTCATTCGCAATTGCGGAAATTTGGTCCATCCACACCTTTCTCGGTCTTCCTCTACCACGACATCTATCCATTCATTTAAGATTTAGATTTTAATTATTTGTAAGGACACATGCTGCATTTGTAAGCGCAAACATTTGTAGATTTATTATGTTGTTTTACTTAGTGATTGTTTGTTTTATATAGTTAACTTGATTATTTGTTTCTACTCCCTGACATATATGTTGGTATGAGGCTGACCACCCATGCTGTAAAAAAAGGTTCACTTTGCCAATGTCACACTTGTTTCAGGGAAGGTCGGCAAGAGTTTCAATGCTTATGTTCTTTTGAAATTTGGGTTTTAAAATTGTAGGTCCACATGCGGCATTTTGTGTTAGCGTGAACTTTCACGTTTCTGCTCTTGGGAATGCATTTTATATGAATCTTTAATGTAATATATATTTATTACAACTTAGATTATAAATTATGGAACATACACGTATACTTGTGGCCATGCATTTAATACGAGTCTTAAATGAGGAAATATATTATATATTTTTCAAAACACAAAATTTTATTTTGACAAATTGAGTATTTATTTCACCTCGAGCACTTTCGACTTGCTTACGTCATTTTCAAGAGGACATTACAATTCATTTTCACTTTCACAGTGTGAATACACAAACCCTTAAAAGTTGAATCTTAAATTATAATATTTCTTTGCGAATTAGATCAATCTTGTACCATAATCTATAAGATTTTCGGGATACAATATCTTTACAACTTGGATTAAAGATATGAGATGGTTTGGGCATGTGGAAACAATGAATGATGATAGACTGACAAAGTTTATATACAAAGAAAGTGCGAAAGGAAAAAGAGGGAAGGGATAGCCGAGAAAAGTATGGAGTGATCAGATTGAGGAGATTGAGAAAGAATGGGATATACAGAGTGAGCGTAAAATAAGAAAATGCATGAAAAAGGTGATGGATATGAATGAATTGAAAGAGGTATGTTACGCAACTAAGCTACACATATAGTGTAACTTCTTGCCTGCGTTATCCCCGAAGGGGTCGCATGTGGCGCTTCGGGACCTATTTATTTTTACAGGTAAGGGGGCCGGCCTCACACTAACCACTTTCAGTTGAAGTGGGGGTTTCCCAGCTCCCGGGGGGGCTGGTTCTCATTTTATTGTGAAGGCTGAGTAAACCTTTGAGATCGAACCCTTGCTCTCGGCATGGAATGCAAGTATTCTACCAATTGAGCTATCGACCTTTTTACGAGCTTGATCGTCGTCGCTACAAAGCGCCAATTCTCAAGCAAGACCCAGTTGCTGTAAGGCTGGATGGACCTTTGGTGACTAGTCATTGGTAAAGGTTTTATGAATTTTTCAACCCAGCGAAGAGCAAAGTTGAAAATATAAATGGTATATTTTTTGTGCTCCGCCGGGAATCGAACCCACAAGGCCACAACCTTCCCATTCAGAGTCCGCAGTGTTACCACTGAGCTACGGACCGGTCGTGTGAGGATAGGAAAAAATAGAGGCAACTCTGCAGAGGCTCTGGCCACCCCTAGCGGAATGGCGATAGAGTTACAGTTACAGTATTATAGATAGCCCAAGGCAACTTCCGTTTCGTCCGCTCCTTGAATCTTCCCTGTTCTTTGATCGATCCAGTGAAACTTGTATCAGCTTGGTATGTGAATGCGATTCCATGTCATGGAACTGCTGTAAGTAGTCACAATGGATGATGGATGATCGACGATGGGTCTCTTGTTGCTTGGTGATAGACCGGTCCGTAGTGTAGTGGTTAACCCCTCGTAGTCCAAAGGTACTCGGTTAAATTATTAGTTTAAAGTTTTAATTTCTGTAACGCTGTCGCCGTTCTACTAGGGGTGGCTATGACCTCTGCAATCTTCTCCTGGGATACTGATGATGATGAGATTTTGTAGGGTTTGTGTATTCACACAGTGAAAATTCATTTTATTTAAAAAAAAAAAAAAAATTCTAAAACGTAGTTTTATTTTCACAATAATATTTTCTACCTCAAGTACTTTCGACCTTCAATATTCAGGTCGTTATCAAGACTCTTGATTTTTTTTCTAAAACTACGTTATCCCGTAAAATTAGATAGGTCCCGAATCGCCACATGCGACCCCTTCGGGGATAACGTAGGCAAGAAGTTACACTATATGTGTAGCTTTGTTGCGGTTTTTTTTGTAGGTTGGTATAAAAATATTTTACTTGGCCAGCATTTTTCAGAAAACTGTAAGGTGTAGGTTGGAGTTACGGTGTTTTGCAATATCTATCTACTAATAACGAAACAGTTAAAAATATATTAGGTACTTGGATATTAGACGAACTTACATTATTCTCGACGTTTCGTTAGCAAAGTAACTTATGTAAGTCTTATGTCCGTCGAGAATAATGTAAGTTATCTTATAACGGTTCGTCTCATATGCGAGTAGGTAGTAAATTTTAACTGTGTAGTTATTGTTGTAAATTTTTCAGGAAAGTTTGGTAAAAGTTGCAGGACTTATGTTTATTAGACATTGTTTTTTTTATATAGTGGTTCAACATGAATCATGTGTAAGCGCGAACTTATACGTGTCTGCTTATGGGAATGCATGTAATATCGTCACCTTAAAAATAAAAATAAGTGCTGAATTCCTTTTTTTTAGGAATGAGAATTTAACATTTTATTGTAATAGGTATCTAAGCGAACTAACGTCAATTTTCTATGGGACTGCCGTCCTTAGCAACCAATGACAATATTTGTTTGCCATTTCCCTAGCAACCCGGCTGGGTGACGGCATCTAAATCTAAATCTAAGCTGCAAAGATATGTATCATTTGAGATTCATATTAAATGCATTCCCACCAACAGACATGCATAATTTCGCGCTTACACATGCCGCATGTGGACCTACAATATAAAAAACCCAATCTCAAATTAACATAAGCCCTACAACTCTTGCCGACCTTCCCTGAAGCAGGGGTGACATTGGCAAAGTGAACCATTTTTTACAGTATGGGTGGTCAGCCGCATATCAACCTATCAGTCAAGGAATACAAGCAATTAATACATTTAAATATATAAAACAAATAAACTCTAAACAATTATGCATAATTTTGTCTATGTCGATACATTATATAAAACGCCCGTAGCTCATGTTTTAAGTTTACCTAGATTTTTATCTGTGCTATTCTTAGACACTTTGGTCGCCCGTTGAGCCCATGCTTTGACAAACTAATGATGCCTGGGCTGGAAGTTTCACCACCAGGGGCATTCTAACCTACCAAATTTTGGTAATATTTGTATGAAGACTGATAAGCTGTTCACTTGCGGCCATCTGAGATTAACAGGTCTTCATAAAAATGCATCATTACTTTGTCAAAGCTTGGGCTCAACGGACGACTAAAATGTCTAAGAATAGCACCGTAGGTATGTTATTTTTTAAACATTACTGAAAAGAAATTTGATAAAAAAAATTGTAGCAAAAAAATCAAGCGGCATCAAAGCTCTTTCATCTTTGCCTTTTATGTTTCACACACGACACATCAGCGGCGTTTCTTCTATAGAAGCCCCAAGTCTTTGACTACTCTAGCAAACATTCAAGTAATGAATCTGTCAAGTCTACCCACCAGTCCCATCAACTGCACAACCTAGCACAAAACTTGCCCAAGATCTATCGAAAGCAAGCCTCTCACCAGAGGCGCTGCTACAGTTTCAATACATTTTCGGTCGAGTTGAACCTGAAACTCTTACACTTGGGGTAGAGTCGTTGTTTATACAGGCCCCGCCCCCAGACACACCCTAAACCACGCCCACAGCTGCGCGCGCAGCGAGCTACAGCTGTCTCTCTCTTTTGTATTGAAATTTGTGTACCCACCACATTCAATCATTGTGAGTACGAAATGAAATTTGCATTTCATTTCAAAAACCGTATCTACATACATTTTAATAAATTTATATATTTGTATAAACCCAAAAATACGCAACTAAACTACATATATATTGGTAGCGTAACTTCTTGCCGCTTTGGCTACGAAGGGATCGCGTTTGACGAGAAAAACCTACTTATTTTTACAGGTAAAGTGGTGAAAATATACACCGAATACGAAATCATTTCCGACATCCTCGGTGGAGATCGAATCCTAGCCGTCGAAATGGAATGCAAGCATTCTATCAACTGCATTAATCCAATCTAAGTTGCAAAGAAATGTAACATTGGGGGTTCAACCTACATGCGTTCTCACAAGCAGACACGTACAAGTTCGCGCTTGCGCATGCCGCATGTGAACCTACAATATAGAAAACACGTCTCAAATGGGCATACACCCTGCAACTCCTGCCGATCACCCCTGAAACAGGGGTGACATTGGCAAAGTGAACCATTTTCTACAGCATGGGTGGTCAGCCGCATACCAACCTATACCATATACCAAAGTATGTACCACAATCCAACATATTTTTATAGAATCAGTAAATCATTTGTTTTTTACAAACAACACTTAGGTTAAAAAAAATATAGAATGAAGATAGAAAAAATAATACAAAAATTAAAAAAAGGGATTGCAAGAAAACGTTATCCGTGGCAATGGGGACAGCCTGGAACGACCGGTTAGGTGGTGATCTGTGGCTTGGAGGAGAAGAGAGAAATTTGAAGATCCCCCACATGATGGACCGATCAAGTAAAGACAGCAGCAGGCACCTCGGTAGTTGGAGCGCGGCGAGCAGCGCAGTCAAGAGAGAACTGGAGAAGAGTGGTTACTTCCACACGGGTCACAACCCTCAGCAATGAGGAACAAGATTAAGAAGAAGAAAAACACTGAAAGCCTTTTTTTCATAAAAATGTTTGAATAATGAAGCCCCGTCGATGAAGCCAGAAGAAGATGAAAATGTTATGTACAGGCACATGAAGGCCATGAAACTCTGTGAATCTGTTTATAAGAAGATAATCAAAATAAAACAATTAACATCTTGAATAATTCTCATAGATATATTTGTTCCACTCATGAGCTGAGTAATCCACACTTCTATCTATAATCTATAATCTAAGCTGCAAAGATATGTTAACATTTAAGGTTCATATTAAATGCATGCCCACAGACAGGCACATGTAGGTTAGCGCCTACACATTCTGCATGCGTGCATACAAATAAACAAAACCTCACATGAACATAAACCTTGCTACTCCTGCCGCCGTTCCCTGAACCGGGGTGGTATTGGCAAAATTGAACTGATTTTTACAGCACGGGGGGTCAGCCTCATGAGCTGAGTAATCCATGCTTCAAGAGAGTAATTAGCGCAACGCCAGTCCCCTTACCTGTGTAAATAAAAAGTTTGTAAACGCCACATGCCACTCGTTCAAGGACATCACGGTAAGAAGTTTCACTATATTTGCAGCTTAGTTGTGTGGTTAGTGCATCTGAGAAGATACATATTTTTTTCTTATCTTTGAGTATGCTTCTCTTATTTCATTAATATCCATACCTACCCTTTTTAATTTTTTCACATCAAGCTATATTTTCTTCATACTTCTCTTTCTTTATTTTCATTTCGCCTTTTTTAATGTCACAAAAATTACACGAAGTATTTAGAAATTTTAATTACATTTCAAGGATCATTACACTTTTCGGATATTAGTTATGGGAGAACTTGCATTATTATCAAGGATTCCAGCTTAAATTTAATATCATAGATAGTTAATTAAATTTATGGCACAAAATAGAACAACGTTGGTTCGATCCCCGCCTGGGTCATTTGACCATAACTTTGACCCTGGTTCAACAGATGTTATTGGGTAATTATTAATTAATAATTAATTAAAATAAACGCAACGCAACGCAAAAAAAAAAAAAACGCAACTAAGCAACACATATAGTGTAACTTCTTGCCGCGTTATCCCCGAAGGGGTCGCATGTGGCAAGTTGAACCTATTTATTTTTACAGGTAAGGGGGCTGGCCTTACCCTTATCCTTGGCCTTATCCAACCACTTCAGCTGAAATGGGGGCACCAGCTCCCGAGAGGGCTGGTACTCATTTCTTGTGAAGGCTGAGTAAACCTTGCCGGTATTTTATTTTGGGGTTTGAAATACCTAAACACCAAAACGGGAAATCATTTTTGACTCCCTCGGTGGGATTCGAACCCGAGCTCACGGCATGGAATGCAAGCACTTTACCAACTGAGCTATCGACTGAACCATACAACAAAAGATACTGAATTATTATCTAATTGATGATATTAATACCTGTTTCTGGCCAGGCAGAAAAGGTTGGTGAATTACATTCCTCTTCACAAATCCATTTAAAAAAAAAAACAAGAATCTCTTCCATCATGACGATTTTGTAGCATTTCTATGGCCTACGCATTATTATTATATCATTCAGTCCCGAATCATAGGCGCTTAGTTGCCATTCACTTTTATAATCTGTGCCACTATTTTCTGGCTAAGACCCAATTGACTTCCCACTAGGCGCATTGTCCCCGCACAATGGCCACAGTGTTGCCGTTGAATGGCACTTCTGGAGTGGCCGCTTTCGCATATTGTTCCATTGTCACTTCCCCGCAAGAATAGAAGACGGGTGCGTACGCCTCATCCAGATTACAAGCCACATAAATAATATATTACCAACGATATTTCATTTGTTGCGTGGAATCTGTGAGCCTATGAAAAAAAACATGCAGCATCCCATGGCCCGGTATTTTCAACGTTAGCTTACACGACTTTAAACTGATAAATAAAACTACCCACACGATTGACATAAGTGCGTTCTTTTCATTCAGTTTAAAGTCGCTATGCTATCTCAAATGTAATCTATCTCTGCAACTTAGATTATATACTACCGATGGCGTGCATTGCACATGCGCCTAATAGGTAGGCAATATATGATAACGCAAACGCAACTACTAAACGCAACTAAGCTACACATATAGTGTAACTTCTTGCCGCGTTATCCCAGAAGGGGTCGCATGTGGTGAGTTGAACCTATTCATTTTTACAGGTAAGGGGGCCGGCCTTACGCCAACCACTTCAGTTGAAGTAGGGGTTTCCCAGCTCCCGAGGGGGCTGATACTCATTTCTTATGAAGGCTGAGTAAACCTTGCCGGTATTTTCATTATAGGGTTTGAAATAAACACCGAAATAGGAAATCATTTCTTACACCCTCCTCGGTGGGATTCGAACCCGAGCTCACGGGGTAGAATGCGAGCACTCTACCAACTTAACTATCGACCGGACAAATTTATTTAAATTTAGAATTTTAAATTAAGCTCGATTGGAGCCATCGCGATCGTTAGCACTTCAGTCAATTTCAAATGAGTTATTTTTAAAGGAATGGGAGAGAATATTTATTCTGAAATTTATTTGCCAATACCTACCCTATGCAGGCGCCTATAGACTTTAACAAAATCTGCTTAGCAGAAAAACTGAAATTTATTCCTATGATAAAGAATTCTCATCTATACACATACCTACAAGCAACGATTGATCTTTTTGAGGGTTAAGTCTATCTACCGCATTACAAGATTACGCCTCATTTGTACGTTGCACTTTTAACTTTGTGCGAACACCGTGGGGTTGAAAAAATCCCCCCGAGATGAAACGGTGGTTTTGTAATTTATGGCTTAACCATTAGCTGCTGTGGGCTCGCCTCGCTCTACCCTAGACGGACCACCATTGATCGCCCTCTGGAGGGGTGCCTGCCCCATTGTTGTCGTAAGCGAGAAGGCTGCTTTTCAAATTGACACCAAAAACACGATAATAATTTGAGATCCGCTGCGCATAGGATTTCATTTATTTTCACATCAATACATTTCACTGCCAACTGTCGGTAGTCCTTCCGACTGGGTATGTTGTGAAATATGAATGTGAGGGAATATCCACAGAGGACTCCTTTTGAATTGCAACTTATGTAAGATTTCTTAAAGGGGTCATGTGCAGTCACATTGCCCCTGTTTCTGACGACACCAACTTAGGCTTACTCGAGACTCGCCCAGTTGTGCGCCGGAGCACAAGCTCTGATTCAAGGGAGTAAAACTCCGATGATCAATGGTCAGATGATACTGATTTATTGAGTCATTGATTCCTCTTTTTATACTACTAAATGGTACATACTTTTCCCTTATTGAGCGACCATATTAATTGTACAAATCCAGAATCTTCTATGCATTGCCCCACAAATACAAGTTCTTGACCTACATTGTCAGCACATTCGTTCTTTATTGACAATCATTAGTATGTCAATGCTGACAATGCATATTTGACCTTTTTTTCAAAGAATTATTTTAAAATAACAAATATGTAAGTACATAATGTGGCTACCTTCTGCGATTCTGGAACAATCTATGAGATTCTGACTTATGTTAAAAAGTATTTTTAACAGCCTCCTTAGTGCTTGTTTGTCTGATCTCTATCAGAGGTAATTTTAGATGAGCAATGTGTGGCAGTTTTTTTTTTGGCAGTGTTAGTTTTTTATGTCAATGTATATATTGTTATTTTATTGATTTTAAAAATGTAATTTGTCATGTATGTTCCTTGACTTATAGGTTGTTATGCGGCTGACCACCCATACTGTAAAAAAATTGGTTCACTTTGCCAATGTCACCCCTGTTTCAGGGAAGGACGGCAAGAGTTGCAAGGCTTATGTTCATTTGAGATTGGGTTTTTATATTGTAGGTCCACATGCGGCATGTGTTAGCGCGAAATTATACATATCTGCTTGTGGGAATGCATTTAATATAAATCTTAAATGATATATATCTTTGCAGCTTAGATTAGATTAGATTATTAGAATGTGTGTGTGTGTACTGTCTTTTTCCTCAGCCTTTCTCTGTCCACTCCTGGACGTAGGCCACCTCAAATCCTCTCCATTTATGTATATCGGCCGCTGTGTTCAGCCATTCTCCGCCTGCAGTTTTCTTGATGTCGTCCAACCACCTCAGTTGGAGGCTCCCCGCTTGGACATCCTGGGTCACCATTGAACGATCCTTTTCGACAATGGTTACAAATCTCTCCAAATATGTAACAATTGCTTTATAATTAGTTAATTAATTAATAAAATGATTATAAGTAATTGATATTCTTATATTATATTATGATTATAAGTAATTGATTCCTTGACTTATAGGTTGGTATGAGGCTGACCACCCATACTGTACAAAATGGTTCACTTTGCCAATGTCACCCCTGTTTCAGGGAATGTCGGCAAGAGTTGCAGGGCTTATGTTCATTTGAGGTTTGGATTTTATTTGTAAGTACACAATCAGCATTTGTCAGCGCGAACTACACGTGTTTGTTTGTGGGCATACATCTGAGAGCTTTGAATGAATATATCCTTGCAACTTAGATTATTAGATTATTATTATTAGATATAATTAATTAACTTTGCTCATGAAGATGCTTTATTCGGCGAAAACGTTTGAGCAAAAAATAAAATAAAAAGAATTAGGATTAAAACTTTGTTTTTTCAATTTGATTTTAAAAGTATACAATGGACTTTCACTGTGTGGACAGATTTACACTTAAATTATTTTCAGATAATCAGATTATATACACATATAATGTAAGTGCCACTACGATGAAGTATAATATTAATGTCAAAAAGTCATATTTCTATTCTAGAAAAGGCAGGTGCAACTTGAAGAGCTGCATGTAGGCAAATAATTCTTGTGTAGTTTTGCGTTTGATATATTCAACAATGAAATAAATCGATTGAAAAAATACAAGCAAACACCCTCCTTCAACTAATGCGAAAAATATTGAAAAAGAACCTTTTCAAGTCCCATGTGACAATGGACCTATTGTGTGTGTCTCCTGTATTCTGAAGAGACCAAGTAAGGTCCGTTTCAGACAAAGCGTATTCTTCCCGGATTGTCTATGTAAAACCGGGCAAACGGTGTGATAGCTCTCATCCATCTACATACATACATTACTGATTTCTGATCCGGTGCCGGATAGAAAAAAAACACAGATTAACTGAACAGAATGGTTGCAGAATGCCTCTAGTGTGACGTGACTTTGAGGGTCATTTCAGACACATCGTATACTGCCCGGTTTGTCTATGTAAAACCGTGCAAACCGTGTGATAGCTCTCATCCATCTACATACATACACTACTGATTTCTGATCCGGTGCCGGATAGAAAAGAAACACAGAAAAACTGAACAAAATTGGTGCAGAATGCCTCTAATGTGACGTGACTTTGAGGGCCATTTCAGACACATCGTATACTGTCCAGTTTGTCTATGTAAAACCTGGCAAACCGTGTGATAGCTCTCATACATCTCCATACACTACTGGATTTTCAACCCAGCAATGCAACTAAGCAGCATGTATATGAATACTTTCTACCGCTTTGTCCTCAAAGGAGTCACATGTTGCGTGTGGAACCCATTTATTGTGCATTTAAGGGGCCGGCCTTACGCCAACCACTTATTTGAAGTGGAAATTTTCTCAGCTCCCGCGGTGAGAATTGCCAGTATTTTATTTTGGATTTGAAACACACGCCAAAATGGGAAATCATTTCTGACATCCTCAGTGGGAGTCAAACCCTTTTTCTCGAAATGCAAACATTCTACCAATTGAGCTATCGATCGGAGTTTTTGCGAATTTGGTCGTCGCGACAACGCGCCAATTCTCTTGCAAGACCCAATAACTACTGTAGGTATAAACCTTTTGTGTCCGGTCTTAGGTAGAAGCAATGAATTTTTCAACTCAGCGAAGAGCAATTTTGAAAAATTAATATTTTTATTCTCCGCTGTGAATCAAACTCGTGACCTTCTGATAACGAGTCCGCAGCAATAACTACTAGACTTCGGACCAGTCTGTGCACTGGATAGATAAAAAAAAACATGACAAACCGGGCAGAAGGCGTCGAGTGTGCAATGGCCGCAAGAGTCTTGGATTCGCCATGTGATTTTATCAGTCACTGGCTTTGTGAAGTGTGGATAATCGATGGTGGCATTTTGAGGGTTTTAAGTAAATATAATAACACATCGACTGTTGCTTTATTGTTGTATTTTATTTGTAACACTTTTACGACCGCTGTTTATTTCGCATGGAGTGATCTATCTATAATAATTTTGCATGAATAGATGGATGTCGTGGTAGAGGAGGACCGAGAAAGTTATGGATGGACCAAATTTCTAAAATAGTGAATAAATGGGATATCCAGAGTCATAATAAAAGGAGAGCTTGTATGAAAAAGGTTATGACTCTGGGTGAAATGAAAGAAGTATGCAAGGACCGAAAAAAATGTTGGTTGATCTGTAATGCTGGCGTTTAAGGCTGAGGCCTTAAAAATATATTTTTCACTTTTTTTTTTTATAGAATACGTTTTGTAGGTTTTTAATTTTTACTGTTTAATTGTTTGCTTTATATACTTAAATGTAATTAATTGTTTGTATTCCTTGACTTATAGGTTGGTATGAGGCTGACCACCCATACTGTAAAAAATATATCATACATATCTTTGCCAATGTCGCCCCTGTTTCAAGGAAGGTCGGCAAAAGTTGCAGGGCGAGTTCGGTCGATAGCTAAGTTGGTAGAGCACTTGCATCCCATGCCGAGAGCTCGAGCTAGAATCCCACCGAGGGTGTCAGAAATGATTTCCCGTTGCGGTGTTTATTTCAAACTTAAAATAAAATACCATCAAGGTGTAATGAAAGGTGTAAGGGAAATGAGTACCAGCCCCTCTCGGGAAATAAGAAAACCCCCACTTCAACTGAAGTGGTTGGCGTAAAGTCGGCCTCTCACCTATAAAAATAAATAGGTTCCACTCGCAAAATGCGACTCCCTCGGGGAGAACGCGGTGGGAGTTTATCAAAAGCTCGAGTGACTGTATCAATGTGTCAGGGAGGGTCGGCAAGAGTTGCAGGGCTTACGTTCATTTATAATTTTTAAATATGTTTGCGAAGAGTAATGCGATTCACCAACCTATTTTTCCTGGCCAGTTGTCTTCAGACGAAAGCAGAAATTTGAGTGTATGCAATGGCATCTGTTGAAACAGGGTCGAAGTTATGGTCAAATGTGCCAGACGCAATTCGAACCAATGATATTCTGTTCCAAATACGCTAGTCGAACATGCGACTTGGTTTTTATGTTGTAAGTTCATATGCGGCATGTGTAAGCGCGAACTTATACGATTACGTGTCTGCTTATGGGAATGCATTTCATTCTTTTCATCAATTCATCATTTCCTATTTTGTTTTTATTGCTTATTAATCATCATTGACGTGTTTGGTATGCGCATTGCATTTCTACTCCCTTCCCTTTCTCCTGACCTTTCTTTCCTTATCCCATCATGAGGACGAGACTTTTTTGTTTTGATTTGTATATTAATACTTTTTTGGTTTCGGGTATTGCTTCTTTATATTTTTCTTTATTATTTATTTGGTATGATTTTTAAGTTGAAATACACAATTGTAGAATACGGTTATAGGCGACATGAAATTATTAGTTTGCTACATTTTTTGCCTAAGAAAATTTTGACTTTTTTTTGTATAGATTTATTTTTAAGGCTTTGTTGTTTTTTTTTATACTTTAATCTTATTTATTACTCGTATTCCTTGACTTATAGGTTGGTATGAGGCTGACCACCCATACTGTGAAAAAATGGTTCACTTTGCCAATGTCACCCCTGTTTCAGGGAATGTCGGCAAGAGTTGCAGGGCTTATGTTCATTTGAGGTTTGGATTTTATTTGTAAGTACACAATCAGCATTTGTAAGCGCGAACTACACGTGTTTGTTTGTGGGCATACATCTGAGAGCTTTGAATGAATATATCCTTGCAACTTAGATTATAGATTATAGAAATGTAAATGAATATATATATATATATATATATGTACAAAATAACTTCATTTAATGCTGTTGTATTCTTGTTAAAAATAATAAAAAATATGCATCTTCAACGTACATAATACATCTTTGCAACTTAGATAATATAGAAGACGTTTAAAAATAAACTGGCAACTAGATATGAACATTATAATGCAAGTTTGATATCGTTTACATGCAATCAACAATAAATAACATCTCCGAATGTTTGTTTTAAATTGAAAAAAATTAGATAAATTTCACATTTGACGGGCCAGTTCCCATAATCCTGACATTTCATGGGGTCTAATGTTTCCGGCGCCCAAAGGTCCGAGCGGCCCTTTTGGGTCTCCTCTCCCCAAGTAAAAAGCTTCGCGCCGAAACCCAACCACATTCTATACCGAAAATCGTACAGCGCCGCTGATGAGCGTTTTAATTTTAGTATATTTCCGGGGAAACGCACACTGGGGGTATGGTACAAAGTGAAACCTAATTAGGACCATGGTGGGCTCGCCAGTTATGTACATTGTTTTTGTCATGATTAGGACGACAGTTCATTATCCTAGGAGAGGTTATACTTCGCGAGTCTAATTGCTCTTGTTAAACGTGCATTAACTTTTGATTAGTTGAGGTTGCTGGCAACCTTTTTTTTTAACGTTGGTGGCTATAGGGCATTCTAATCTAATCTAATCTAAGTTGCAAAGATACGTTACATTGGAGATTCACATTACATGCATTTTAACAAGCATACGCATACAAGTTCGCGCTTGCACATGCTGCATGTGAACCTACAACATAAAAACCAAATCTCAAATGGACATACACCCTGCAACTCTTGCCGTCCTTCCCTGAAACAGGGGTGACATTGGCAAAGTGAACCATTTTTACAGCATGGGTGGTCAGCCACCAACCTAAACCTAAGTCAAGGAACTTTAATTTTAAGTAAAATTTAATTTTAAAATTAGGAACTAAAATAATTAGGAACTAAATTAGGAGAAAATTAGGAACTAAAATTTAATTTTAAATTAAATTTTTTTTAATTTTAAATTGGATTTCCAAGTTATTTATTTCTTTTTAATTTAATAATTAAAAAACTTTTTTATTTAAAAAACACATAGTTTTTATTTTCACATATGAGTTATACTGCCTAAGCGCTGTCGAACCTGCTCGGTTCATCATCAGGCTGTTATGAGGTGAACCCCCGTGCTGTAAAAATTGGTTCACATTTGTCAATGCCACCCCGGTTTCAGGGAAATGCGGCAGAAGTTGCAAGGTTTATGTTCATGTGAGGCTTTGTGTATCTGTATGCACACATGCAGAATGTTTAGGCGCGAATCTGCATGTGCCTGTCTGTGGTCATGCATTTATTATGAGCCTTAAATGTTAACATATTATCTTTGCAGCTTAGATTATGGAGGAAAGTAAAATATTTTTCTCTCATTATTTCTTCATACATTTCATCTCATTATGTTTTCTTATATTTCTGTTTTTTTTTTTTATTTGGAATATCAGCATCCGGTCGATAGCTCAGTTGGTAGAGTGCTTGCATTCCATGCCGAGAGTTCGGGTTCGAATCCCACCGAAGGTGTCAGACATGATTTCCAATTTTAGTGTTTATTTCAAACCCAAAATAAAAGGCCGGTAAGGTGTACTCATCCTTCACAAGAACCCCTACTTCAAATGAAGTGATTGGCGTAAGGCCGCCCCTCTTACCAGCACAAATAAATATGTTCACTCGCCAGATGCGAAACCTTTGGGGAGAACGCGGCAAAAAGTTACACTATGTGTGTAGCTCAGTTGAGTTTTTTTAACTGCAGATCAACAATATTCAACAATATGTAACAACAAACACACTACGGTATTTAATGCCTATTTGTAATCAGCCATTTAAATATACCGCTTTAGACCAGAAACCGGGGTGGCATTGGAAAAGTGGACCTAGATTTTGCAGAATGGGGGCTTAGCATTATACATACCAACGTATGGACTATTAGTCATGTTTCGATTCCCGGTGAAAATCAAACTTGCCTTTATATATCGTGGTCGATGGTCGAGGGGTTAAGGCGTTGGCGATCAAATTTGGCAAACGTCGCGTCGGTTCGAGCCCGGTCTTGAGCTATCAACAATAACTTCGACCCTGGTTCAACAGATGTCATTAGATGCACACAAGCTTTTGCTTTCGCATGAGGACAACTGGCCAGACAAAATAGATTAGGAAATTGCATTCCTCTTTACAAATCTATTTAAAAAAAAGATCAACATTCTTACTAACAAGAACCTACTTGACAGCCTATTAAAAGGCTGTAAGTAACCTGTTTAAAAAGTTTAAATGTTTGTGTTTTTTTAAATAATTATGTCTTTAAATAATAATTATTTAAAAAAACACAAACATTTGTTTTTTTTTGTTTTTGTTTTCAATTCGCCTTTCAAGGGTTGGGCTCTCCTCTCTGCAAACGCCCCCGAGGGTTGTGCGTGAGTTATTCACGCAGTCGTAAAAAACAACGTTTTAATAAAATTCCACCGCGGCGATGAAAAAAAGACGTGAAAGGCCGCCCCGTAAACAACGGGCCGAGTTGAACAAATAAAAGTCAAGCTGAGGGAACGACCGAAGCAAGAAAAGCGACTATCGAATAGCGAAAATTCGAATTTGTTTCGACGAAACATATTTATGCTTGATTTTTTGGTTCCGGGTTTTGACCGTGGTCCATATTTATGCTTCTTTTTTCTTGGTACTTCTTGAAGTATCAAGAAAGAAGAAAAATAAAAAAGAATAAAAAATATGGTCAAAACCCGGAACTAAAAAATCAAGCATCTGAATCCGGCCGTGAATGCCTAAAATCAGAAATATATTAAAATTGAGAATTTAAACGGTCTGTAGTCTGTTAGACCGTCGTCAAGTTAGGGTACTCTAGAAAGAGTAGTTAGAGTTGACTACAGATTTGTAAAAATAAACTCGGAGCTTAAACAAAATATCATTTAATGTTTTTAGCTGTGTTAAGAAAAATATCTGCCTTCAATAAAAATCAGCCACTTAAAGCCCATCCGGCTTTACACTTACTCGGGTATTGCTGCAGATTTGACACCTTCTATGGCAACGACCAAATTCGCAAGAGGGCTCTTGAAGTGGGATTCAAAGTAAAACATCTATCAGCAGATAAATCTTCCAGAAATGTATTAATTTATCTGTTTTCGAAGGAAATATATCGATTTGAAAATAGATCGTAGGTGTATTCGAATTGATGATTGAAGTAAAATTACCCTGAAAAATTGAATTTTGACCCTGCCTTTAAAGAAATATTTTAATTCGAAATATATCCTTTTTTTTAAATATATCAACATTTAAATTTCATTAGTATTTTGATTGACATAGCAATTTTTAAGTCACATTGAGCTTTTCCAGACATAATGAAAATCATTGATTTATTTAAAGTTGATCTAATAACATTTACTTTATTCTTTTGTTTCAAAATTTAATGAATGATTAATTGAATATTTCAGTATAAAAAACTCTTTTGAGTTTATCATTATATGAAAATATTTTATATTAAATCTCTTCGTAGACAGAGATATTATTTATCCATTACATTTTATTTTATTTTATCCAATGAAATTTAAATCACTAAATTAGAAATTATATAAAGTAAATATCAATATTTCAAGAAATATCTCTTTTGATACTAGAAGTTAATCTAATCTCATGTAAGTTGCAAATATATGTAACATTAAAGATTCACATTATATGCATTTTCACAAGCAGACACGTATATAAAAACTCGAATCTCAAATGAACATACACCCTGCAACTCTTGCCATCCTTCCCTGAATCAGGGGTGACATTGACAAAGTGAACCATTTTTACAGCATGGGTGGTCAGCCGCATACGAACCTATAAGTCAAGGAATAATAATATTTCAAATGTCTGAATTAAATATTCAGTTTTCGAATAGTTGAAATTCGAATAGCATTACCATCACGCGGATTCGATGGCAGACCAAATACAGGCGATTGGACGTGATACACACGCTAGTTTATTGCCCATTTAATATTTCGTAAAAAAAGGTGTATAAGAACATTTGTAATTGATTTTTAAATTATTCAAACGGCATGCCTTATAGAAAGAGGCCGCTCTTTTTAATACGGACCGAATGGCTTTTATTAGGGTACCTACATAACATAACATGTATGTTTACGTATTAATCTTGTTTGTTTTTTTTATTATTACCAATAAACGAACCTTCTTTTTAATCTTAACGTTTATTTTGTTTGCTAAATTATTTAGATCAAGGTTTTTGTAAAAATACTTTTTTTTTGGGTTGAAAAATTCATATACCATTACAAAAGACCGGTCACCAACGGTCCATCGAGCCTTTCAGCAACTGGGCCTTGCTAGATAATTGGCGCTTTCTATAGCGACGACCAAGCTCGCAGAGGGCTCTTGACGTGTAATTCACACATAAACAGGGCTCACCAATTAAATAATCCTAATTAAACTGCAGATATAGACAGTCGGTGTTATGGCCGAGGGAATTAAGTCGCTATTCTTGACTAGCGTATTTGGAACAGAATAACGCCGATCCAAATCAAGTCTGGCCCATTTGACCATAACATCGACCCTGGTTCAACAATTGCCATTACATTCACACAAGATTCTGCTTTCGCACGAAGACAACTGGCCAGGCAAAATAGGTTGGTGAATTGCATTCTCTGTCACAAATCTATTTTATAAAAAAAAGACTATAATTATTACGGTCAGAAGTGACACTAGAAAGAAAGGATAAACTTAATATTGAATAAGAATTTTAGGCTTACACGGCCGGCTGATGATGCTGGAGTGATGTTTTCCGGGATCTGTTGCCGTGGTCTGTGGGAGCTGGAGCTTCCGGACGTTTCGCCCATTTCTGCGATGGGCTTCTTCAGCGTGAAGTATGATGATGATGATGATCTTGATGAGAACTGTAATGGTTGATGAGAACTGTCACAGTTCTCATCATGATCATCATCATCATCATACTTCACGCTGAAGAAGCCCATCGTAGAAATGGGCGAAACGTCCGGAAGCTCCAGCTCCCACAGACCACGGCAATAGATCCCGGAGAACATCACTCCAGCAAACTTAATATTAAGAAGGGATTTATATTCTCTTTCGTGTGGTCCTGGCCACCCACTGTCTCCGTCTGTGATCGCCAGCCTCATCTATGTAAAACTGCTACAAGAACAACAACTGTGAAACCACGCAAGTCATGGGAAGACCGCCGAGCAAGTCACAAAGCATCCACAATACCCAGCACTGTTCCGACACAAAGCTAAATCTAATCTTAGTTGCAAAGATAAGTTACCTTGGAGATTCACATTACATGCATGTTATTATAGGACAAAGTACCCGATAATCTAGAAAATTTCTTAGCATTGTTATCCATGTAGTTGATGATTATGCTAGATGTAGTTAATACTATGGTTCACTTTACCAATGCCACTCTTGTGTGAGGAAAGAGTTGAAAGAGTTGTGTTTTTTTAAGAAACGAATCTTTAATTTAATAAATTACAACCTTGACTGATATGTAGATTGGTATGAGGCTGATCCCCAGTGCTGTAAAAAAATGTTCCCTTTTGCCAATGCCCCCCCGGTTTCAGGGAAACGCAGCAGGAGTTGCAAGGTTCATGTACATGTGAGGGTTTTATTTATTTATATGCACACATGCAGAATGTGTAGGCGCGAACCTACATGTGTCTGTCTGTGGGCATGCATTTAATATGAGTATTAAATGTTATCATATCTTTGCAGGTTAGATTATAGATTAATTATAGATAACTTGGATTATAGATATGCGGACTTAATTGAATGTTTTTTCAATTCACTAATAATTCAATTATCTTGATTTCTACAAGGAGTGCCGCCCGAGGTATGCTATTAGCTTCAATAACATCGAACCACTTACTTTTACATTCATGAGCACGCCTCTGACCTTTGGGTTCTTGTTTCGTCATACTTATACTTCTGGTAGAAAAAAATAGGTTGGTGAATTGCATTCCTCTTCCCAAACATATTTTGTTAAGAAGTGCCGCCCGAGGTATGCTATTAACTTCAATGACATCGAACCACTTACTTTTATAGTCATGAGCACGCCTCTGATCCTTGGGTTCTTGTTTCGTCACACTTATATTTCTGGTAGAAAAAAATAGGTTTGTGGATTGCATTCCTATTCACAAATACATTTTGTTTTAAAATGAGTGTCGGCTATTGCTAATATGCACTCTTGTCACGTAGATTTTATCCCTCTACGGTATGTCTGAGGTCCATTTATCCCCATAGCAAGACGAACCATTGTTTTGGTGTCATCCCAATTCATTGAGATTACAGTACCCCAAGATATGTGAACAGAAAAAGGTATAAAAAATTTCATAGCACATCTAGTGAGTGTATTAGCTTACTCATTTTTTCAGTTTTTTTTTAAGAAATCCTGTGCGGGAGTCTCCCTAGATTATAAAGACTCTAGGGTTCTATGGCACTTGTTGTAGTGCTGCAAAGGGGTACGAGCTTGGTCGTCGCTACAAATCGCCAATACTCAAGCAAGACCCAGTCGCTGTAAGGTTGGATGGACCTTTGGTGACCGGCCATTGGTAAAGGTTTTATGAATTTTTCAACCCAGCGAAGAGCAAATTTGAAAATATAAATGGTTTATTTTTTGTGCTCCAGCTGGATTCGAACCCACAACCTTCCCATTCAGAGTCCGCAGTGTTACCGCTGAGCTACGGACCGGTCTAACTTTAGGTGTAAGTTTACGCGATAATATAATATTATAATAATAATCTATAATCTAAGTTGCAAAGGATATAGGTATTCATTTGAAGCTCTCAAATGTAGATATGCCTACAAACAAACACGTGTAGTTCTATAATCTAAGCTGCAAAGATATGTTAACATTTAAGGCTCATATAAATGCATGCCCACAGACATGCACATGTAGGTTCGCGCCTACACATTCTGCATGTATGCATACAAATAAGCAAAACCTCACATGAACATAAACCTTGCAACTCCTGCCGCCGTTCCTGAACCAGGGTGGCATTGGCAAAAGTAAACCGATTTTTACAGCACGGGTGGTCAGCCTCACACCAACCTATCACTCAAGGAGCGCTTGCAAATGCTGTATGTGTACTTACAAATTAAATAATAACGTGATCTATAATCTAAGTTGCAAGGATATATTCATTCAAAGCTCTCAGATGTATGGCCACAAACAAACACGTGTAGTTCGCGCTTACAAATGCTGATTGTGTACTTACAAATAAAATCCAAACCTCAAATGAACATAAGCCCTGCAACTCTTGCCGACATTCCCTGAAACAGGGGTGACATTGGCAAATTGAACCATTTTTTACAGTATGGGTGGTCAGCCGCATACCAACCTATAAGTCAAGGAATGATGCTTTCGTTTATACGGAGTATGTTATTCTCAGGGTAAAGAACGATGACTTATCATAAGTGTTGAGTCATCGTTGACCTATGACACGAAGCGTCTTCATTCCATACCCTTTCATTTATGTGTATCTGAAAAATGAATCGTCACGATTCCACTCCTTGACTTGTAGTTTGGTATGACGCTGACCGCCAATACTTTAAAAATGCTACACTTTGCCAATGTCACCCCTGTTTCAGGCGATTAGTAAAAGTTGCAGGGCTTGTGTTTGGATTTTAATTTGTGTGTACACATCTTTAATCCATAATCTTAGTTGCAAAGATATATTAACATTTACGGAGTGTTATAAAGCAAAATCTGCCATTTTTGTTTCTTACACTTTATGGTCTTAGCAAAATAGTTACAGTAATGAAAAAAATCAAGCACGTTATATATTTTTTTGTGGTGACAATTCTTAAGTTATATATTTTTTTTAAGCTTTATAATTATCATAAAAAATTAATAAACATGCTTGATTTTTTTCATTACTGTACCTATTTCGCTAAGACCATAAAGTGTAAGAAACAAAAACGGCATATTTAGCTTTATAACACGCCTTAAAGCTCATATTAAATGCATGCCCACAAACAAGCACGTATAGTTAGCGCTTACAAATGCTGAATGTGTAGGTACTTACAAATAAAATCCAAACCTCAAATGAACAAAAACCCTACAACTTTTGCCGAGCTTCCCTGATACAGGGGTGATATTGGCAAGGTGAACCATTTTTTACAGTATGGCTGGTCAGCCTCATACCAACCTATAAATCGACATTGATATTGCAAAAACTACTCTTGTTATTTACACGATTTTTTTTCCTTAAAATATTCTTTCACGTACAAAAAACTCCCACCACGAAGAAAGTGGTTGGTGTAAGGCTGACGCACCTACTTGTGAACGTTTCACGCGCCAAATGCCATAAAAAAGAAAAATTAGATGATTATCCCTTGCAAATGAAATCACTTATAGGTTGGTATGAATCTGACCACTCATGTTGTAAAAAATCGTTGATTGGTATGAATCTGACCACTCATGCTGTAAAAAATCGTTCACGTTGCCAATGTCACCCCTGTTGCAGGGAAAAACGGCAAAATTTGCTGAGCTTATAATTATTAATTTGAGGTTTGGTTTTTGAATTGTAACTTTCAAGTACACATGCAGCATTTGTAACCGAGAACTTACACGTGTCTGTTTATGGGCATGAATTCAACGTGAACCTTAAATCTTAATACTCATATGTCTTTGCAACTTACATTAGATTGAATTTTTAATAAGCTGGTAGTTTGTTTTTATACTTATAGAGATAAGGTGAAATAAAATATCTTTATTCTAATTTAAAAAATAAAGATAAAAAAAAGTGAATTCAGAATATGATATTACAGAGATTGAATTTTATCCAAGCTAGATTTTTTTTTATCAATTCTGTTATTCTTTATTCCCATAGCATAATTTTAAGCAAAATCAGCATCTCTGATGACAGCTTCGTCTTTCATTTCATTCTTATCTTTTATTCATCATATCATTCGGTAATTGAACCTTTTCTGGAAAATCAAGACCAAAGGTCCATCCAGCCTCACAGCAACTGGGTCTTGCTTGAGAATTGGCGCTTTGTAGCGACGACGATCAAGCTCGTAAAAAGGTCGATAGCTCAACTGGTAGAATGCTTGCATTCCATGCCGAGAGCAAGGGTTCGATCTCAAAGGTTTACTCAGCCTTCACAAGAAATGAAACCCAGCCCCCCCCGGTAGCTGGGAAGCCCCCACTTCAACTGAAGCGGTTGGTGTTAGGCCGGCCCCCTTACCTGTAAAAAAAAATAGGTTCAACTCGCCACATGCGACCCCTTCGTGGATAACGCGGCAAGAAGTTACACTATATGTGTAGCTTCTTTAAAAAAAAAAACATCAATCGCCACTTCCTTGCAACGCCTCACGACAGAAGCAACAACTCAAGCAACACTCTTCCAGGGTGGCATATGTAGATCCCCAAGACTTTCAAGAATTGGGGAGCCTCCCGCACAGGATTCCTTAAAAATGTGTTTTTTGTCATAATAATGTTTTGTCATGTGATGTACTGTCACTTGCGATGTTCTGTCATCTATAGTTCTGTCATGTGTAGCTCTGGCATGTGTCGTTCTGTCATTTCTCGTTATGTCACTGTGCTGTTCTATTCTGTCACCGATTTAAAAGGGTCAACATAATTTACTCGCGCCAGTCAAATTTGGGATATTAAACACCGAAAAAATAAAGGAAAACGCGCATAAGGATATTTTGGAGGAGCGTCCACACCGTCCACCATTGTACGATTTAACTTAACGCTGCAACCAATACTTATGAATAGCCATAATAAATATATCTACACGGGGATTTGATTCCAGAGACAGAAGGCGGACGCTCATGTGAGCTACAAATAAATAAAATTAATATTTGGATTCATTCCTTGACTTATTATTTTTTTTATTTTTTTATTTACGGCATGAGCCTTTTACAAAAAAAGTAGGTACATATTAAGTGAGTTTTTTATGTCCATGTATATATTGTTATTTATTGATTTTAAAAAAATGTAATTTGTCATGTATGTTCCTTGACTTATAGGTTGTTATGAGGCTGACCACCCATACTGTAAAAAATGGTTCACTTTGCCAATGTCACCCCTGTTTCAGGGAAGGACGGCAAGAGTTGCAGGGCTTATGTTCATTTGAGATTGGGTTTTTATAATGTAGGTCCACATGCGGCATGAATTAGCGCGAAATTATACATGTCTGCTTGTGGGAATGCATTTAATATAAATATTAAATTATATATATCCTTGCAGCTTAGATTAGATTAGATTAAAATTAGAACTACACGTGTTTGTTTGTGAGCATGCATTTGAGATGAGCTGTAAATGTTAATATATCTTTGCAACTTAGCTTATATATATCGCCACCTTAAAGATAAAACAGAATTAGTAACTTATCATAGTAAATGAACTAATTATAAGTAAATACTCATGCCAACCTTAAAAACTACCGAACTTTTACACTTCTTTAGGGGTTTCTCTTGTAGAAGATGTAAAAAAACGGTGCATTTATCTGAGAGACCCACATTAGCTTAATATGTCACTTATTCAGTTTAACCTTTAAGGGGTTGGAATAAATATTAGGCTGCATACATAATTTATAATTGAAAATCAAAACTAAAGCAATGCAATGATTTTAATAAAATGTTCAAATAACATGTACAATATTTTCAGAATGACTCTGTGTTGAAGTTTGATGTCGATCGGATTGAAATACTTTTTTGATGTAAGTACAGAAAAAGTTGTTCCCTATGCTTGCTTGGCTAAGCTACTCGAGAGATTTAGACCAAGTTTTTAGATGACTTTCAAAATACTTTTATTAAGTTGCACATATATATCACATATAAGTTCGCGCTTACACAAGCCGCATGTGGACTCACAACATAAAAACTCTATCTCAAATGAACATAAGCCCTGCAACTCTTGCCGATTTTCCCTGAAACAGAAATGACATTGATAAAGTGAACCATTAAGGGTTATCAGCCTCATACCAGTCTATTAGTCAAGGATAAATTAAATTATTTTTATTTTTACGAAAAAAATATTTATCATTTTTTAGGCATTGCGGTTTTCTGAAATCAAACTCTGGGTTAGGTGTAAACTGCTTTTAGATGACTGAATATTCTTTATGAACTAAAAAAAACAGCCTGTGTCCTTTCCATATGATTTATGTTGCCAAAGCATATTCTGTAGCGATCGAGCAGGGGTGACCAAACACTATTGTACACAATTCATTTAAAAATTTCAAAAATTGACACTCATAATATTTATAGCTCATTTATTAAACTTACGTTGGTATGAGGCTGACATCGTAATTAGCTTTCATGCACTTTTTTTCTAGTTTATTTTATTTGATTTACCGGTCGATAGCTTCTTATAGATTGGTCATATATTTTTTTGACATAAAGGTTAGTATGATGCTAACATCTAATACTGTAAAAAAATTGTACACTATGTCAATGTCACAACTGTTTCAGGGAAGGGCAGCAAGATTTGCAGGGTTTATGTTTACTTGAGATTGGGTTTTATGTTTTACTTGTGAGAATGTTCAACACAATTATGCTAATTCTTATGCTCACAATTATGCTCGTTCTTATACTCGCTCTTTTGCTCGCTCTTATGCTCACAATCAAGCTCACAATTATGCTCGCTCTTATGCTCACAACTATGATAGCTTTTATGCTAGCTCTTAGGTCCAGTATTTTCAACGTTAGCTTATGTGACTTTAAACTAATAAAAAAAATCTACCTACACAATTGACATGAGTGCGTCCTTCTCATTCAGTATAAAGTCGCTATGCTAACGATGAAAATACCGGGCCTTATACTCGATCTTATGCTCGCTCTTAGCCAGCTCTTATGCTCACAATCATGATATTGTAAGACACATGAACTTCTTTTTTTTAACAAAACTGGGGGCCAGAAAGAATCGAAACCCGAAAATTTCCATCAAATGAAAACCGAGGGAATAAAATATCTCTAAATTTCAAAAATGACAAAAATGAGATATTCCATTCATTCGCAATTTCGGATATTTGGTCCATCCATACCTTTCTCGGTCTTCCTCTACCACGACATCCATCTATTTTTGCAACGTATACTTTCTTCGTCAGACTTTCCTCATTCATTCTCTCCATATGCCCAAACAATCTTAATAAACTTCTTTTAATCTTCACTTTCTCTTGCACCACATTCTTCTCTGTACAAAATCATTCCTCACCCTATCACTCCGTTTTTTCCCAACAATTCTATGGGTTCTGTTTTATTTTTTAGATAATATTTAACAGTATTTGCTGGCAGCCCTGTTTGTCTGGTGTAGGCTCGGGCCCATAGATCCGTACATACATACATTATTTCACATTAAGCCCGCTCTGCAACGACATAAGCCACAACTTCTGAGGGAAGCCGCGCGGCCGCCAGAAATACATGCTTTACGGCGAGTGCCACCAAATCTCAGGCATTATTCATGCTATTTTATTGATTCTGTATAACAAATTTCTTCTTTTAATAAGAGGAATGCTAAAATGAGAAATACTTGCACAGAGTCAGCACTTTACTAACAAAACATCGTCCCACTAGTACTTGTTTGGCTTGTGTGCCATTCAATTCAAACATAATTGGTCGACTTCTTGATGAAATATGGATGTTAGGCGCTGAGTTTAATTTTGATGATGCTGGATGTGGAGATTATTTGAAACATGTATTTTAGTTTAAACAATTTAATTGGACTTTATTCCATAAAAATTACAAGGAATTTTGACAAAGGATTACGTGAATAAAATTAGATGAACAGTTTGAGACAAGTTACCAGCACAACGTTCAAGAGAGAAGGAAGTTGAATTTTACACGCCTGCGGCGTCTGTCAGAAATGCAATACCAACCCAACAAAAAGTACCAAAGACAAAAAGATTAATATTCTTGGTAGGTATATTATTTTTAATTAGATTGGTCATATTAAATTTTGGCCAACAATCGTCTCAAAATCATGGATTACACTACTAATGTCATTTCTGGAAAAAACATTTGACTCTTTAATTCCCACAACATGAATTTGACTCTTATTTTGCAGTAACATGAATTTGATTATTTCTCTTTGCAGCAACAAAGCTTCTACGTTTCCATTTTCAAAACATACTAATTTTACAATATACTACATACTGCAGTGGCTAAGAGTGCCATACAACTCAATTCCCATCGGCTTCCCTTTTTAAATGAGGCAACAAAGTAGTTTAAGTATATAGCCACAAAGTAAAAAAATACTTTTAAACCAAAGAAACAATACGTATTTTTTCCCCATTAAAACCATGCAGTCTCCTTTATTATCATTTTTGCCTCATTTTACTACATACACAACGTACTACATACGGATTTCACTAATTTTATCATTCCTTCATCAAATATCCGACCTTTCCATTCCCAAAACATGGATTTGACTTTTATTTTGCAGCATTGCAACATGGATTAGACCATTTCTCTCTGCAGCGACATGGTCATTTTTGCAATTTGAATTTCACTATTTATGCCGTTTTTGCCCGTTTGCCGTTTAACATGTTTTTTTAAGTTTTCTTTCCAGTAGGTAGATAGCTCAGTTGGTAGAATGTTTGCATTCGACGCCAAGAACTCGGGTTTGAATCCCACCGAGGGTGTCAAAAATGATTTCCCGTTTCAAACCCAAAATAATGCACCGGCAAGGCTTACTCAATACTCAGGCTTCCCATTAATATAGCTTCCTAGGGAGCTAGGAAACCTCCACTTCAACTAAAGCGGTTGGCGTAAGGCCGGCCCCCTTACCTGTAAAAATAAAAAGGGCCCACTCACCACATTCAGAGCCCACTTGACCCCTTCAGAGCCCCTTATGTGCTAAGCTCAGTCAAGTTTTAGTCATTTTTATTCTACTCGTTTAACACCATGGCATGGTTTAGACTTTTATTTTTTTGTTTTCTTTTTTGCATTATTTTTACATTGATTTATATTTTAAATTCTCGCAATTTAACATTTTTTGACCGGTCCGTAGTTCAGTGGTAACACTTCGGACTCTGAATGGGAAGGTTGTGGGTTCGATTCCCGGCGGAGCACAAAAAATATACCATTTATATTTTCAAATTTGCTTTTCGCTGGGTTTAAAAATTCATAAACTCTTTACCAATGACCGGTCACCAAAGGTCCATCCAGCCTAACAGCAACTGGGTCTTTTTTGAAAATTAGCGGTTTCTATAGCGGCGACGATCAAGCTCTTAAAAAGGACGATAGGTCAATTGGTAGAATGCTTGCATTCCATGCCGAGAGCAAGGTTTCGATCTCAAAGGTTTACTCAGCCTTCACAATAAATAAGGACCAGCCTCCCCCGGGAGCTGGGAAACGCCCATTTCAACTGAAAGTGGTCGGTGTGAGGCCGGCCACCTTACCTGTAAAAATAAATAGGTCCCGAAGCGCCACATGCGACCCCTTCGGGGATAACGCAGGCAAGAAGTTACACTATGTACTCGCTCCCCCAGTTATTGTTTATCGTATACGCCAATCTTGTCAAATATGACTTTTTCATGCAGTTGTCTTGTGAATCAAATTCTACACAATCTGAGCTAAGAAAAACCGTAAAACTCGATAATGTGAGAGTTCTTTTAAATACTTTTTAAATAAATTTCTTGTTTTCATAAGACACATTGGTCCAGTACACATGCAAACATTGCTCATGTAAAATTTTCTCAAGGGCGTATACGGTAGACAAGAACTAAGGCAGTGTACTGTAGCTTAGTTGCGTTTTTTTTTGCGTTTTTTGCAACTTTATTTTTCTTCATGCTCCACACACATTTCGTTAATCGAGTTGGCTCGCGTGCGTTCACACATCACACACAAACTCGACTTGTCTCGAGAAATGTACCGCGGTGGGACCTCAGTGTTTGGGACTACAAATACAAAACATGATTCCTTGATCAATAAATCAATCGATAGCCTTTTGTTATCAGACCACAATCACGCATTCCCGTCATACAGTTGGACCGTTCAACGCGAGCGCTGGTACATATATAATATCAAGGGGTCAATTCATACGGCGAGCCGAGGGAATACAAAAATACACATAGGTATCTAATCTAATCTAATCTAAGTTGCAAAGATATGTTACATTGGAGATTCACATTACATGCATTCCCACAACCAGACACGTTCAAGTTCGCGCTTGCACATGCCTCATGTGAACCTACAACATAAAAACCAAATCTCAAATGCACATACACCCTGCAACTCTTGCCGTCCTTCCCTGTAACAGGGGTGACATTGGAAAAGTGAACTATTTTTAGAGCATGGGTGGTCAGCCGCATACCAACCTATAAGTCAAGGAACATACACGACAAATTTCATTTTTTGAAATCAATAAATAATATTATATATGGACATCAAAAACTAAAACATAAAACAAATTTCACTTCATAAACCCTAGCCGCCAACATTACAGATCAGCCGCCATTTCTTTCTGTCCTTACATACTTCTTTCTCCTCACATATTTCTTGCTTTAACAATATATAATAATAATAATAATATTTATTCCAGACCGGTGGTTCAAAAAATGGTTCACTTTGCCAATGTCACCCCTGTTACAGGGAAGGACGGCAAGAGTTGCAGGGTGTATGTCCGTTTGAGATTGGTATTTATGTTGTAGGCTCACATGAGGCACGTGCAAGCGCGAACTTGTACGTGTCTTGGTTGTGGGAATGCATGTAATGTGAATCTCCAATGTAACATATCTTTGCAACTTAGATTAGATTAGATTAGATTAGACCGGTCACGCTGAGGGTGCAATACGTGACTAGACATATAAAAAATAAATACATTGATCGAAAAATACATATAGGAAAAATAGAAAGAAAATATAAACAGAGAAGAAAATTACATTGAAAGAAAATAAACATTGATCGAAAGAAACATTTAAGAAATTGCATTAAGATAAGCCTTGTAACTCCTGCCACCTTTCTTTGAAGCTAATGTGGTATTGGCAAAAGTGAACCAAGTTTCGCAGCATTGGAAGTTAGCCTTAAGGAAAAGTGGACAGGGAAGAAAAGGCTAGGTAAGCCTTAGGTTCTCTCCGCCCAATGACGCTATATACCCAACTCCCATTTCAGGCCTCTGATATTTAGCCTTCTTCTTCTTTTGGTGTCATTTCTACTGAAGATCGGCGATAATCATGGATATTTTGAACTTGGATACTACGGCTTGAAACAGGGACTTGCAAGTGCTCGGATTTGGTTTGATTTTTTTCTTTATAGATACATAGGTAATCTTTTTTTGCGAAACGCAGTATTCCACTTTTATTGTTTGAGTCGAAATCATGGGTCGGAAAGAAGTCCAACGAAAAGGTGTTGCGGGACGCAGAAGAAAGAAGAGAGCTGATAAATCATATTTTCAAGAGGAAAGCCAAGCTAATAGGGCACTCAATCAGACATAGCACCTTTCTTAGCAACATCTTTGAAGGCAAAATCTTAGGACAACGCACAAGAGGTCGCCCAAGAACTTCATACTTCAAGGATTTGAAGCGGCTCATGGATGTCTCCTCCTATTCGCATCTCAAGAGGATGGCAGCAGACAGAGACAGATGGCTGATACAACAAGGCACTGCCTTTAGAAGATGATGATGATTGTTTGAGTCGTTATAAACGTTTTCGGAGGAGAACCTCCATCTTCAGGTATAAAATTATTTATTACCTGAAGATGGAAGTAATCACAAAACGGTTATCAAAATATGGCCCAAATATTATTATTTTTATTAAATGAAAACGTCTTTGCTTCGACCACCTCCAGTGGAAGTGCGATAGTATAACAGTTACCACAAACAGTTACAATGTTGAATTAAAGAACCGTCACTGCCGGCACCACAGCCCAGGGAGCTACCTACTACCAGGTGGGCAAGTCCACGGCTGAGCCAAAGGTTGCCAAGATTTGAATTGAGAAATGGGTGAAAAAAATGAGAAGGCGCTTTTGAAAACGATCAAAATGTCATAATAAATAACTCAAGATGTGTGCCTGCTGTGGTGACAGGCTAGAACGTCACAGTGACAAAACTACACATGTCATAACGACACATGACAGAATGACACATGACAGAACGACACATGACAGAAAATGGCATATATAGAACTCAACTTCCTTGACTGATAGGTTGATATGCGGCTGACCACCCATACTGTAAAAAATGGTTCACTTTGCCAATGTCACTCCTGCTTCAGGGAAGGTCGGCAAGAGTTGCAGGTCTTATGTTCATTTAAGATTGGGTTTTTTATATTGTAGGTCCACATGCGGCATGTGTAAGCGCGAAATTATGCGTGTCTGCTTGTGGGAATGCATTTAATATGAATCTCAAATGATACATATCTTTGCAGCTTAGATTTAGATGCAACTATTATTTGGTAAAACTTATAAAAACATTAACGCCGTTGATTATCATTACTATTTCATTGTAAAAACCTAAATAAACTGCACATAAAGAGCATTTTCTTACCGCCGTTATCTACGAAGCAGTCGCATTTGGCGCGAAGACGCAAAATAAATGTTCGTGATGTATTTTTAATGTGCCGTTTATGGTACTTTCCTGTGATTTTTTGTCATAGTGTTGTTTTGTCATGTGATGTAATGTCATTGTGATGTTCTATCATGTGTCGTAATATCATGTGTCGGTCTGTCATGTGTCGTAATATCATGTGTCGGCATGTCAAGTGTCGTTTTATCCCCATTTTGTTCTGTCATGTGTCGTAATATCATGTGTCGGTCTGTCAATTGTTATTTTATCACTGTGTCGTTCTGTCATGTGTCGTAATATCATGTGTCGGTCTGTCAATTGTCATTTTATAACTGTGTCGTTCTGTCATGTGTCGTAATATCATGTGTCGGCATGTCAAGTGTCGTTTTAACCCTGTGTCGTTCTGTCATGAGTCGTAATATCATGTGTCGGTATTTCAAGTGTCGTTTTATCCCTGTGTCGTTCTGTCATGTATCGCTATGTCATGTATCGTTTTGTCGCGGTGTCGTTTGGTCACTGTGTCGCTCTACGATTGGTGAGCCTGCTGGAAGCGTCTGGGGAGCACCATTTTTTCCAACATTTGTTACTGTCGGAGTGGGTTATTATTGAGGTCTACCTAGGTGTGAGTGAGCGATGACTGGTAACAGCGCGTATTGGATCCGAGAATATCATTTCATCCTGCATATTATGCATTGTGTTGTTTTTATCGGGTGGAATTTGACGTGAAAATTTTTTCGATAAAAAAAAACAAACACTCGGAAGGGTTTCGATGATTTTAGGCAAAATTTCATACTACAATAAATTATTAATGATACAAATAAAAATCCTCTAGAGTTATTAAGCTTATTTTAACGTTTTCTTATAAAAAGTCAAATAATATATTATTTTCTTCGGAAGAAAACGTAAGGAACCCGTAATTTAATGTTGTATTAAATTTTACATGTTTAAAGTACTATAAGATGGCGGACCATTGCATAGAACACGACCATTCTTTCGATACAACAGGAGTAAAGGTCCTCTACTCGGGGTGCTAAGGCTGACAACTTATTGCCCTTGAAACCCTTGAAATCCAATACTAAATCTAAATCTAAATCTAAGCTGCAAAGATATGTATCATTTGAGATTTATATTAAATGCATTCCCACAAGCAGACATGCATAATTTCGCGCTTACACATGCCGCATGTGGACCTACAATATAAAAAAACCCAATCTCAAATGAACATAAGCCCTACAACTCTTGCCGACCTTCCCTGAAACAGGGGTGACATTGGCAAAGTGAACCATTTTTTACAGTATGGGTGGTCAGTCGCATGCCAACCTATCAGTCAAGGAATACAAGCAATTAATACATTCAAATATATAAAACAAATAAACTCTAAAAAATTAAACAGTAAAAAATTAAAAAACTACAAAACATATTTTTTAAATTTAAAAGCCTCAGCTTTAACCGCCAGCATTACAGATCAACCGCCATTTTTTTCGATCCTTGCATACTTCTTTCATTTCATCCAGAGCCATAACCTTTTTAACAATAAAGATAATATTATTAATAAGCAAATACCTAGTCCTTCTCCCCTACCAACAGTACCTGCCCGAAAAACCCCACCCACTTTCTCTTTCCTACCTTAAATTTTAATCCTTTTGTTTGGTTTAGCCTCTGAAGATGGACAATTAAAATCCAATACCTAACTCTTATGCATTTTAAACTCAAATATGTGAAAATAAAACTGAGTTATAAAAAAAGTTATTTTTTATTAAAAATATCTTGCATAGACTTGATCGGCTTTATTTAATCATTTCATTACTCCCCCTATGTTATTGTTTGTCTTATGTCCATCAGAGATAATTTCACATGAGCAATTTTGTGTATTTTCAATTTTAGTATACCTTGACTTATAGGTTGGTATGCGGCTGACCACCCATACTGTAAAAAATGGTTCACTTTGCCAATGTCACCCCTGTTTCAGGGAAGGACGGCAAGGGTTGCAAGGCTTATGTTCATTTGAGATTGGGTTTTTATATTGTAGGTCCACATGCGGCGTGTTGGCGCGAAATTATACATATCTGCTTGTGGGAATGCATTTAATATTAATCTTAAATGATATATATCTTTGCAGCTTAGGTTAGATTAGATTAGTATAGTTAACTAAAATACCATTTTATTTAAATTTACATACTATTTAACTCGCCGAATTCTGTCAGTAAATATTCACCTAATTAAAAAATTAACGATTTTCAAATAACGTCATCTTCATTGACAGCAACTTTAATTTTTAAAATGTAAGGATACATTTAAAAAATTGTCGCAATTGTGTCGTTTTCCAGCTAAATGAATCAAATTTGTTTTGATTACTAGTTGTTCGTTTTTAATCATTTTTTAAATTTTGGGGCGGGGCTGGTCATTTCGGGAGTTTTCGGTTTTAGTCAACTAGAACTGGAGTATTTTACATAAGTAAAGTAATAGTTAATAAATTATAAGTAAACTTGAAAATACCGAGTCTTAGAGGTTTTTAAACTTGCATTTCGACCCTGCTTGAGTATTGTGTGAAAAGGTGTCCAAATCTCATCTTGCCGATGGTTTGTTGGAATAGTAACGCACACACACACATACACATGGCTGGGTATACATTTAATTTGGTAACGTCAATACGACCATACATCATCATAACGATATAATATCAAAAGTATCATTATCATCATACAATTTTTTTTTTTTATATTTGTTTCTTTAGTTTATCTAAATCAAAATCTAAATCCAAGTTGCAAAGATATGTATCATTTGGGGTTCATATTAAATGCATTCCCACAAGCAGATATTCGCGCTCACACATGCCGCATGTGGACCTACAATATAAAAATCCAATACAATAAAAAAAGTTTTTTTTTTGTATATATTTTTTTAATTAACTTCCAGTTTTCATTAGAAACATTGGTTCAGTACACATAAAAACATCGCTCATGTGAAATTACCTCTGATGGACATAAGAAGCACAAAAAAAAACATTTTTATTTTCAAATATGCTCTTCGCTGGGTTGAATAATTAATATACCTTTACCAAAGACCGGTCACCAAAGGTCTTAAAGCAACTGTGTCTTGCTAGAGAATCGGCGGTTTCTATAGCGACGACCAAGCTCGCTTAGGCCTCTAGAGGTGTGATTCACATAAAATAGCGCTCACCAAATAAATCATCCTTATATTATTATTATGCTCTGCACACACCACGCTGTGTCCATACAAGTCTGTGTTAATACGGAGATGGCTCCCCCACGGAGAGGGCACTTGTCTCTGCAACACCTGGGCGTGAGTGATGCCTTCATAATAACGTGCCAACGCTCCGACAACGAGATTAATATGAAACATCCATAGTGAGCATACGTCATAATAATAACAATAATAATCTGAGAATAATAATAATAAGGAGTACCTAATAAGGGGTCTTACTGGGTACTCTGAGATGGCGGACCACTGTATAGAAAAAGACCATTCCTTCGATACAACAGGAGTAAAGGTCCTCTACTCAGGTTGCAAAGGCAGACAACTTATTGCGCTTGAAAACCTCGAAATCCAATACAATTTCAATAATATTATTAACCAAGGGGCGTTGCCCCTGGCTGCTACGCAGCCCAACCCCTTAACATTTGGTGAATGTGTATATTGCGCATAGTTTCCTCGCGTTAAAATTCGGAAAACATGTAAAATAAAAACATGCAGCCTTTGTAAAAGAAAATCGACCACCCATAGTTTAAAAAATGGTTCACTTTGAAGATTTCAGCTGTGTTTCAGGGAAGATTGGCAAGAGTTGCAGGGCTTATATTAATTTGAGATTGGGTTTTTATGTTGTAAGTCAACATGCATTATGTGTAAGCGTGAACTTATAAATGTCTGCTTGTGGGAATGCATTTAATATGAATCTCGATTGGTATGTATCTTTGCAACTTAGATTATAGAACTTAACAAAATAATTTCCTTGACTTATAGGTTAGTATGTGGCTGACCACCCATACTGTAAGAATGGTTTACCATGAAAATTTTATCTCTGTTTGAGGAAAAGTCGGCAAGAGTTGCAGGGCTTATGTTCATTTGAGATTAGTTTTTTTATTTTATAAGTCCACATGGGGCATTTGTAAGCGCGAACTTATACCTGTCTGCTAGTGGGAATGCATTTAATATGAATCTCAAATGGTATGTATCTTGCAACTTAGATTAATGAACTAAACAAAATAATTTCCTTGACTAAAAGGTTAGTATGTGGCTTACCACCCATACTGTAAGCAATGGTTCACAATGCAAATTTTATCTCTGTTTGAGGAAAAGTCGGCAAGAGTTGCAGGGCTTATGTTCATTTGAGATTAGTTTTTTTTATTTTGCAAGTCCACATTGGGCATTTGTAAGCGTGAACTTGTACCTGTCTGCTTGTGGGAATGCATTTTATATGAATCTCAAATGGTATGTATCTTTGCAACTTAGATTATAGAACTAAACAAAATAATTTCCTTGACTTATAGGTTAGTATGTGGCTGACCACCCATACTGTAAGATTGTTTTACAATGAAAATTTTATCTCTGTTTGAGGAAAAGTCGGCAAGAGTTGCAGGGCTTATGTTCATTTAAGATTAGTTTTTTATTTTATAAGTCCACATGGGGCATTTGTAAGCGCGAACTTATACCTGTCTGCTTGTGGGAATGCATTTAATATGAATCTCAAATGGTATGTATCTTTGCAACTTAGATTAATGAACTAAACAAATTAATTTCCTTGACTAAAAGGTTAGTATGTGGCTGACCACCCATACTGTAAGCAATGGTTCACAATGCAAATTTTATCTCTGTTTGAGGAAAAGTCGGCAAGAGTTGCAGGGCTTATGTTCATTTGAGATTAGTTTTTTTTATTTTGCAAGTCCACATTGGGCATTTGTAAGCGTGAACTTGTACCTGTCTGCTTGTGGGAATGCATTTAATATGAATCTCAAATGGTATGTATCTTTGCAACTTAGATTAATGAACTAAACAAATTAATTTCCTTGACTAAAAGGTTAGTATGTGGCTGACCACCCATACTGTAAGCAATGGTTCACAATGCAAATTTTATCTCTGTTTGAGGAAAAGTCGGCAAGAGTTGCAGGGCTTATGTTCATTTGAGATTAGTTTTTTTTATTTTGCAAGTCCACATTGGGCATTTGTAAGCGTGAACTTGTACCTGTCTGCTTGTGGGAATGCATTTAATATGAATCTCAAATGGTATGTATCTTTGCAACTTAGATTATAGAACTAAACAAAATAATTTCCTTGACTAAAAGGTTAGTATGTGGCTGACCACCCATACTGTAAGCAATGGTTTACCATGCAAATTTTATCTCTGTTTGAGGAAAAGTCGGCAAAAGTTGCAGGGCTTATGTTCATTTGAGATTAGTTTTTTTTATTTTGCAAGTCCACATTGGGCATTTGTAAGCGTGAACTTGTACCTGTCTGCTTGTGGGAATGCATTTAATATGAATCTCAAATGGTATGTATCTTTGCAACTTAGATTATAGAACTAAACAAAATAATTTCCTTGACTAAAAGGTTAGTATGTGGCTGACCACCCATACTGTAAGCAATGGTTTACCATGCAAATTTTATCTCTGTTTGAGGAAAAGTCGGCAAAAGTTGCAGGGCTTATGTTCATTTGAGATTAGTTTTTTTATTTTGCAAGTCCACATTGGGCATTTGTAAGCGTGAACTTGTACCTGTCTGCGTGTGGGAATGCATTTAATATGAATCTTAAATGGTATGTATCTTTGCAACTTAGATTATGTAAAGAAATACACAAAATAATTTTCTTGACTTATAGGTTGGTATGAGGCTGACCACCCATACTTTAAAAAATGGTTTACTTTGCAAATTCACCTTTGTTTCAGGGAAGGTTGGCAAGAGTTGCAGGGCTTATGTTCATTTGGAATGGGCTGTTATGTTGTAAGTACACATGCAGCATATGTAAGCGGGAACTTATACATATCTGCTTGTGGGAATGCATTTAATATAAATCTTAAATGATATATATCTTTGCAGCTTAGATTAGATTAGATTAGAACTTATACATGTCTGCTCGTAAGAATGCATGTAATATGAATCTCAAATGTTATATATGTTTGCAACTTAGATTACAGATTGAAATCCATTTTTATTTGGCTTTTTTTTTATTTTTAATTTGCATGAAATAAAAGAAAATGTAAAAAAAACTTTTACGTTTTGCCGCTAGATGTCAATATTGTTCCATACATTTTTAGTATGAACAAACAGATTAATTCCTAAAAGTTTTCATACATTTGTAAACACACACGCGTAAGCTCGCCGCATTGCAGCATATATACAAAAATTAATTTGCTATAGAGCATGAATGTGTTTCATCTGCTGTGATGGCATTGATTTTGAAAATCGAAACTCGACGACGAATGACGACGACGAAGGGTAATATAATAAAGGATAAGCAAATACTAGTCCTTCTCCCCTACCAACAGTACCTGCACGAAAAACCCCACCCACTTTCTCTTTCCTACCATGAATTTTAACCCTTTTGTTTTTAACCTCAGTTACGATGGACGGATAAAGTCCGATAGCGCTTAAGCATTGTAAACTCAAAAAATGTGAAAATAAAACTATGTTTTAAAAAAGTTTTTTAAATTAAAATAAAAATTAATTTTCACTCTGTGAATGCACTAACTTTAGAAAATTTTAAATCTACTTATTGATATTTTTGCGACTATTAATAAAGTACGGCAACAAATATTAACCTTAATGAATATTTCGCCACTGCACAATAGGTGCACTTGCTTTGATACGATGCACGCCCCTGATATTTTTTAAAATTGTTTTTAGAGTAACGATTATGGCTCCCAATAAGAAGTTGGATAGGTACTTTATCTACCAGATGAAATCTTAGATACGACAGATTTGTATGGAACCCTGCCTACTAGGTTTCACGGGGGTTTCTCCGTCTGGAACAAGTCGCGTCGTCATGAAACTCAGCGTGTGAGAAGTTGGATAGCGAAGTTCGCCCCTGTGTTTGCTCGGATCCTGCGATATGTCAGAACATTATCAATCATAGCAGGTCCTCAAACTAACAGAGGTGAAAGGGAACTTAAAAATATCCTGCTTTGAGTCCTTCACATTAAAAGAATACATCTTACATTAGCTGTAATTTTTATTTTACTTATTTAATTTGATTAGGATTCGTTCGGCAAAAGTTTACATTAGCTGTGATTTTTATTTTACTTATTTAATTTGATTAGGATTGAAGTTTGGCAAAAGTTATAATATTTGAGGTTTAGATTTCAATTTGCAAGTACACATATAGTATTTGTAAGCGCGAACTTATACGCGTCTGTTTGTCGGCACGCATTTAATATTAATTTTTAATGTATCTAATATCTTTGCAACTTAGATTATAGATATATAGAAGCAACTCTTACAGTATGGGTGGACAGCCTCATACCGACCTATCAAAGGGATCTTCCAAGGCAATAATAATCAATCATCTTACGGTGCAATAGCACTTAGACATTTTAGTCGTCCGTTGAGCCCACGCTTTGACAAACTAATGATGCATTTGTATGAAGACCTGTCAATCCAAGATGGCCGCAAGTGAACAGCTGATTTGTCTTCATACAAATATTAACAAAATTCGGTAGGTTAGAATGACCGTGGTGAAGAGACTTTCAGCCCAGGCATCATTAGTTTGTCAAAGCGTGGGCTCAACCGACGACTAAAATGTCTAATTCTTGGTATTTTGAAGTAGGTATACATAGTAAAGTTAAATAAAATGCAATTTTAGTTAAATCATCATAATATTTCACTCACCGAATTTCGGCAGTAAATATTTAGTTAGGTACTTTAAATCTACGATTTTCAAGATGGCGTCGCTTGACTGACAACAGCTATTCTTTTTTAGTGTAAGGATACATCAAAATTATTGCAAAATGAACATTTTTTTGTCGTTTTCTAGCTTAATGAAGGTTAGGCATATAATTTTTAAGAATAGTTGTTAGTTTTAAGTTGTTCCTTGACTTATAGGTTGGTATGCGGCTGACCACCCATGCTGTACAAACGGTTCACTTTGACAATTTCACCGCTGTTACAGGGAAGGACGGCAAGAGTTGCAGGGTGTATGTGCAACTGAGATTTGGTTTTTATGTTATAGGTTTACATGCGGCATGCGCAAGCGCAAACTTGTACGTGTTTGGTTGTGAGAATGCATGTAATGTGAATCTCCAATTTAACATATCTTTGCAACTTAGATTAGATTAGATGAGACGCGTCGGTTCGCCTCTGCCGTTGTTTGTTTAACAATATTATCACGTGGCTGATCGGAAAGCGACTCCGCGGCTTAGCCCTGTGAGGAGACAGCGCGAGCAGTGTCCTCGGCCCATCTCATCTGACAGCTAGGAAAACAGTCTCTTCAGCGGGGTGACTGTCGGTTCCGAGATCTCTAGGGAAGCCAGCGCATGGGAAACCGATCGCAAATACCGGGAATGCAACGCAACGCAACTAAGCTACACATATAGCTGCCTTAGGCCCGGTATATTGAAGTGTAGTAATATTTTGGTTAACTATTACATGAACTTTTATTCAAAATACTCAAGTTCGAGTTGACTAAAACCGAAAATTACCGAAGTATGAAGCGCCGCCCCCAAATCTTGGAAATAATTAAAATGCCATTAGCTGTGTTCGAAATAAAATTTCGAAAACAGAATATCGAATGTGAAAATGTTGAATAGCTCGCATATTTGAAGACAAATACGTATTTTTCTTAGCTCAGATTGTGTAGAATTTGATTCTTCAGACAACTGCATTAAAAGGTCATATTTGACAAAATTGGTCTATACGGAAAACAAGAACTGGGGGAGCGATATAGTGTAGCTTCTTGCCGCGCTATCCCCGAAGAGTTTCGCATGTGTCGAGAGGAACCTATTTATTTTTACAGGCAAGGGGACCGACCTTACGTAACCACTTCAGTCGAAATAGGAACTTCCCAGCTCCCGAAGGGGCTGGTACTCATTTCTTGTGAAGGCCGACCGGTCGATAGCTCAGTTGGTAGAGTGCTTGCATTCCATGCCGTGAGCTCGGGTTCGAATCCCACCGAGCGCGAGGGTGTCAGAAATGATTTCCCGTTTCGGTGTTTATTTCAAACCCCAAAATAATAATGCCGGCAAGGTTTACTCAGCCTTCACAAGAATTGAGTACCAGCTCTCTCGGGAGCTGGGAAAACACCACTTCAATTGAAGTGGCTGGCGTAAGGCCGGCCCCCTTACCTGTAAAAATAAATAGGTTCAACTCGCCACATGCGACCCCTTCGGGGATAACGCGGCAAGAAGTTACACTATATGTGTAGCTTAGTTGCGTTTTTTTTTTTTTTTTTTTTGCTGAGTAAAGCTTGCCGCTTTTTTATTTTTCGATTTGAAATAAACACCGCAACGTGAAATCATTTCTGACACCCTCGCCTCGGTGGGATTCGAACCCGAGCTCATGGCATGGAATTCAAGCACTCTACCACTGAGCTATCGATCAGAATGATTTTTTCAAAATATATATATATAAATTAATTAATATAGCGCCTTTTCGTGAGTAGTCACTTCGAAGGCGCTTTGTTGTAGTCTTATAAACGCAAAGCATATCCATGGATCATCCAACGCCCAAACTGAACTCTCAATACAAAAACAACGACAATCCATGGATCAAATTTTCTGCGAATAACAATTCTAGAACAAATAGGTCATCAGTCCTCTGCGAAAGATTGTCTTCAGCTACCTAAGGGTCGCGGGCAGTTAATTTTTTTTTTTTTTTAAGAAATCCTGTGCGGGAGACTACCTAGATTCTAAAGACTCTAGGGGTCTATGACACTTGTTGTAGTGCCGCAGAGGTGTACGAGCTTGGTCGTCGCTACAAAGCGCCAATACTCAAGCAAGACCCAGTTGCTGTAAGGCTGGATGGACCTTTGGTGACCGGTCATTGGTAAAGGTTTATGAATTTTTCAACCCAGCGAAGAGCACATTCGAAATATAAATGGTATTTTTTTGTGCTCCGCCGGGATCCGAATCCACAACCTTCCATTTACGAGTCCGAAGTGTTGCCACTACGGACTACGGACCGGTCCAAGATTCCAAGAATTCCAGGCCATCGGAGCAGCAACGCGAAAGGCTCGATTGTCATACACTGCCCTCGTGGCTCTGCGCGGCAGCTGGAGCAGACTTTTTATAGCCTCACTGGATCTGAGTGTATTTCCTCGAATAATGGATTATAATCATACCAACCTTTTAGTGAAGGGATAATAAAGAAATCAAATGTAAACTAGATCCAATTCCAACATGGCTGGTCAAAAGATGCTTAAGTGAGGTGGCACCTATTCTGTCAGCATTGGTCAACAAGTCTCTCACTACAGAGTGTATTTTTCCCACGGAACTTAAAAAATCAATTGTTACACCAATTCTCAAAAAATCAAGCCTTCCAGCTGATTCTGTGGAAAATTATAGACCTGTGTCGTCCGTTCCTTTTATATCGAAAATTATTGAGAAGGCCGTTGTTTGGCAACTCACTCAGCACATGGAGCGAGGCGGATATCTGTCTAAGTTTCAGTCAGCATATAGAAAAGCTCATTCCACTGAGACTGCCTTACTTCGCATTGTGAATGATGTGATAGCTGCGGTTGGGGACGGTGCTCTTGCCATGGTGGCAGTACTTGACATGAGCGCTGCCTTCGACACTGTTGATCACAGTATACTCATCACTAAGCTTGATAGGTTGTACGGAGTCCGAGGAGGAGTATCTAAATTGCTATCTTCATATCTGAAAGGCAGATGTCAGACTGTGGATGTTGATGGTGAGTCATCAGGTATGCCCATGGACTGTGGTGTGCCTCAGGGATCTGTGCTCGGGCCTTTACTTTTTACCCTGTACACAAATGATCTTGAGAGCACTGTACTGATGAACGGCACCAGCTACTATTCTTATGCTGATGATATTCTACTTTGTCGTTTCTGTCAGCCATCTATGACAGATGCCTGTAGTCTTGAGATGGTCCGGTGCATTGAAGTGGTGGCTGAGTGGATGGCAAGGTGTCGCCTTAGAATGAATCCAGACAAGACAGAATTCATCTGGATGTCGTCTCCTGGTAGGAAACACTTGCTTGGCTCTTCACCAATTAAAGTAATGGGCCTGGATGTATATCCATCTAGCTCAATTAAGTTTCTTGGGGTCCATCTTGACAACACTCTCTCCATGAGTACGCAAATAAGCTCGACTGTGAGCTCCTGTTTTTTTCACCTGAGGCAGTTGAGATGGGTCAGAAACTGTTTGACATCCGAAGCTGCTAAGATTCTCATTGCGTCCTTTGTTGTGTCGAGACTGGATTATTGCAATGGTCTGTTCTGGGGTCTTCCAAGGTTTCAGCAGTCTAGACTGCAATCCGTCTTTAATGCTGCAGCCAAATTACTTTTAGGAGGACGAAAAACTGACCATGTCTCTCCTCTGTTGCGGCGCCTTCATTGGCTGCGAGTCCCAGAGAGGATTGAGTACAAAATATGTGTTTCTGTTTTTAATGCCCTCAGAGGAGTTGCCCCATCGTACTTGTGTGAATTGTGCAGAGTCGACCAGATAGGTGGAAAACGATGCACTCTTCGTTCTGCACAGAGTGACGCCGTAAACAGGCTTCAACTGCCTCTTCGACGGAACAGAACTGGTTTCGGAGACAGGGCTTTTAGTTCGGCTGGTCCATCCTGCTGGAATAGTCTACCTCTGGAGTTGAGAACAGAGACCAGTGTTGGCAGTTTCAGGAAGTTGCTTAAGACACATTTGTTTAACAGAAGCTTCAACACATAAAAGCGCCCTTGGGGTGGCTAGTGCCACTAAACGGCGCTATATACAAATTGTCCAATTATTATTATTATTATTATTATTAAATCCAAAGAAAATAAATGTTATCTAAATCTAATCTAAATCTAAGTTGCAAAGATATGTATTATTTGAGATTCATATTAAATGCATTCTCACAAGCAGACACGCATAATTTCGCGCTCACACATGCCGCATGTGGACCTACAACAATACAAAAAACCCAATCTTACATGAACATAAGCCCTGCAACTCTTGCCGACCTTCCCTGTCACAGGGGTGACATTGGCAAAGTGAACCAGGGGTAGTAATAAGTCAAATAAATCCGCTATTGTCTGTTCTTAACACCTACCAATATTCCCTCCCTACAAGACATCACAGACTTTAAAAATCGATTAGAATTTATCCCGGTTTTCGGAGCTTCCAATACCGGCAACATTTGCCTCGAATCCCGGGCGTGCAGCGCATCATTGGCCGTGTTTTCATTCGCGCTTTCCTACAATGTGGCGTTAAAATCAAAGGCATTCTTCTGGCCGGTGGAATGTCGATCCGAGATGCCCGCGTCACGGCTTTTTAGATAAATCATAACAGTCTGTAGAGGCCCTCCACTCTCCGCAGACCCAACAATACGTATGGAGATTTTTTGTACCACACGTTTTAATACACACACGGACCGTTGGGCACTTGAAGTACACGACTGCTTCGATAATCGACGTCTCTCAGTTGTGGAAGGTCATTTGTATACGGAATCATACGTGAACCAATCTAATCTCTAATATAATCTAATCTAAGTTGCAATATATATGTAACATTAAAGGTTGGACCGATTGAGTCTTGGACCGGTCCGTAGTTCAGTGGCAGCACTTCGGAATCGTAAATGGAAGGTTGTGGATTCGAATCCCGGCGGAGCACAAAAAATATACCATTTATATTTCCAAATGTGCTCTTCGCTGGGTTGAAAAATTTATAAACCTTTACCAAAGACCGGTCACTGAAAGGTCCATCCAACCTTACAACAACTGGGTCTTACTTGAGAATTGGCACCTTCTTCAGCGACGACCAAGCTCGCAGAGGGCTCTTTACAAATTACATTTTTAAATCAATAAATAATAATATGTATGGACATCAAAAACTAACAGAAAACAAATTCTTATTTAAAAACCCTAACCGCCAACATCACAGATCAACCGCCATTTCTTCTGTCCTTATACACTTCTTTCATTTCCTCCAGAGTCATAACCTTCTTCATACGTAAACCAAGACTTAATTAAAATCAAAACCATAGAAGACAGCTTTAATGGATGAATGAAAGCGTTTAGTGATGATGCTCCTGAAGATGACTTATTAGGCGAAAACGTTTGAGCGAATAAAGGCAATAAAAAGTTGATTGGAATTGTGTTTTGTCAATCCAATTTCTGAAACTAAAACTTTTCTTAATGCGAAAAAAACTGAATGTATATTTTTAAGTGTAAATCTGTCTATTGTATTTTAAAATTCAATAGGGTAATTGCAGTGGTGGGGAAATTGGTTTAAAATACTATGGTTGTGCAGAGTACATTTCAAGGATCACCACCATATATTTTTTAATTATTAAAAATACAGATATCGTTGATAATTTTCAAAAATAAAATGCCGAGAATTTGAATCCCGCCAAAACGCAGCGGGGCCGGCTAGCCACGCTGTGACGTCAAATTGACGTGATGGATCCGTCCGTATTCGAAGGCTTAACGGTACACTCCATAGAGCTATAGAACCATGGAAAGTTCTGGAATGCACTGAAGACAAGCAAATTTGTGGCATCGTTTGCACAAGCGCCCTTGGAGTGTCTACATCACGAAACGGCGCTATAAAGAAATCATCAACTCATTATCATCATCATCCATAGTTCCGAAAATCCATCGACGTCACATCCGCCTAAATAAAAACATGCACTGTTTTACCGGAAATCGAAAATGCGCGAATTTTAAAGAGCTATAATTTAAAGCCAGATATTATTTTGTTTTAAAACGCACACGCATTTTCTAAAATGTAGTCTATTATTTTATGAAATAAATAAAAATATGTGAAATTACCCTATTATGTGACCACAAATACTGTAAAAAATGGTTCACTTTGCCAATGTCACCCCTGCTTCAGGGAGGGTCGGCAAGAGTTGCAGGGCTTATGTTCATCTGAGATTGGGTTTTTTATATTGTAGGTCCACATGCGTCATGTGTAAGCGCGAAATTATGCATGTCTGCTTGTGGGAATGCATTTAATATGAATCTCAAATGATACATATCTTTGCAGCTTAGATTTAGATTTAGACCCTATTCGAATAGCTAAAATGATCGCAATTCGAAACAGCGAAAAGCGAAGCATCGTATGAGGCTTGAGGTGCTTGGCTTATGGTTAATTCCACTCATGTAGATATGCGGCGATGCTTTTTTGTTGGCTTATCAAGTGCCCGGCGGAATGACTTCCCATTTTTCTGACTTGAATGCGTTTGACAATAAATAATTAATCATTCTTTGACTTTTGGTGAATGGCATTTCTTGGCATACCCGAGATATCCTAATAATAATGTTATTAAAAATTAAAATCTGTCTAAACTCTTGCAATTAAAAGCTTATTAAGATTTTTTTTTGCGCGCACGCTTCGTTCGTGGTACGGAAGTGAAGCATGGACGGTAAACTGAAATTGATGAAGTACGAGTAGGTACAAACGATGAAATAATCTTGACTCTGTAATCTGATTCACACATTTAAAATTATTATTAAATGCATGCCCACAAACAGGCACGAGTAAGTTGAATTTATGGCATCAAACCGCAAATGAACATTTTCCAACCTTCCCTGAAACAGGGGCGACATTGGTAAAGTGAACATTTTTTTTTACATTATGGGTGATCAGCCGCATACTAACCTATAAGTCAAGGAACACAATAGAGTCCAGACAAGAAAATTACTCTAATTGAATTATGGATGAACCTGCTTAGGAAAACATAATCTTCTTATCTATAATCTAAGTTGCAAATATTTAGATTTAATATTCGAATATATAATGCATACACGTGTTAACTTCGCGCTTACAATATACTTGTTCGGGTTATAGCCGCGGGGGCCAAGAGGGCTGATCTTTCTAGCGTGTTTCGAATGGAACAACGTTGGTTCGATTCCCGCTTGGGTCACTTGACTTTAACTTTGACCCTGGTTCAACAGATGTTATTGGGTAATTATTATTTAATAATTCATTAATAATAAACAATAATGAATTATTAAATGATGATATTAATACCTGTTTCTGGCCAGGCAGAATAGGTTGGTGCATTGCATTCCTCTTCACAAATCTATTTTTTTAAAAAATATAAAAAAAAAAAAAAAAAAAAAAAAAAAAAAAAAAAAAAAAAAAAAAAAAAAACAAGTTTGACATAAGTGAACTAACACAAAAAAATATATAATCTAAAATGAACATAAAACCTGCAACTCTAACAGTCCTTTTCTGATACAGATTGACGGTATGAATTTTTTTTTCTGAATAGATATAGTGGTCACAACCTACCTAACTATAAATCGGGGGGCTACATTCAAAATAACTAAGTGGAAATATTAACATGAGCAATAAATTCGAGCTTTAATAATCTCTATAATCTACGTTGCATAGATATATTAACATTTAAAGCTCATATCAAATGCATGCCCAAAAACAGACACGTGTAGTTCGCGCTTACAGATGCTGAATGTGTACTTACGAATAACATCCAAACCTCAAATGAACATAAGCCCTACAACTTTTGCCGACCTTCCCTGACACAGGGGTGACATTGGCAAAGTGAACCATTTTTTACAATATGGATGGTGAGCCTCATACCAACCTACAAGTCAAAGAATTACTATCTACCAATTATTACTAAGGAACCCTATCATTAAATCCATATTTCCATGTTTTATTTTTTTCCATCTCTTATTCCATGACTTATAGGTTGGTGATGGTAAAACTTGACCACCCATACTGTAAAAAATGGTTCACTTGGCCAATGTCATCCCTGTTGCAGGAAAGGACGGCAAAAGTTGTTGAGTTTCTGTTCATTTTAGGTCTGTTTTTTTAATTGTAAGCACACATGCAACATTTATAAGTTCAAACTTACTCGTGTCTGTTTGTGGGCATGCGCTCAATATGAATCTTAAATGTTAACACATCTTTGCAACTTATTATAGGAAAGTACCTATTAACGATACATCTGCCTGAATGGGATGTTCGCCTGTGGATAATACTCGTATACCAAGGCAGTGACAGAAGGCATAAAAAATCGTCAATTCCCCACATCTCGGAACCTGCTGAACCTCTGAACAATATTGAAGATGTTTTTTTTGTATGAATCACACCTCAAGAGCCTTTTGCGAGCACGCTCATCAAAGTACACAAGTGAGAATAATGTACATACGCCACGACATATCGCTAAAAAAGTAAGAAAACTTCTCAGTTTTTTTTTTAAGAAATCCTGTGCGGGAGACTCCCTAGATTCTAGAGACTCTAGGGGTCTATGACACTTGGTGTAGTGCCGCAGAGGTGTACGAGCTTGGTCGTCGCTACAAAGCGCCAATACTAAAACAAGACCCAGGTGCTGTAAGGCTGGATGGACTCACTAAATGTCACTTTTGATTATTTTCAGCCCAACGAAAGGCATATTTGGAAATATAGATTGGATATTTTTTTGTGCTCCGCCGGAATTCGAACCCATATCCTTCCATTTACGAGTCCGAAGTTTTACCACTGGACTACGGACCGGTCAACATACGTGACGAAAAATCGCTCATAAAGTAATAATGTTTCTCAGATAAATGCACCGTTTTTTCCTATTTTCTACTAGAGAAAACACTAATAAGTGGAAAAATCGTGAAACTTATCTACCTAGTATGAGAAGTTACTCGCTATAATTTTATTTAACCTTCTATAATCTATCTATAATCTAAGTTGCAAGGATATATTCATTTAAAGCTCTCAGATGTGTGCCCACAAACCAACACGTGTAGTTTGCGCTTACAAATGCTGAATGCGTACTTACAAATAAAATCCAAACCTCAAATGAACATAAGCCCCACAACTTTTGCCGCCCTTCCCTGAAACAGGGGTGACATTGGCAAAGATGATCTATCTATAATCTATAATCTAAGTTGCAAGGATATATTCATTTAAAGCTCTCAGATGTATGCCCACAAACAAACACGTGTAGTTCGCGCTTACAAATGCTGATTGTGTACTTACAAATAAAATCCAAACCTCAAATGAACATAAGCCCTGCAACTCCTGCCGACATTTCCTGAAACAGGGGTGACATTGGCAAAGTGAACCATTTTTTACAGTATGGGTGGTCAGCCTCATACCAACCTATAAGTCAAGGAATACGAGATTGATGGATGATTGCTCAAATTGGTTCCGTGACTGATGGGGCTAGCCCGTGGGCTGTAAAAATCGGTTCACTTTTGCAAATGCCCCACCGGTTTCAGGGAAAGGCGGCAGGAGTTTCAAGGTTTATAGAAAGGGAGGTTTTGTTTATTTGTATACATGCATGCAGAATTTGTAGGCGCGAACCTACATGTGCCTGTCTGTGGGCATGCATTTAATATGAGCCTTAAATGTTAACATGTCGTTGCAGCTTAGATTATAGATAGATTGTATAGTGAATCAACACTTATTCAGTTTTTTATTTACAAGCTTCATAGTAGACCAAATTAATGGTGTCAAGTCTGGTTGCTAACGATATGGGCTCGTAAACAAAAGGTCGTGTGCTCGATTTCTAGCGGAGCTCAACAAAAATTAAGTCTCTGCTCTTCGATGGACCCCCACTTCAACTGACGGTGGCGTAAGGCCGGCCTCTTAGGCTGTAAAAATAAATAGATTCCACTCGCTACATGCGAAACCCTTCAAGAATAATGCGGCAAGAAGTGGCACTAAAATCTATATGCGTAGCTTAGTTGCGTTGCGATGGATACCTCTTAGGGGAGAGCGCGGCAAAAAAACTACATGTACAGCTTAGTTTAGTTTCGTTGCTGGGTTGAAAAACATATTTGTCTTTACCAAAGACCGGTCACCAAAAGGATTGGAATTGGAGCTTTCTACAGCGACGATCACGCTTGCAGAGGGCTCTTGAGGTGTGATTCACCCAAAAAATAGCGCTCACAAAATTGACCATCCTTACGTTCAGACATCTATGTATAATCTATGTTGAAAATATTAATACTATGTTTAGAATTCATGTTAATGCATACCCACAAGGCACAAGCAGATACGTACAAATTCGCGCTTTAACATACCGCATGTGAACTTAAAACATAAAAATCCAATTTCAAATGATCAGTAGCCCTGCAACTCTTGCCATCTTTCCCTGAAACAGGAGTGACATTGCCTAAGTGAAACATTTTTTTGCAGTATAGGTGGTCAGCCACATATCTATTTAATTATTAATCTATTCAAATAATCTACAAACAAAAATATCCAATTGTTTGGGTTCACTTTGCCAACGTCATTCCTGTTTTCAGGAAGGTTAACAAGAGTTGCAAAGCTTATGATCGATTTATTCTTCTATCGAATTATTCGCATCCATCACATTTTCATACCTAGGTACGTTTCGTTCCATTAGTACATTCACTCCGTGGGTACATCCGATTCATTCGCAATTTCACCAATCTGATCAAGCCACACTTTTTTCGGTATTCTCTTACGATCCCTTCCCTTCACATTTCCACTGTTTCGTTCTTTTTCAGGACTCGACGTTTTTCCAAATTCTATACTTTTTTAAATTCATGTACCTAAAAGGTTCTTATAATAATAATAATAATACTAGGTATAAGGATGATTTATTTGGTGAACGCTGTTTTTGTGTGTATCACACCTCAAGAACCTTCTGCGAGCTTGGTCGTCGCTGTAGAAAGCACCAATTCTCAAGCAAGACCCAGTTGGTGTAGGGCTGGATGGACCTATGGTGACCGGTCTTTGGCAGATTATTTTGTTAACCCAGCGAAGGACAAATTTAAAAAAATGAAATCTTTCCTCGTGCTACGCTGGGATTCGAACCCACCACCTCTCAATTATGAGTCCAAAGTGTTAACCACTAGACTACAGATTGGTCATCATCATTCATCAGACATCAAGAAACAACGGCAGGTTCTTCATGGCATCGAATAAAATGTTAATTTTTTTTTTGTGCCATTTCATTGAATTTTATTTTCAATTTGCTTGGACTCAATTAATTTTATTTCAAGTTATACTTTAATTTCTATAATTTAAGTATCAAATTTTTATCGACATTTAAGGTTCATATTTAATGCATGCCTACAAGCAGGCACGTGTTAGCTCTCACTCACACATGCTGCATGTGTACTTAAAAAAAAAAAAAAAAAATCTCAAATGAACACGAATCCATACCTACTCTTGCAGCTCTTCACTTAAACAGAAGTGTCATTGACAAAGTGAGCCTAATTCTTTCAGTACATATGAGTCGTTTGTTTCATATTGAAGAAAAAATAACTTACATTAGATTTTTATATAAAAATCAACAGAGTCGGTATATTTTTTTATGCAGCTCATACGATGCCCACATCTCCGTTTTTCTTTTTGATACACACTGTCGTTTACCGTGCGTGGAATTCAGTGCCTTTTATTTTATTGTTTTCAATCTCATTCTATGTCACTTTTAACTTAAATAATGTACCTATGTTAATTTTCTTTTAAAATTGTAAAGCGGCTTTGAGGTGATGTGTACCTACAACATTGCGTATTAGAAAATTATCAAATTGATTAATTAAACAATAACAAACGATCATCTTACCTTCATCTCCACCTTGACTCGAAACAGCTTGATTTCTTTATAGTCTCTCTATCCAGAAGATCTCACCACCGTTCTGCACAAGCTCCTTCAATGTCTTTCACATTCCACAAAAACACACGGTCCATTTTATTTCAAACAATCACATCAGTTTGGCGCAATCATCAACTAGTACCAACAAGTTTTAACATCATCACTCATTATTGCGAAAAGTGTTCACAGATTTTAAACGCAATTTTAAACAGAAAACTCGCCGTTCACTTTCTGTTTTGCTTGATTTTTTTACACAATTTTAAAAATGTTACTGTTTATCAGATTGTTATGTTAACTTTTTACTTTCACATTTCTCGGACACCGTTTTCTGTACCCTCCCGCTTTCCACGATTTTCTTTTAGTGAAGTGATCTCGCGCACGCGCCGTCACCAACCTCTCCAAAGTCGAGTGCTTACTGACGATTGGTGGTTGCAGAGCGCTGCGACAGAGCCAAAAACTGGCAACGCTTGTGATTGGTCCAACGGAGAAAAGGGGGAGTGGCTTGCATCGGAAAAGAGGTAACTAACCGGATGAAAATAATATACTTTATAGTGTTTTTTTCTTGTTTTTTTATTGTGCATGGAATATGTATAGAGAAACTGCATGGATGAGGCGTGTATACTGTATAGAGGTATGGTGGAATCTGTTAGTCAATGGAATAAAGCGGCATCTATGTAGGTAACTTAAATTCAGAGACTTGCATTGCGTTTCAAGCAAGGGTATGCAAAAATATGTTATTCCAGAGGATCAGATATTATTTGTTCGTAAAAAATAGTTACAGTACATAGTAAAGTTCTAAAATTTGCAGTTTCAAGGTGTAAAATATTGAAGTCAAATATCATTTCTTAAAAACGCAACTAAGCTACACATTTAATGAAACTTCTTGCCTGCGGATATCCCGAAGGTAGCATGTGGCGATTCGGGATCTATTTATTTTTACGAGTAAGGGGGCCGGCCTCACACCAACCACTTTCAGTTGAAGTGGGGGTTTCCCAGCTCCCGGGGGGACTGGTTCTCATTTATTGTGTAGGATGAGTAAACCTTGAGATCGAACCCTTGCTCTCGGCATGGAATGCAAGCATTCTACCAATTGAGCTATCAACCTTTTTTACGAGCTTGGTCGTCGTCGCTACAAAGCGCAAATTCTCAAGCATGACCCAGTTGCTGTAAGGCTGGATGGACCTTTGGTGACCGGTCATTGGTAAAGGTTTATGATTTTTTTACCCAGCGAAGAGCAAATTTGAAAATATAAATGGGATTTTTTTGTGCTCCGCCGGGATTCGAGCCCACAACCTTTCATTCAAAGTTCGAAGTGTTACCACTGAACTACGGACCGGTCATTTAAAATCAATAAGAACCTAGTCTACGCTATTTGTTTTCTGTATTAATTAAGTACGGTAACAACTATTTGCATGTATGGAAATTTCGCCACTGCTTCAATACTTGCGTAAAGTAGGATAGGGATGCAAATGCATTTTCTAAATCTTGAACTACGGATCACGATACAGAATAACCTACCGAAAAATTCAATAAAATAACAAACTTTTAACGGGATAGGTACAACAAAACCATATTATATTTTTGTAGTTCTGTTAAATCATAATAATAATATATTATCTAAGTTGTAAAGATATCTTAGCATTTAGAGCTCATATGCTGAATGTGTACTTACAAAAAAAATCCAAACCTCAAAATGAACATAAGCCCTTCAACTTTTGCCGACCTTCCCTAACACAGGGGTGACATTGGCAAAGTAAACCATTTTTTACAGTCAGCCTCATACCAACCTATAAGTCAAGGAAATAATAATATGATACCTAAACAAATAAAAATGCCATGTTTCTGCAATCTAAAACTTTAAACTGTATTAGGTTGGTGTGCGGCTGACCACTCATGCTGTAAAAATGTTTCACTTTGCCAACGTCACCCCTGTCTCAGGGAAGGACGGCACGAGTTGCAGGGTGGATGTCCATTTGAGATTTGGTTTTTATGTTGTAGGTTTACATGCGACATGTGCAAGCACGAACTTGTACGTGTCTGGTTGTGCAAATGCATGTAAAGTAAATCTCCGATGTAACATATCTTTGCAACTTAGATTAGATTAGATTAGATGTCACTAACTGTCTTTTGACCGTTGATATATTTTTAGTAGTGTTTTTAGTTCATTATGTATTCGTGCTTGTATGACATGTAATTGAAGGCGACCCCGCATAAGCGCTCTGTTCACCCGGTTAATGAGGGTGGGACCGGATAATGAGGGTGGTGCCGGATAACGCGATTATCCGGCGGCGCGACAGTTGTCTGGGTTGATAAGCACTTTAGCGCTCACCCCTCCCCCCCTCTCTGACAATGCCACATTTGTCCGCGAACAAACGATGGCATTTTTACATGCCATTATTTAATTACTCAATAAATACGCACATTCGGTGTAATTGCATTTGGTGTTGGGGCGTTTTGTTGAGGTTTTTTTACTTTTAGAATTTGAGTTTGTACTTAAAAGGGGTGACACGTTATGTTGCTTGGATTTCGTGAAGATTTTGTTACTGCATCGCAGGGGCGTGCATCCCATAGAGGCACATGCGTTTAATAGGAAGGCAATATTTCGCACGGCAATTTATCTGTACGACGACTGAGGATGAACTGTTCATCCTCAGTCGTCGTACAGAGAGGATGTTCTCCTAAAGACGTCGGCTACGTCGCTGACGAAACGTCGAGAATGATGCCAGTTCTCTCTAAATGGTTCGTTAATATCCGATTTAAATTAAGTTTTGAAATTTGTGCAGTTTTAAAAATTAATATAATTGTCAAAATGTCAAACGACCGTAATTCTAACTTAAACCTAAATACTACCTTTGCAGCTTAGATTATATATTATAGAAATTAATATAAACCCTGCAACTTTTGTCGACCTTCCCTGAAACAGGGGTGAATTGGCAAAGTGAACTATGCGTAGGTATATATTTACAGTAGGTATGCGTGGTCAGCTTTATTCCATCCTATAAGTCAAGGATCACAAAATGTAGAAACGCAAAAAACGGAACTAAGCTGCACATATAGTGCAACTTAATGCCGCGTTGTCTCCGAAAGGATCGCATGTAGCTTTTGGAACCTATGTATTTTCACAGATAAAGGAGGTGAATTTGAAAGAAGAATAATGAAATGCAGGTGCGTACTGGGTGCTACCGCTAGCATCGCCAAGAACCAGAATCTTTCAAAAAATGTTCGACTGGCGGTGCACGGTGGTATACTAGTGCCCACTCTGATGTATGGAAGTGAAGCCTGGACGGTGAGTGAAAGTGAGATTAGTAAAGTCCATACGGTAGAAATGGACTACTTAAGAAGTATGATTGGAAAAAGACGGAGTGATAGGGTGAGGAATGATTTTGTTAGAGAGGAATGCGGTGTAAGAGAAAGTGTGAAAGTAAAGATTAAAAGAAGTATACTTAGATGGTTTGGACATTTGGAGAGAATGAATGAGGAAAGAATGACAAAGAAAGTATATGCTGCAAGAATTGATGGATGTCGTGGAAGAGGAAGACCCAGAAAGGTATGGATGGACCAAATTTTCGAAATAGCGAGTGAATAGGATATCCAGAGTCATAATAAAAGGAGAGCTTGTATGCTAAAAATTATGACTCTAGATGAAATGAAAGAAGTATGCAAGGACAGGAAGAAGTGGCGGCTAATCTGCAATGCTGATTTGTAATATTGGTTTATTAGCTTGCTACATTTTTTGCATAAGACATTTTTGACTTTTTTTGGATAGATTTATTTTTAAGGTTTTGTTGTTTTCTTATACTTAAATGTTATTTATTACTCGTATTCCTTGACTTATAGGTTAGTATGAGGCTGACCACCCATACTGTAAAAAATGGTTTACTTTGCCAATGTCACCCCTGTTTCAGGGAATGTCGGCAAGAGTTGCAGAGCTTATGTTCATTTGAGGTTTGGATTTTATTTGTAAGTACACAATCAGCATTTGTAAGCGCGAACTACACGTGTTTGTTTGTGGGCATACATCTGAGAGCTTTGAATGAATATATCCTTGCAACTTAGATTAAAGATTATAGAAGGAGCGACTTCACGCCATAAACTCATTTCGCAAGGAGGTTTTCCAGCACTCGAACGGGCTGGTTCTCCTTTCTTGTTTTTGTGTTTGAAGTGAACAATGGAACGGGTATCGATTTCTGACATCCTTTGTGCCGATCAAACCCTAGCCTTCTGCAATGGATCGCAAGCGTTCTACCAACTGAACTGTGAATTCGACCTTCGCAGTCAAAACAAATTAAGAAATACGCGATTAAATTTTCTCTCATTCAGTGTTATTCATTAGAAAAGATAGTCCCAAATTTGAGAGTAAAATTTCATGTTAGTTCGATTTCACTAAAAAGTCTATTCATTAGAAAAATTTACGCCGAGCTAAGAGTTATTCTCGATCTAAAAGTTACTCCTGCCAGATAGCAGGTATAACGTCAGTTTTTCGGACTAAATCGTCACACACAAACTAAAATGGCGTCTCTGTATAGTTCTACTGACAGTTCCGATGAAGATTTAATTGAAAATATTATCAGTTTTGAGTCAATGCGTGCGTGTGATAGCAGGAAAAAACCAAAAGTTTATAAAAAACGCGTCGATGTTTTCCAAATCTACGATGACGAGCTATTCAAAACAAAATATCGTTTTACGAAAGCCACGGCACGATATATCATTGAATTGTTGAGGCCGTTATTGGTTGGAGACAACCGTGGGGGCAAGGTTCCTGTGGAATTAATGGTCATGTCTGCCATCAGGACATGGTGCCGTTTGTTTGACAGTTGACACTCCAATGTTTGATAACGCAGCAGTGTTCATAGACAAAGCACACAAAAAAATAGAAATCCCCCAAAATACCTACTACAAAGTAGGGTTTTTAATTTTTCTTAACAGCAAACACGACTTAAAGTCGAACCGGAAGTAGATCAAGTAGCACGGATCAAATTTTGGCTAATGAATAACGATTTTCCTGTTTCGGACTAGCGCGGACTAGCGTCACTAAGTCCGAGCTAACAATTTCGAACATTGCTCCGGAATAACCAGAATCTAATGAATCGCACTGCTTATGACTAATAAGTTGCTATGAGGCTGGCCTCATACAGAAAAAGCTTGGTTCACTTTTGCCAAAGACACCCCGGTGTCACAGAAGGGCAACGGGAGTTTTAATAACAATAATAATAGGATGATTTGTAATAATAATAATATTAGGATGATTTATTTGGTGAGCGCTGTTTTTGTGTGTATCACACCTCAAGAGCCCTCCGCGAGCTTGGTCGTCGCTGTTGAAAGCGCCAATTCTCAAGCATGACCCAGTTGTTGTAAGGTTGGATGGACCTTTCAGTGACCGGTCTTTGGTAAAGGTTTATGAATTTTTCAACCCAGCGAAGAGCACATTTGGAAATATAAATGGTATATTTTTTGTGCTCCGCTGGGATTCGAATCCACAACCTACCATTTACGAGTCCGAAGTGTTGCCACTGGACTACGGACCGGTCCAAGAAATGCCAACAACACGCGGTGTACCTGAGCGGTCACCCATCCAGGTAGCATCCGCGCCCAATGTTGCTTAACTTCGGTAATCTGATGAGAACCGGCGCTTTCAACATAGTATCGTCGTTGACAAAGTCGTTGTTTAAGGTCTAAGTGAAGTTTTTTTTTTTTTTTGCGAGTGCACATGCAGCATGTGTAAGCGTGAACTTACACGTGTCTGCTTCTGGGCGTACATTTGATAAAAGCCTTAAATGTCAGCATATAGTTTCAACTTAGATTATACATTATAGACCGCCAAGTTTGCTTGTCTCGGTGCGTTGAAAAACAATCATTATGAAAAGTGCGAGTTTTTTTTTGCAGATGCTATTTTATGTTTACTCTTACGAATGTGTTATTGTGTGCTTTTGCTTGTCTGTGTTAGTTTCTGTTATCTGTGAAGTTTCTAGACGTGAGGTATACTTGTAAAATTTGTAGGTACTATTCGAGACTTTAATGCTCGAGTAAAGTCTCACATTTTCGAGAATTATCCTTAGTCTTACCATAAGCAAGGACCAAAGCTCTCTGTGGCCAGAGAAGTCAAGCGACCGTTGCATTGTAAAGTTGACTCTGTATGTAAACCGAATGTGAAATAAATTGTGCAAAATTAATACCAGAAATTTTTATTAAATTGAACCCGGTAAAATCATAAATATACTTTCGTTTTCGTTTTTAAATAAACTGCGTACCTCCATTAATGATGTAAAAAAATACACAACATAGTAGGTTTGTACGCTTACTGGATATGCCGCCCAAGAGAAATAAATTCAAACGAATAATCCTATTGTAGGATTGTCATTTAGGCTGTCTTTAGGCGAGTTTATTCTGTCCTTATTTATAGATATCCATGTGAGAGGTGTAACAGATAACCGGGTCGCTAACCGGCCAGTTTATTGTAAGTTTTTTTTTTTAAAGAAATCCTGTGCGGGAGACTCCCTAGATTCTAGAGACTCTATGGGTCTATGACACTTGTTGTAGTGCTGTAGAGGTGTACGAGCTTGGCCGTCGTTACAAAGCGCCAATACTCAAGCAAGACCCAGTTGCTGTAATGCTGCATGGACCTTTTAGTAACCGGTCTTTGGTAAAGGCTTTATGATTTTTTTCAACCCAGCGAAGAGCATATTTGGAAATATAAATGGTATATTTTTGTGCTTCACCGGGATCCGAATCCACAACCCTCCATTTACGAGTCCGGAGTGTTGCCACTGGACTACGGACCGGTCCAAGAAATGCCAACAACATGCGATGTACCTGAGCGGTCACCCATCCAAGTAGCATCCGAGCCCAATGTTGCTTAACTTCGATGATCTGATGAGAACCGGTGCTTTCAACATGGTATCGTCGTTGACAATTGTCATATACTCTTATGATTTACACGGGCTTAATTTAGGTAAAACTGCAGTAATTTATTTTACACAAGTTATTTCAGATTCGTTTCACATACTCAGTTATTCAGATTCGTTTCACATACTCAGGTCAGTTGACTTCTGAAGCTACAGAGAATTTTGGCCCTTATTTTATAGCAAGAATAAAGATCATCCTCGAATCATGGAGAATTGGTGCATGCGAGACTTAAATAGAACATCCGACCAAACACTCGAGCAATCTTGAACAATGGAAAAACAAATGATAAAAGTACCTAACATATATTTATTTCTAGAGCGACTTCATAGACTTTAACATAGACAAACCACAACCATAGAGTTATAAGGAGTCATTAGTATGTCAATGACCACAACATACAACTTCACATTCGTAAAATATGTACTATAGAAATTTCCTTTGAAGTAGGTATGTAGGTAAATGAATTATTTCATAATCTGGTTGATATATAATTGTCGATAAAATGCTTGTATTCCATGCCGAGAGCTCGTGTTCAAATCCCACCGAGGGTGTCAGAAATGATTTCCCGTTTTGGTGTTTATTTCAAAATTCAAACCCAAAATAACATACCGGCCAGGTTTACTCATCTAAGCCCTCACGGCTATAACCTTTTAGTGATTTCTGAGCCTCCTTTGCTTTGTGTAAACACTTGGGAAAGCGTAGCTTCACGGGAAGGCCTTCTGCTACTCGCATCTCACATAACGTTTTGCATGCGAGTCCTGTGACACATCCCCGGATGGAATGGATATACAGGGCGTGGGTCAGTGGAGGGGAGACTGACCCCTGACAGAAGATGTGTTCTTTCGCAAGCGGTAGGAAGCTCTGAATTGGATTGATATCCCAAGAATAGCGCTTCAGATTGCGATAAGATGTGTGACTCGAAGGTCCAAGTGTTTTTTTTTTAATTCGGTTAAAAATGACGCCGAATACAGTTATCGCTATTGCATTGATGCCATCTCTATTGAGGTATGTATCCGTGCGGTCATCCAGCGTAGACATTATGAAATACGGACTAAATGTAAAATTAGACTCTTATATGGATGCAAGCATTTGGATAAACGACTCTCTTTCAAATATACATTAAAAATATTTCAACTTCATCTTGCCTGGTACCTTTAAATCTATAATATCTATGTTGCATTTTTATATTATATTTAAGATTCATTCATTTCATGCATTCACGTATAAGTTCGCGCTTACACATATCGCATGTGGACTTATAACACAAAATCCCAACTTCAAATGAATGAACAAATGAAGCCCGGTAACTTATATTGTGGGGCTATATTGACAAAGTGAACCATTCTTTTACAGTATGAATAGTCAGCTTCATACCGACCCGCATGGTCAAGGAACACCTACACACTAAAAAAAACAAATTGCATGGCTTTGGTACGCAACATTCTTATCGAAAACAGTAGAGAAAATCGTCTCATGGTCCATGGTTTATAGTAGTCTAGTGGTAACGCTTCAGACTCGTAAATTGAAGGTTGTGGGTTCGACCCACTATAAATATATTGTTACGAACTATAGATTCGAAGTAAATAAATCGCACTTTAATTAAAAGACTGTAACTGTAACTCTGTCAACATTCCGCTAGGAGTGGCTAGAACCTCTGCAGAGCTGCCTCCATTTCTTCGTATCCTAACATACCTCTTTTAATTCATTTTCTTCTTTTACGCTCGCTTTGAATATTCCATTCTTTCACAATCTCACTCCATACTTTTCTCGGTCGTCCCCCTCAAGTAAAATCACAAAAATATCATTTATATTTTCAAATATTATAAGGGTTGAAAAATTCATATACCTACCTTTACCAAAGGTTCATCCAGCCTTAGAGCAACTGGGTCTTGCTTGAGAATTGGCGCTTTCCAAGCTCGCAGGGGTGTGATTCACACAAAACAGCGCTCACCAAGTAAATCGTCCTACTATTATTATTCTTACTAACCTGAAATGTGAAGTCGGGTTGGTTTTTAGTAAGCGCGTTGTATTATAATGATAAAATGTATTGTAGGAGCTCTTGCTCTCCGCACCGTGCAGGGGCCGTGGAGTGCGGCCCGCGGGCAGCAGCGTTATTTATCAACTCTTTGTGCGGTTGGCTGCAGCGGCTAATAAAAGCACCCACAGCTCGATGCAGGGGTGCTCAAATAAAAATATACTCTTACAATTTATTTTGATAAGAAATTAAAAAAAACTTTTAAAAAAACACAGGGTTTTATTTTCACAAATCGAGTGTTTATTTCACATCAAGTACTTTCGATTTGTTCACGTCATTATCAAGAGGACACTCACTGTTGTGGATTTATTTTGAAATCACTGTAATACTCAAATAAAAAATACTTTGACGATTAATTTTGGGTTCAATGTAATTAAACTACGACTGAATATAATTTATTTTTTCAATTTACTTACACATGAAAATTTTCGTCATCTATTCGAAAACAGTGCCACCTTTTGAGCATATCTAGGTACTGATGGTATTTTTTTTGTGTTGGACCTTTGATAGTATTGAACGGCGCAGTGATCAAACGATGCACATGACAGCACATGATAGCACGACACATGACAGAAAATTATAATGACGGTACATCACATTACAAAACATCAGTATGACAACATCACTGTGACAAAAGATCACATACCAAAAATATCACAAAACAGAAAACACCATACACAGACAAATTTGTCACATGATGTTTTTTTCTGTGCCGTTTATGGTATTTTCTGTATTAGTTAGATATAATAATAATAATTTTATATGTGATGTTTTGTCATGTAGAAGTTTTGTCTTGTAATGTTTTGTAATTGTTATGTACTTTCCAGCGATGTTTTGTCATTTTGATGCGTTGTCATGTGTTGTTCTGTCATGTGTTGTTCTGTAATGTGTTGTTCTGTCATGTGTTGTTCTGTAATGTGTTGTTCTGTCATGTGTTGTTCTGTCATGTGTTGTTTTGTCATGTGTTGTTCTGTCATGTGTTTTTCTGTCATGTGTTGTTATGCTATGTGTCGTTATTCTATGTGTCGTTATGCTATGTGTCGTTCTGGCATGTGTTGTTCTGTCATGTGTTTTTCTGTCATGTGTTGTTCTGTCATGTGTCGTTATGCTATGTGTCGTTATTCTATGTGTCGTTATGCTATGTGTCGTTCTGTCATGTGTTGTTCTGTCATGTGTTTTTCTGTCATGCGTTGTTCAGTCATGTGTTGTTATGCTATGTGTCGTTATGCTATGTGTCGTTCTGTCATGTGTTGTTCTGTCATGTGTTTTTCTGTCATGTGTTGTTCTGTCATGTCTCGGTTTGCTATGTGTCGTTATTCTATGTGTCGTTATGCTATGTGTCGTTCTGGCATGTGTTGTTCTGTCATGTGTCATTATGTTATGTGTCAGTATTCTATGTGTCGTTATGCTATGTGTCGTTCTGGCATGTGTTGTTCTGTCATGTGTCATTATGTTATGTGTCAGTATTCTACATATATGTGTTGTTATGCTATGTGTCGTTATGATATGTGTCGTTCTGGCATGTGTTGTTCTGTCATGTGTCATTATGTTATGTGTCAGTATTCTACATATATGTGTTGTTATGCTATGTGTCGTTATGCTATGTGTCGTTCTGGCATGTGTTGTTCTGTCATGTGTCATTATGTTATGTGTCAGTATTCTACATATATGTGTTGTTATGCTATGTGTCAGTATTCTACATATATGTGTTGTTATGCTATGTGTCGTTATGCTATGTGTCGTTCTGGCATGTGTTGTTCTGTCATGTAGTATTATGTTATGTGTTGTTATGCTATGTGTCGTTATTCTACGTGTCGTTATGCTATGTGTAATTATGTTCTGTGTCGTTCTGTCATGTATCGTTCTGTCATGTGTTGTTCTGTCATATGTCGTTGTGTCATGTGTAGTTCTGTCATGTGTCTTTCTGTCATGTGTTGTTCTCACATGTGTCGTTCTTTCATATGTCGTTCTGTCATTTGATGTACTGGCATGTGTTGTTCTGCAGTGTTGTTTTGTCACTGTTACGTTCTATCATGGCCCGCGGCCCTGGCTTGCACCTGCCCTGTCTAGGGACGTTGCCGTGATTTATTCGGGTCTTATGCTCCCTCAATAGACCACAACTCCTGAGTCGCCGCTAATGCCATGTTTAATAGACTGTCCGCTGACACAGCTGTGCCCTGCCCACCTTTACACTGCGGACCACTTCTTCACATTCATTACACACCAGACGCAAAACCTGTGCAAGACTAATCTGTGATACTGTGCAAAGAAGAGCAGTAAAGCTCTTCTCTCACAGAGAAGCCTACATTCCCTTGAGCACAGAAGGAGGGGTGGAAGGCTCAACATCTTCTATCGGTACTAGAACGACGTGTGCTCTGATGAAATGCTCTCACTAATCCATATCGAGGTTTGGATTTTAATTTGTAAGTAAGTACACATGCAGCATTAGGTATACATTTAACATGAATTTTAATTGTTAATATATCTTTGCAACATAGAATATAGATATATATAGAACCTGGGTGGTGAGGTTCGGACATCTTGAAAGAATGGATGACCAAATAGATGGGATAGAGTGAGAATAAGAGAAGACAATGTATGAGGAAAATACCTATGCTGTAGAAAATGGTTCACTTTGCCAATGTCCTCCCTGTTCCAGGTCGGCAAGAGTTGCAGGGTGTATGTTCATCTAAGATTTAGGTTTTTATACTGTAGGTTCACATGTGGCATGTTTGAGCGCGAACTTATACGCGTCTGCTTATGAAAATGCATATAATGTGAATCCCCAATGGTACACATCTTTGCAATTTAGATTAGATCAGATTATATGAATATTGAAGAAATATCAGTACCTCACTATTAAAAAATTCTATATTGTCGACTTTGGTTCCGTGCGTCTCATATATTACCTAATCCGCGCTCCGATTCGACAATGGGGCTTTGGCTGTGCCGCGTCCAGGGCGAGGTTAATATTGATTTGAATCATTTTGCATTCACACAGACACAGAGGTGGGCGAACGTCAGGTTGACAATGGCGATAGCGGACAGCCCAGAGTGTGAAAACTAATTGTATTTGAGGGCAGCGCCTCTCGCGCCATGCACTGCAACTTCTGATGGACAAAATATCCCTCGGCTATAAGTCGTCACAAGGCTTACTCAGCCCTTACAAGAAATGAGTACCAGCCAGTGACTAAGAGTCCCATACAAGCCGATTCCCATCGGTTTCCCGTTTAAAATGAGGCAAAAATGATAATAAAGTAGACTGCATGGTTTTAATGGGGAAAAAATACGTATGGTTTCTTTGGTTTTAAATGTATTTTTTTACGTTGTGCCTATATTTTTTAACTACTTTGTTACATCATTTTAAAAGGGAAGCCGACGGGAACAGGCTTGTACGACACCCTTCGCCACTGGTACCAGCCCTTACTAGAAATAAGTACCAGCCCTCCACAGCAGCGAAAGTCGTTGGCGTTAGGCCGACCCCGTTACCTGTAAAAATAAATAAGTTCCACTCGACACATGCGGTCCCTTCGTTACACTTTATGTGTAGCTTAGTAACATTATTAGCGTAGCTATCTAGTTTACAACATTGTGAAACATAGGTATGCAGTTGGCTGTAACTGTAACTCTGTCGCCATTCCGCTAGGGGTGGCCAGAGCCTTTGCAGAGTTACCTCCATTTTTTCCTGTCCTGACATACTTTTTCATGCATTTTCTTGTTTTACGCTCACTTTGTATATCCCATTCTTTCACAATCTCCTCAATCTGATCACTCCATTCTTTTCTCGGTCGTCCCTTCCCTCTTTTTATTTTCACACTTTCTTTGTATATAAACTTTGTCAGTCTATAATCATTCATTCTTTCCACATGCCTAAACCATCTCATCACATTATTTTGTACCTAAACTTTCACATCCCTTTCAAATTACATTCTTTTTTTACCCATTCGTTCTTAACTCTATCCCTCAGAGTTTTTCCTGTCATGCTTCTCAAATGCTTCATTTCCACCGTACATACTGTTACGAATTTAGGGTTCAAAAGTCTTTCAATTAAAAATACTGGTCTTCTTATACAGTTGTTTATTTTTACACTTTTAATAATTTATTTTCACAAAGGTAGTCTCGACTATTCCATTACACTTGGTTTCTGTTCACTGGTTTTGGTTCAATGTATGTAGTTGTAAAGCTCGTAGAATACTGCTCTGCAAGCAACTCGCACCCTTCTTATACTCTTCAAAACAGTACAATCCAGATCTATATTCGCTAGACAGTTCCAGAAAGGCGTAGTAATCATTATTTCTCGATGCTTCAAGTATTTTTATTCAATGATTCCTACCCACACAATTCAATACAGAATTCCTATAACTATAACTAATACCTACTTATTTTAAATATTTATATTTCATATTTACATAACAATACTTTACTCCTTTCGCTATCATTCACTGTCTATGCTTCTGTAATGCTAAATGCAGTTTTTTAGTACCTTGATTAATAACTTGGTATGAGGCATGCTGTAAAAACTTTTGCCAATGCCACTTCGGATGTGTAACTGTGTTTTGAAACTTCGGACACATCTTCAGTCACGCGACTAAGTGGTTCCGTTTTCAACGCCCAGGAAGTTTATCATGGCGATGAAAGGGATTTGGTTGTTTATTATCTTGCAAGGAAAATATGAGAAAAAACACAATTCCTGACTCACTTTTTTTAATAATTTATTCGGCAATCTTATTCAATATTATACTATCGAAAATATCGTTATGTCATGTGTCGTTTTGTCATTGCAGATACAGTGAAGGCACACAGATCCATTATAGAATGACAATGACAAAACGACACATGACATAACGACACATGACAGAACAACACATAAGAGAACGACACATGACAGAACATCACAATTAGACAAAAGATGCATCACAATTAGACAAAAGATGACATTCCCTGTTTCAGGGAATGTCGGCAAGAGTTGCAGGGCTTATGTTCATTTGAGGTTTGGATTTTATTTGTAAGTACACAATCAGCATTTGTAAGCGCGAACTACACGTGTTTGTTTGTGGGCATACATCTGAGAGCTTGAAATGAATATATCCTTGCAACTTAGATTATAGATTATAGATGCAGAATGTCAACTGAACAACTGAGTGAAACCATCGTTATAGTATGTGCAGTCACTCTCTTACCAGCGTATTTATTAAGGTACGCAACTAAGCTACACATATAGTGTAACTTCTTGCCTGCGTTATCCCCGAAGGGGTCGCATGTGGCGATTCGGGACCTATTTATTTTTACGGTTAAAGGGGCCGGCCTCACACCAACCACTTTCAGTTAAAATGGGGGTTTCCCAGCTCACAGCGGGGCTGGTTCTCATTTCTTGTGAAGGCTGAGTAAACCTTGAGATCAAACCCTTGCTCTCGGCATGGAATGCAAGCATTCTACCAATTGAGCTATCGACCTTTTTACGAACTTGGTCGTCATCGCTACAAAGAGCCAATCCTCAAGCAAGACCCAGTTGCTGTAAGGCTGGATGGACCTTTGGTGACCGATCATTGGTAAAGATTTATGAATTTTTCAACCCAGCGAAGAGCAAATTTGAAAATATAAATGGTATATTTTTTGTGCTCCGCCGGGATTTGAACCCACAACCTTCTATTTATTAGTCAGAAGTGTTACCACTGGACTACGGAGCGGTCAAAGATATGTAACATTAAGGATTCTCATTATATTCGACCGGTCCGTAGTCTAGTGGTAAAGGTTTGTAATTTTTTTACCCCAGCGAAGAGCAAAATTTGAAAATATAAATTGTATATTTTTTGTGCTCCGCCGGGATTCGAACCCACAACCATCCATTTACGAGTCCAAAGTGTTACCTGTGGACTACGGACCGGTCATATATAGTCCCTTTTTTTTGGTCTTTTAAAGAATAATAATTCAATTGAAAAGTAGCTCTTTTCTCCATACAAGGCACGCATTTGCTATTCATACATTTGTCGATAATAGAGTCGTATAGAATCAAAGCCGGCAAACTAGATTTTTTTCTGAAGTATGATAAATGCATACAAAGATAGAGAATTTAATATACTGCGTGTTCACATATTTATCTATTTTTCTAAAAATATCGTAGATTGCCGACTTTTATTCTACACAATACTTGAGCCGTATAAAATCAACTGCGGCAATCTAGAAATTTTTTCGAAGTTGTTTCTTAAATTGGTAGAACGATCGAGAATTTCGTTTCCAATGTTTTCATATATTTATCTCTTTTTCGAAAAAATTCTCGATTGCCGACTTTACCAATTTCGGCAATCTGGGATTTTTTTTCAAAGATGTGATAAAAATACAGAAATATCGAGAATATCGTTTTATTTTTTTCCATATTATATTAATCCTTTTTGAGACAAAAATTCTAGATTGCCGAAATTGATTCTACACGGATCAAGTATAGTGTAGAATCAAAGTCGGCAATCTAAAATTTGTTCGTAAATGTGATAAAAATACAGAAAGATCTAGAATCTTGTCTTCATTGCATTCATTTTTTTTTTTCGAAAGGACTCTTAGATCGCCGGTTTTGATTCTATTCGACTCAATTGTATTTGAAATCAACAGCGCAGTGGCAATGAGATTACAGCGAGCACGGCAAAGGCGCGCAACGGGATTAAAATCATGTGCACACACAATGGCCAGTATATGCGCCCTCCCCTAGCAAACACAAGGGAAATACACTGCAGAGCAAATAAATACCGTGTTCTACACTCTGCAGTACAACTGTATCATTGGGATATTTGCACGACCACATGTGACGGTTACTGTAGCATGAGGTCTGTCCGCTAGGGGTGGAAATGAAAGCAGGAATCCGATCCCGCATCGATATCTCGATCCAGTTACTCTGCGGGATCGAGGTCATCAATCCTGCGGATCTGCGAGATTTGCGCAAATGCAAAAAAAAATCTAATTAGCTTCATCTATAATTCGGTTGTAAAAATAGATTCAATTTGAAGGTTTATATAATGCATTCCCACAAGCATACTAGGGTTGATTAACGCTTACGGCATGGATACTTCCACAAAATAAAACCAAATCTCAAAAGAACATACACCCTGCAGCTCTTGCCGTCCTTACCTCAATCAGAAGTGACATTGAAAGAGGGAAACAATTTTTACAATATGTGTGTTCAGCCTCATACCAACCAACCTTCCATAATATCTACAATCTAAGCTGCAAAGATATGTTAACATTTAAGGCTCATATTAAATGCAAGCCCACAGACAGGCACATGTGGGTTCGCGCCTACACATTCTGCATGTGTGCATACAAATAAGCAAAACCTCACATGAACATAAACCTTGCAACTCCTGCCACCGTTCCCTGAACCGGGGTGGCATTGGCAAAAGTGAACCGATTTTTACAGCACGGGTGGTCAGCCTCATACCAACCTATCAGTCAAGGAGCTTAAATCAAAGAAATATGTAAATAAGCCTGCTGATCTTGCCTAATAACATTCTAACGAAAATTATTCTAAAAAAATATTTCTTTCCCGATGGGTGGTCAATGTGATAATAACCTATTTGTTACAATAATTGGTAATATTTAGACACAATGATAAAATAAAATCCCTTTAAACGATATGTAGTGTTCCTATGGGACATTAACGATACGATAATGATCTGTACCAATTTACACCACCCTACTGCTTTAGGGGTTGGGCCTTATATCTAATCTAAGTTGCAAGATATGTTAACATTTGGAGTACCTACACACTGAAACGAAAGGATTTAATAGGTATGTAGGGAATATAAAGAATATGGGGAAATTGTTAAAATGGAATTGACTTTTAGATTGGTATGAGGCTGACCACCCATTCTGTAAAAAGATGGTTCACTTTGGCGAGGTCACCGCTGTTTCAGGGAAGGTCGGCAAGAGTTGCAGGGCTTAGGCTCATTTGAGATTGGGTTTTTATATTGTAGGTCCACATGCGGCATGTGTTAGCGCGAATTTATACGTGTCTGCCTGTGGAAATGCATTTAATATGAATCTCAAATGATATATATCTTTGCAACTTAGATTTAGATTTGAATAGAAAAGCAAAAGGTGACAGGTAACGTTTTCTATACATCGACGGTTAGAAGGTAATAAGGAGCATAAGCGATAAAAACAAAATTGTTCAGGAGAGTAGTTTAGATTATATATCTTTAAAATATTTATCGTTAAAATCAAAGCAGATCTAAAATTTAAAAAATAAAGGCATTTGCGACGTTTTGGTCAAAAATCAGTTATGAATGCTGTCCTGCTTAAAATTTTTCGCTCTTTATAATGCGCTAACTCCCATAGCTCTACGATGATATTTGTGTTTTTAAGCCCAAGGTTTTGGTGAAACCGACAAGAGGACTTTTTTATCGTAAAAAATCGTAAACCACATTAATAGGAATGCCAATAAATGCCTTTATTTTTTTAATTTATTTTAGAGCTGCTTTGATTTTAATGATATGATACAAAAATAAAAAAAGTTATGTAATTTTTCTGCAATCTCAAACTTTAAACTGTTCTCCTGAACAATTTTGTTTTTGTCGCTTATGCCCTATTACCTTTTAACCGTCGATATAAATTATCTGGTATAAAAATTGCGTAGTTACTCAACCATCCCGTTATATATTTAAAAATGAAAAATGTATTGAAGATACGTGGCAGTTGTTTTAGTTTTCACACACTTTTGTCTGTTTACGCAATATATGAGTTTTTTGTCGGTGTTATGGCCGCGGGGATCAAGACAGGTTATTTGGAACCGGATAACGCTGGTTCGAATCCCGCGACGATATCTTCGACCCTGGTTCAACAGATGCCGTGGCATGCACACAAGCTTCTGCTTTCGCATGAAGACAACTGGCCAGGCAAAATAGGCTGGTGAATTGCATTCCTTTCCACAAATCTATTTAAAAAAAAAAAAAAACTATTTACGTAATATATGAGTTTTAAGTATTTACGCAATATATGAGTTTAAGTATTTGCGCAATATATGAGTTTTAAGTATTTACGCAATATATGAGCTTAAGTATTTGCGCAATATATGAGTTTTAAGTATTTGCGCAATATATGAGTTTTAAGTATTTACTAGAGATGAGCCGAATGTGATTTGAACCGAATACGAACTTCGTCCGAACATTCGGTTAAAATAAAAAATTCGGCCGAACTTCGGTTCGGTAAAAAAAGTTACGTATTATAGTTTCTAATTACTGTTATTTGTTAGAAGAATACTAAGTTTATTTCATTTTTGTTTCAATCTAATATCTATGTAACAGAGTAGAAGAAGGTTTCATTTTTATGATATTGTAATTTAATGTTCACTTGTTCCTACTAAAATAAATGACCATGAGTGAGTATATAACTAGGTCTAATTTTTATTTTACGGTTATTAAAGATACTATGACATCCAATTATAAGCAGACAAAATGGTGCAAGTAGGTATTTTGATTTACTTTTTTTTATGCCAAATGTTCGGCATTTGAACCGAATTTCGGCCAAATTCCGAAGTTCGGTTAAAGCTGCCGAAATTCGGTTGAACCAAATGTAAAACGAATTACGGCCTATCCCTAGTATTTACGCGATTCTTTTTAGGTACTTGGGGTGTGGTGTGAAGGGACTGAAGAGCCTCTTTAAGTCAAGAACTAAATTACTGATGAATGTTTCAAACCAGGAACAATTATGGGATAATCTTTCAAGTCTCAATACAGGCTTAGGTTTTATAATGTTCTATTGATGAAAATTTGATCTAAAGGTTCCTTTCTAATCGACTTCTGTGTGGAAACCGTGGATATTACTAAGCAATAAAAACGCAACTAAGCTGCACGTATAGCGCAATTTCTTACCGCATGTGGCGTAAATTGTAATCTATAATAATAATCTATAATCTAAGTTGCAAGGATATATTCATTTAAAGTTCTCAAATGCATGCCCACAAACAAACACGTGTAGTTCGCGCTTACAAATGCTGAATGTGTATTTACAAATAAAATCCAAACCTCAAATGAACATAATCCATAAAACTTTTGCCGACCTTCCCTGACACAGGGGTGACATTGGCAAAGTGAACTATTTTTTACAGTATGGGTGGTCAGCCTCATACCAACCTATAAGTCAAGTCATAATTGAAATAATGTGGATCTAAGTATTGGAGTTTACACAAATTTTGTTGTCACATCTCTTATTCCTTGACTTATAGGTTGGTATGCGGCTGACCACTCATGCTGTAAAAATTGGTTCACTTTGTCAATGTCACCGCTGTTCCAGGGAAGGTCGGCAAAAGTTGCAGGGTTATGTTCATTTGAGGTTTGGTTTTTACTTTGTAATTAGACAAGCAGCATTTTTAAGCGCGAACTTACAAGTGTCTGTTTGGGGGCATGCATTTAATATAAATTTTAAATATTAATGTATCTTTGCAACTTAAAATATGGAAATAGATTATTAGATTATAGCAAGGGTTCGATCCACACCGAGGTTGTCAGAAATGATTTGATCGAATGAAATGATCAGTGTTTAATTATTAAAAAATTCAAATGGGTAAAACATAGTCTTAATTCACTTATTTATTTCTTTTATGTGCTCGAACATTTTTTCCTAATGATTCCAACCCAAATAAATACCGGCAAGGTTTACTCAGCCTTCACAAAAAAATAGAATCAGCCTCCTCGGGAGCTGGGAAACCCCCACTTCAACTGAAATTATTGGCGTGAGGCTGGCCCCCAATTTATATAGGTCCCGAAACGCTGCATGCGACCCCTTCGAAGACAACGCAGGCAGGAAGTTACACTATATGTGCAGCTTAGTTGCGTTATTCTGGAAAATCTCACCCTTCCCCACTGCCATAATATATAATATGCAAGTACCAAAATATCTGCTAACAAACCACGTTTTAAATAAAATAAGGATGGTTGTAGGTACATAAATTTACAAGAAATACAATGGAACAATTAACAAAGGTAGATACTGAGAAAAAAATACAACAGAAATATAGTATCCGGTAGATTTAATCTATCTATAATCTAAGCTGCAAAGATATGTTAACATTTAAGGCTCATATTAAATGCATGCCCACAGACAGGCACATGTATATATATATTTGGATGACTTATTCTTCTTTTGGGCGCCGTTTAGTGGCTCCAGCCACCCCAAGGGCGCCCACCGCTCACTCTCTTCTTGTGAAGATGGTGATCTTCAGCTCCTTCCTGAAGCGCTCCTCGCTGGTTTCCGTCCTCAGCTTCAAAGGCAGCCGGTTCCAGCACAACGGTCCCGCCGAACTGAACGCCCTATCCCCAAAGCCCGTTCTGCTCCGTCGAGATGGCATTTTCAGCTTGTTGATAGCATCACTCTGCGCCGAGCGAAGAGTGCACCGCTTATCAAAAATCTCGTCAAGATTACATAATTCGGCTAAGTAAGAAGGGGCCGTTCCTCTGAGTAGGTTCGCGGCTAAACATTCTGCATGTGTGCATACAAATAAGCAAAACCTCACGTGAACACAAACCTTGCAACTCCTGCCGCCGTTCCCTGAACCGGTGTGGCATTGGCAAAAGTGAACCGATTTTTACAGCAAGGGTGGTCAGCCTCATACCAACATATCACTTTGAAAAATCTGTTGAGAATATTAGGGAACACTGATTTTAAAAGTTAAATTTTTATAAGTAAAGATGTACATTTCTTTGATAGATATCTACTAATCCAGACCTGTTCAACGTACGGCCCGCGGGCCACAATGTGGCCCGCATAAGTCTTTCATACGGCCCGCAACGACATCAATAGGTATTGAGCGAATAGTTAAAAAAATCTTCCATCATTAGATAGTTAATTCGACTATGAATACTTTGTGTGATCCATATCGCAAACGAAACTAAGCTACACGTACAGTGTTACTTCTTGCTACGTTCTCAAATGTATCGCATCTGGCAAGTGGAAACTATTTATTTTTACAGGTAAGGGGGCACATTTTACGTCAACAACTTCAGTTAGTCAGAGCTATTACTCTTTTTTTTTTTTAAATAGATTTGTGAAGAGGAATGCAATTCACCAACCTATTCTGCCTGGCCAGAAGCAGGTATTAATATCATCAATTAATAATTCATTATTGTTTATATTAATGAATTATTAATTAATAATTACCCAATAACATCTGTTGAACCAGGGTCAAAGTTAAAGTCAAGTGACCCAAGCGGGGATCGAACCAACGTTATTCTATTCCAAATACGCTAGAAAGATCGGCCACTTCGCCCCCTCGGCCATTACTCCGACGTCGTCATTTCTTGTGAACGCTGAGTAAACCTTGCCGATGTTTAATTTTGGGATTGGAATAAACACCAAAACGGAAAATCATTTCTGACACCCTCGGTGGGATCCGAACCCGAGCTCTCGGTGTGGGATTCAAGCTCTCTACCAACGTACCTACTACCGACCGCACAGAGTCATAATCTTTTTCGAGCGCACTCTTCTCTGCATAACCTAATCTAATCTAAATCTAAATCTAAGCTGCAAAGATATACATCATTTGAGATTCATATTAAATGCATTCCCACAAGCAGACACGCATAATTTCGCGCTCACACATGCCGCATGTGGACCTACAATATAAAAAAACCCAATCTCAAATGAACATAAGCCCTATAATCTATAATAAAATAATATATAATCTAAGTTGCAAGGATATATTCATTTAAAGCTCTCAGATGTAGGTATGCCTACAAACCAACACGTGTAGTTCGCGCTTACAAATTCTGAATGTGTACTTACAAATAAAATCCAAACCTCAAATGAACATAATCCCCACAACTTTTGCCGACCTTCCCTGACACAGGGGTGACATTGGCAAAGTGAACAATTTTTTACAATATGGGTGGTCAGCCTCATACCAACCTATAAGTCAAGGAAAACGAATAATAAATTACATTTAAATTTAAAAAAGAACAAAACCTTAAAAAGAAATCCGGATACAAAAAAAGTCTAAAATTTCCAATGCCAAAAATGTAGCAAATCAATAAACCAACATTAGAAATCAATATTGTAGATTAGCCGTCACTTCTTCCTGTCCTTGCATACTTCTTTCATTTCATCCAGAGTCATAACCTCATCGTTATAATTATCGAATCATGACCGGGTCATCGAAGATCTTGAAATAATTGAACGGGAACGAGTAATCCGTTCATGTTTTGACTACGGTTCAGTGGTTCGGAACGCGGGGCGCCGTGCCGGTCGCGTGCCGTGCCTCGAGTGTGCCGTGAATGTGCCTCGAGTGTGCCGTGAATGTGCCTCGAGTGTGCCGTGGGTGAAATGACTAAATCAAATAGAATCGTATTGTGACAAATCACTGATATACCGTGTGATCTTCTGTCAAACTGTGGACGGACTTAGCATAATAGGGCAACCAACTGTAAGCAATCTATAATTTATGTTATCTCAATTGAAAAGATGTAATTCCTTGACTTATAGGTTGATATGAAAGCTGACCACCCATACTGTACAAAATGGTTCACTTTGCCAATGCCACCCCTGTGTCAGGGAAGGACGGCAAAGAGTTGCAGGGCTTATGTTCATTTAAAAGTATTAAATGATATATATCCTTGCAGCTTAGATTAGATTAGATTAGATAGGTTGGTATGAGGCTGACCACCCATACTGTAAAAAATGGTTCACTTTGCCAATGCCACCCCTGTGTCAGGAAGGGTCGGCAAAAGTTGTAGGGCTTATGTTCATTTGAGGATTGAATTTTATTTGTAAGTACACATTTAGCATTTGTAAGCGCGAACTACACGTGTTTGTTTGTGGGCATTTCTAAAATGTTCGGAGACAATTATTTAAAAAATAAATAACTGTTAATTTAGCTGAGTACCAACCATCTAGTCATTTTTATATGAACTAAAAATCCATGACGCAAATCAAGAATAATGCTTCATAAAAAGTAGAACTAAAGTATTGTTATTATATTGATAGATGACATCTGTAATATAATCTATAATCTAAGTTGCAAGGATATATTCATTCAAAGCTCTCAGATGTATGCCCACAAACAAACACGTGTAGTTCGCGCTTACAAATGCTGATTGTGTACTCACAAATAAAATCCAAACTCAAATGAACATAAGCCCCGCAACTCTTGCCGACATTCCCTGAAACAGGGGTAGCATTGGCAAAGTGAACCATTTTTTACAGTATGGGTGGTCAGCCTCATACCAAACCTATAAGTCAAGGAAGTGGCATGTGGAAACTATTTATTTACAGATGTAAGAGGGTCGGCTTTACGCCAACTACTTCAATTGAAGTTGGTGTTTTCCAGCTTTCAATGGGGCTGGTTCTCATTTTTTATGAAGGCCAAATAAGCCTGGCCGGAATTATCCCGAAACGAGAAATCATTTAATATGACACCCTCGGTGGGATTCGAACCCGAGCTCTTGGCATCGAATTCAAGCACTCGACCAACTGAGCTATCGACCGGACAATTAAAAAATGAGAATAAATTTGAACGCAGAGACATCTATGATCAATGCATGAAAGCTCGATATATTTTTGTCGTCGGAAGATGGCAGCAGTTATTCTTTTGCATGTTTTTTTTTACGGAACGGTTGAAATAAAACGAACATTATATTTTCTAAAAAATAGAAGATGCAAAACATAAAATTTAAAATACTGGACTCGCCTAGTCTGGAAGTTGAATCAGGGCCGTATTATTCCGCAATTTAATTTTTGAATATATGTATTTGAGTTTACCTTACTTCCATTCCAATTCTAATTTAATCAATCTAAGTTGCAAAGATATGTTACATTGGGGATTCACATTATATGCATTCTCACAAGCAGACACGTACAAGTTTGCGCTTGCACATATGCCGCATGTGAACCTACAACATAAAAACCCAAATTTCAAATGGGTAGGTATACTATTCACCCTGCAATTCTTGCCGTCCTTCACTGAAACAGGGGTGACATTGGTAAAGTGAACCATTTTTTACAGGATGGGGGGTCAGCCGCATATCAACCTATCTATAAGTCAAGGAACACACATGACAAATTCTATTATTAAAATCAATAAATAATAATATTATGCACCTATAGACATCGAAACTAAAACAGAAAGCTAATTCCAATATAATTTTTAATTAATCTATGCAATCTCTTTTTCTTTTTTGTCTCTATGTATCCTGTCAGGTAGCCCCGATGTTTACAATCACTTATAAAAAATATATTTCTGTAAGTGTTACATATTTGCATTTTTTTTGTCTTATTTAAAACACTAATAAGTTGTATGTATAATAGGGATATAGTTATACGACAAATCGATTATAGACTGTTCCAGAGCTTATGTTCATTTGAGATTGGATTTTTATATTGTAGGTCCACATGCGGTATGCGCGAAATTATACATGTCTGCTTGTGGGAATGCATTTAATATACATCTTAAATGGTATATATCTTTGCAGCTTAGATAAGATTAGATTAGAGATTAGACATTCCGTCCACAGACAGTTCGACCATGGACAAATCGGTCACAAGACAGTTCGTCCACACGATTTTTTCGTCACATAGGTACAATATAGGTCCACAGAGGTCGCAACGCAACTACGCAACTAAGCTACATATAAAGTGTAACTTCTTGCTGCGTTATCCCCGAAAGAGTTGCATGTGGCGAGTTGAAACTATTCACAGAGGTCCAAAACAGAAAACATCAATGAATTACAACTACAGTCATTATAACGTTTTCAGAGATCTGTTATGGGATTTATGTGGTGTCTAAATCTAATCTAAATCTAAACTGCAAAGATATGTATCATTTGAGATTCATATTAAATGCATTCCCACAAGCAGACACGCATAATTTCGCGCTTACACATGCCGCATGTGGATCTACAATATAAAAAAACCCAATCTCAAATGAAATGAAATGGTGTGCACACCTATATTGTATGTGACAGAAATGTTATGGACGAAAAAGTCGTTAAGATGAACTGTCATATGACCGAGTTTTTCATGGACTAACTGTTTGTGCACGAATTGTCTTTGGCCGATTAATCAAGACACGGTGTAATAGATCCCTTAAATTAGTTACATACTTTTCATCATATATATTAATGATGATGATTCATAATTCATAATTCATAAGGTCTTTATTGTTTTTTATCAATATGTACAAAGTATTACAATAAAAATATTTTTTAAAAATGTAATTACAATAAATACTCCCCAAAGTAAGCATAGCTTGTGTTTTGGGGAGGATTCCAACTTATCTTACCTTAAAATTAATCACTTAATAGATAAAAATCATAAAAAACAAAAAAAAACAATACATACACTATTTAGTCATTTACTTAGCAAAAACCGGAAGACAAAAAATAAAATAAAATAACATAAAGAGGTAACATGTTTAAATAGAAAATACAGAAATAGGAATTATACATATATACACATATGTAGATATTTGAAAAAAATAACAAAAATAATAATGATAAGAATAATATACGAAAAACCAAATAAAAATAAACACTCAACTATTTACACCTCTTTCAAATATTTGCTGATCATGTACTTAATGGCCTTAGGATCTGCGTGCTTATCATGCTTATACCTGGAAAAAAGTGCATTGTACCACCTTACACCCAAATAATCGTAGTGATGTTGGCGTAGGGATGATGATGAGTTAATGATTTCTTTATAGCGCCGTTTCGTGATGTAGTCACTCCAAGGGCGCTGGTGCAAACGATGCCAGAAATTTGCGTGGCTTCAGTGTATTCCGGAACTTTCCATGGTCCTCTAGCTCTTTCACATGATGTGGCAGGTGGTTCCAGGCCAGAGGGCCAGCAACTGCAAATGCACGCTCTCCAAATATTGTGTTAACTCTTCTTATAGGTTCTTCAATCCTTGATTTGGCTCCAGTCTCAGCCGAGCGCAGTGTAAAGCTTTTTTTGCCGAGGGTGACTGGTTTGATTAAATCAGCGAGATATTTGGGTGTTTTTCCAAATAAAGCTTTGTGGACCATCGTGCACACTTTGAACTCGATGCGCTCCGGTATACGGAATATGATAATCAAATAAGAAAAATATGTAATCGATCAAACCACTATCTGTTTTTGTACTAATTAAAATTATAAAATCATTTGCAGCAATTTTGGATTGTTTTTGAAGATGAAATTCATCAAATTGCGAAGTTATCCTCATATATAATATATAAGAGCTATATAGAGTTTTTTTTTTTGAGTTGTTTATAGATTCAATGTCCATGTAAATTGTTAATATAATATTGTAAAAGTAGAATTTATATCTAAACCAAAATCTAAATCTAAGCTGCAAAGATTTATATCATTTTAGATTCATATTAAATGCATTCCCACAAGCAGACACGCATAATTTCGCGCTCACACATGCCGCATGTGGACCTACAATATAAAAACCCAATCTCAAATGAACATAAGCCTTGCAACTCTCGCCGACCTTTCCTGAACAGGGGTGACATTGGCAAAGTGAACCATTCTTTACAGTATGGGTGGTCAGCCTCATACCAACCTATAAGTCAAGGAATACAAACAATTAATTACATTTGAGTATACAAAACATATTAACACTAAACAATTAAACAGTAGAAATTAAAACCTACAAAACATATAATAAATAAAACCTATAATATAATCCTTTAAATTGCGGCCCTGGTGGCACGCGCCATCTTGAAGGATCTATCTACATACCTACAGGAAGAGAAATGTACGTATATTTATATATTGCACTTGTTATTGCACAAGACCACCCACAAATCATTGCGTAAATAGTGAATACTAAGGATCACGAAGAAAACAAAAGCGTATGGAAGATGTAACAGCGATCATAGTGTAAATTTTTGTTTTGATACATTTTAATGTTGACGGGATGGTTGAACTTTCACGCAAGGTTTTATACTTCGGATTACGGAATACTTCGGATAGACTCGGAGTGCAACTCTTTCTTTGCGACGTCTCATCATATTGAAAATATTTAAAATTATAAAAACGAAAAATACCTACCTGCTTTTGAAGATTAATTTTATTGCAAGTTTTTCTGCATATGGTGCATGAAAATAAATATGACTGAATTGAATGAAAGAAGTATGCAAGGATTAAAGGTATTTTTTGAAAAAAAAAAACGTGTTTGTAAGTACATACCTACAGATGCAGCATTTGTAAGCGCGAACCTACACGTGTATGTTTGTCGGCATGAATTTAAATTTAAAAAATTAAATCTAAGCTGCAAAGATATACATCATTTCAGATTCAAATTAAACGCATTCCCAGAAGCAGACATGTATAAGTTCGCGCTAACACATGCCGCATGTGGACCTACAATATAGAAACCTAATCTTAAATGAACATAAGCCCAGCAATTCTTGCCGACCTTCCCTGAAGCAGGGGTGACATTGGCAAAGTGAACTTGCATCTATAAAAATCTATAATCTAAGTTACCTACAAAGATATATTAACATTTAAAGCTCATATCAAATGCATGCTCACAAACACATGTAGTTCGCGCTTACAAATGCTGAATGTGGGCTTACAAATAAAATCCAAACCTCAAATGAACATAAGCCCTACAACTTTTGACGACTTTCCCTGACACAGGGTCAAGTACTTACTTTACTTTGCGTATGGCCGGCAATCACAGCGAATCACTTGGCCGTTGAGCCGCGTCAGAGGCGAAGATCCAAGCCCTTCATCCACTTCCCTGCTCCTGGCGTGGCTTCGTGGAGGTCTTTCAGGCCAGGAGGGTGTCTTCTGATGGGGCACTAGTGAACCATTGGCAAGTGAACCATTTTTACAGTATGGGTGGTCAGCCTCATACCAACCTATAAGTCAAGGAATACAAGTAATAAATAACATTTAAATCTATACAAAAAAAAAAAAATACTTTCCTATTCAAAAAATGTAACATAAATGCATGGTTTATATTCATTTGAAAATTATGTTTTTGTTAGTTAAAAATTCAAATGGGTAAAACAAAGTTTTCATTCACTTATTAATTTATTTTTTTGTGCTCCAACATTTTCGCCTAATGAGGCATCTTCAGGATTTTTGATAATAGATTTTTTGTTTTTGTGTCATCAGTTCACATGCGGCACATGTAAGCGCGAACTTGCACGCGTCTGCTTGAGGGCATACTTTGATAAAAGATAAACAAATATCGTACGGACTCATGGAGTCAGAATTTTTAAAAATAAAAAATTTAAGAATGTGTTGTGATTTCAGGGAAATAAAAATAAAACAAATAAGTAAAAAAGTAATGGAAGTATCTTTATTGAAAAAAATACAATTTAGTACTAAAAATATAATTATACACGTAAAACCATACTTCATTTTATTATGCAGACCTATTTTCCTATTTTGTACTGATATCTGGTATTGCTTTCAGTTTAACTCTCGTCCCTCATTCTCCTATTTTGTACTGATATCTGGTATTGCTTTCAGTTTAACTCTCGTCCCTCATTCTCCTATTTTGTACTGATATCTGGTATTGCTTTCAGTTTAACTCTCGTCCCTCATTCTCCTATTTTGTACTGATATCTGGTATTGCTTTCAGTTTAACTCTCGTCCCTCATTCTCCTATTTTGTACTGATATCTGGTATTGCTTTCAGTTTAACTCTCGTCCCTCATTCTCTACAAATCTCGTCAGCACTTACAGCTTTTGACGCAAAATTTCATAAATTGTAAAAACAATCATAACAAGAATAACCACCTTATAAATATTGGCTTAGAATGAAAAAATACACTTAAATACAGCAACATCTAAATCTAAATCTAAGCTGCAAAGATATGTATCATTTGAGATTCATTATAAATGCATTCCCACAAGCAGACACGCATAATTTCGCGCTCACACATGCCACATGTGGACCTACAATATTAAAAACCCAATCTCGAATGAACGTAAGCCCTGCAACTCTTGCCGACCTTTCCTGAAACAGGGGTGGCATTGGCAAAGTGAACCATTTTTACAGTATGGGTGGTCAACCTCATACCAACCTATCGTTCAATGAATACAAGCAATTAAATACATTAAATATATAACATCCTTATCAAAATATCTTAATATAATATTAACAATCGGTCATTGAGGTTTATTATAGAGGCGTTGGAAACGTTCTAATGCAGACGCAAGGAGACAATCAGTTTTTACCCCGCTTCTGCATCGAATAACGCGCACTGTACTCTCAGGTTAAAACGAGATAGCAATAATTTTACGAAACACATGGCACACTTCAAACACGACAAAAAGGGTTGAGATATCATAATTCTATGATACAGAATTCCCCTACAGTAATAATATTGAAATATGCATATCAGAATAAAATGAAATTTCCAGAATAGCATTTTACATTCAGCAAAGGTTTCATAAAGAATTCAGATAATTGACATATTCTGTAGGAAAAGTTAGACTAACACTTTACTCCCCTATAATTTTAAATGTACCACATTCCTCTGGAAACATGAAGTCTATAATAATCTAAGTTGCAAGGATATATTCATTTAAAGCTCTCAGATGTATGCCCACAAACCAGTTCGCGCTTACAAATGCTGAATGTGTACTTACAAATAAAATCCAGACCTCAAATGAACATAAGCCCCACAACTTTTGCCGACCTTCCCTGAAACAGGGGTGACATTGGCAAAGTGAACCATTTTTTACAGTATGGGTGGTCAGCCTCATACCAACCTATAAGTCAAGGAATATGAATAATAAATTACATTTAAATATAAAAAAGAACAAAACCTTACAAAGAAATCTATACAAAAAAAGTCAAAATTTTCCTATGCAAAAAATGTAGCAAATGAATACACCAACATTAGAAATCAACACTGCAGATTAGCCGCCACTTCTTCCTGTCCTTGCATACTTCTTTCATTTCATCCAGAGTCATAACCTTTTTCATACAAGTCCTCCTTTTATTATGACTCTGGATATCCCATTCATTCGCTATTTCAGAGATTTGATCCTTCCATACTTTTCTCGGTCTTCCTCTACCACGACATCCATTAGTCATAACTCATAATACAGTATATTCAGATATATGCTCACAATAGATTCTAAGCGTTCTCCGCATAGATGTTCCAAAGTTGTTTTTTTTCTCGGCGGGCAAACATGACACTTTTACGTAATTTTACTCCTTAAGGCTGTTATTAAAAAAAAACCGAGTTGTTTTTAAAAATATGTTTCTTATACGAGTACTTTATGGCCTTAGTAAAAGAGTGACATTAAGATGAAAAAACTGAAACTAATGAACTTATTTAATTCTTCTAATCTAATCTAATCTAATCTAAGCTGCAAAGATATATATCATTTAAGATTTATATTAAATGCATTCCCACAAGCAGATATGTATAATTTCGCGCTAACACATGCCGCATGTGGGCCTACAATATAAAAACCCAATCTTAAATGAACATAAGCCTTGCAACTCTTGCCGTCCTTCCCTGAAACAGGGGTGACATTGGCAAAGTGAACCAATTTTTTTACAGTATGGGTGGTCAGCCGCATAACAACCTATAAGTCAAGGGAAAACAGATTTTTCATATTATCGCAAAAACTATTCACATTAGTCATTTTTCTATTACAAATCACACTACAAACTAGAATTTGTGTCATTCTATAATTATAAAGAAAAAAAAATATATTTCCAAAATACAAAACAACAAAATGCGAGCAAAAAAAGTACAAAAAACCAGTTTTTTTAATATTTTTTTGTGACGTCATTTTTTAAGTTATGTAAAAAAAACTAACTTTAGAATTAAGATAAAAAAGTATGTTACACGCGTGATTTTTTTCATTAATGTCACTCTTTTATTAAGGCCATAAAGTAAAAGAAACATATTTTTAAAAACAACGGGTTTTTTTTTAATAACGCTTTAAGTACTAAACAAAATATGCGTTTGTCTACAATCAGCAACCCAGTAGTATTAAACCTTATGTTTATGTTAAATGTGTGAAATTAATCAAAATAGATTTAAGAAAAACTTTTTTTTTACAAAAATAAATTAGGTATATCACACATAATATTTTTAAAATTGCAAACAGTGCATGAGTTAATAAACATTATTGACAAACAAAATAAAACTCTGACGTTCTTTCGTATTTTTAATAATATTTTTTGCCCTACTATTAGGGGAAAAAATATGTAGCTCTATTTATGCGTTCGATATGTCGGTTTGATTTCACAGCGGCGAAATATTTAAAGTAGGGATGGGCAAATGGGAAAAAAAATATCGATATATATCGAATCGATATTTTTAAACACCATCGAAATATATCGAGGAAAAAATATCGATATTTCGATATCTCGATGGAAAAAAATATCGAAATTTTCAAAAAAAAATATCGGTCGCTGACGGGTTAGGTCTCATTTTTTTGCAATTTTTGGCCAAAAAGTCTGTCGACGGGGAGAGGGATACTTGCGATTTGCTACGTAAAAATGTTGGCTTTCAAACACAGCCACCTATAAAGAGTTTGGAGCAAAGTCACATTTGAAAAAAAATATCGCTTATGATACGATTTTGATACTTGAAAAAAAATATCGATTAATGGATATTTCTGATATCGAGAGAAATATCGATATTTTTCAAAAAAAATATTGGTACTTTTGATACATCGATATATTTCGCCCATCCCTAATTTAAAGTAAACATTTTGCCTCAGGAGGGCAAGGAGCTTAAATATCAATAATTTTACCTTAGAAGGGCAAGAAATTTATATCAAGAATTTTGCCTTAGGTTTGTTTTTTAAATTGTGGTAAAGAATAAGTATCCCTCAATGGTTTGTTAGTACAAGTGAAACATTTTGAAAATACAAATATGCTCTTATAACTTCCAAAAATAAAATGTTTTAAATTATCTTGCAGCTATTCAACAACATGCTGTTTTTATGAAACTTATTGAGAGCCGAAAGAATACTTGAACCATGATGTGCTTCTGTTATCTAATTTTCCCAAGCAGTAGGCTTCAACTGAGCTCCTTGCCCTTCTGAGACAAAGCCCTTGATGTAAACTTCTTGCCCTTCTAAGGTAAAATTATTGATATAAGCTCCTTGCCCTTCTGAGACAAAACCCTTGATGTAAACTTTTTGCCTTCTATAATCTATAATCTAAGTTGCAAGGATATATTCATTTAAAGCTCTCAGATGAATGCCTACAAACCAACACGTGTAGTTCGCGCTTACAAATGCTGATTGTGTACTTACAAATAAAATCCAAACCTCAAATGAACATGAGCCCTGCAACTCTTGCCGACATTCCCTGAAACAGGGGTGACATTGGCAAAGTGAACCATTTTTTACAGTATGGGTGGTCAGCCTCATATTGCCTTTCTAAGGCAAAATTCTTGATATAAATTTCTTGCCCTTCTAAGGTAAAATTATTGATATAAGCTCCTTGCCCTCCTGAGGCCAAAATCTTGATATCAGTTTAATGCTCTTCTGAGGGGAAACTCTTGATATAAGCTTATTGCCCTTCTGAGGCCACACTCTTGCTAGAAGCTTCTTGCGTTTCTGAGGCCAAACTCTTCATATCAACTTCTTGTCCTTTTAGCATTGGTTGATCGTCATTCTGCAAATAAAATCTCATTTAGATATTAATTGTCAACATCAAAATTGCACTCCAAACAATTCAAAATTAATATACCGAAGTATTCTTCAGATGAAAACGTGTATGAGAGAAGATGTACGGGTCGATTTAATTTGTACAATACGTAAAAGAACTCAGAAGATTGTTTTAATGCAAAAATCTGTGACCGCTACTACAGAGCGTGTAGCTCCTTACTGCGTCGCATGTGGAAACTATTTATTTTTACACGTAAGGGGCCGGCTTTACGCCAACCAATTCAGATGAAGTGAGGGTTTACAAGCTCCCGAAGGGGCTGGTACTCATTTCTTGTAAAGGCTGCGAAAATTTTGCCGGTATTCAATTTTGGGTTTGAAATAAACACCGGAACGGGAAATCATTTCTCACACCCTCGGTGGAATTCGAACCCGAGCTTGCGGCATGGAATGCAAGCACTCTACTAACTGAGCTATCTACCGTAAAAATTAGTGTGTGCGCACCACAAAGGAACTTCTGCCAACCATTGAGCAGAGAAAGCTGATGTACTTCGGTCACATTTTGAGCAATGACAAATACCACCTTCTCCATCTTATCACTCAGGGTAAGATTGAGAGTACATAGAAGATCTCACGGAAGCCGAACGACATCGTGGCTGAAAAACCTGCGACAATGATTCGGCAGAAGCCATTGCAGAAGCATAAAGTCTTTATTTCGAGCCGCAGCATCCAAAGTCAAAATAGCCATGATGATTCCCAATCTTGTATAGAAGAGGCACGAAAAGAAGTAGAAAAAATAAGTGTGAACAATTTATCTAAATAATAAACCATACATATTACTTACATTTGTATTGTCCATCGATGAGAAAGTTTCTTCATCCGAGGTGTACGCAAATGGTTCAATCTTAAGGAGGCTCTCCAAGGAAACTGCCTTGTCCTCATGGGGGGGACCATTGACCACGGTGATGACGCATTTCTTGAAGCAGTTATCGATGGCTTTGTCGCCGTCTGTCGGTGAAGGGGAGCCAGGTCTGGAGCTGCAGGCTAGGGGCTTGAAAAGTTGAAAACTATCTGATAATTCCTCCAGAGCCAGGATTTCATTAATCAGAGTCGAGGTGTCGTAGCCGTCCTCGCTGAGGTCCTCGCCCTCATATTCCAACAACCCGGGGCTGCTACAAAAAAAAAAACAATAAGAAAACAGCGAAACATTCTTGTAAGAATCTTACAAGAAAAAAAGTGGAAGAAAAAAACTTAAATTAAATGTTAAAATATATTTGAAAAAAAAACGACCAGCGAATAAAGTGTATGGAGCAGAAGAAAAGAACAAGGGAAAAACCGATGAAGGAATGGATAGACCAAACAGACGAGATTGCGAACGCATGGAACCTTCAGGTGCAAATTAGAGAAGAGTAGATATGTATGAGGAAAGTGATGAATGTTGAAGAGATGAAAGAGATAATTTATGCAAGGAGAAAAAAATTGGTGAGACATCTGCGGAGGCACCGCGCACCCCTAGTGTACCGGCGGCGGGATACAGTAACAGTAACAAATGAAACAATAAATCATTACTGACACCCTCGGATGGGATTCGAACCCGAGCTCTCGGCGTGGGATACAAGCACCTACCAACTAAGCTATCGACCGTTACAAGAATAGCGCCTAATTGGCCAAAAAAAAAACTGTTCAATAGGAATTATTTCCGGAAGATATAAAAGTTTTCAGAAGTTCTTTATAGGCTAGTTTTTTTCACTGACGAGAAAAAGCATTAAAAAAAAAAAAAATACCTATTGTGTACAAAATTAATCAATTCGCGCAAAAAAAAAAACATCAAAACTATATATAAAGAAAATATCATCGATCTTAATAAAATAACTTTCACTTATGTGCATCGATGAAAAAAATATTTGCATCTATAATAAATAATAATCTATAATAATCTAAGTTGCAAGGATATATTCATTTAAAGCTCTCAGATGTATGCCCACAAACCAGTACGTGTAGTTCGCGCTCACAAATGCTGAATGTGTACTCACAAATAAAATGCAAACCTCAAATGAACATAAGCCCCACAACTTTTGCCGACCTTCCCTGACACAGGGGTGACATTGGCAAGTGAACCATTTTTTACAGTATGGGTGGTCAGCCTCATACCAACCTATAAGTCAAGGAATATACGTATAATAAATTACATTTAAATATAAAAAAAACACAATACCTTAAAAAGAAATCTATACAAAGAAAGACAAAATTTTCCCATGCAAAACATGTAGCAAATTAATAAACCAACATTAGAAATCCACATTGTAGATTATACATGGCCGCCATTAAATTATAAGAAGTATTTTAAAATGAAAATTTACGCGTTTTTCGCTAATGTAATCTAATGATTAATCACTTTTGAATGTAGAGCAATAATAACGGCTATTATTTAAATTATCGCTGAGTAAACTCACCCCATATCGCCGGTAATTATTTTATAGCACTTGCGCGGGAGACGGATGGACCAGAAATGCCACCTGTGTTGCGTGGGTGAATTTTAGTGCACATTATTAACTTTAAAAACAATGATGGGTGGCGACCTCGTCTAAGTGACATCTATCGAGCTTTCCAAATACTGGGTGGTCACTGTCAGCGTTGCCAACCGGCACAATGTCGATTGACAAAATGTCCACTCGACAAAATGTCCACGCGACAAAATGTCCACCGACAAAATGTCCACTGAAAAAATGTATTTAAAACGCAACTAAGCTACACATATAGCGTAACTTCTTACCTGCGTTATCCCCGAAGGGGGTGCATGTGGCGATTTGGGACCTATTTATTTTTACGGGTAAGGGGGCCGGCCGCACACCAAACACTTTCAGTTGAAGTGGGGGTTGCCCAGAATCCCACTGGGGCTGTTTCTCATTTCTTGTGAAGGCTGAGTAGGCCTTGAGATTGAACCCTTGCTCTCGGCATGGAATGCAAGCATTCTACCAATTGAGCTATTGACCTTTTTTACGAGCTTAGTCGTCGTCGCTACAAAGCGCCAATTCTCAAGCAAGACCCAGTTGCTGTAAGGCTGGATGGACCTTTGGTGACCGGTCATTCGTAAAGGTTTATGAATTTTTCAACCCAGCGAAGAGCAAATCTGAAAATATAAATGGTAGATATATTTTTGTAACTTTTTAGGGTTTGTGTATTTTTGTGTGCTTCGCCGGGATTTGAACCCGCAACCTTCCATTCAGAGTCCGAAGTGTTACCACTGAACTACGGACCAGTAATATTATTTTATAAAATCATATAAATTATAAATTTCCTTGACTTATAGGGCTAGGATTTTCTGATTTTTTTTCTAATTTTTTTTTAAGAATTATATATTTTGTATTTGATTTTAAGGTTTATTCATATTATTATTATTTTTTTATATAAAAAATGTAGGTACTTTGTCGTGTATGTTCCTTGACTTATTAGTTGGTATGCGGCTGAACACTCATACTTTTAACAAATGGTTCACTTTGCCAATGTCAACCCTGTTTCAGGGAAGGTCAGCGAGAGTTGCAGCGCTTTTTTCATTTGAGATTGTGTTTTTTATATTGTAAGTCCACATGCGGCATGCTTATGCGTGAACCTGTACGTGTCTGCTTGTGGGAATGCATTTAATATGAATCTCAAATGAAATATACCTTTGCAACTTAGATTATCGATTATAGATAAATCGTATATGATATTCGAAAATAAAAACAAAAAAACTAATAATGTAATCGATACAATTTTGTTTGCCTGTGGACATTATATTGTTAGACATTTTTTCGGTGGACATTCTGTCTATGGAGATCTTGTCGTGGAACCAGTGCTTACATACCAATCACTTATAGACCCCAATGAATATAATATACCTAATATTAACCCTTCGGGGATAACGCGGCAAGAAGTTACACTATATGTGTAGCTTAGTTGCGTTTTTTGCGTTTTTTTTTAATATAGAAAAAAATCTAATTTAACGGGATTGTTAGATGGGTGTAGCACTAATTATTTTTCTTTCCTTTAAATTCTCCATTTTTAGATAAATCCGTTCATTTAAATATGTATTTCTGTATGATAATTTCTGCATAAAGAGATGGCAACACCACGCATTGTTTTAGAAATAGCTTGAAATAAAATATTTTGTCTAAAAATTATAAATTGCACAACAATCTCGGACCACCCACAGAGAGTCTGGATTAGAACTCAGGGGCGGATTATGATGCAATTTAGTCACAAATATGATTTAAAAAATATATCACCACCTTATAAGTAAAACTAAATAAGGTCTGATTCACTGATTTGAGAAAACAAGTATGGTACATTTTAAATTAGAATTTGGTATTTTGTATTTGATTTTAATGTTAATCCATATTATTTGATTATTTCTAAAATGTGATTTATTGTGTATGTTCCTTGACTTATAGGCTGGTATGCGGCTGACCACCCATATTGTAAAAAATGGTTCACTTTGCCAATATCACTTCTGTTTCAGGGAAAGTCGGCAAGAGTTGCAGGGCTTATGCTCATTTGAGATTGAGTTTTTTTATATTGTAGGTTACAAGCGGCATGTGTTAGCGCGAACTTGTACGTGTCTGCTTGTGATAATGCATGCAATGTGAATCCCCAATGTTACATATTTTTCCAACTTAGATTAGATTAGATTAGATAAGATTGGGTGTAACTTCTTATAGTAATTGAAGTATGTGGTTATAAAAGGAAGTGCTCATGAAAAAGTTAGAAAAAAAAAATCAAACATTTCTCGAATAGATATTAATGCTGCAACCCTCTGCCTCTCTTCCCTGAAATAGGAATCTTCCCCTTAGTACTTATATTCTTTTGTCTTATGTCCATCAGAGGTAATTTCACAGAACCAATGTTTGTGTGACTTGTGCAGTGGAACAATGTATCTTATGAAAACTGGAAAAGATGTTAAAAATATTTTAAAAAGTTCTCACATTATCGTGTTTTACGTTTTTATCTTAACTCAGATTGTGTAGAATGTGATTTTAAAAAAAAAGTACATTGATAGATCATCTTTGAATTAAATAGTAGATAAGCCAAACAAGCACTGGGAACACGGAATGCCATTTGCAAAATGTAACATTCTTACAAGTATGGTTGGTCAACCCTAATAAACTTCAATAATCTAGACTGCAAAGATCTATTGACATTTAAGATTCATATTTAACACACACCGCCAAGTGGGCACATGCAAGTCGCGCTTACTCAACTGTCGTGCTGCATATGTACATACAAAATAAACCAAACCTCACATGAACACAAACTTTGCAAATCCTGCCGTCTTTCCCAAAAACCGGGATGGCATTTGTAAATGTGAACAAAGCATGGGTCAGCTTTATATAAACATATTAGTCGAGGAGCTTTATTCATTTGATATTTTCATTTTTGTAAATTGCTACAATTTATTATATTATAATTAGATATACTTTTATCCTTTAAATTGCGGCCCTGGTGGCACGCGCCATCTTGAAGGATCTATCTACATACCTACAGGAAGAGAAATGTACTCTTGCTATTGCCCAAAAATAATTGCGTCAACACTCAAGGACTACGAACAAACAAAAGCGTACAGAAGATATAACAGCGATTCTACTGTGAGTTTTAGATTTCATACATTTTTAAGTTGACCCGATTGTTGAGTTTTCACGAAGGTTTTAAACTCTGGATTTCGGTGAAATTCGGATGCACTCGGCGTGTGACTCTCCCATTTCTCTTCACGTCTCATCACTTAAAATAATATTTCTAAATATTTCAAATAATACGAACATGGTGTAGGTACCTATGTATTTTACTACCTTTTTAACAGATTAATTTTATTGTAGGTTTTTCTATGGATGTTACTTAATTTTTTTTTCCTTGACGAAATGAAAGAAGTGTGTAAGGACCATTGAGGCGAATGAATGGAATATCCAGAGTCATAATAAAAGGAGAGTCTGTATGAAGAAGGTTATGACTCTGGAGGAAATGAAAGAAGTGTGTAAGGACAGAAAGAAATGCTGGTTAATCTGTGATGTTGGCGGCTAGGGTTTTTAAAATTAAAATTTGTTTTCTGTTAGTTCTTGATGTCCATACATGTTATAATTTGTTGATTTTAAAAATGTAATTTGCCGTGTATGTTCCTTGACTGATAGGTTGGTATGCGGCTGACCACCCATACTGTAAAAAAATTGTTCACTTTGCCAATGTCACCCCTGCTTCAGGGAAGGTCGGCAAGAGTTGCAGGGCTTATGTTCATTTGAGATTGGGGTTTTTATATTGTAGGTCCACATGCAGCATGTGTAAGCGCGAAATTATACATGTCTGCTTGTGGGAATGCATTTAATATGAATCTCAAATGATACATATCTTTGCAGCTTAGATTTAGATTTAGATGCGGCTGACCACCCATGTTGTAGAAAATGGTTCACTTTGCCAATGTCACCTCTGTTTCAGGGAAGGTCGGCAGGAGTTGCAGGGTGTATGTCCATTTGAGATTCGGGTTTTTATATTGTAGGATTACATGCGGCATGTTTAAGCGCGAACTTAAAAACATGACTGTTTTGTGAAAATGCATGTAGGTAATGTGAATCTGTAATGTAACTTATATTTTGCAACTTAGATTAGATTAGATTAGACTAATACTTTGGTATGAGGCTGACCACCATGCTATAACTTTTTTTTTCAATAGATTTGTGAAGAGAAATGTAATTCACCAATCTATTCTGCCTGGCCAGAAACAGGTATTAAATATCGTCAATGAATAATTCATAATTGTTTATTTTAATGAATTATTGATTAATTATTACCCGATGACATCTGTTGAACCAAGGTCAAAGTTATGGTCAAATGACCAAGGCGGGGATCGAACCAGGGTTATTCTATTTCAAATACGCTAGAAAGATCAGCCACTTGAACCCCTCCGCCATAACACCGACACTTGCTTCACATCTGCCGATGTCACCCCCGATTTTAAGGAAGCGCTGCAAGAGTTGCAAGGTTTATAATAATATGTGTAAATAATTAATGTGGGTTTGTTTTTTTTTTTTTAAATGCATATGTAGCATGTGCAAGCGTTAACTTACCTACATGTATCTGCCTGTGGGCGTGCATTGAATATAAACCATGTCTTAAAAGTCAAAATATCTTTGCAACATAGATTATTGATAGATTATTTGATTAGATCATCATTAGATTTCTATTGATAGATAGATACGACCGGTCCGTAGTCCAGGTGGTAACACTTCGGACTCATAACTGGAAGGTCGTGGGTTCGAATCCCGGCGGAGCACAAAAAATATACCATTTATATTTTCAAATTTGCTCTTCGCTGGGTTGAAAAATTCATAGACCTTTACCAAAGACCGGTCATCAAAAGGTCCATCCAGCCTTACAACAACTGGGTCTTGCTTGAGAATTGGCGCTTTCTACAGCGACGACCAAGCTCGCAGAGGGCTCTTGAGGTGTTATACACACAAAAACAGCGCTCACCAAATAAATCAGCCTAATTTTTTTTTTTTAAGAAAGTCGAGTGCAGTTCCCTACACAATTGTATTTCGTATTACTTTCAAGATACAAAATAAATTTGTGTGGATCTAGAAGTTTTGAGAATAAAAGAATGGAGAGTGGGCACGTCGTGATTTCAGGGAAAGAAAAAAACACATTTTAAGAAGAAAATAAAACATTTTTTATTCAAATAAAATCAAACGAATCACAATATCAAAGGTAACATCAATAAAGGCATTTCTTATATTTGCACCAATGATTTGCACCAATTATGGTTTCTATTAAGTAGGAACAAACAATATACTTAACTCCAAACGTGAAAACTTACTCATAGGCTGTAACTGTAACTGTAACTCTGTCGCCATTCCTCTTAGGGGTGGCCAGAGCCTCTGCAGAGTTGCCTCCATTTTTTCCTATCCTTACATACCTCTTTTAATTCATTCATATCCATCACCTTTTTCATGCATTTTCTTCTTTTACGCTCACTTTGTATATCCCATTCTTTCACAATCTCCTCAATCTGATTACTCCATACTTTTCTCGGTCGTCCCTTCCCTCTTTTTCCTTTCACACTTTCTTTGTATACATACTTTGTCAGTCTATCATCATTCATTCTTTCCACATGCCCAAACCATCTCATCACATTCTTGTGTACCTTAACTTTCACATCCTCTTTCAAATTGCATTCTTTTTTTACCCATTCATTCCTAACTCTATCCCTCAGAGTTTTTCCTGTCATGCTTCTCAAATGACTGTGCCGTGAACTACCAGTATTACTCGCCTTTTCAGCGACTGCCCAGGGAGGCGAACAAGCTGGAGGTTGATATTTTCTCCACGGGATTCTATACATTTAAAAAAAAAAAAAAAAGTATGTAGGTATCCGCATTTTGTCGGTCTCTCATCATCCATTCTTTCCGCAGGCCCAAGCCATCTCAACACATTTTTTTTTGTACCTTTAGTTTCACATATTCTTTCTTTCTTTGCACAACACATTGTAAATTGTATGTTGTATTGCATTGTATGAAATTTTTTTATAAAAAAATCCTTGAAATTTTAAATGATCTTTTGTTTATTCTATTAATTTTAGCAAATTTTACACCTGATTTAGGGCCGGTATTTTGAAGTAAAGTAAAGTTAACTAAAATGCCAATTTAGTTAAAAATCTTGAGTAAACGTAACAAAACGGTATTTTGAACGATAGTTCGGTAACAATTTTAGTTGATATTTTACTCGCCAAAATTCTCGAGTAACTCGATCTAACTTCAAGATGGCGTCCTACAATCACTGACAACAGCTGATAGTGTGGTACACATTGGTGATACGTCAAACATTCGAAAATTTTACAAGATGAGCGAAATGTCCAGTGTATTACGTAACCTTATATTGGAAAGTGACAGCGATGATGATGAGGAAGTTTTTGAGTATGTTTTGCTGCCAATAAAAGTCAAAACTTTCCGTCCTCGCGTTCTGGAGATGGAATGCTGGGATGACGGCGAATTCAGAGCACGATTTCGTATGTCCAAACCATCCGTGCTATGGCTAGTTGGGCTCATACAACATGAGGTCAGAAGCCCAACAGATCGGTAATTACTGTGCATGTATTAATACATCTTTTAACAAATTATCAATAGCTATTTATGCTATTCTAATAACATGACAGCAGAAATACCCACTGTACTTGGTGTTTTGTCATTTTACAATCAATGTACCTATGAATACCTACATGTCTCACCTATTTATTTACAGAAATCATGCGGTGTCACCAATTCAGCAGGTGTTGTTGGCATTAAGGTTTTATGCCACAGGCGCCTTCCAGCAATGTACAGGAGACCTAAATGGTCTTCACAAGACAACGGTGTCTAAAGTTGTCTTCAGAGTTTCGCAAGCAATATGCAAGCTGCGCAAACAATTTATAAAGATGCCTAAGAATCCCTCGGACGTGATAAAATGTGTGCAGGGATTTTATAAATTTGCCAAATTCCCCAACATTATCGGAGCAATAGATTGCACTCATGTGCCGATCCTGAATCCAGGTAAACAATATCAACCATTATTGTCATTATAAAATGTGGAAAATAAATAGCTGTAATTTTAGCATTGCATCATTGATAACAAGTGTTGTTTGTGTTGCAGGAGGTGATGTCGGAGAGTGCTTCCGCAACAGGAAAGATACTTTCTCCTTCAACGTGCAGGCTGTCGTGAACCACGCGATGGTGTTTACAAATATTGTCGCCCGCTGGCCTGGCTCAAGTCACGACAGCACAATTTTTAATCAAAGCCGTTTAGGAATTGATTTGAAAAACGGAGAATATGGCAAAAGGTACCTTGTAGGAGATGGAGGCTATGGGGTTAAGCCTTATATGATGACACCCTTGCGGGATCCGAGGACGCCAGCTGAAAAGCTCTACAATGAGAGCCAGATTCGCTCCAGAAACGTTGTAGAGAGAACATTTGGAGTCTGGAAGCGGAGATTTCCAGCTATCGGTTCCAAACTTAGAATTAATGTTAAACGAGTTGAAGCAACAATCGTCGCTACAGCGATTCTACATAATATGTGTATTCTGAGACATTAATTGGAATTTGGCTGCAATTCTTCCGACACCGAGGATAGTCCAGGCCTCCCTGCGGTGATTAATGACTTGGGAAACCCCTCAGATAACCAACAATCTGGCAAGAATCTGAGAGACCATATAATACACAATCACTTCTCCCGGTAATTGTTCATTTTCCTAATAATCAATTTTGTGTTTTGTGAAATTGAGTGATCTAATTTCTTATTTCTTTGTTCCAGACTTATCCAGAGAGATTAATTAAATTTAGAACAAAAACAACATATTTAAATTGTAATGTACTTATATATTTGTCATTTAAATCATCTTGTAAAAATAAAAGTTTCCATAACATTATTAGTAAAACATGTTTCATTTCAAAATAATTGATATCACTGAGATATTAATAACCTATTAATTGAAGCATTATCTTCATCTATTTTAAGTTATACACCTCATATGTATGTTAATTCCATCAGCATATTTTTTTAAGTAATTCAAATTTTATATCGATGATTGAACTAAATTGCTAAAATAGATGAGCTTGTGAAAGAGTGATAACATTTTGATGATAATGAGAAAGATGCTCATAAACAGGTTATATTCTATGAAGTGAAATAAATGGATGGCTTTGTATGAAATGAGACAACTGCAAAAGATGTGTAGTTAAGAATGCCTAAATCTAATCTAATCTAAGCTGCAAGGATATATTTCATTTAAGATTTATATTAAATGCATTCCCACAAGCAGACATGTGTAATTTTGCGCTAACACATGCCGCATGTGGACCTACATTATAAGAACCCAATCTCAAATGAACATAAGCCCTGCCACTCTTGCCGTCCTTCCCTGAGACAGGGGTGACATTGGCAAAGTGAACCATTTTTTCACAGTATGGGTGGTCAGCCGCATACCAACCTATAAGTCAAGGAACATACATGACAAAATACATTTTCAACTCCAATCATACTTCTTAGAAAGTACATTTCAACAACATAACCTAAATCAACAGCAGAATTACTCCTTGCATGATACACTGGCATAATTAGTCCGTTTATGCAGAGGAAATGTGTGCCCAGTCGTTAGCACAGTTGGTAGAAAAGCCCCTCTAGCAGGCATGGGTGGAACATCCAGAAGCTCCATCTTCTACAGACCACGGCAACAGCTCCCGGAAAGTAACTCTTCAATGGGTGATGGATATTAATGGAAAGAGGAATATATATGCAAGTATAGAAAAAGATGGAGACAACTCTAAAGATCTCCTAAAAATCTCTTAACTACGCTAACAAGAGTTAGCGTAGTTTAGAGATTTCTAAAAGCATTTTTTGATGCTGTGCTTTTAGAAGTAGCAAATTAGCTTCAAAAAGTCGTTCTGCCCTGCCCTCTTCTCTTTTCCGCTGCAACACTCTCTCTTCATGCTCCAACTCTTCCCTTTTCATCTGCTTCATTTTCTCCTGATGCTCTGCCTCCTCTCGTTGAGCTTTTTCTCTACGCAGTTGCTGTAGGAGGACATGCTCCTCTTCAGCGTGCCGTAGGATTTCAACCTTTTTGTCGGTGAAACTCTTCTTTGCGTCTGCTAAAACACAAATTTTTTTTCGGGTTTGCTGAATTGAGGCAGTCTGCACATGTTTTTTAGCTCTAGGTACACCTGAAAATGAAAAGAAAATATTTATTATAAAAGGTTTTGATTATATTTTTTTCACTTCCGCCACCTTATAAAAGCAGCTTTCCAAACGCTTCCCTGGGTGATGATCAGATAGCATCACCAAGCTGAAGAAACCCATCCAGGCGATTACGCAGTTATCACGGTAATAAGTACCATACAAAGTATACATATTTTTGAAATAATAAATAAAAACTTACACAGTGCATTGGAAACTGGTTTTCTCAGAGAGGATTTAGGCGTACTGCTATCAAATATATCAAACTCTTCATCGATGACAGTTTCGTGGGCTTTGGAGACATCTAAAATAAAAACAGTATTTTTAAGTACTTAATTGTAACATCAGAAACATACACACAAACAATGAAAAATCAGGAAAGAAATCAAAATGATACACTGAACTCACCCAACAAATTGTTGAAGCCATTTCCATTATTCACACATGTCACTTGATTCATTTGCTTCTTCGGCACATCTGTAATTATAATAAGAAGATTAAAAATTTAAAAGAGAGAAAAAATGGGATTAATTAAAAATATTGCTCTTCTGCTAATGTTACTCACACATGGACATAAGCACAACTGAACGCAACTAATCTACATACATATATAGTGTATCTTCTTTTTGGGTTATCCTCGTAAAGGTCGCATAATTATGGTGATTCAGGACCTGTTTATTTAAAGTTATCATCCACTTAATTCTAATCTTATATTTTACAAACTGACATGTTTTATTGTCTTTTTTTTAAAAGACGGATATTATATGATGGTTGATTAATTAACTTTAACACATCAGACAAACTCTCAGATGCTATGATTAACCTTCAACGTGTCATCTAAAACAACTCAGTTTGGGCTTCCTTGTCACAGAAGAAGCAAGTAACGGCTTACTTAACATAATTATTCATTATTTTGTTACTTTTGTTTAATGCTCGTTATTATTTTATGATTTTGTATTTCACTACATTAAGTTGTAATTTTATTAGCAATTTGCTAAAATAAAATAATCTATATATATAAGTCTCCTGATGGAGGTGATGCACATAACGTTTTCATGCAACGTGGTTTGTTTGATATCCATATTTTAAGAATAATATAATAAAACATGTCTAATGATCATTATTCTAATTCAGAATCCTTAATAACTTACATAATGGATTCGCAACAAGTTTATTGTTGCTGTGAGCTGCTGTTGGGATTGCTGGCATTTCTTCACATTCTGAAAGAAATAAGGAACAAACTCTATAGCTCATATCAAAATATAGTTAAGGAATAATGAATACAATGTATGAATTGTTCAACGAAGAAGTTATTTTTAAAATACCTGAATTAGAATCAGCATCATCATCATATCTTGAAGGCAGCCCTTCTATGGTTGTCGGCATCAGCTGCCGTAGCATCTCTGTGCTTTGACTGGGTCGCGATCTTGGCAGGCCCCCACCAGTTTTTCTGGTTTCCGTTTTTTCTTCAGCAACCTCCTGTTAATTGAAACATATGCTTTTTGAATTGGGTACAATAGGCGCTTAAGAATAGTCACTAGGCCATATTGCCAGAGAAAAGTCGAACAAATATTTTTATTTGATGATTGCTAACCTCATTGATAATATCCTTTTCCTTTACGAGTGTGGGGGAAAGCAAAAGGTTTTTAATTATTTATTGCAAATAGAAGCATCGCCTTTCAGAAACATACCTTTTTTGCTGACTTCATCAAATTCCCATATTTATATTTCAGCTGCTTGGTCGTTTTGTAGCAGCTGCTCTCCGCATTGAACCGATCCGTGATCCTTGCCCAAGCTTCGTCTTTCATTCGAGAACTCACGTGGTCTGTTTTTTTATTAAAAATTACTCCCTCATCGAACAGCATTTCTCGCAAAAGCTTGATATCTTCGGCGGTAAAATGAGGCGTCCTGTTGAAAAAAACGGGGGGTAACTCAATACAAATAAATAATCGTGATTGTTAAATGCTCGCAATCGTTATTAAAATACAACAAAATTGTACTTACTTTCTTTCCGTATCCATTTTTGTTTATTTTGTTGTAGGTTTTGAGAAGAATAAGCCGAATGCAGAAGTTTTACCTCGTGTACTTTTTTTGACAGCGGTGACGTTATTTATTTATTTTTGTTTCGTAATGTAGCCTTATGGCGATTAGACATACATTTTTACGGCCAGTTCCTTGTTCCAAAGCATTTCAACGACGTATCTAATCTAATCTAATCTAAGCTGCAAAGATATATATCATTTAAGATTTATACTAAATGCATTCCCACAAGCAGATATGTATAATTTCGCGCTAACACATGCCGCATGTGGACCTACAATATAAAAACCCAATCTCAAATGAACATAAGCCTTGCAACTCTTGCCGTCCTTCCCTGAAACAGGGGTGACATTGGCAAAGTGAACCAATTTTTATATTATGGGTGGTCAGCCGCATAACAACCTATAAGTCAAGGAACATACATGACAAATTACATTTTTTAAAATCAAAGAATAAAAATAACAATATATACATGGACATAAAAAACTAAATCATAAAACCAAATTCACTTTAACAAACCCTAGCCGCCAACATCACAGATCAACCGCCATTTCTTTCTATCCTTGCATACTTCTTTCATTTCCTCCAGAGTCATAACCTTCTTCATACAAGCTCTTCTTTTATTATGACTCTGGATATTCCATTCATTCGCAATTTCGGATATTTGGTCCATCCATACCTTTCTCGGTCTTCCTCTACCACGACATCCATCTATTCTACCAACATATACTTTCTTCGTCAGTCTTTCCTCATTCATTCTCTCCATATGCCCAAACCATCTTAACAAACTTCTTTTAATCTTCACTTTCACACTTTCTTTTGCACCACATTCTTTTCTTACAAAATCATTCCTCACCCTGTCACTCCGTTTTTTCCCAATCATACTTCTTAGAAAGTCCATTTCAACAGTATGGACTTTACTAATTTCACTTTCATTCACCGTCCAGGCCTCGCTTCCATACATCAAGGTGGGTAAAAGTATGCCACTGCGTACCGCCAATCGAGCATTTTTAGAAATATTTTGATTTTTGGCGATACAAGCTGTGGCACCCAGTACACACCTGCCCTTCATTACTCTTCTTTCAAGTTCACCTGTCATTCTTCCATCTTTCTCAAACTTACTTCCCAAGTATACAAACTCATTTACCACATCAACATTCATTCCGTTTATTCTAAATTCGTAGTTCGTATTTTCTTCATTTCTTTCAAAAATCAAAACTTTCGTCTTACTTGCATTCAATTTCAAATAATTACCTAGCAGAGCTTCGTTCAATCTAGAGAGCATCGTTTGCAATTCTACTGCTGAGTCCGATACAAGAACAGCATCATCCGCATACAGTAGAACACTCACTTTGCTCTCTCCTATCATTAATCCACAATCATCAAGTCTAGCATCTCGAACACACTTGTCCATGACTATGTTAAATAGCCATGGGCTCATCACACATCCTTGCCTTACACCCTTAAAAACTTCAAACCATTCACTATACTCATCATCAATACGAACACATGCTGTACTATTTTCATAGTTTGCATGCACCGCACCTAGGAGAGCCCCATTCACTCCGTATGCTTTCAAAACATCCCATAACATACCTCTGTCTACTGAGTCAAAAGCCTTTTCCAGATCTACAAAGGCCGTGAACAGCTTCCGCCTCACCGACAATTGTTTTTCAACAAGTTGTCGTAGAGTAAAAATCTGATCAACACAGCCTCTACCGGCCATAAAGCCGGACTGTATATCGGAAATCCTTTCACTAGTAGTCAGAATCACATTTTTTATAATCACCTTACAGAAGACTTTTCCTGGTATACTGAGTAGACTGATTGGTCTGAAGTTCTGACAGTCTTTTTTGTCCCCTTTACCTTTGTAAATGGGAACAATGACTGCCTTCCTCCAATCCATCGGTACTACTCCTGCATTCACACAAAGCTTACATAATTCGTACATCCAATCTATCACGCATTCACCTCCTGCTTTCAACATTTCACCATTTATTCCATCAAACCCAGCAGACTTTCCATTCTTCAAACATTCAATAGATACTTTTATTTCTTCTTTCAAAATCCTAAATTCATTCTCTTCTGTCATTTTTCTAAACAAAATTCTTTCGCCCCGACCAAAAATCCCTTCAAAATATTCTTTCCATCTCTTACATACTTCATCCTTCTCCCATACCATCTCACCAACAGCACTTTTGATTCCTGGGGTGGTCAATGCAGAATCTTTATTCCTATTGGCACCGACCCATCTCCAGAATTCCTTCCTACTGTCGGTGAAACTCCTGTTCATTTTTTCATCAATCTTTCTCTGTTCATTCGCTTTGCTTTCATAAACTACATTCTTCGCCATTTGCTTGGCTATCTTATATTCATCTTCTAGCTTTCTATCATTCCTGTCGTTCAGCCACTTTTTGTAACATTCCTTCTTCACTTTCACAGCCTCTTTTACTTTAGCATTCCACCAGGCATCCCCTTTCAATCTTCCACCTTTCGTTTCTCCACATACTTTTCGAGCACATTCAATCATTCCTTCTTTCATAAACTTCCACATGCTTTCAATATCTTTTTCATTAACATTCTTTTCAAGTTCATTCACACTTAACTTTTTTTGTATTTCTGATTTATACTTCACTTTCACATTTTCATCACTCAGACTTTCTACTTTTATTCTTGGCTTTCTTACTTTCTTCTTACGTTTCTTCTTTCTTACTTCTCCAATCATTATTTTAGCGCATAAGAGATAGTGGTCACTGCCTATTTCAGGCCCACGATAGACACGGCTATCTCTTACGGCTCCTCTCAGTCTTTCATCCACACAGATGTAGTCAATGATTGTGCGACTTCCCACAATCTGCCTTGTGTACAGATGCACATCCTTATGTCGAAACCATGTGTTTGATGCAAAAAGGCTGTGCTCTGCACACAAAGCTATCAGGTGTCGCCCATTATCATTGACTACACCTCGTCCACTAGGACCAACAATTTTCACACACTCATCTCTTTGCGTACCTACCCATCCATTCATATCTCCCAAAATTATAATGTATTCATTCTTCTTGCTTTCGCGCACAACTGCATTCAACTCATTCCAGAATCTCATTTTCACGTCCATACACTCTGAATCTACAGGTGCATAACAGGCCACCAAGAAAATTTTCATCCTGTTTGTTTTGAGTTTAACAGTCAAAACTCTTGGAGAGATTCTTTGGTAGCCCGTTATGCATCCTTTTACATTCTCACTTATAACCACACCCACACCCTGTCTTTCATTCCCATCTTCCACACCTGACCAGATATACAGTTCACCATTCATTAATACTTTTTCACCATTCCCTTTCATTTTTGTCTCTGTCACACCCATCACTTGTATTCTTTTTTCATTCATCACATTCACGATTTCCTTCTCCTTACACTCATTCATTCTTCTGACATTCCAAGTTCCAAACACCCATTCATTCTCTCTGAGCAAGTTTATGGCGGTTTTTCTGCAGAGAGTTCTGCAGAGTCTGCGAAATCATTTTTTAGATTTGGAACAGTGTTTTTCACTTCGGGCCGTTCCGCGCTTACTCGGATTTTAGTTAACTACTACTGTAGTTTCAAACTACCAAATTTTCGAATCTGCAGTAACTTTAAAGTTATAGTTAACTAAAATATTACTACAGTTCAATATACCGGGCCTTAGTATATTATGTTTGTGACAACCCTGATCAAATAATGAAGATTTGTTGTTTATTACAACAATTTTTGTATACAACAATTGCTTACACTGGTTTATGGTTTTTGCATTATTATTTTTAAAGTTTATTGTTATTATTTTTAAATTGTTAGTTCTATTGCTTTATAACCATCGTATATTTACATCTTTGTATATTATTTATGTGTCATTTATTTGTGTTATATTTTAAGATATTAGTTTTATACCTTTAGATACAGTACCTACTTATGTACCTACATATTTATATTTATCGCAATGTTGTAAAAGGCTATATAGCCGTTTATTAAAAAAAAAAAAAAAAAAAAAAAAAAAAAAAAAAAAAAAAAATGCTTCATTTCCACCGTACATACTTTACTCATTTCGCTATCGTTCACTGTCCATGCTTCACTTCCATACATCAAAGTCGGTAACAATATGCAGTCTTTCAAAATTGAAATTACTAAGTATTGGTCTTTTTATTTAGTATTAAAAATCTTAAATCTAAAGTAAATGTAGGGTTTAATCATTAGGCTATGTATGTACTATATATGTATATACGCAACAACATGCAAAAAATAAAAACAAATGTGCTCAGAAATATAAAATCTTCATCAGTATCGTTATATTTTAACTCTCCTTATTCATAAAAACAAACACTTCCTTTATGCCTCACTAACACTTACATTGGTTTTTATTCATGTGAGCTGTGTAGTGTGTACGTTGAGTTTTACATTATTTATTTTCCAATGATTGTGCTTACATAAAATGCATTCTTAGTACCTACTAGCAACGGCTAAAGGTAAGATGATTACCCCCGTATTCACGATCAAAACTAGCAGTTACCTAAGGGCAAACGAGCGCTTACATGGGGGAAATTCATTTCAAGAACAATACTAAGGGTAAAAGCAGCGCTATGGCGCTCAAAATACTAGTGCTTGAGTAAGTAAGGTCGACAGGTATTGGTACCCTCTCTTCAAAATAAAAAAAAATGAGGAAGACTTGGTTTAATGATTTTTCTACTTCTTTACTTTTTTTTTTTTACAACTTGCAGTCAGACAGAATCGGTCTTCGGGCCAACAGGCTGACAAACCTTGTGACTACGAAATCGCTTTTTTATTAAAATAAAAGACAAAAAAAAACTAACAGTAAGTCCGGCTCGGCCGGTGTCTTGCCGAGCGCCGGCCAATCAGCGTGTAGGGTTAAGTTTTGTCAAGGAGTTCGACGGATGGCGAAATTCAGGGCCTGCACAAAAAAGTGTGCCGTATCGGTATATTAATTTTTCACATTACATTTTCACATTAATTATATACATTCACATTAATTTTTCACGGTATTTAAGGTTTCATACTGACATAGGTATGCCAAAACATTTCATCGTATTTCACATGCAGCGTTTCTATACTTTGATTTGTAGGGAATATTATAAAAAAATAAAGTAGGTTGATGAAAAAAAAGAGCCTGGCAATTATTTACTTGACTAAATTCTATTTTATTTCAAAATTTTATGTGAAATTTGCTGTCCATTAGCCTTTCAAGATGGACAAATTATACTGGGTGTTGAATTATAAATGTGTACCATATTAACTGAAATAGAAATAAGAAGTACCTACCTACTCACAATTTTAAAATTGCATTAGCTCATCTATAATATATGTTAGCGCGAAATTATACATGTCTGCTTGTGGGAATGCATTTAATATAAATCTTAAATGATATATATCTTTGCAGCTTAGATTAGATTAGATTAGATAATATAAATAAATAATATAAATTAGAATTATTGTTTTTTTAATTGTATAATTATAAAATTTAATTTATTGTTTATATTCTTTTCTTATATGGGTCGAAATGCATCTGACCAACCATAAATAGAAAATGGTTCACTCTGCCAATATCACCCCTGTTTTAGGGAAGGTCAGCAAAGAGTTGCAGGGTGTATGTTCATTTGAGATTTGAGATCAGAATGTGCAAGTGTGAACTCATACGTGTCTGCTTGTGGGCATGCACTTAATGTGAATTCTAATCTTATCTTATCTAAGTTGCAAAGATTTATATCGTTGTAAGTCAACATGCACTATGTATAAGCGCGAACTTACAAATGTCTGCTTGTGAGAATGCATTTAATATGAATTTCAAATGGTATGTATCTTTGCAACTTAGATTATAGAACTAAACAAAATAATTACCTTGACTTATAGGTTAGTATGTGGCTGACCACCCATACTGTAAGAAATGGTTCACCATGCAAATTTCATCTCTATTTGAGGAAAAGTCGGCAAGAGTTGCAGGGCTTATGTTCATTTGAGATTAGGTTTTTATGTTGTAAGTACACATGGAGCATTTGTAAGCGCGAACCTGTCACTTGTGGGATGCATTTAATATGAATCTCAAATGGTATGTATCTTTGCAACTCAGATTATGTAAAGAAATACACAAAATAATTTCCTTGACTTATAGGTTGATATGAGGCTGACCACTCATACTTTAAAAACTGGTTCACCATGCAAATTTCATCTCTGTTTGAGGAAAAGTCGGCAAGAGTTGCATTTGAGATTGGGTTTTTATGTTGTAATAGTCAACATGCATTATGTGTAAGCGCGAACTTACAAATGTCTGCTTGAAGGAATGCATGTAATATGAATCTTAAATGTAATTTATCTTTGCAACTTGGATTACAGATTTCAATCCATTTTTATTTAGTTTGTTTTTTTTTTTTTAATTTTGAATCAAATAAAAGAAAATATAAAAAAACTTTCTAATTTTGCCGCTAGATGTCAATATAGTTTCATACGTATTTCGATATAAAAACAAAAGGGTCTATAAGGGTTTATAAGTGTCTTTTAGTATGGGATTCAAACACGTACGCGAATAGTACTGTTTTGCAGCATATATACAAAATTTGATTTTCCATATATCGCGAATGTATTTCATCTGCTGTGATGGCATTAATTTTGAAAATCGAAACTCAAAGCGAAAGACGACGGCCTGGAGTAATATAATAAAGGATTATTTATATAAGAATGGAGTTTTTGTAATCGGGACCAGAGTCTATAAAGAAAATAATAATTGAGGAGAAACATGTTCCTTAAAATGTTAAATCTCTAATCTATAATCTAAGTTGCAAGGATATATTCATTTATTAAAGTTCTCAAATGCATGCCCACAAACAAACACGTGTATAGTTTGCGCTTACAAATGTTGAATGTGTACTTACAAATAAAATCCAAACCTCAAATAAACATAAACCCTACAACTTTTGCCAACCTTCCCTGACACAGGGGTGACATTGGCAAAGTGAACCATTTTTTTCAGTATTGGTGGTCAGCCTTATACCAACCTATAAGTCAAGAAAATGATGCTGGATAAATAGTTTTTGGGGTCTACTGGAAATCCAACCCTCTACCTTCCAATCCCTTGAGTCTAGACTAAAGACCAAGTAATGTTTAAATACTAATCTATCGTACAAAATAAAAACAAATGTTTTTATAGACGACAAAAAATAAAATAAATAGAAGCAATTTATCAAATCCAAAATGAAATATTTGAATGAGGAATTTTATTGGCTACACTGACATCTTATGAAAATGTGAAAAGTAAATTGCACATTTTCTCCTCAAAAATAACTTTCAAACATTGAACATAGTTATTTGAAAGCAGATATATACAAGCCAATATTTCTGTTTTGCAATATTTTGAAAGAAGTCTTCTCGAGTTTCATGTTTAAGTAAAACTTAATTTACTTTTTAATAGATGGCAGTAACAATCAGATTCACAAAATAAATAAGAATTTCAAATTGTTTTCCATTGTTGTTTTCCATTCTCTATATATAAGAAACTGAGGATGATGAATGACCTCCGAAAAGGTTTTTTCAAAAATAAATACTCACAGTGGAATAAAACAAAGTTTTTCAATTAGGTGTTCATATTTTTTTTTTTTTTTAATCAAATATTTACTTAAATAAGAATCTCGGGAAATTATCATCATTTTAGTTTTTTATATTATTTTCTATCGATCACAGCATTGAAACGCTGTTTCCAGGGTAGCTTAGCGCCGATATGTCAAATTTAAACGTCAAAAACACAGTGCAGCCAACACAACGGCCTCAATACAATGGGGAAAGTTGTACAACCCTTTCTGTCGGGTGGTTGTGGTTGAGGGCAGTTGCGAATCGTTTGCAAATTTTAGAACTTGAAAAAAATACAGTTTTCGTTTATATTAACTTCCGATGCGTGAAAGGAAACGCGATTGAATATTTTTAAGGTGGATTTTTTTAATCAGTTTTTTTTTTAAATAAGGGTTGCTTCAAACAAATATTTCTACATATTGACTCCCTCATTTCAATCATTCTTCGCTTCAAACTATGTGCAAATCCATGAAATTACGAAATCAGAAATTCGACAATACTTTTCTTGTTGTAAAAGAGAAAACAACGACAGTTTGTATAATTTTTTTGCAATATAATCGAAATTAGAAATGTACCTGCAAAAGAAAATCACGACGCACGCGCGGTTTTCGTTTGGGCTTTTGCAGCATATCGACCCCAACCGGAACAAACCATATTATGAAAATAAGGGTGAGTCTGGGAAAATTCGTCTATGGCAAAAAAATTGTCTTGGGGGTGTCGCGAGAACTGTCATTCTAATTCATGTAAAATTACTCTAAATCCTTTAAATTCAAAGCAGTTTCTATTGATTTTTTCAAACTTTTGATTGTTTGATTTGTGTATCCTTTGAATTTGAATGTTTTTTTTTTATGATTCATTGATGTGTCAACAGTGTGTTGTTTTCAGGGTAGAGTCGAGGCTTGCACAATGTTGGGGTGCGACGACAAGGAAAGCGGAAGTGAAGCCGTGATAAAGTGAAGCATTCACGATTACGGACGCAGCGAAGGGAAAGATGTTGGGCAGGAAACAGAGCCTGAAGGGAGAACCTGTGCTGGCGGACTACGGGCCCGAGGAGTCCCTGAACGAGAGTGCGGACATAGAGTGGGTCAACAAGGTACTTGACCTTTACAATACTTATCAACATGTGAAAATACTTTTATAGTTAATTAATTAAATAATACACACTGTTTCAATTCACTTTTATTATTTTAACTCTGTCAAACGTTTTCGCCTAAAAAGGCATCCTCAGGACAATCTTTTATAGTTCTTTGAAAAAATAATAATGAATTTTAACAGTGTACCTACCTACACAAATCATTAAAAATACAGTATTTTTATTTGAACAGCAATATATATTTTATTTTTTTCATTGATTGTAGAGGCTTTGGGTTCTTTGTGATCATTCATCAAATGACTTTGTGATCATTCATCACAGATAAAACAACTTTGTTTTTGATTGCGGGGAGTATATTATTTAATTACCTGGCATGCTTCTTCAGATTGAGGAGATTGTGAAAGAATGGGATGTACAAAGTGAGCGTAAAAGAAGAAAATGCATGAAAAAGGTGATGGATATGAAGGAATTGAAAGAGGTATGTCAGGATAGGAAAAAATGGAGGCAACTCTGCAGAGGCTCTGGCCACCCCTAGGGGAATGGTGACAGAGAATTACAGGAAGTAAATATTGTTTTTTTTTCTTTTAGAGTCTACAGATATTCATTGTTGTTTTCACAGTTTTTTTGCACAGCAGGTTACATAATAGTGGAATTCTTTCACTGTTACAGCCACTAGATTCACACTTGATACATTCTGCCTGGTTTATCTATGATTTTGGGAGAAATCACGCTTTAATGTTTTCCGTAAACTTTACTTTTCTCAAGTTTTGCAACTCGTACTAAGGGTACAGCCCAACGCCACTTTAAGCAGGCCATGCGCTTTACGACATCGGTGACCCCAGTGCGTCTGCGGATCTCCTGGTTTGCAACCCTGTCTCTGAGGCTGATTCCCAGCATCCTCCTTTCAATGGCTCTTTTATTTATTTTTATTTATAATTATTTATTTACAATAGCAATACATTTAACTCAACAGTACAAGGACCAAAGCGCTAAACATCATATCATACTATATTTAACTTAACATAAAACATAATATTTTTTTTTTTTTTTTTTTTTTTTAAATAATTTATTCAACAAAACAGGAAAATACATTAAAATATATAAAACAATAATAAATATATATACAATTGATGTTGTACCTTCCCAATTACAATGTTGACATTAAATATAAGTATTAAAAATAAAAAGAATATAAAAAAAGAATATAAATATAAATACTAATGACAGTAAGATATTTTTTCATACAATGTTGACATTAAATATAAGTATTAAAATAAAAAAAAGAATACAAATATTAATACTAATGATAGTAAGATATTTCTATTCTCTTTTTTCAAACACAAAATATAAAATATAAAAACCTATTAAAATAATCATGATAACCGTAATGACACCAAACAATAAGAGATAAAAACAGAATTACATATATCAAATCAGCCTTACATTCACTTGAACATGCCAATATTTTTAATTATAATTTTAATTTTTCCCACTCACTAATACCTACACACTGAAATTCTAGTCAAAATTCATTATATTTCATGAACACGTTTCTATTATTATTACAATTACAATTATTATTATTAATTAATATTTAACTTATCTTAAAAATTACTCAAGCATACGTCTTTCTAACAAAACCTTCCACTCACGCATCAACTCATTCATTCCGGAATAAAATATATCCATATTCGGCGATGACGACATCAGATCATTGATCATCGCGTGCGCACGAGAAACAAATGAGTTACTGAGGAGATTAGTTCGGCTCACGGTAACGGTAAAGAGCCTATGCGACCGGGCTCTGGTAAAGGAGTCAGGCACATAGAGCGTCAAAACACGCCCGCTCAATTCCATGCAGTCAACCTCGTTCCTGAGGAGTTTGATAATGAGGCCTCTTTGGCAGGTTCTCAGTCTGTTGGCGCTATACTGAGTCTTTTCGTTTCCAGACCAAAGGTGGATTGTGTCGGAAGTCATTAGTGGATGGAGATGTATGAATGCTTTCACACAGTTCGTCCGGTAATTCATAAACCTTCTGTGCAGAATGTGTTGTGTGTGAAACAGAATACTCTAGGAGAAACTCGCCAGAATTCAGAGAATCTGGAAGTCTATGTCACTTATTGAAGTGCCACAGAAATGTAGGTGTTGCTGAAGTGGTGGTTGATGTCATTATCCTTTGTAGCAGGGGTGTTAATTAAGTGGTTTGTTAAGTTGCCTGTGTTTATTTAGTACAGCCGATAGGTATTTTAAATGTGTCATTATAATGGGTGATTGGTTCCAGCTATGGGTGCGACGCTTGATGAGGTTCTGTGCGCTGGTCAGCCTGATGTCTGTCTCCATGAACACCCCCAAGACATTTGAGAAACTGCCTCCGCTCCAGTACTTCACATTCTCCTGCGATGTGGTCGTCACCTTCCTCTTCACGGCCGAAATGATCGCCAAGATGCACATCCGAGGGATTCTCAATGTGAGGAAAATACTTGTCTATAATCTTTGTCTTCTTCAATTTCCCTACCATCCATATCTCTCCTAAGCCTCCTTGATCTTGAGCCTCCATCCACCTCTGTCCTCAGTCACTGTCCTCCAGCTTGGCACCTGCAGTAGCCAAGACGTTAAGTACATGTTGTAAAATTGAAATTTTGTGTTTAAATAGATTTGTGAAAAGGAATGTATTCCACCAACCTATTCTGCCTGGACAGAAACAGGTATTAACATTATCAATCAATAATTCATTATTTATTTTTATTAATTATATATTTTTCATGAATTATTAATTAAAAACTACAATTGTTCGTGATGGATTGTTCCTTGACTTATAGGTTGGTATGCGGCTGACCACCCATACTGTAAAAAATGGTTCACTTTGCCAATGTCACCCCTGTTTCAGGGAAGGACGGCAAGAGTTGCAGAGCTTATGTTCATTTGAGATTGGGTTTTTATGTTGTAGGTCCACATGCGGCATGTGTTAGCGCGAAATTATACATGTCTGCTTGTGGGAATGCATTTAATATAAATCTTAAAGGATATATATCTTTGCAGCTTAGATTAGAGATTAGATTAGACCAAATTATCTGTTGAACTGGGGTTAAAGTTATTGTAGATAGGACACTGCGAAGGCGGGTTTCAAACCGGCAGAAGTGTCAATAATACAAAATCGAGTGCCAAAACCTTATCCCCTCGACCATCCCAGCAACTTATCCAAATTATCCAAACCAATGTTGAGTTGCAGGGCTTATGTTCATTTGAGATTGGGTTTTTTATATTGTAGGTTCACATGCGGCATGTGTAAGCGCGAAATTATGCATGTCTGCTTGTGGGAATGCATTTAATATGAATCTCAAATGATACATATCTTTGCAGCTTAGATTTAGATTATATTAGATTAGAATGTCCTCTGTAATGGCTTTTCACGGTTTCAATAAACGAATTGACAAAGGATTGCACCTTCACTAGTTTTGAGGAGTGGAGAACAATAGTGTTCATATACATAATCATTATTTTGCAAATTGCAGTACAATAATTGTAACTCCGATGTTTATATCGATGGTTAAAAGGAAGTCGGGCATAAGCGACGTTTAGGTCAAAAATGAGTTATGAATGCTATCCTACTTAAAATTTTCCGCTCTTTCTAATGCACTAACTCCCATATCTCTACGATGATTTTTGTTGTTGTTTATGTCCAAGCAAACAACTGCATTTTCGAAGTATGGTTTTGGTGTAACCGACAAGATTTTGGCCTTTTTGTCCTAAAGGCGCTTGTGACATAAAAAAATTGTAAAACCACATTAATAGAAATGTCAATAAATGCCTTTATTTCTTTAATTTTAGATCTGTTTTGATTTTAACGAGATGATAAAAAAGAATTAAATTATGCCATTTTTCTGCAATCTCAAACTTTAAACTGTTCTCCTGAACAATATTACTTTTTGTCGCTACTTCCTTTTAAGCGTCGATATGTTTGTCATGATTCCAGGGGGAAGTGCCGTACCTGAAGGACCACTGGTGCCAGTTTGACGCCTCCATGGTGTTCTTCCTGTGGGTGTCCGTGATCCTGCAGATGTTTGAGATGCCGGGCGTGGTGCCGCGCTTCAGCTACCTCAGCATCCTGCGCGCGCCCCGGCCCCTCATCATGATCCGCTTCCTCAGGGTCTTCCTCAAGTTCTCCATGCCCAAGTCCCGGATAAATCAGATCTTCAAGTACGTACCCACAATTCTGTTGTAATTATTTGAGTGCAGAATAACTATGATTGTAAGAATAGTGTACAATTTAAATAAAATAAATAAATATCATCATCATCAGATTACTAATATCTAATCTCTTATCTAATCTAAGCTAAAAAGATATATACCATTTAAGATTTATATCAAATGCATTCCCACAAGCATACATGTATAATTTCGCGCTAACACATGCGGCATGTGGACCTACATTATAAGAACCCATCTCAAATGAACATAAGCCCTGCAACTCTTGCCGTCCTTCCCTGAGACAGGGGCGCCATTGGCAAAGTGAACCATTTTTTTACAGTATGGGTGGTCAGCCGCATACCAACCTATAAGTCAAGGAGCAACATGATTTTGCCCATTGAGATGGGTGTGACGAGGCCGACAATGTCACCCCTGTTTCAGGAAAGATCAGTAAAATTTGCAGGGTTTATGTTCATTTGAGGTTTCAATTTTAATTTGTGAGTACACATGCAGCATTTGTCGCGAAGTTGCACGTGTCTGTTTGTGGGCATGCACGTAATAAGAATCTTAAATCTTAACATATCTTTGCAACTTAGATTATAGATTGTAAATTATATATGGTGCTATCGATTGGGTTAAGCTGTGCCGACGATATGCACAAATTCTGGGGACCGCGCTTTCAATGTTCAATGAAGCAGCACTGCCACCTGGAGTTTGAAGAACTCCAAGTCTGGATGTATTTGAAGAAGCATAGAAAATTCTCCTTACAAAAAAGTCTAACCTGTGATCTGGAAGGGCTTTTAATGTTTAACACACAAAAATATTACACTTTTTTATTTGTTATTTAAAATAATAAAAGATCCTGATGTATACGTGTATATTTAAACATGCATTCTTTGATTGTTCCAGGCGATCGAGTCAGCAGATTTACAACGTGACCCTGTTTTTCCTCTTCTTCATGTCCCTCTACAGCTTACTTGGCGTTCAATTTTTCGGCGAACTCAAAAACCATTGCGTTCTCAACACGACAGAGTCCTCGCTGTAAGTATTTCAAAGTTGGTCGGTCTCTAACTATATCATTACTTTTGATAGCTCAATTTTGTTATACTTACCCCCCCCCAATTCTAGGAACGTCACCATCAACTCTATCGCCATTCCGGATACGTTTTGCTCGAGAGAGCTCGGCTCGGGATATCAGTGTCCGGCCGGGATGAAGTGCATGAAGCTGATGCTGTCCAAGTACGTGATGGGATTCAACGGCTTTGAAGAATTCAGTAAGCGAAGAACATTTCTGTCTTTAATATGTAGATTTAAAAATTTAGGAAGTATGTCTTAGTAGAATTGCAAGAAACAAGTGGTTGACGATGGTTCTGAAAATGGCCGTGCACACTGGCATATTGCTACCGCCATTGATGTATGGAAGTGAAGCATGGACTATGAGTGACTGCAAAATAAGTAAGGTATTTATATACCGTGGTAAATAGCAAGATTAGTAGAAATGTATTTTTTTTATCTACCAATGTATATAATGAGAAAGAATTACATAGCTGTAAGGAGTAGAATTGGTCAGACATGTTATATACATATATATATATATCAGGCTTATTTATTTTTAATTGCACATGATAAGAGAGTGCCGTTTTTGTGTGTGTCACACCTCAAGGGCCCTCGCCGATCACGGATAAGACTTTTTGAAAAGGTGCGTCTTGAGTAGATTTGGAGTTCTTCACTCCGGGTGGCAGTCTGTTCCACTCCACCAGACCCGCAACACAGAAAGCACGGTCTCCAAAATTTGTACGGATCTGACGGTGCGGCTGAACCAAATTGATTGCACCATCGCCCGCAGATCTGAGTGTCTGCCTCCTCACACCCATCTCAACAGGCGAAATCATGTCAGTCAGATAAGGTGGAGCCAAGCCATTGATGGCTTTATATACCATCAGACAAACACGGTAGACCATCCTCTCCGGGAAACGAAGCCAGTGTAGTTTTTTTAACAGCGGAGTGATGTGAGCGAATTTGGATATCCCGAATATGAGCCTTGCTGCTGAATTAAACACATGTTGTGCTCTTTATAACCGAGTTTGACTGTTCTGATGTTGTTTTTTAGTCAGTAATAAATATATAAATATAATAAATATATTCCCAAACAAAGCTTGATCATGTCATTTAAAAGAAACAATTATAAGCATAGTTACTGAAGTGACTGTGTTCTCATTTACGAGGATAGATCTGAAGCTAACTGATGCGAATAACAAAAAAGTTAAAAAATAACCTCATGTTTTTCATATGAAGTAACTAACTTATTTTTTTTGCCATACTCTTTACCTCACTCAGGAAAGCATCACATTTTTGGTTCAGGAGTCTATTATTCTTGTACTATATGTAAACAAATTGGTATTTGTTTTTGTACTAAAATTTTATGAAGAAGTGTCTTGAATGGTGCCCCTTTCTGTGTCAAACCACTTAAGCATCTCAGGATGCGGTAGACAGACAATATCAAGGCCTACGCCAAAATTCTGGGCGCTCATGGAGGGAAGGGGCACAAAACAGAAAGTCCTGGAGGATTGTGGTGCAGGAGGCCCTGAGCCTTCAAAGGCTTGTGAGCCGAAGACAGTGAAGTCAAGTATTGAAAGTTTGTGTCATGTTTTAGCCACCAGCATATTCACAGTCTACCAAGCAGCCTCACAGGAAGGCTGGGTATTCATCATGTACCGAGCCATTGACTCATTGCCAGCGTGGAGAGCAGCTCTATACTTCAGGTAACAATACTTCTCATGGCTTTTCTGTTTCAAGTTTTTATTCTTCTTCCTCTCCTTCCTGTGCCTCTTCAGTGAAGATTGCCGATCATCATACTACATCCAATTTTGCGGACAGAAGCTTTGGGGTAGCCGGGCCAGTTGCCTGGAATAAGCTGCCTGTCGACCTTCGCTCTGACCAGCCCACCATCGCCTTCAGAAGAGGACTTAAGAAAATGCTGTTTTCGAAGAGCCACGGCGCCACCGAAAATAAATCATCCATCATCATCATCATCATCCGGTCGTCATCATAGCGAATTGCACCTTTGATACTGCGGCATGAAAGATGGATCTTGTGCTTCTACCAAACCACTGTCTCAAGTTCTTAAACCAAGATGTTCTTCTTCAACCTGCAGCTCGTCTTCCCTCAATTTTTCCCTGTATGATGAGATGCAGGAGTGAATATTTCTTTCTCATTTATGTGGCTGAAATAAACCATATTTTACATTTTGATGGAAATTGCAACAATCACACTCAAGAGTTCTGCTCTAGTATTCATACGGTAAAGAACCTTGGCATCTGTGACTCAATCCATCCAGAAAGTTTTTAACATCCGATGGTAGACTCACATTTCAAAGGCAGTGATTCTGTTCTCGAGGCACTGTCAAGTGTCCACCCTTCCATGCCACAACAACATTACAATTGGTAAGATTTAGTATGTAAATGTATGTAATCATTCTTTATTTGTTGATTGATTCATTTCAGCACCATGATTTTCTTTCTGGCCTGGCTGGTGAAGAATGTTTTCATTGCCGTGATCACGGAGACCTTCAACGAGATCCGCGTGCAGTTCCAGCAGATGTGGGGGGTGCGGGGCCACATCCAGAACAGCACGGCGTCACAGATCCTGACGGGAGACGATGCGGGATGGAGGCTGGTCACTCTGGATGAAAACAAACATGGCGGTGAGTGGAGAACGCATGCTTAACTGTTACAGGGCAAGCCAATATTGAAATCAGTTGCTGTAAGGCTGGACATAATTTTTGGAAAATGTACGCATATCCCTGTGGTTCACGCAAACTACTTCAGCATATTTGTTTTATACACACTTATAATGTCAAAACGTAATAAGATTATAATATCGATTTGGGGGCTACATTTTGCGGGAGAGAGAGAGATCATACAAACATTGAATTAGAGTGGGAAAGCATCATGAAAGCTAACTTTGCCAGCTCTTATGAATAGGTGTGTATCACACCAAATGACTTGCGGGTTCCAGCATTGTTGTATAGGAGGCAGCCATTTGCTTTGACTTGAGATAAAGATTTTCTCTGATTATTTATATGCGTCCAGGCTTACACACTTTTTTAATGTTTTATTTTAATTCCGAGTAGACAGGTTTTCATTTTTTGTGAAGACTGAGTAAACGACGTTACCATGTTGAAAGCACCGGTTCCCATAGATCACCAAAGTTAAGCAACATTGGGTGCGAACAGTACTTGGATGGGTGACCGCTCAGGTACACCGCGTGTCGTTGGCATCTTGGACCGGTCCGTAGTCCAGTGGCAACACTTTGGACTCGTAAATGGAAGGTTGTGGATTCGGATCCCGGCAGAGCACAAAATATACCATTTATATTTCGAATGTGCTCTTCGCTGAGTTGAAAAATTCATAAACCTTTACCAAAGACCGGTCACAGAAAGGTCCATCCAACCTTACAACAACTGGGTCTTCCTTGGGAATTGGCGCTTTCTACAGCGACGACCAAGCTTGCAGAGGGCTCTTGAGGTGTGATACACACAAAAACAGCGCTCACCAAATAAGTCATCCTAATATTATTATTATTAATATTGTGACTATTCCTTGACTTATAGGTTGGTATGAGGCTGACCACCCATACTGTAAAAAATGGTTCACTTTGCCAATGTCACCCCTGTTTCAGGGAAGGTCGGCAAAAGTTGTGGGGCTTATGTTCATTTGAGGTTTGGATTTTATTTGTAAGTACACTTTCAGCATTTGTAAGCGCGAACTACACTTGTTGGTTTGTGGGCATACATCTGAGAGCTTTAAATGAATATATCCTTGCAACTTAGATTATAGATTATAGATAAACCTTGCCATTTCTATGAAATAAACATTGAAAAAGGGAAATTATTTCATACATCCTCATTGAGGATAAAACTCTAGCCCTCAGACTTTCAACCCAAGCATTCTACCAACTGGACCATCAATCGCACAGAAAGAAACAGTAAAGAACATTACCCTTTGAATGCTAGTAACTTACTAAAAAAATAATTAAAGATGAGGCACATAGATCTTAATCAATTTTTCAAATTCTTGTGATAATAATAAAAACTGTTCGCAGCTCATTCGTCAAAAATGAAAACTCAAAAGATTGTACTCAAACAACAACTTCAAGAACGCATGTAATTTCTTTATGGCAACCATCTTGAATCATTTGTTTGACTTTCTTTAAAAAGCTGTGGTTTCTCTTCCAGGTCTGGCTCCGGAATCCTGCCAACAGATTCTCCGCTCAGCTTACTTCAGATTGCTTGTGATGACCATTATTCTGGCAAACGGCATAGCAACGGCCACCATGAACTTCAGGCACGACGGAAGGCCAAGACGAGTGTTCTATGAGAATTATTATTACATAGAAGTAAGCAAAGTTTTCCTTTTTCACAAACATGTTCCTTGATTAAATTTTTCATACATTATATTTTTTTGTATGAGTCTGAATATCCCATACCACACTCATTCATCACTCAATCATTGTGAACTTTATCATTCAGTCTGTTTCCAGTCATTGCCCTCAGGTAATTTTAATGATTGTTTTTTTTCTGTTTCAGGTGGCGTTTACAATATTCTTAGATTTAGAAACTTTGTTCAAAATTTGGTGCTTGGGTTGGAGGGGCTACTTCAAACATTCCATACACAAGTTTGAATTGCTGCTGGCTTTCGGAACGACTCTTCATATTATTCCAACGTTGTATCTCTCGGGATTCACATATTTCCAAGTAAGCTACATCTCTCCAATCATTTGTAAACATAACTTACATACATTACACCTGTAGGCGTCTTTCTTTTAAACTGGCCATTTCGACAGACGACACACACAAAAAATGTTTCTTACACTTTATGGCCTTTGTACAGAAGTGACATTAATGGAAAAAATCACATGTGTTTATTGATTTGTTATCTAAATTTTAAAGTTAAAATATTTTATAAAACTTAAAAAATGACGCTACAAAAAAATATTTAAAAAAACACGTTTTTGTTCCCATTTTTTTCTTCTAATTTTGTTGTTTAATGTTTTGAACATATTTTTTTTCTTCATAATTATAGAATGATACAATGTCTAGAGAGTCTATCAAAAATATTTTAGGTAATGTGAACAGTTTTCGAGATAATATGAAAAAACTGAAACTAGATAATTAATTAAATGTGCGCGGCAGTACTTCGGCGTGAATTGTCGCCGAATGAACAGTAAGTAGGGTAAGACGCCACCTGTAGAGTACTGGCTGGGTAAAAGAAGGAATATACAAAAGTCCGTTTATTCAATACTTTGCAAATGTCATTCCTATTTCAGGGAGGTGTGGCAGAGTGTTGCAACATTAATGTCTATTTGAGATATGTGTAATTTTTTTTGTAAAGGGTGTGTCTTTTTAACAATAGCGACTTTAAACTGAATGAAAAGGATTATGCCAATCGTGTGGGTGTTTTTTGCGGCGCATATCGTCCCTCCAGTGCATGTTTGGCTTACCCACCATTTGATTCAAAGATGACTTTAAAATGGAATTGTCTGAAAAATCACATGCTACACAATCTGAGCTAAGAAAGAAACCTAAAACAAAATAATGTGAGAGTTGTCCCTGTGTCCCTGTCCCTGAGGCGAGAAAGCCGTGTACATATACTTACCTATCATCACCTTAAAGGTAAAACTGAATAAGTACTGTATTATTTAGATTTTGGGCAGTAACTTTGTGAAAGCACATTTTAATTAATTAAAATACTTTTTTAACTTTGTTACAATTCACTTGAGTTTTATTTTTTAAAAAACACAACCAGTTTCGGGAGAAGCAGTACCTCCCATCTTCAGGTGTAAATATCAACTAACATAAAATACAAAATTACCAAATTAAGCAAGGATTTAATTTGTAGTACTGGTGGGGGTAAGTGGGGGGCGGGGCTTAATTGGAAACAAAGAAAGTAATGGCGAAGTGTTAGGCCCGGTATTTTGAACTGCAGTATTATTTTAGTTAACTATAACTTTAAAGTTACTGCAGATTCGAAAATTTGGTAGTTTGAAACTACAGTAGTAGTTAACTAAAATCCGAGTAAGCGCGGAAAGGCCCGAAGTGAAAAACACTGTTCCAAATCTAAAAAATGATTTCGACGTCGTTGAAATGCTTTGGAACAACGAACTGGCCGTAAAAAATGTATGTCTAATCGCCATAAGGCTACATTACGAAACAAAAATAAATAAATAACGTCACCGCTGTCAAAAAAAGTACACGAGGTGTGCACGAGGTAAAACTTCTGCATTCGGCTTATTCTCAAAACCTACAACAAAATAAACAAAAATGAATACGGAAAGAAAGTAAGTACAATTTTGTTGTATTTTAATAACGATTGCGAGTATTTAACAATCACGATTATTTATTTGTATTGAGTTACCCCCCGTTTTTTTCGACAGGACGCCTCATTTTACCGCCGAAGATATCAAGCTTTTGCGAGAAATGCTGTTCGATGAGGGAGTAATTTTTAATAAAAAAACAGACCACGTGAGTTCTCGAATGAAAGACGAAGCTTGGGCAAGGATCACGGATCGGTTCAATGCGGAGAGCAGCTGCTACAAAACGACCAAGCAGCTGAAGTATAAATATGGGAATTTGATGAAGTCAGCAAAAAAGGTATGTTTCTGAAAGGCGATGCTTCTATTTGCAATAAATAATTAAAAACCCTTTGCTTTCCCCTACACTCGTAAAGGAAAAGGATATTATCAATGAGGTTAGCAATCATCAAATAAAAGTATTTGTTCGCCTTTTCTCTGGCAATATGGCCTGGTGACTATTCTTAAGCGCCTATGGTACCCAATTCAAAAAGCATATGTTTCAATTAACAGGAGGTTGCTGAAGAAAAAACGGAAATAAGAAAAACTGGTGGGGGTCTGCCAAGATCGCGACCCAGCCAAAGCACAGAGATGCTACGGCAGCTGATGCCGACAACCATAGAAGGGCTGCCTTCACGATATGATGATGATGCCGATTCTAATTCAGGTATTTTAAAAATAACTTCTTCGTTGAACAATTCATACATTGTATTCATTATTTCTTAAACTATATTTTGATATGAGCTATAGAGGTTGTTCCTTATTTCTTTCAGAATGTGAAGAAATGCCAGCAATCCCTACAGCAGCTCACAGCAACAATAAACTTGTTGCCAATCCATTATGTAAGTTATTAAGGATTCTGAATTAGAATAATGATCATTAGACATGTGTTATTTTATTATTCTTAAAATATGGATATCAAACTAACCACGTTGCATGAAAACGTTATGTGCATCACCTCCATCAGGAGACTTATATATATAGATTATTTTATTTTAGCAAATTGCTAATAAAATTACAACTTAATATAGTGAAATACAAAATCATATAATCATAAAATAATAACGAACATTAAACAAAAGTAACAAACTTATTAATAATTATGTTAAGTAAGCCGTTACTTGCTTCTTCTGTGACAAGGAAGCCCAAACTGAGTTGTTTTAGATGACACGTTGAAGGTTAATCATAGCATCTGAGAGTTTGTCCGATGTGTTAATTAATCAACCATCATATAATATCCGTCTTTTAAAAAAAAGGCAATAAAACATGTCAGTTTGTAAAATATAAGATTAGAATTAAGTGGATGATAACTTTAAATAAACGGGTCCTGAATCACCACATGCGACCCTTACGAGGATAACCCAAAAAGAAGACACACTATATATGTATGTAGCTTAGTTGCGTTCAGTTGTGCTTATGTCCATGTGTGAGTAACATTAGCAGAAGAGCAATATTTGTAATTAATCCCATTTTTTCTCTCTTTTCAATTTTTAATCTTATTATTATAATTACAGATGTGCCGAAGAAGCAAATGAATCAAGTGACATGTGTGAATAATGGAAATGGCTTCAACAATTTGTTGGGTGAGTTCAGTGTATCATTTTGATTTCTTTCCTGATTTTTCATTTTTTGTGTGTATGTGTATTACTTAAAAATACTGTTTTTATTTTAGATGTCTCCAAAGCCCACGAAACTGTCATCGATGAAGAGTTTGATATATTTGATAGCAGTACGCCTAAATCATCTCTGAGAAAACCAGTTTCCAATGCACTGTGTAAGTTTTTATTTATTATTTCAAAAATATGTATACTTTGTATGGTACTTGTTACCGTGATAACTGTGTAATCGTCTGGATGGGTTTCTTCAGCTTGGTGATGCTATCTGATCATCACCCAGCGAAACGTTTAGAAAGCTGCTTTTATAAGGTGGCGGAAGTGAAAAAAATATAATCAAAACCTGTTATAATAAATATTTTCTTTTCATTTTCAGGTGTACCTAGAGCTAAAAAACATGTGCAGACTGCCTCAATTCAGCAAACCCGAAAAAAAATTTGTGTTTTAGCAGACGCAAAGAAGAGTTTCACCGACAAAAAGGTTGAAATCCTACGGCACGCTGAAGATGAGCATGTCCTCCTACAGCAACTGCGTAGAGAAAAAGCTCAACGAGAGGAGGCAGAGCATCAGGAAAAAATGAAGCAGATGAAAAGGGAAGAGTTGGAGCATGAAGAGAGAGTGTTGCAGCGGAAAAGAGAAGAGGGCAGGGCAGAACAACTTTTTGAAGCTAATTTGCTACTTCTAAAAGTACAGCATCAAAAAATACTTTTAGAAATCTCTAAACTACGCTAACTCTTGTTAGCGTAGTTTAGAGATTTTTAGGAGATCTTTAGAGTTGTCCCCATCTTTTTCTATCCTTGCATATATATTCCTCTTTCCATTAATATCCATCACCCATTGAAGAGTTACTTTCCGGGAGCTGTTGCCGTGGTCTGTAGGAGATGGAGCTTCTGGATGTTCCACCCATGCCTGCTAGGGGGGCTTTTCTACCAACTGTGCTAACGACTGGGCACACATTTCCTCTGCATAAACTGAATAATTATGCCAGTGTATCATGCAAGGAGTAATTCTGCTGTTGATTTAGGTTATGTTGTTGAAATGTACTTTCTAAGAAGTATGATTGGGAAAAAACGGAGTGACAGGGTGAGGAATGATTTTGTAAGAGAAGAATGTGGTGTAAGAGAAAGTGTGAAAGTGAAGATTAAAAGAAGTTTGTTAAGATGGTTCGGGCATATGGAGAGAATGAATGAGGAAAGACTGACGAAGAAAGTATATGTTGGTAGAATAGATGGATGTCGTGGTAGAGGAAGACCGAGAAAGGTATGGATGGACCAAATATCCGAAATTGCGAACGAATGGAATATCCAGAATCATAATAAAAGGAGAGCCTGTATGAAGAAGGTCATGACTCTGGAGGAAATGAAAGAAGTGTGTAAGGACAAAAAAAAATGGTGGTTAATCTGTGATGTTGGCGGCTAGGGTTTTTTAAATTAAAATATGTTTTCTGTTAGTTTTTGATGTCCATACATATTATAATTTAGTGATTTTAAAAATGTATTTTGTCATGTATGTTCCTTGACTTATAGGTTGGTATGCGGCTGACCACCCATACTGTGAAAAAATGGTTCACTTTGCCAATGTCACCCCTGTCTCAGGGAAGGACGGCAAGAGTGGCAGGGCTTATTTTCATTTGAGATTGGGTTCTTATAATGTAGGTCCACATGCGGCATGTGCTAGCGCGAAATTATACATGTCTGCTTGTGGGAATGCATTTAATATAAATCTTAAATGATATATATCCTTGCAGCTTAGATTAGATTTAGGCATTCTTAACTACACATCTTTTGCAGTCGTCTCATTTCATACAAAGCTATCCATTTATTTCACTTCATAGAATATAACCTGTTTATGAGCATCTTTCTCATTATCATCAAAATGTTATCACTCTTTCACAAACTCATCTAGTTTAGCAATTTAGTTCAATCATCGATATAAAATTTGAATTACTTAAAAAAATATGCTGATGGAATTAACATACATATGAGGTGTATAAATTAAAATAAATGAAGATAATGCTTCAATTAATAGGTTATTAATATCTCAGTGATATCAATTATTTTGAAATGAAACATGTTTTACTAATAATGTTATGGAAACTTTTATTTTTACAAGATGATTTAAATGACAAATATATAAGTACATTACAATTTAAAGATGTTGTTTTTGTTCTTAATTTAATTAATCTCTCTGGATAAGTCTGGAACAAAGAAATAAGAAATTAGTCAATTTCACAAAACACAAAATTGATTATTAGGAAAATGAACAATTACCGGGAGAAGTGATTGTGTATTATATGGTCTCTCAGATTCTTGCCAGATTGTTGGTTATCTGAGGGGTTTCCCAAGTCATCAATCACCGCAGGGAGGCCTGGACTATCCTCGGTGTCAGAAGAATTGCAGCCAAATTCCAATTCATGTCTCAGAATACACATATTATGTAGAATCGCTGTAGCGACGATTGTTGCTTCAACTCGTTTAACATTAATTCTAAGTTTGGAACCTATAGCTGGAAATCTCCGCTTCCAGACTCCAAATGTTCTCTCTACAACGTTTCTGGAGCGAATCTGGCTCTCATTGTAGAGCTTTTCAGCTGGCGTCCTCGGATCCCGCAAGGGTGTCATCATATAAGGCTTTACCCCATAGCCTCCATCTCCTACAAGGTACCTTTTGCCATATTCTCCGTTTTTCAAATCAATTCCTAAACGGCTTTGATTAAAAATTGTGCTGTCGTGACTTGAGCCAGGCCAGCGGGCGACAATATTTGTAAACACCATCGCGTGGTTCACGACAGCCTGCACGTTGAAGGAGAAAGTATCTTTCCTGTTGCGGAAGCACTCTCCGACATCACCTCCTGCAACACAAACAACACTTGAGTAGTCCAATTGCAAACAGCGCTATGTTAAAAAAATTTTTTTTTTTGTTTTTGATGTCATTATATTGGATTTTTAAAAACGCTTATGTGCATTTTATTAAACTATTCAAAAACTCGCTACGTTACGTATAATTTGAGGCTTAATACGGTATACTCTTGCAAAAGTCGCTATGATATTTGACAATCCACTTTGAAAACTGTCTATGTTACTGTACACTTGCAAATGGCGCTAAGACGCCAACATCCTCGTGCAAATCCCGCTATCTTGCCTGTAAAACAAAAGCTCCAAATCAAATTTAAATAAATTGCACAGAATCTGTACTCGACTTTCTTGCAAAAATTAACCCACTGTAGGACGTATGTAAAGCTAGAATCATCTACCGGCTTATGCCGTTTCAATAAAAAATATAATATTTCAATTATAAATAAATTTTATTCCACCGCGGTGTGTACCTGCATACTCGTACAATATGGATATAGCCATATAATTACTTAAATGAATAGACATATTTGGTTGATTTATTTGTTAAGCGCCGTTTTTTGTGAATCACACCTCAAGAGCCCTCTGCGAGGTTGGTCTTCTCTGGAAAAAGCGCCAATTACACAAGAAAGATCTTTGACTTATAGGTTGGTATAAAGCTGACCACCCATAGTGTAAAAAATAATTTACTTTGGTCACCCCTGTTTCAAGGAAAGTCGGCAAGAGTTGCAGGTTTTATGTTCATTTGAGATTTGATTTTAAATTGTAAGTACACATTCAGCGTTTTTAAGCGCGAATTTACACGTGTCTGTTTCTGGGCATGCATTTGATATGAGTTTTTAATTTTAATATATATTTGCAACTTAGATTTTAGAATCTAGATTATTATAGAGGGTCATTGAACCCTTTTGTATGCAAACTAGGACTTTGTATGGTGGGTAAACTTTTTAGTTATATTTTGAAAACGTAACGACTGATTATTATTGGTATTTATAAAATTTTAAGGATCGCAGTCTTTTATCTTATTTTAACCCTTTGACTACCAAGAAAATTGTTAATACATTTTGTATGGAAAATTTTCACTTTGTATGGCGGCTATACTTCTAATTCACTTTTCGGAAAAAATAATGATGGCAATATAAACGTTATTATTATTGTTTTACATTTGTGCCAGATTATTTTTTTATTAACCCTCTAACTGCCGAGGATTTTTCATTTTCTTTTTTCTTTTATATGGCAACTCCCTAAATCAAGATCATGATGAAGCAATGATTATTATCAGTAGATAGCACTGTTTTATTAACGAGTTCACAAAAAATTTGAGAAAAATCGTTGGAGCCGTTTTTGAGAAAATCGCATTTAAAATTTTCATCTCTTTGGAAGCCATCTTGAATTTTCAAGTTGGTGTAATGCCATGTTATTCATACTTAATACATGTCCAAAAAAGCTGATATAGCCAAAATTTGGTATCTCTAGGTCTTATACTTATACTTATACTCTGGAAAGTGACACACATACACACACACACACACACACACACACACACACACACACACACACACACACACACACACACACACACATACAGACGGACGTTTTTGAAAGATAGTGTTTTTTGGCATGTCCTGCACCAGGACAACTCATTTCCGTGAAAACCTCGAAAACAAATTTTCACACCAAATCAATACTTTCTTTATAGCCTTCAGCTATAGCAAGAAGGTAAAAATAGCAATTATATTTCCGGTAGTTGGGCATTCTTTCTTGCCCCCTGACCGTATATTTGGCAATATTGAAAGAGAGGACTAAGAGAGGCTTAGATTTACGACTTACTGATTCAAAACTGTCTATGTTAATTCCATACAACTGCAAAGATGTCTATGTTACAAATACTTTTGCAGAACTTGCTATGTTCAATTTTAATATTCAAATTACAAGAATTATATAATACCGAGATTTCATTTTTTATAATAAAATAATTTCTAAGTAATACCACTGTAGAATTATTATAATGTAACAACATTTTCTTCAATAACTTAACTAGTAGATGTTTTTATTGAATTTCGTAAAAAAAACTTTTTTTAACATAGCGCTGTTTGCAATTGGACTACTCACTTGTTATCAATGATGCAATGCTAAAATTACAGCTATTTATTTTCCACATTTGATAATGACAATAATGGTTGATATTGTTTACCTGGATTCAGGATCGGCACATGAGTGCAATCTATTGCTCCGATAATGTTGGGGAATTTGGCAAATTTATAAAATCCCTGCACACATTTTATCACATCCGAGGGATTCTTAGGCATCTTTATAAATTGTTTGCGCAGCTTGCATATTGCTTGCGAAACTCTGAAGACAACTTTAGACACCGTTGTCTTGTGAAGACCATTTAGGTCTCCTGTACATTGCTGGAAGGCGCCTGTGGCATAAAACCTTAATGCCAACAACACCTGCTGAATTGGTGACACCGCATGATTTCTGTAAATAAATAGGTGAGACATGTAGGTACTCATAGGTACATTGATTGTAAAATGACAAAACACCAAGTACAGTGGGTATTTCTGCTGTCATGTTATTAGAATAGCATAAATAGCTATTGATAATTTGTTAAAAGAAGTATTTATACATGCACAGTAATTACCGATCTGTTGGGCTTCTGATCTCATGTTGTATGAGCCCAACTAGCCATAGCACGGATGGTTTGGACATACGAAATCGCGCTCTGAATTCGCCGTCATCCCAGCATTCCATCTCCAGAACGCGAAGACGGAAAGTTTTGACTTTTCTTGGCAGCAAAACATACTCAAAAACTTCCTCATCATCATCGCTGTCACTTTCCAATATAAGGTTACGTAATACACTGGACATTTCGCTCATCTTGTAAAATTTTCGAATGTTTGACGTATCACCAATGTGTACCACACTATCAGCTGTTGTCAGTGATTGTAGGACGCCATCTTGAAGTTAGATCGAGTTACTCGAGAATTTTGGCGAGTAAAATATCAACTAAAATTGTTACCGAACTATCGTTCAAAATACCGTTTTGTTACGTTTACTCAAGATTTTTAACTAAATTGGCATTTTAGTTAACTTTACTTTACTTCAAAATACCGGCCCTTAGTGATTGCGAACTCAAATATATTGGACAAACCGCAAGAAATCTAAAAATTAGAATAAAAGAACACCGCCGTTGCCTAACGAGCAACAGTCACTCTGAGTTCGCCAACCACATCATTGAATCAAACCATTCCTTTCACACTCACACATTAAAACTCCTTCATCCCATCCCCTACAAAGGTAAAATTATGAACAATTTTGAAAATCTAGAAATCCAAAAAAATATTAATTCTGAAAATAACCTCTTAAATAATATCCTCTTTCCTAACACTTCGCCATTACTTTCTTTGTTTCCAATTAAGCCCCGCCCCCCACTTACCCCCACCAGTACTACAAATTAAATCCTTGCTTAATTTGGTAATTTTGTATTTTATGTTAGTTGATATTTACACCTGAAGATGGGAGGTACTGCTTCTCCCGAAACTGGTTGTGTTTTTTAAAAAATAAAACTCAAGTGAATTGTAACAAAGTTAAAAAAGTATTTTAATTAATGAATAAGTACTGATTCACTAATCGGAGAAATTGTGAATAAAACATTTTATTGCATAGTCAGTGGAGTAATAGTAAGGAAATACTCATGAGGTACTTCTAAACTATAGGATTTTCACACTGTTTTCTCTCGTAGAAAATAGGAAAAAAGGTGCATTTATCTGAGAAACTCCTGTTGGCTTAATATGTCCCTTATTCAGTTCTACCTTTGAGATAGCGGTATCTTCACAGTACTCTACAGGTTTAAACATGTGAATTATCAACAGTGTGACTGTTACGGTTCTCATTTTAGGTGTTGAGGGTGGTGCGGCTCATCAAGGCCTCGCCGCTCTTGGAGGGATTCGTCTACAAGATCTTTGGCCCGGGCAAGAAGCTGGGCAGTCTCATCATATTCACCATGTGCTTACTCATCATCAGCTCGTCCATCTCCATGCAGCTATTCTGCTTTCTGCAGGACTTCACAAAGTTTGAAAGCTTCCCCGAAGTAAGACAATTGCACCGATTTCAAATTGTCGATCCGAATCAAATGTCAATGTCATCTGTGTCGACTCCATTTAATTTTTCTTCTTCTTCAATGATGCTGCACCGCAACTCGAGCCTTGGCATTCTTCAACTTCTACCTCCAACTCCACCTGTCCTCTGACACCGCTCTCCATTTTGCAATTTGTAGAAGATAATCCATTAAATTCACAATGTAAAATCGAAGAGCAAATGCATTTTTCATGATACTAGATTGGTTGCCATCTATAGGATGGCAACAATACAGTCAGCCGCATCGTGCAGCAGTCGTCTGGAGTTTCAACAAGAGAAAAGAAGACCATTTTTGGAGAGCGAGCTTTCAAGGTGGCTGTTCCAACTGCATGGAACGGCCTTCCAGATGACCTGCGCGAGATGGATTTGGAAAATATGTTCATGAAAGCACTTAAAGCTCACCTCTTCACACGTCCGTATGAACAATCACCTTCGGAGTGATCTAGTATCATGAAAGGCGCCATACAAATTCCGAATTTTAACTTTAATTGGGATATGGTATATTCTAATTAAAATAATACTTGAATATTCTCTTCCAACAGTGGTTGTCCTGCAGGTGAGATAGTTTATGTTGAAGAGACCAATTAATACTTTTTTTCTTTCCAGGCTTTCATGTCTATGTTTCAAATCTTGACCCAAGAAGCTTGGGTTGAAGTAATGGATGAAACAATGATCAGAACGCGTGAAACATTGACACCGCTTGTAGCCATGTACTTCATTCTGTACCATCTATTTGTCACACTTGTAAGTATTGCTAAGATCAAGTCATTATTTTGTCAACTCTCCCTTACCTATTTTATCTCACATTTCTTTTGTATCTAATCTATTCATCACGCTTATTATGTTATATTATTACTTAAAGCATTGCTAGGATCAAGCCATTCTGTTTGAAGATTTTCTTTACCCTTTGTATACCTCTTTCAGTTCATTCATATCCATCACCTTTTTCATACATTTGCTTCTTTTACATTCGTTTGTATATTTCATTCTTTCACAATTTCACCAATCTGATCCAACCATAATATTCTCGGCCTTCTCTATCCTCTTTTTCCTTCGACATTTCCTCTATATACACACTTTGTAAGTCTTTCATCATCCATTCTTCTTAAATGTCCAAACCATCACATCACATTCTTTTGCACCTTTACTTTCCCGTCAACGACGATACCATGTTGAAAACACCGGTTCTCATCAGATCACCGAAGTTAAGCAACATTGGGCGCGGATGCTACAAGGATTGGTGACCGCTCAGCTACACCGCGTGTTGTTGGCATTTCTTGGACCAGTCCGTAGTCCAGTGGCAGCACTTTGGACTCGTAAATGAAAGGTTGTGGATTCCAATCCCGGCAGAGCACAAAAAATATACCATTTATATTTCCAAATATGCTCATTGCTGGGTTGAAAAATTCATAAACCTTTACCAAAGACCGGTCACTGAAAGGTCCATCCAACCTTACAACAACTGGGTCTTGCTTGAGAATTGTCGCTTTCTACAGCGACGACCAAGCTCGCAGAGGGCTCTTGAGGTGTGATTCACACCAAAACAGCGCTCACCAAATAAATCATCCTAATATTATTATTATTATCCTGTATGTATTATTTATTATGTAATACTTTTAAATTCAGACTTGTCACAATTCCCAATACAGATTGTGCTCTCGCTTTTCGTGGCCGTCATCTTGGATAACTTGGAGCTGGACGAAGACATCAAGAAGCTGAAGCAGCTGAAGTTCAGGGAGCAGAGCGCCGAGATCAAGGAGAGCCTGCCATTCAGGCTGAGGGTGTTTGAGAAGTTCCCCGACAGTCCACAGATGACTTGCCTTCACAAACTGCCCAGCGACTTCAGCTTGCCCAAGGTTAGTGACCACCGAATATCTGTCAGCACCTTACTTATGAAAATGCTTTCTACCATCAGCAATACAATCTATAATCTAAGTTGCAAAGATATGTTAAGATTTGAGATTCATATTAAGCAGGTGGGTGCATCGGGTATAGGCAAATAAGTTCAGAATAAATATTTTCTCCAATTCCTTTATATAATTCATTTGAAATTGACTGAATTGCTGACGTTGGCTCCAATCGAATGTAAATTTTGAATTTTAAATCTGACTATCAAGCCCTAATGGTTTTTCACCATATATTGCCCACCTACCAGTCACCCCTGTTTCAGGGAAGGTCGGCAAAAGTTGTGGGGCTTATGTTCATTTGAGGTTTGGATTTTATTTGTAAGTACACATTCAGCATTCGTAAGCGCGAACTACACGTGTTTGTTTGTGGGCATACATCTGAGAGCTTTAAATGAATATATCCTTGCAACTTAGATTATAGATTATAGATTACCAGGCGCATGTGCCTGTATGGGATGCACACCCCTGATATTAAGTGCATGCCCACAAACGGACATGCGCAAGTTCGGGCTTACGATTGCTGTATGTGTACTTATAAATTATAATCAAAACTTCAAATGAACATAAACCCTGCAACTTTTACCAACATTTTATATATATAGCGTATGAGTATGTAATATGTGGGCTATATTTATATAGGTAGGGTATTCCTTGACTTATAGGTTGGTATGAGGCTGACCACCCATACTGTAAAAAATGGTTCACTTTGCCAATGTCACCCCTGTGTCAGGGAAGGTCGGCAAAAGTTGTGGGGCTTATGTTCATTTGAGGTTTGGATTTTATTTGTAAGTACACATTCAGCATTTGTAAGCGCGAACTACACATGTTGGTTTGTCGGCATACATCTGAGTGCTTTAAATGAATATATCCTTGCAACTTAGATTATAGATTATTGTAGATTATAAGATAGTTTAATTAAATATTGAACCATCTTATTGTGTTCACTTTTATGCAATGCTTTCAGGTCCGCGAGTCTTTCATGCGTCAGTTTGTTTATGAGGTGGATGAAGAGGATCTGGACGGTGCAGTCTGCAAGAAGTTCATCGGTGTTCCACCTTGGGAGTGCAAGATTGTCTACCGGAAGCAGAGGCCCGTCAGGACCTTGGCTGCTGCTCCCAAGCTGATGCAAGGCACCACGGACCTTAGGAAGTCTGCAGTTGCCATGATTATCAAGTAAGTTACCACTAAGATGTTCTCTCAAAATTGTATCTACGAACTTCTTAATCTAATCTAATCTAAGTTGCAAAGATATGTTACATTGGAGATTCACATTACATGCATTTTCACAACCAGTCACGTACAAGTTCGCGCTTGCACATGCCGCATGTGAACCTACAACATAAAAACCAAATCTCAAATGGATCCTGCAACTCTTGCCGTCCGTCCCTGAAACAGGGGTGACATTGGCAAAGTGAACCACTTTTACAGCATGGGTGGTCAGCCGCATACCAACCTATAAGTCAAGGAACATACTTACACGACAAATTACATTTTTCAATCAATAAAAAATAATATGTTAAGCATATAAAATGACCAATGATTGTAAGCTGCCCAAAAAGTCAAAAAATATCATTTTATATTAAAAAGAATGAGTAAAAGTGGACAGAGTATATTGATACCTTAAAGTTACAACTGACATGGCGTCTGTTCTGATGAAATATCCTCACTTATACCCCCCCTCTCGTCACAACAAGGGCAACTCGTAGAACGGCTCACATTCAACCATTTGCAGTTTGATATTTCTTCTGATATTTTCAATGTGTCTGTTTGCGTGTTTCAGTGATTCAAATAACCAGCGTCTGATGTTGGGAGACTCGGCCCTGCTAGCTGTAGGAGCCGGCTGTAAGGGCGGCGGGCTGAAGTCACAGGGCACAGTTACCAGTGCCAAGCAGCTGCGCATCGACCAGAAGAAGTTGGTGCTCTTATCTTAACTCATCATTAGCAAATGCATGCAGAGTCACATAGTAACAGATTGGCCCTAAGTTTACAATTTACCATTTTACCTTAAGTTGATTCATAGATAAGTTGAATCATATCTCTTATAACGGAGTCTGCACATTCAATATAAACCTCGACTATGTGACGTCGCCCACAGTAATTAAAATATGATTTACGATATTTTGGAACTTTTGTTGTTTTACAGCAGGCACGTTCACACCATTTCAAGTATGGGTAGGCAACAATATGGAATTTTGTAACAATATGAATATCCGAAGGATCAAATATTAATTTATGGGGAATACCTGAGCCAGTATTCAATTGTGTGCCTACCTTGCAGTTCCAATATCTTTTGAAATTAAAAAAATATTTCAGATTACTCAAAATCAAATCTAGGATCCTTGTTTTGTGATTAATTTAACAAACCAACAACTATATATATATATATATCAGGGGCGATCATTGGTTTTGGAAAATAGTTAGGCAACTTTTTTTCCAACTATCAAAAGGAAGTTTTAGTCACAGCCCAACACCAAACCAGAAGGCTGAAACGGCTAAAAACAGCAGAGGGTGCATGACAGACATCATTTCTCCCTTTAACTTTCCCAAATACATCGTCTTTATTTTTTTTTACTCACTTATCAACAGATTGTAGTTCGGCAAGAACTTTTCCTCTTTATGAGATGTACGGCCCTGATATATATATATATATTTTTTATAAAAAATATAATTTTATATTTTAAATATTCGAGCAAAAAAGAAATAAATAAGTGAATTAAAACTTTGTTTCCATTTGAATTTTTTAAATAATTAACTATATATTTGCCTATATTGAGATTGAAATGTATGCCAATGACAGATGAGCGAAATGCAAAATATAGCAATTTAGTGTATGTTAAATATTTTTGAGGGTTTTTCGGTTCACACAGTGAAAGTCCATTGTATGTTAGAAATTGGATTGACAAAACACAGTTTTAATTCACTTTTTGTTCATTTTTTCTATTAGGAATCAGGAATTTTGGTTTTGAAAAATTCATGAAGGAAATCAAATAATTGTAACAAATATGCTCCTGAAGATGCCTCATTAGGCGAAAACGTTTGAGAAAATAAATGAATAAAAAGTGAATTAAAGCTGTGTTTTGTCCGTCCAATTTTTAAAAATATCTTAAATATATCTCCATAATTATGAAGTATGAATGTCTTCAAACCGACAATGGCCACATTTTTTTGTGTGGTGTCCATCAGGCGTGTGCATTGCGTACAGGCAAATACATTTCAGAATAAATATTTTTCCCCATTCATTAGAAGTTCACTGAAATGCTATTGATAGCTCAAATCAAACTTAAATTTTTAATTTTAAAAATCAATATCAAGCGTAAATGCATTTTTTACCATATATTGCCTATCTATTAGGCGCATGTGCCTCTATGGGATGCATGCCCCTGGTGTCCATTCTATAACACTCCACTTTAAATCTGTGGTCTTCCGAGTAACAATGTGCTGCAAGAGTTGGTTTTGATTTGTCGCCTTGCCCTGTTTCCCACTTTGGGACCGTCAGGTTTGGTTCGCGTTCCATCCGGCGCTCGGTGCGCTCGGGCTCCATCAAGCTGAAGCAGACCTACGAGCACCTGATGGAGAACGGAGACATCGGTGCCGCGCCAAGAGTCACCAGCAGCAGGGCCAGGCCCCACGATCTGGACATCAAACTGCTGCAGGCCAAACGGCAGCAAGCTGAGATGAGGAGGTAACTACAGGCAGTATTATTTTTGGCAAACCTGCCCGTGGGATCTATGACAAAATATGTTTGAACATTTTTATCCAATTTCATAGCTGCCATGGGCGTCTTTGATCCCAGAGGCCCCTTGTGACTTAGACCTCAAAATTTTTTAAAGAAAATAACCTTTTTACCTTATTTCTAACAATTCTTTGGCGGCCCTTCGGTCGTAGATACCTAAAAAATCTGGACCCTCGAACAAAATAATGTTGAAAAATTCTTTGAATTGTATTTCTTTAAAATGTCTCGTGGGCCCTAGGACATGGGGGCCCTGGTTCCGTCGCACGGCTCAAAATGCCCTTAACCGGGCCTGGGTAACTAATCTCATTTTTGTGTTAAGGCTGAAACAATAATTATTTACCAATATTTGTGTTCCCGTGCCGATTTCTATAATAATCTATAATCCATAATCTAAGTTGCAAGGATATATTCATTCAAAGCTCTCAGATGTATGCCCACAAACAAACACGTGTAGTTCACGCTTACAAATGCTGACAAATAAAATTCAAACCTCAAATGAACATAAGCCCCACAACTTTTGCCGACCTTCCCTGAAACAGGGAATTAATTGTTGTTTATTCAAAACTAACATCAATCTTAACTTTTCATTGTCTCAAAAGAAAGACAACACAACACAAAACTCTGCTACAAAGAATTAGGATATCAAATTCCAAAAATGTCATAGACCTCAAAATTAGATGTGAAGAGTCTGCCGCATAGGATAACTTCAAAAATATATACTTTTTTCTATGAATTAGTTTTCATTATAGGAATCAGCGTGAAGAGGACCTCATTTGAATCATCCACTGTTTGATAAACTGCTTTTAGTTGAAGGAGACCAGAGCTGGAAGTCTCATCACCACGGTAATTCTTAGCTACAGAATATCGGCAATATTTGTATGAAGACAAATCAGCTGTTCACTTACGGCCATTTTGGATTGACAGGTCTTCATACAAATATTACCAATATTCGTTTGGTAAGATCTGCTGTGGAGATGAGACTTCCAGCCCAGGAAAACCAAAAACGGTGTCAACACAGATGCAGCAAAGATGAGCATAGGTAGCTGGAGAGCAAAGGCAATGGACAGGCAAGAGTGGAGGGGAATCCTGGATTCAGCCGAGGCCTTCGACTTCATGATGATGATGATTTGCATTTATAACTTGCTATTTATAAGTTGTTGTTCATCTTTGTCAACGACGTTACCATGTTGAAAGCACCGGTTCCCATCAGATCACCGAAGTTAAGCAACATTTGGCGTGGCTGCTACTTGGATGGGTGACCGCTCAGGTACACCGCGTGTCGTTGGCATCTTGGACCGGTCCGTAGTCCAGTGGTAACACTTCGGACTCTTAAATGGAAGGTTGTGGATTTGGATCCCGGCAGAGCACAAAAAATAAATAGGGTGTTTTTTTTAGAGGTATAGAACTTTGAAATGGAATAAAACAAGGATGATTTTTTTAAATTGACATGAAGTTGACTTTATTCGAAAGATAATCTTTTGTCATTATAATTTAAATATGATTTCTGGCATTTGACCGCCACGGCTGGCTCGGACGTAATCTAATCTGGAGGTCCGATTTTCAATAACTTTTTCCAACATTTGTGGCCGTATATCGGCAATAACGCGGCGAATGTTGTCTTCCAAGTGGTCGATCGTTTCGGGCTTATCGGCGTAGACTAGCGACTTCACATATCCTCACAGAAAATAATCTAGCGGTGTTAAATCACACGATCTTGGAGGCCAATTCACGGGTCCGGAACGTGAAATTATGCGGTTACCAAACGTTTCCTTCAGTAAATCAATTGTGGCACGAGCTGTGTGACATGTTGCGCCGTCTTGTTGAAACCACAGCTCCCGCACATCATGGTTGTTCAATTGAGGAACGAAAAAGTCAGTAATCATGGCTCTATAGCGGTCACCATTGACTGTAACGTTCTGGCCAGCATCTTTTTTAAAGAAGTGCGGACCAATGATTCCACCAGCCCATAAAGCACAGTAAACAGTCAGTTTTTCTGGATGTAACGGTGTCTCAACATACACTTGAGGATTATCTTTACTCCAAATACGGCAGTTTTGTTTATTGACGTAGCCATTCAACCAAAAGTGAGCTTCATCGCTAAACGAAATTCTCTTATGAAAATCGGGATCAACGGCAATCTTGTTTTGGACCCATTCACCGAATCTACGCCTTGCTAGGTGATCGTGTGGCTTCAATTGTTGCACGAGTTGTCTATTCATGTTGAAATGCCAAACTAAACCAAACACAAATCACTTAACAGCTGACAAAATGGCCGCCAGTTAAAACAGTGTTGACAACTTAAAGTTCTATACCTCTAAAAAAAACACCCTATACCAAATGTGCTCTTCGCTGGGTTGTAAAATTCATAAACCTTTACCAAAGACCGGTCACTGAAAGGTCCATCCAACCTTACAACAACTGGGTCTTGCTTGAGAATTGGCGCTTTCTACAGCGACGACCAAGCTCGCAGAGGGCTCTTGAGGTGTGATACACACAAAAACAATGCTCGCCAAATAAATCATCCTAATGTTATTGTTTATTATCTTAGGAATCAGCGTGAAGAGGACCTGCGTGAGAATCACCCGCTGTTTGATACTCCGCTTCTGGCCGTGCCGAGAGAATCTCGCTTCAGGAAATGGTGTCAGAGCGCCGTGTACGCCAGATATGACGCCCGGCTCAAAGATCCTCTCACCGGCAAGGAGAGGAAAGTTCATTACAAGACATTGCAGTAAGAATCATACATTTTAGTTTGTTTATTACAAGTTTTATTTAAAGATGGGCTTCTATTTGTTTATCTGAAATATCCAGTAAGAAAATGATGTGCCAAAGTAGTTAAAAAATATAGGCACAAAGTAAAAAAATACATTTAAAACCAAAGAAACAATACATATTTTTCCCCCATTGAAACCATGCAGTCTACTTTATTATCATTTCTGCCTCATTTTAAACGGGAAACCGATGGAAACCGGCTTGTATGGCACCCTTCGCCACTGGTATGTATGAGGACAGTGATGAATGTTGAAGAGTTGAAAAAGATATGCAAGGACAGAAAAAGGTAGAGACGCATCTGCGAAGGTACTGGCCACCCCTAGTGGAACGGCGACAGGATACAAACAAACAGGCAGACCAATTTATTAATTTTAAAATGTCCAGGAGGGCTATTTAGTTTTGGTGAAACTTCTATACAGGCAAATACTTCTTGTTGTACTTAATAAAGTGCATTATCATGCACTTTAGATGAAGATACATTTGTATATTTTAATAAGAATAAATGTTATGTTGAGGTGTTGTTATGTTATTTTTTTAAATAACATTGAAAATAAAGAAACTGTACCGTGCATGTTTCGTGGGCCGAACAGAGCCGAACGGTCAAGGAAGCAACCGAACTGCGCCGAGCGATGTCATTGCGCCGTCGATTGTCGCTCGCCAGTTTTCGGCAGTCTAGAATTATGCGCGGACGAAGGAGGAGGTCGGACACAGCGCTGCGAAGCGGCAATTACTGCCTGGGTTTCCCAGTTGGGGCCCCCGTGGACTCGCCTTATGGACCGGAGCCTGGTGCAGAGGAGCCTCCACCCTGGGGCTCCACGGGTTGAGGCATCTGCCTCATGGACAGCGGCTCTCGGGGAGCGAAACCCCGAGCCGTGAGCATCACCTCCCGAGCTTAATGTAAGCTCGCCTAGGACTCCAGCCTACAGATCAGTGCTTCGTGAAAGTGAACCGCGATAACTGTGATTGTGTTTGAGTGTAAATACAGGTCTGGCTTTTCCTTTTCCACTATTCCTCTTTCCCTTTTTATGGATGTAACTTTTATATTACCTTTACTTGATTAAACCTCTTTGATTAACATTAGCTCTCATGTTTCAATATACAACCCTTCCCAAAATACAAGGTGAGCAACACAAAGAAAGAACCCCACGCCCTGAGAGTGATGCCAATGATAGCTAGCCGGAGTGAGTATCCTGTAGGTACATCCTGGGAGATACCTTTCCATCAATAACATAACAGTGTATTTTATCCTTTCCAGTAATTTCCTCGGGCTTGTGACATATCTTGACTGGGTGATGATTTTCGTGACAACTCTCTCTTGTTTATCAATGATGTTTGAAACTCCAACATACCGAGTCATGGAAAATCCCGCTCTACAGGTAACATTAATCTTTTGTAACTAAATTTTTACCTAAATTGACTCGGAATGATATTTGCACGGTTTCTTCAAAATTCGAATTTCATCTCAGCGCTCAAATGTTTCATGTCTATCGGGTTGTGACAAAGTTGTGAACTTGTATTTTTATATTGATTGGTTCTACTTACATACGGGGCTATTCTTAGAAATTTTAGTCGTCGGTTGAGTCTACGCTTTGACAAACAAATGGTGGCCGGTCTGGAAGTTTCATCACCACGGTCATTCTTACCTACCGAATTTTGTAATATTTGTATGAAAACAAATCAGGTGTGCACTTGTGGCCATCTTGGATTGACAGGTCTTCATACAAATGCATCATTAGTTTGTCAAAGCGTGGGCTCAAACGACGACTAAAATGTCTAAGAATAGCCCTCTATGTAAGTAGAACCAATCATTATAAAAATACAAGTTCACAACTTTGTCATTATCAAATCGTATCCCCACATCTGGAGTACTATAAGTCAAAAAATGACATTTTGACAAAATTAAATTTGAATTTTCAGACATACAATTTAAGCTTAATAGGATGCCACAATTCTCATTTTATTATTAAAACCTCTTAGTTGTAGCAGATTATCAATAGTATGTACAGCATTTTATTGTTTGCCATATTTGACTCAAAAAAATACATTTTTGTCATGTGGTATCCTAGATCTGAAGATATGTGCTAACTTCATTGAAATCAGTTCATAATATTTTATTGTTGAACAAATTTGTTTCAGGTGGCAGAGTACGGTTTTGTGATATTCATGAGTTTGGAGTTGACATTGAAAATATTGGCTGATGGATTGTTTTTCACCCCAAAAGCGTACCTGAAAGATGCGGCATCTGTTCTAGATGTATTCATCTATGTGGTAAGTGACAGTAAGAAATACATGCAACATGTGTAAGACCTACAATGTAGAACTCGGGATATCCAAAGAAAAGGAAAGGGGTATGAAGCAGTGGCGAAGGGTGCCATACAACTCGATTCCCATCGGCTTCCCTTTTAAAATGAGGCAACAAAGTAGTTAAAAAATATAGGCACTAAGTAAAAAAATATATTTAAAACCAAAGAAACAATGCATATTTTTTCCCCATTGAAACCATGCAGTCTACTTTATTATCATTTTTGCCTCATTTTAAAAGGGAAACCGATGGGAATCGTAATGTAATAATATGAAATAATAAAAAGTTGCGATGACATTAAATTAGTCCATCGCCCCTTTATGTTTAAATTGATATTAGGTTGGTATGCGGCTGACCACCCATACTGTAAAAAATGGTTCACTTTGCCAATGTCACCCCTGTTTCCGGGAAGGACGGCAAGAGTTGCAGGGCTTATGTTCATTTGAGATTGGGTTTTTATATTGTAGGTGTATTATACATGTCATTAATCTTAAATTAAACTTAAATTATTAAATCTTAAATTATTTATATCTTTGCAGCTTAGATTAGATTAGATTAGGCCAAAATGAAAATTGTCAACAGGGGGGGGAATTTTTGCTATCCATAAAACATTTTATCACAAAAATGTGGTTTCAACAACGGGGCAGGGTAGACTCAGTTTAGGTAGGTTTTTCAGGTAGTTTCAGTTTCAGAGGACTGACGCCCGCCTTTCACCCAAATCGCCTCCTATGTAATTTTCGTCACCCTGAGAGCCCAAATTAATCGAGAGTCAATCACTCCCAGGTTAGGAACCACTCATCTCAAACATTAACTTAGTTAAATGAAATAAATCAAAGTGTTTAAATCTGGAGTCATATGTGTATGTGAGTTTGTAAAGGTCTATTAAGAGCAGATTTTTTCCCATAGTTGAATCTGTTTGTACTTGTGAAGAAAATTTCATTGAGCTTAGTACGTCTGTTGGGCACTCAAATAGTGATTCACATATAAAATTTCACAACTTTTTATTTCTTGTATTTGTAGGTATCGTTGACATTTCTCTGGTGGATGCCTTTGAGAGTGCCTCCTGGTTCCTCGGCCCAACTGCTGATGGTCTTACGGTGTGTCAGACCTCTGAGGATCTTCACTCTCGTTCCGCACATGAGGAAAGTGGTGTACGAGCTGTGCCGAGGGTTCAAAGAAATCTTATTGGTATGTTTTGATAGCTCAATCTTTTCATCTCATATTTTGTAATAATAGAGTTGATTCTTCAATGGATTATGAAATAATGAACATGCGTTTTAAAGTAAATAGCTCAGTTGATAGAATTATTGCATTCAATGTTAGAGGGCTATGGTTCTATGCCCACTAAGGTTGTCAGAAATGATTTCTCATTTCAGTGTTTATTTCAAGCCCAGCATCAATAAATTTACAAGCAAGATTTACTCAGGCTTCCCAAGAAATATGTAAGAACCTGCCTTCCGACGATCCTCTGAGCGAAACTCCACTTCAAGTGGAGTGGTTGACGTAAGGCTGGTCCTTTCTCCTGTGAAATTAAATAGGGAATCTATAATCTATAATCTAAGCTGCAAGGATATGTTAACATTTAAGGCTCATATGAAATGCATGCCTACAGACAGGCATATGTAAGTTCGCGCCTACACATTCTGCATATGTGCATACAAATAAAGAAAACCTCACATGGACATAAACCTTGCAACTTCTGCCGCCGTTCCCTGAACCGGGGTGGCATTGGCAAAAGTGAACCGATTTTTACAGCACGGGTGGTCAGCCTCGTATAAAAATAAAGTCAATGAAAAGATTTGGTAGTTGCTTTTCATACACAATATATACTTTGTTAATGTACCTACATGGAAATTTAATCCTTTATCATCCTTTTCTTCCCAGGTATCCACTCTTTTGATATTGCTGATGTTCATCTTTGCAAGCTACGGCGTACAACTGTACGGAGGAAGGTAAGAACCAAATTGGAAAATCTTGCATACATATTTCAGCTCGTATTTCTTCTAATCGTCCACAATTCTTGCAGATTGGCTCGCTGTAATGATCCATACATCACAAGACGCTCTGAATGTGTTGGAGTGTTTATAAGACGTGTGTTTGTCACCAAAATGAAGCTGGGACTTGGGAAATCAGAGTCCTTCCCGGCTATGCTGGTGCCAAGAGTTTGGTAAAAAGAACAAATTATATTTCTAACGACATTATAAGTTTTTGTCATGAAGACATCCGGCAGACCTGTGATACAGAGGACATTGTACGATGGAGCACAGCCAGATTTAGGTTTTGGAGGGACCACATTGATAAAATAGATGACTCCAAGATCCCATATATTGCATAAAATGAAATTCCTCCTCTCTGGAAAACCGCCAAAGAGGTGGAAAGATAGCTGGACTTCAGCCTCACAAAAGTAGCTCTCACTATCTGCTAAAACAGATATATGATCAAGAGAAAGAAGAAGAAGATCATGAGTTTTTTTAAGAATTTATAAAACGCTATCTGTCTTTCTACTCCTGATTACTGTGTCTTCAACTCCTCCTGTCCCCTTTAGCTGTCCTTTGATTCCCCGCTCATACAAGTTGTCTGGCATCTCTCCCAGCTCCGTTCTTGCACTGGAACCTGAGTTTTTCCACCAGATTTTTTTCATCTGGACATCAATTCAAAAATATTTTCAAGGCAATCAGGCATCTTCTGCACATGCCTGGTCCATCTTTTTTACAAATTCAATTGAAATCTAATCTAATCTAATCTAAGTTGCAAAGATATGTTACATTGGAGATTCATTTTCACAACCAGACACATACAAGTTCGCGCTTGCACATGCCTCATGTGAACCTACAACATAAAAACCAAATCTATAATGGACATACACCCTGCAACTCAACTACTTAAATGAAACTATTGAAAGAATGAAGGAAATGCAGTTTGGGTAAAATGTTTTTTTTTTAGGGCGAACCCAAGAAGATTCAATTTTGATAACATCGGTGATGCGATGCTGGCACTGTTTGAAGTTCTCTCCTTCAAAGGCTGGCTCGATGTGAGAGACGTTCTCATAAAAGCATTGGGGCCTGTGAGTATGATAACTTATTTTATTTTAGGAGTACAAATATGTTGCCCATATAATAAAACCCCACAATATCGTAATATTCATTACATTTGTAAATGTAAGATATAAGTGCAAATGACATTTAAATAATTTTGGCAATTCACACTGGGGCTGTCCATATATTACGTCATTCGCATTAAGAGGGGGGGAGTCTGGTCTGCGGATGATGGCAAATGATGTATGAGTACCAAAAGTGACGTCGTTTTTGTAAATACCAATTTCTACATAATATACAAAATATTATGTAAGTAATATAACATTATTAATTATTAAGCTCATCCATTATAACAGCAAGAGGGGGGGGGGGGTCATTAGATAATGACTATAGGATGATTGTAAGGGGGGGGGGGGGTCAAAAATCGGCCAAAATCGATGATGTAATTTATGGACGGCCCCACTTCAATTAAATTGTCAAATTGTGAGCTTTCATCCCACCGTACTCTCATAAAGTATTGGTGTACAGTGCATTGAAATGAAATGCATAAAACACACATTGTCATCATCAGAAAGTTAAAAATTTCATTATCAACAAATGTATGATTTTTTTTTTTCTTCAAAATTCTACTCCTCTTTTGAATGCAAAGGATTAAAAATATTTCATCCATTTAAACTGATTTGAAATCCTCGCTTTTAATGCAAGATAGAAACGGTCCTTGAAGTCATTGCAGTTCCTTTTAGGGTGTTTTTAGTTAAAAATAATAATATAATATTAGGATGATTTATTTGGTGAGCGCTGTTTTTGTGTGTATCACACTTCAAGAGCCCTCTGCGAGCTTGGTCGTCGCTGTAGAAAGCGCCAATTCTCAAGCAAGACCCAGTTGTTGTAAGGCTGGATGGACCTTTCAGTGACCGGTATTTGGTAAAGGCTTATGAATTTTTCAACCCAGCGAAGAGCACATTTGGAAATATAAATGGTATATTTTTGTGCTCCGCCGGGATTCGAATCCACAACCCTCCATTTACGAGTCCAAAGTGCTGCCACTGGACTACGGACCGGTCCAAGAAATGCCAACAACACGCGGTGTACCTAGCGGTCACCCATCCAAGTAGCATCCTCGCCCAATGTTGCTCAACTTCGGTGATCTGATGAGAACCGGTACTTTCAACATGGTATCGTTGTTGACAAAATTGTTGTTGATAAAAATTAGTTGGCCTGTATGATTTTGTTTGTACACATCAGTGGCGAAGCGTGCCATACAAGCCGGTTCCCATCGGCTTCCCTTTTAAAATGATCTAAGAAAGGAGTTAAAAATATAGGCACATGGTAAAAATAAACATTTAAAACCAAAGAAACAATACATATTTTTCCCCCATTGAAACCATGCAGTCTACTTTATTATCATTTCTGCCTCATTTTTTACCGGGAAAACGAAGGAAACCGGCTTGTATGGCACCTTTCGCCACTGGTGCACATCCATGTATATAATAGTATAAAGATGACATAATGTGTTATATTCCAGGTGCACGCCATCTACATCCATGTCTACATCTTCTTGGGTTGTATGATTGGTCTCACCCTGTTTGTAGGTGTGGTCATCGCCAACTACTCAGAGAACAAGGGGACAGCTCTGCTCACTGTTGACCAGAGAAGATGGTATGCTCCACATTATTCATAAGTGCTCATCATTCTAAACATTCTTGAGCTGCAAGCTAGCACTACGAGTCAAATAAAGCACACCTATTTTTAAATCTTTGTAATCAAATCGCCTTTTCATTACTTTTAGGTTATTATTGAAATAAGAAAATAAAAGCATCTCATAACTTAGACTGACCTCAAAATAATTAACTATATGTTTCTGTACTATAAGTTTATTTGCGCGGATGACAACATTTGCAAATCCCCAAAAACAGTAATTTTTCACTTCATTTTAGGAAAGAAATTTTGCTTGGCATGCGATAGGCCTATTTTTGAGTTAAACATGATACAAAGAAAGTTAACTTTGAGCCAATATTTTAAACAAATATAGTTCTGTGCCTCCTGTGAAAAGTGATACAACTCGAGTTATACCCTTTTTGAGATTTTTACATAGAAATAATCAGAAAAAAATTAGCGATTTTTTGGTCTTACTCACATTCTTCTATCTGCTATAGTTTAGGAAATATAACTGGCAGGATTTAGGCAAAAAAACGTGAAAAGTGATATAAGTCAAGTTGTATCCCTTTTAGTAATTGATCCACACATTGTTTTTTACAAATCTATTGTGAATATTGATACATCTCGACTTATATCACTTTACACCAATTTTTGACTGGAATTTTAGCCAAGTTATACGATTCAGGTAAATTATGAAAATACTACTATTTTAAGTACAACAATTGTGTCTTTGGGGTAGTATTTTTATAATTAGTTTGAGCAACATTCTGTCTGGACCTTATTATCTTATGAGTTATTAAATTTTTTTTTTTTTAAGCTTTTTGTGTATCACTTTACTCAAAGACAACTTATAGGTGCAATATAATTTAACTCGACTTGTATCATGTATCACGTAATAAATGATACAAGTACAGGCAAAAAAAAGGTACAACTGACAGAGTTTAATAAATTATTTGTAAACTATAATAGTAACCATAAAAATTAGAATGCACAGTGAAAGTGAATGTTTTTATCTACAAAATAAGGTACTTATGTGTAACCTAGCCACTTAGTTCATGAATTAGAATTTTTTAAATCTTGTTTTTGCTCTCCTGTAAAATGATGATTTTTGAGTTGTATCACTTTTCACAGGAGGCACAGAGTTTTAATTTGCATCAACTTCAGTGGAGTGCTCACCCCTGCAAACCAATTTTGGTTCAAACATTCTGACTTTGTAAGCGACCTAGCTAGAGTTAGTTTGATTCTATCATTCTGAATTCAGAAGCGACATGCCTAGAGTTTGTATTGTTTCTAACATGTGAAATTTGAAAGTGACATTGCTAGAATTAGTTTGGATTACCAAATTCTGAATTCTGAAGCGACATGGCTAGAATTTGTATTGTTTCTAACATTTGAATACGTTAGTGAGATGGCTGTGAGTTTGTTTTGGTGCTAACATTCTTTATTTGTAAGCCACATGGATAGACTTATTTTAGGTTATAACATTTTGAATTCTTAAGCAACATTGCAAGAGTTTGTTTTGGTGCATGTGACATGATTTTCCTTTTAACATTCTAAATTTGTTTTCAACATAAACATTCTGAACTTATAAGCGATATACCAAGATATTGTTTTGTTTGTATCATTCTGATTTTGTAAGCGACATGTCTAGAGCTAGTTTTGGTTATAAGGGTCTGAATTTGTAAGCGACATTGCTGGAGATTATTTTGTTTCTAACATTCTACATTCGTATGCGACACTGCTAGAGTGATACCATTATAATGTTGGTGTTTTTTTTTAAATTGTATATTTTCCTACGTAGGTGTGACTTGAAGAAGAGACTGAAGATTGCCCAGCCCCTCCACCTGCCTCCCCGGCCAGACGGTCGACGGGTTAGAGCGGCCGCTTACGATGTCACACAGCATATTGCTTTCAAGCGGTGCATTGCTTTTGCTGTGCTCGCCAACAGTAGTCTCCTGTGTGTGACGGTTAGATGCTTAACAAATAATTCTACTTGTTACTTATACACCTTCATATAATGGTAAAATGTACACTTATTATGTCAAATTAATCTATTTTCTTTAGATAATAATAATTTTGAAAAAAAAAATGTATCAATACCTTAAAAGTAAAGCTGAATAAGTGACATATTAAGCTAATATGGGTATCTCAGATAAATGCATCTTTTGTACTATTGTCCATGAGAGAAAACAGTAAAAAAGTCTGAAAATCCTGTAGCTTAGAAGTTGTCCATGAGCACTTTTTTATAATTAGTTCACTTACTATGAGATGTTACTACCAAAAAAATGTTTTGATTTCACAATTTCTAAAATCAGTGAATCAGTAATTATTCAGTTTTACTTTTAAGGTGGCGGTATGTTCACACTCTTGTTTTATCTCCTTCTAAACAACAACATTAAATCATTTTTAAACTTAATGTTTTATTTTTCAGTGGTTAAAAGAAGAAACACACACAGAGTGGTTGGCTCTCATGTCGGCTCTGTTGACCTTGGTGTTTGTGACCGAAGTCCTCCTGAAGAACATTGCTTTCACTCCTCGTGGCTATTGGCAGAGCAGAAGAAACCGGTATGACCTCTTGGTGACAGTCGCCGGCTGTATGTGGATATTCATCCATTGTATGCTGAAGGTAAAGAAATCTCAATGTTTATTCTTAGTTTAATCTATCGCATCTTCAACCTCCAGAGTGCTGGAATGCAGATCCACGCTCGTACCACCGATCGCGATTTCTTTAGATTTACACAGCAATAAGATCAAAAATTGTGTAACGTACTCCTATTGGATAAAACTACCAACCAATAAACTTAAAGCATTAAGTAAATGTTCGATCGTGATGTCGTAAACCAGGCCTGGCCAACCCATGTGCCTTTACGTGCGGCCCGCGGTCATGTGTGATGAAAAATAAAAATGAAATATAATAAAAATAAAAATAGGGCGTCTATAACAGACGTACATCTGGAAAACCAGTTAGGGTGTGTAACTTTAAATATTGAAATACCTAGATTTAGAAAAATTAAGTAAGCAAAAAGAATCTCAAATCTTGCACTGAAAGGAGAAGTCCCTGATAATTGGTTTTATTTGTAATATTGCATTGAAATGAAAAATTAAGAATTTTTTCCTCTATGAAGTTAAGGGTTAATTAATAATTCTCATTGTTAAAATTTTTTTCTATTGTTGAATTTTTTTTATGTTGTTTACTACATAAATACATTTTTTGTTGTTGGTTCGTATGTGTGGCCCTTGGGGAAATTTTAGGCCATCAATGCGGCCCGGGGTGCAATTTGGGTTGGCCAGGCCTGTCGTAAACTGATGAGTATTTTGTTCTACTAAATTCTGTACTATAAAAAAAATATTACACTGGCTTTTGACCAGCAACTACAAATGCTCGCTCTCAAAACATTGTGTTAACCTCTTTGATTGCATTTTCCAGAATGACCTGTCCTACTTCATTGGCTTCATGGTGGTGATCCTGCGTTTCTTCACCATCACCGGCAAGCACACCACCCTGAAGATGCTCATGCTGACTGTGGGAGTCTCTGTCTGCAAATCCTTCTTCATCATCTTTGGAATGTTTCTCTTGGTGTTCTTCTACGCTCTTGCTGGCACCATTGTCTTTGGCAATGTCAAATATGGCGAGGGTATCGGAAGGTGAGACATATTTTGGACTCGGCACATTTGAAATATCCTTACAGCTATGTGACGTCGCTCATAAAAAAAACAGAATAAGTATGTTTGTGGGATTGCTGTGGCCATCACATTTAATCTGTAGCAGGACAAGTAAACGCCCATATCTAAAAAGCGTTGTTACATACTCATTTTATTTATAAGTCTTATGTTTTGACATGAGCAACAAAAGCAAAAAACAAAACAACTGAACAGATTTCAGTCTGTTTTGAATGCGGCCGCAAGACTGATCTTCGGGATGTCCAAATTCTCTCACATCACTCCGCTGTTGAAAGAACTACATTGGCTTCATTTTCCTGAGAGGGTGGTCTACCGTGTGTGTTTGATGGTATTTAAAGCCCTAAATGGTTTGGCTCCATCATGCCTATGAGAACTTGGTGTTTTCACAACTCATTCCTCTGCCAAACTGCCCGCTTATGGAATGAGTTACCGGTATCTGTGTTTCCATCCCAATTTAACCTTGCCCTTTTCAAATCCAATATCAATCGCCATTTCCTCTCAGTGTCTCAAAACAAAGCAACGCCACACACACCACAGCACTGCGCAGCTAACGGCCCTGCAACCAGACATGGACAACTGGCACATCACCAACACCTCTGCGGCACTATAACAAGTGTCATAGACCCTTAGAGTCTCTCGAATCTAGGGAGTCTCCCGCATAGGCTTTCTTAAAAAAAAAAAAATATATATCTGGCAGACTTGTTTTCCCTGGTTGAGGTGAGTGTGAGGGGGCGGATACTTAGGTCAGCGGGGTGTCGAGCTGTCAGGTTGATGCAGCATCGCCGTCAAATACTCACTAATTTTGGGGATCGCGCTTTCCGGTTTGCGGGACCGATGGAGTGGAACAGACTGCCACCCGGAGTGAGAGTTTCGGAATCTGTTGGCATTTTTAAGGGAGCACTGAAACGGCACATTTATAAAATATCTCATTCATGATTAGGAGGGCCCTTGAGGTGTGACACACACAAAAACGGCGCTCTTTTGTCATGTAAAAAAATCAATAAATAAATTATCCTCATATATATATTATATGAGGTCTCAAGAACAAACTAGGACCGGTTTGTAGTCTTGTGGTTAAGACTATGGACTCGTACTCCGTAGGTCATGAGTTTGATCAACCTACAAGTCATCCTCATCTCCACAAAGCACTACATCTTATGCGATCAAAGGGAATGTATGCAATAGAGCAAAGTTCACAAATAAACCTAAAGAATCAATTGCGGCAAGATGTTGTTTTATACTTTGTAGGGATCTTTGTTGCACCTGATGATGACTGTTAGTGATTGAAATCGTTACATTCCTTCCTGACAAAGCATTATTTGACCAATATAATCTAATTTGGTATGTATTAGGTTGACCAATATAATCTAATCTGCTATGTATTAGGTTTAACCTGTAATGTACAATAATGTGTGTAAATAAATCTATCTATCTATCTAAGTTGCAAAATATATGTAACATTAGAGATTCACATTATATGCATTTTCACAAACAGGCACGTATAAGTTCGCGCTTACAAACATGCCGCATGTGGTCCTACAATATAAAAACCCAAATCAAATAAATCCAAACCTCAAATGAACATAAACCCTACAACTCTTGCCGACCTTCCCTGAAATAGGGGTGACATTGGCAAAGTGAACTATTTTCTACAGCATGAATGGTCAGCCGCATACCAACCTATAAGTCAAGGAACATGGAATTCAACCAAATCAAGGAATAATTTGAAAGTTTAAGAGTTTGTGTGTTGGTATAAGAATAATTTAAAGTAACAAAATGATGTATGTGAGTGCATAATGTAGCTACCTTCCTTCAATTCTGGAACAATCTATGATAATATGATCTCATTCCAATAAGTATTTTTAACAAATAGAATTTGTCAACGACGTTAGCCATGTTGAAAGCACCGGTTCCCATAGATCACCGAAGTTAAGCAACATTGGGCGCGGTCAGTGCTTGGATGGGTAACCGCTCCGGTACACCGCGTGTCGTTGGCATCTTGGACCGGTCCGTAGTCCGTAGTGGCAACACTTCGGACTCGTAAATGGAAGTTTGTGGATTCGGATCCCGGCGGAGCACATAAATATACCATTTATATTTCGAATGTGCTCTTCGCTGGGTTGAAAAATTCATACACCTTTACCAATGACCGGTCACCAAAGGTCCATCCAGCCTTACAGCAACTGGGTCTTGCTTGAGTAATGGCGCTTTGTAGCGACGACCAAGCTCGTACACCTCTGCGGCACTACAACAAGTGTCATAGACCCCTAGAATCTTTAGAATCTAGGGAGTCTCCCGCACAGGATTTCTTAAAAAAAAAAAAAAAAAAAAAAACAAATAGAATAAAGATTCATCTTGTTTTTGTTCTATACAATTTACTAAGGATCAGATGTTGTTTTGTGTTACGCAGGCGAGCAAACTTCAACACTGCCATCCATGGTGTGGCCATGCTGTTCCGCATCGTCACCGGCGAGGACTGGAACAAGATCATGCACGACTGCATGGTGGCGCCGCCGTACTGCACGCCCCGCGACAACTACTGGGAGACAGACTGCGGCAACTTCACCGCCTCCCTCATCTACTTCTGCACCTTCTACGTCATCATCACCTACATCGTGCTGAACCTGCTTGTGGGTGAGGAAGATCATACATCTTCATTTTCAAATGCTGTGCCTGGTCACACCAATGTAAAATGAGATCACCTCGGCAAACACGCCGCTGTCCTGCGCTGTTCATAACCGCTCCTCCATACTCTGGTCCAGTCCTTTATATTTCTCAGCCAGGACATCTGTCTCTTACTGGACCCTCGTTGGACCTCGTCAATTTTGCCAAACAAGTGGAAGTAGGTGACATTTGTTAGGTTTAAGTTGGAATTATGGTTGTTTAACATATTTACAATAATTATAACTAGATACACAGTTAAAATTGATTTATCGGATATTAAACAAAGAATTGTTCATCGTCCAGAAATGGTGTCTCCTGGAGATGTTAGCTACGTTGCTAACGAAACGTCGATAATAATGTAAGTTCTCCTATAACGGTTTGTCTAATATCCGATAAATAAATTTTAACTGTGTAGTTATAATTATTGTAAAAAAAAATAAGGTGACATTTTTCCCCATGCAGTATGTACACGCCCAGAAGCGCTATTCTGCTAAATTCCTTACAACCTTAAGGAGCGTGATAGCGATTTATGTCTAAAAATAAGGTGTACTATGATTTTTTATCTATGAAGTTCTTTCGCAAGCGCTAGCAAGCTCTGACAAGCTCTGACTTGGATTGATATCCAAAATGTAAGGAATTTAGCAGAAGAGTGCTTCAGATGGTAAAGCTTCTCAAATTATCCATTTACTATTAAATTATCATTATGTAACATAATATTGTGTTTTCGAATTTTTACTGATCAAGATTTCTGTACTTGCAGCTATTATCATGGAGAACTTTTCACTGTTCTACTCCAACGAAGAAGATGCTCTCCTCTCTTATGCGGACATCAGAAACTTCCAGAACACCTGGAACATTGTGGACATACACCAGAGGGGCGTCATCCCAGTGAGAAGGGTGAGTGTTCTTGTTTCCTTCCACCTTTCCAATATGGGGGACCATTAGTGCTGGAACTTAATAAGGTTGTATTATTCTAGGTGAAATTCATTCTTCGTCTGCTGAAGGGCCGCCTGGAGTGTGATCCACAGAAAGACCGTCTCCTCTTCAAGTACATGTGCTACGAGCTGGAAAAGCTGCACAACGGCGAGGATGTTACCTTCCACGACGTCATCAAGTAATTCAAACATTTACATTACAGTCCGGTCGATAGCTCAGTTGGTAGAGTGCTCGCATTCTACCCCGTGAGCTCGGGTTCGAATCCCACCGAAGAGGGTGTCAGAAATGATTTCCTATTTTGGTGTTTATTTTAAACCCCATAATAAAAATACCGGCAAGGTTTACTCAGCCTTCACAAGAAATGAGTACCAGCCCCCTCGGGAGCTGGGAAACCCCCACTTCAACTGAAGTGGTTGGTGTAAGGCCGGCCCCCTTACCTGTAAAAATAAATAGGTTCAACCCGCCACATGCGACCCCTTCGGGGATAACGCGGCAAGAAGTTACAGTATATGTGTAGTTTAGTTGCGTAGTTGCGTTACATTGCGTAAAGATTTAATAAACATAAAAGGGAAATAGTTTGATAAGTTATATTCACAAAAAAAATGTTAGGTTTTTGAGTCTAAAATATGATTGAGCTGAATCAAATCATACCCATGATTAAAATTTACAAACAATTATAAAAGGGCAACACTACAAAACCATAGATAAGCAAATTTCCAATTAAGTTGCTGTCAGGAAAGGATATTTCTAATTGTAAATGTTGGCACAATGGTCAAGCAAGTCAAGACATTAACTTTGACTAGTGTGCTGGAAATAAAAACAACGCTAGTTTTAGTTTCGTCACACCCCCTGATGATAACTTTGACCCTGATTCAACAGATGCCATTGGGTATTTTTCTTCTTCTATTTTTGGTGCCACTTTTATCGAAAATTGGCAATCCAATAGCTGATTGTCTCAAAAGTCGTGGGTTCAAGGGAGCAAACACTAAGATCAGCAGAGAACGGAGCGGAAACCCTGCTAAATGAACCTAGAAGGAAAATTGCCACTGTTTCGAGACCGTGCTTTTGCGGTGGCTGGCCCTGCAACCTGGAATCAACTGTCACCAGAAATCCGGAGGTCTAGGACGATTGAGGAGCTAAAGAGGAGGATGAAGACACACTTTTTCGCCCAGTAAACTACTAAGCGCCCTTGGAGTGACATTGAGTTACGAAACGGCGCTGTTAAAGAAATCATCATCAATCATCATGGCTATTCCCAAGTAATCTTTGAGGTTTTAAAAAGGTTACAAAAAGGTTAAAAAAGGTTCTGGGACCTTTTTGTAACCTTTTTAAAACCTAAAAGGTTACTTGGGTTTTCACCTTGGATGCTGCGGCTCGAAATAGGTATTGGGTAATAGTTAGTTAATAATTTGTTGAGATAAAAATTATTCATTATTAATTGATAATCTGAATGCCTGTTTCTGGTCAAGCAAAAATAGGTCGGTGAAAAAAACTCTGCTTATTTGTAAAAATGTAAAGAAATTGAGTTGTTTCTTTTCAGTATGCTATCTTATCGATCTGTGGATATTCGGAAAGCCTTACAGCTCGAAGAACTCCTGGCGAGAGAAGAGTTTGAATATCTGATTGAAGAGGAGGTGGCCAAGCAGACCATCAGAACTTGGCTGGAAGGCTGTCTCAAGAAGATAAGGGCCACCACTGTAAGTCAATAAGAGTTTCTGTAAGCTTTTTAACCATTGATCTAAATAAAATATATAGATGGAGCATTAGCGTATATATCCCAGCCGCATCATGGTTGCCCTAAATGATAGTGTATGCCCCATTTGCAATCAGTTGTTTACCAAGCGTCGGCAAGGAAACATCGAGGTACCTCATTGGTACCTACATGTAAATTGAAGACAACTATCATACGAAGATAGCCTGACAGTTTCATCAAATTTTTAAATTTCCCCATATAATAGAAATAAGTTAATTTAATGAAATAAAACTCATGATAAGCGCGTGATGCATTATTACAAACAAAAGCATACAGTAAAAAACCACAAAATATAAAAAAAAACTCAGTTCTTCATACTTATACCCATTATTTGACGATAGATTTTTTTTCTTATATTAGACGCATAAATCGTATTTTTTAAGGTTTATTTAGATATAAATACAAAAGAAATAAAGATATCTATAATCTATAATCTAAGTTGCAAGGATATATTCATTTAAAGCTCTCAGATGTAAGCCCACAAACCAACAAGTGTAGTTCGCGCTTACAAATGCTGAATGTGTACTTACAAATAAAATCCAAACCTCAAATGAACATAAGCCCCACAACTTTTGCCGACCTTCCCTGAAACAGGGGTAACATTGGCAAAGTGAACCATTTTTTACAGTTTGGGTGGTCAGCCTCATACCAACCTATAAGTCAAGGAATATGAATAAAAAATTACATTTAAATATATAAAAGAACAAAACCTTACAAAGAAATCTATACAAAAAAAGTCAGAAATTTCCTATGCAAAAAATGTAGCAAATTAATACACCAACATTAGAAATCACCATTGCAGATTAGCCGCCACTTCTTCCTGTCCTTGCACACTTCTTTCATTTCATCCAGAGTCATAACCTTTTTCATGCAAGTCCTCCTTTTATTATGACTCTGGATATCCCATTCATTCGCTATTTCAGAAATTTGATCCATCCATACTTTTCTCGGTCTTCCTCTACCGCGACATCCATCTATTTTAGCAACATATACTTTCTTCGTCAATCTTTCATCACTCATTCTCTCCATATGCCCGAACCATCTTAACATACTTCTTTTAATCTTCACTTTCACACTTTCCCTTACACCACATTCTTCTCTTACAAAATTATTCCTCACTCTGTCACTTCGTTTTTTCCCAATCATACTTCTTAGATAGTCCATTTCTACTGTATGGACTTTACTAATTTCCCTTTCACTCACCGTCCAGGCTTCACTTCCATACATCAAGGTTGGCACTAGTATACCACCGTGCACCGCCAATCTAACATTTTTTGAGAGATTCTGGTTCCTGGCGATGCTAGCGGTACCACCCAGTACGCACCTGCCTTTCATTATTCTTCTTTCAAATTCACCGGTCATCCTTCCATCTTTTTCAAACTTACTTCCCAGGTATACAAACTCATTTACGACATCAACATTCATTCCATTAATTTTAAATTCATAATTCATACTTTCATCATCTCTTTCAAAAATCAATACTTTCGTCTTACTTGCATTCAACTTCAAATGGTTACCTTTCAAAGCTTCATTCAATCTAGAGAGCATTGTTTGCAATTCTACTGCTGAATCAGATACAAGAACTATTATATTAAAATGTAAATAAGCATATAAGACAACTTTCAGAGATGCTCCTTTAAAATAACGGAGAAAAAAATCTGCTGATATTCATAAAATTATCAAAAAATACTCTATTACATAAAAGTAAGATACAGTCAGTAATGCGTCTTTTTTGTTTAAGTTTTTTTTAGTTCCTACACAACTTTAAATATAATGCACTGATTTTTTTTTTCAATGTGAATTTATTCGTATTAAGTTATTTTTCCTTACATTTTGGGAAACGTATGTTGTGAGACGTCAGCCTCAGATGTCACTTGTTAGGTTTTCTTCACTTCGGCTTGAGTACCATGGAGTTCTATTAAATGGAGAGGCTATTTATTTGATTTAGTTCTAAACACTGTGTTCCATACAGTCACTGAAATCTAATTTCGCCAGACTTTGTCCCTTGTTTTGTCTCGCTCGCACAACATACGTTTTTTGTTGTTGTCCTTTTCTATCATGTTATGCGTCTCTACTCCGTCGTTAATTTATGTAAGCAGGTAATATTGCTTAGCAACGAATTGTTGATGTTATTTTCGTTGACAACATAATTTAGTGTTGTCAAAGGTTTTGACAATATCTGATACTTTTTAATGCTTCTGTTCCATAAACGTAAATATTTTACTTAATGTTACATAATTACTTGTGAAAATTATTTCAATTACATTTTTTTAATTTTAAGTTTTTTCAATGATGTTAGGAGTAATACCTATAGAAGACGAAGTAAAAAAAATATTCTTTTTAATCCAATTTCCTTGAAATATAAAAGAATAAATGAAACAAAAAGTGTAGGGTAGAAATTGAAATTTTGAATTTTGAAATACAGACCACTTCAAATACATACATTTCACAAAAAAAAATGTTCTCACGTGACGGTATCAGATACTATATTTTATCATCATCACATCTCTATCACTAAAAATGGCCGACGGTTTGACAGCGGGGCTATTGTTTTGTTGCTTAAGGCATCGGCAGATAAAATATCAATTGAATTTACTTAAATATTAATATTCACTGGTAATTACGAGTGCAAAGTTACTCCAGACTTTTTATTACAATTTCTCGTATTGTTTGTGCATTTGGAAAATTTGTGGCTTGGCATTTTGATGATTTTTCTTTCCAGTTAGGAAACACACCTGTTAATAGTTGGAAGGTTACCGATAGACTGAATTTGGATTTTTGTATGATGAGTGGGGTAGCGCATTTCTAATTCACAAAGGATTGCTTTCTCAGCCCATCCAGTCCTTACAAATCCATGTTGAGTACGGCCCCTGATGTTGTCATGGAGATCAGAAAGAGACAGAAACATAACAAAATTTCTAATGTTTCTTTCTCTTTCTTTCTACAATTTTGTGGCACAACCGTTTGTATAGGAAAACACTCACGCGCTCCATCTATGTATATTATTTATATCGATGTTTTTAACCCCCTAATGGAATTTATTTTGTGTGCTGGTTTCTCGAAAGATTATTCAGGCTGTTTGCCGTGAGGATTCTTGCATTGGTTCTTGATTTAATAAAAACTGATGGAGTTTATTTTCAAAGATTTATTTGGATTTTTTAATTACATATACAGAAGCAAGAAGAAATGTTGTATGTTTGACAGTCAAGGAGGAAGTGTCAGAAAAATACATGACAATTTAATAAATCTAAAGTGTCAGTAGTACCAACTTCATCATCATCTTCTAAAGGCAGTGCCTTGTAGTATCAGCCATCTGTCTCTGTCTGCTGCCATCCTCTTGAGATGCAAATAGGAGGAGACATCCATGAGCCGCTTCAAATCCTTGAAGTATGAAGTTCTTGGGCGACCTCTTGTGCGTTGTCCTAAGATTTTGCCGTCAAAGATGTTGCTAAGAAAGGTGCTAAGTACGAACTTGTAGACCTCAATATAAAATATATTGGTTTTTACTTAAAGTTTAACTGTCAACAAAAAGGTTACTCGAAATCTACACAGATGGCAATGTGTTCATTTTAAACACAAGTCAAAATATTTGACAACTATCTTCAGGTTACTTTCCGAGAAATAGCAAAAAATAATCAGGAATCGAAACCACAACGTCATCTGCCCAGTCCATAGTCTAGTGGTTAACACTGCTGACTCGTAATGGAAGGTTGTGGGCTCGAATCCCGGCGGAGTACAAAAAATATACCATTTATATTTTCAAATATGCTCTGCGCTGGGTTGAAAAATTCATAAACCTTTACCAAAGACCAGTCACTAAAGGTCCATCCAGCTGTACAGCAATTGGGTCTTGCTTGAGTATTGGCGCTTCGTAGCAACGACCAAGCTTGTAAACGCCTCTGCGGCACTACAATAAGTGTCATAGATCCCTTAAGTCTCTGAAATGTAGGGAGTCTCCCTGTCTCTCATCTGTACCAAATTTTGGTTTATTAGATTTGACATTTAGCTAACAGTACCCTTAGTATGAGTTTCAAAACTTGAGTAATGTAAAGTTTACGGCAATTTTTAAAGAGTGATTTCCCCCAAAATTTGTCATTTTTGTTTGTTTGAACGTGGTTTTCTTCATCACTGTAACTCTTTTGCTAAGACCATAAAGTGTAAGAAACAAAAACGGTTGATTTTGGAAGAAATCACTCTTTAATATTTTCCATAAACTTTACTTTATCTCAAGTTTTGCAACTCGTACTAAGGATACTGATGTTTTTGAGATCGGCCCTTACTGTTTTCTGTCATTACATCATATTTTTTGTCTGTGGAATTTGTTGGGAGTCTGTTATAATTTGAAATTTTTATTTTGATTTTTCAGAAGCAGCAAACAAGTCTTATAGCAGGCCTGAGAGCCACCAATGAGATTCAGCAGCAAGAGGCCGAAGATAACCTGAATGCCATCCGTGTTGATGCCACAAACAAAATGAAAGAACGGGTGAGTACTTCATGAAGCACACTTGCTTAAATGTTTCTATTCCTGTGAATTCTTGAAATGTAAAAAATTCAATGGGATAGAACATAAAATGAATGGGTAAAATAAACAATACAAATCAATATAATCTATCCATAATCTAAGCTGTAAAGAAATATTTACATTTAAAATTCATATTAAATGCTTGCCCACATACAGACGCGTGTAAGTTCGTGCTTACAAATGCTGCATGTATACTTAGAAATTAAAATCCAAACTTCAAATGAACATAAACCATTCAACATTTGCCAATATTCGCAAAGTGAACTATTTTTTACAGTATGCCAACCTGTAAGTCTAGGAATCTATGAAAATATGAACTTCAAAATGAAGACCCTTAAATTTCTTATTGCATTGATTCCAGGGCGCCTTGGAGACCACCTCCCATTCGGAGCAGCAGCCTGGAGCTGCAGGTGCCCCGGGCGACACTCCTGCAGCCTCCTGCATCAGAAGTCTGCCGGGACTGAGGCCCAAGAAGCCTGGACCAGTGGTCACCTCCACCACAGTGGGGCTCAGCAGGTCTGTAGGAGTATAACTAACTAGCTTATAGCGTGGAGCTGAAATCAAGGGAGCTGCATTAAAAAGTTGATGTGTCGATTTTTGCATAAAAATTTGATAACATAATTTCTAGCCTTCTCATATACATAAATGCTACTAGAAATGCTGCTAAGTTAAACATATAGGGTAACTACTTGCCGCGTTTTCCCTGAAGGGGTGGTATATGGCGAGTGGAACCTATTTATTTTTTCAGGTAAATAGGGCCGGCCTTACGCCAACCCCTTCAGTTGAAGTGGGGGTTTCCCAGCTCCCAAGGGGGCTGGTACTCATTTCTTGTGTAGGCTGAGTAAACCTTGCTGGTTTGAAATAAACACCGAAACAGGAAATCATTTCTGACATCCTCGGTGGGATTCAAACCCGAGCTCTCAGCATGATATGCAAGCACTCTACCAACTGAGTTATCGACCCATACATCTATTTCTTTTTCCCAGTTTGACCACCACGCTGCATTGTCCAAATCATTTCGCCTACAAAGGCATCTTCAGTTATGTTATTGTTTATGATCTTGTCTCTTTTACAGGTCTGATAGCGCTGGAAGCCAAGGAAGGAAATTCTTGCAGCCGACCTTGAGCGATCCACATCCAACCACTGCTAAAGTCGGTAAACAAGGTTAGTGTGTCCTCCATTTGCTCTAGTCACCCATAGTATCTTTTCCACTAGTCTAAAATTATTTCAAAATCATACAGCATTACAAAAAGAGTCAGAGTGTGACGATTATGTGAGTTCCTTGTGGCCTCTACTACCAGACACGCAACACCTCCACGTATATGAAGCTGCAGAAATAGAGATGGGCTGGACATGTACAAGGGATGCCCAACTCACAGATCACCAAACTCATCATAAATGGGCACCCAGGAGGAAGGGTTGGTAGACCCAAGGGATGCTACATGGCTACTGCAGGTGCCAAGTCAGAGGACGGTGGCCAAAGACAGAGACGGATCGAGGCTCAAGATGAAGGAGAGATATGACGATGATGATGAATGGATGATTTTCTTCCTGTGGCGCCATTTCATGACTAGATCAGTATAGTGTTTTGGTACATGAAATAAGTCATATCCTCGCCCTCGGGTGTAGTCATCAGGCACAAACAACGTGTAGCTCTCCAACAGGGTGTGACTGTATATTAAGCCGTTGAAGATTGACGTTGTCCGGTCGATAGCTCAGTTGGTAGAGTGCTTGCATTCCATACCGTGAGCTCGGGTTCGAATCCCACCGAGGGTGTCAGAAATGATTTACCGTTTCGGTGTTTATTTCAAACCCCAAAATAAAATACTGTCAAGGTTTACTCAGCCTTCACAAGAAATGAGTACCAGCCCTCTCGAGAGCTGGGAAACCCCCACTTCAGCTGAAGTGGTTGGCGTAAGGCCGCTCCCCTTACCTGTAAAAAAAATAGGTTCAACTCGCCACATGCGATCCCTTCGGGGATAACGCGGCAAGAACACTATATGTGTAGCTTAGTTGCGTTTTTTTGCATTTCGATGACCTTATGAGAGAGCACCATAAAGGACCCCTTGCACCTCGTTTCCAGGCTTCTGAATCCAGTCTCCGGAAGTAGCTTCTAATAATTCATGAATAGTAGATAATTTCCACGCGGCTCGTGAGGGGATACCTCAGGAACTTGTTTTTGCATATCTATATATTTCCACTGGTAAGGAGTCCAAACGTCAACAGAGCACTCCAATTTAGACCGTATAATGCAGCTAAAGATGTCCACCATCGCTCTGAGCTCAGTGAGCTGTTTGCACACTCTGATTACTAATCCGAACAGGTGGTAGCACTTGGTCGTCAGCTGCGTTATACGGTCACAGAACTTCAATCCTGCATCAAAACAACTCCGTTTTGGGTACAATGGCCTTGTTGAAAGCAGTAGAGGTAGAGCGCAGTAGTTTTCTGGAAGCATTGTTGACAGGACACAGGTATAGAGAATATCCATGATTGGGAATGTTGGGAATGAATTGGGATGAATTGGGAATGAATGAAATTTGATACAATCAAATTTTACTGTAGTTCTAACTGTGTATCTGTGGATTTTCTTACAGCTGTCACTGGTAGCAAGCAGCAAGCCACCCGCAACTCCAGTGGAGTCACACCTAGTGGTCCTCCGCACGCCAGCAGCTCTGGAGACACTTCAGCCGGAGACAGTGGTCTTCCTACATCGGGGCCCAGACTTCCTCCAGCTGTCCACGATGTGAGGGATTGGTGGAGGGCGCAGCTGGCGCATAGAAACAGACTGCATTGCCATTGAAAGACACCCAAGGTGAAATCATCAGTTTATTTTCAATCGTGGTATAGAAAGGGTGCCTCCTGAAGACATTGGCTACAACGCCAGTGAAACTTTAAATAAGCTCTCTAATATCCAGAAAATGTAAAATAGACTGCATTGCCATTGAAACATATTCAAGGTGATATTTACATATTGTTTGAATCATCAGTTGATTCTCAATCGTAGTGCAGAAAGAGTGCCTCCTGAAGATGTTTGTTACGACACAAGCGAAACTGTTACTGTATCCTGCCGCCGTTCCACTAGGGGTGGCCGGTACCTCCGCAGATGCGCCTCCACTTTTTTCTGTCCTTACAAACCACTTTCATTTCCTCAATATTCATCACCTTTTTCATACATACTCTTCTCTTATTTTCACTCTGCAGGTTCCATTCTTTCGCAATCTCACCTATTTGGTCTAACCATTCTTTCCTCGGCCTTCCCCTTCCGCGCTTTCCTCTGACATTTCCTTTGTACACTTTCTTCTTTAGTCGTTCATCATCCATTCTTTCGAGATGTCCGAACCATCTCATCGTACTTTTTTGTACTTTCATTCTCATATTCTCTTTTATACCACACTCGTTCATCACCCAATCATTACGTACTCTATCATTCAGTGTTTTTCCAGCCATTGCTCTCAGGTAAGTCATTTCAACCGTACATACTTTACTCAGCTCACATTCATTAACTGTCCACGCCTCACTTCCATACATCAATGTCGGAACCAATATACCATTGTGGACCGCCAATCTCATATTCTTCGTAAGTTTCCTATTTCTTGCAATTCTTCCAATCGTTCCCATTACACTTCTTCCTCTACTAGCACGCTTTTCCAATTCTTTCGTCAATTTCCCATTCGACTCAAACTTGCTTCCCAGATAATCAAATTCTTTCACGACCTCCACTCTTGTTTCATTCAGTCTTATCTCAATTTCCTCGCATTCCTCAGTCCTGTCAAACACTAATACTTTCGTCTTACTGGCATTCACTTTTAAACCGTTCTTACTAAAAGCATCATTCATTTTGGTGAGTATCATCTGGAGCTCCTCCGCTGTATCAGCCAACACTACGGCATCGTCAGCATAGAGAAGAACTCCAACATTCGTCTCACCCACTTTCACACCATAATGAGAAATTTCTGCTTCTTTCATACAATTTTCCATGATTATGTTAAATAACCACGGACTCATTACACACCCCTGTCGTACTCCCTTGTAAACATCAAACCATTCGCTACATTTACCATCCACTCTTACACACGCCAAACTATTTTCATAGATGGCGCGTATTCCATTCAGAAGCTTGCCGTTCACACCGTACTTTAGGAGTACTTTCCACATCATACCTCTGTCCACCGAGTCAAAAGCCTTCTCGAGATCCACAAAAGCCGTGTAGACCTTCCGACCCACAGCCAGATGTTTTTCAACAATCTGTCTGAGAGTGAAGATCTGGTCTACACACCCTCTTCCTGGCATAAAGCCAGTCTGGATATCAGAAACCCCATGACCGGTAGACAGTCTCACTTTTTTTATGAGAACCTTACACAATACTTTACCAGCTATACTGAGAAGACTGACGGGCCTGAAATTTTGGCAGTCCTTTTTGTCACCTTTTCCTTTGTAGATAGGAACAATGACCGCCTTTTTCCAGTCCATCGGCACTTTACTCTCTTTCACACACATCTTGCACAGTTCAAACATCCATTCAACCATGCACTCCCCAGCACATTTGATCATCTCAGCATTCACACCATCATTCCCAGCAGCTTTTCCATTCTTCAGATCTTTTATACTTGTTATCACATCCTCTTTCACAATTTCTTCATCGCTGTCATTATATTCAACATCATAATAGTCTCTTTCGCCCTGGCCATATAAATTTTTAAAATATTCATTCCATCTCTTCCTTACATCACTTTCGTCCCACAGCAAGATTCCCTCAGCGTTTTTAATGCCTGGGGTGGTTGATCCGCGACTTTCGTTTTTATCACGTACCCAGCTCCAGAATGATTTTTTATTGGTGAGGAAATTCTGCTGCGCTCTCTCATTTTCCTTACTTTCTATTTTCATCTTACTCTCAAAGACGACGGTTTTGGCTCTTCGTTTTGCTTGCTTATATATCTCTTCTAGAGCTTGATTTTTCCTATCATTCAGCCATCTATTAAAAGCATTCTTCTTCTGTTCAATAGCTTCTCTCACTTCGTCATTCCACCATGCATCACCTCTTCTTTTACAGACCTTCGCTTCACCACAAACAGATTTCGCACATTCAATCATATTTTCTTTCATTTTTGACCACATTTTTTCAACACATCCTTCTTCTTTTGTTTTTTTTAACTCATCGTGGTTAAGTCTTTCATTCATCTCACATTTGTACTTTTCTTTTATACTTACATCATTCATTTTTTCAACTTTTATTCGCTTCATACTCACCAATTCCTTTTGTGCTCTTCTTTTTACATCTCCTATCATTATTCTCGAGCACAGCAAATAGTGGTCTGTGTTCAGCGCAGCTCCACGGTATACTCGAGAGTCTCTTACATCCCCTCTCATTCTTTCATCCACACAGATGTAGTCAATAATTGTACGGTTGCCCACTCTGTTCTGCCACGTATACAAATGTATACTTTTGTGGTTGAACCAGGTATTCGACGTAAAGAGTCTATGCTCCATACATAGGCTTATTAGCGCTCTACCGTTATCATTGGCTACACCTTTACCACTCGGTCCTACCACATTTTCGCTATCATCTTGTCTCATACCTACCCATCCATTAAAATCTCCTAGTAGAATCGTTCTTTCATTCTCTTCTTTCTGTCTCATAACAATGTTAACTTTCTCCCAGAATTCTTCTTTCACTACCCTGCATTCCGAGTCCACTGGGGCGTAGCACGCAATCAGTAGAGCTTTCATCCGTCCAAATCTCATTCTCACTAACAATATTCTCGGGGAGACTCTTTCATACTTAGTAATACAACCTTTCGCTTTTTCATCAATGATAACACCTACACCCTGTCTCTTGTATCCATCTTTCACCCCACACCATACAAAAAATTCACCATTTACCATTTCCTTTTCTCCATCTCCTATCATTTTAGTCTCAGTCACACAAATAACTTTTATTCCTCTCTCTTTCATAATATTTGAGATTTCCCTCTCTTTACAGTCATTCCAGTCCCTCACGTTCCACGTTGCAAACTTCCATTCCTCTTTCTTCGCATACTTTCTTCTCACACATTCTTTTCGTCGCTCGCACACTTCTTCAGCCTTCCTGACAGAATCAGCTTTGACGCCTCTACAGAGGCCATTTGACACTCCCACGGCTTCCGGGCGGCGGAGGTTGTCAGTCTCTGCGCGCCCCCTCTCGTGCTGTGCAGCGCCGTCCTCGCAGTTGTCAGCTGGTGGCCTGCAGTACAGGCGACGTCCCGCCCGCCTGCCACGCTTGCGCCTCCTCCCCCCAGCACTATCCACGACATGTCGTCCCTGTCCCTGCACTACCCTCCGCACACAATCGCTCACTTCAATGTGACAGACAGGGCTATGTCTTCTCAGACTTAGGAGTTCATTGATCGTATAAGATCGCACCATTTATTAAATTATATTAAATTATTTATATTATTACGTTAAAATCCAATAATTTAAATTAAATATTGACACATTAAAATTTGAACACAAATCATTTTTATCACATTAACCGGTCACAACCATTGGTCACAGCATTAAAATCCATTATTCTTTAAAGTAAATTAGTTAAAATATTTATATCATATTATCCTCAAAAATTTAAAATTATTAATCCGCAAAATTATATTGTCACAAAAAAAAAACTATTTGTCATTCAGATTAAGAACACAAATTACACAAAAACGTTACATTCATTACGAGTATTATGGGTTATGATATATTGAGTAAAAAATTGTAATTTATCCTTAATTATTAATTAAAATGTACTATTTCACAAAACAATTAATTTGATTTATTATTTAAAAAACAATCGCGGAGCTGACAGCACACGCTGTGTCGCCAAAGGCGCCATCTTGCGAAAATGGGTAGATAAAAAAGAAAGGTAAAGAATAATGTGAATTTTACAATAGCGGTGTGTCTAATATCTAGAAAGTGTAATTGATTTTTAATTTTCAAGCTAATTAACCAACCAATATGTCATACACGGCAATTCCAGTTAAATTTTGCCATGCTCAAAGTGAGATGATTGCCCATTTCACCAACTCTATAGTTGAATAGGAGTTTTTGGCTTACATGGGCGGCGGTTGACACTGGAGAGTTGCTTTCCGGAATCTGTTGCCGTGATCTATCGGAGTTGGAGCTTCCGGACGTTTTGCCACAATTTAAAAACCTTGATAATCTGTCAGGGGTCTGTTTTTCATCTCTCCGATTAAGCGAGACTCCACGATATAACATACTTGACCTAAATGTCTAGTGAGAAACTTTTGTGGCAAAAGGGTTAAAACTTTAGAGTTGACACTGGAGAGTTTCTTTCTGGAATATGCTGATGTGGTCTATTCGTGCTGAAGCTTCCAGACATTTCACCTATGTTTGCGATGGGCTTCTTCAGCATGAAGATGATGTTGAGACGGATAACAGTTTCATCAACACACTGAAGAGGTGCATTGCAGACATGTGTGAAACATCTGGAAGCTCCAGCTCCGATAGACAACATCAACAAAAATCGGAAAGCAGCTCTCCAATTGTGCAGGTCCTATCAGTTATTCTGTTTTTCACAGAATATGTTCAATTTTAGATTTCACATTCAATACTTCCTCAAAATAAATAATATTCTTGTTTTCAGGCACATTTGGTCTCTGTGATGAAAAAAGTGATTCAATCTTTTGATGAATCCTCCAATTCTCTTAATCAATGATGTCCAGCATCTTCCAAATGCTCTTCACAAATGATGAGATGGTGATGAAGATGATGATGAGCTGTACCAGCCTCGTTGCATTTGATAGGAAATTAATAAAATTCATGTAACTATTTTTGTAAATGCCGCGCGATTGGTGGAGAATCAAGCCAAAATTTCCTAGCTAAGATTTGAACATTTAAAAAGCCAAATAATTGAAAAATGGATAAATTTGTAATAACTCTACGTTTGTATAGAATATTTCACATTTGAATGTCTATGGTTTCGCAGCTATTTTTTGAAGCAACCTGCATTGTTTTTATGTAGAAAAATAATGAAATGTGTTAAATGGTATATTTTGTAGTTGATTGATTGGTAATTAGAAAGGGGTCATTCGCATCATAAAAGGCCTTTTTTAATGTGGTCATTTTGGCCATAATTTAAAACTGTAGATAAAAAATATAGCTATAAACTTATTGTTTACTTGGGTTCAATTTGATAAAACTTTGGTTAAATTTATTTTACACATTCTTGTAGGATTGACTCACATTTGGTTTACAGTCAATCTGTTGTACTATCTCTCTCAACGGATTAGGTATTAATCACCATTTAAAGCACTGTGATCTGTATTTATAAGTGGCTAAAGGCTACTTTAGCATACACCAGACCATGCCAGAATCTTCTCAAGCAAAAGCTTTGATGATGATGATGATGAGTTGATGATTTCTTTATAGCGCCGTTTTGTGATGTAGTCACTCCAAGGGCGCTGGTCTAAACGATGCCAGAAATTTGCTTGTCTTCAGTGCATTCCGGAACTTTCCATGGTCCTCTAGCTCTCTCACATGATGTGGCAGGTGGTTTCAGGCCAGAGGGCCAGCAACTGCAAATGCACGCTCCCCAAATATTGAGACTCTTCTTATAGGTTCTTCAATCCTTGATTTGGCTCCAGTCTCAGCCGAGCGCAGTGTAAGGCTTTTTTTGCCGAGGGTGACTGGTTTGATTAAATCAGCGAGATATTTGGATTTGAGCTAACACTAGTATGTGGAACCATCCAAATACTCACATCTACAGACACACACACAAGGAAATAAAAACACACAGACACACAATCATAAGTAAACATGAAATTGTACATTTGCAACATTATAAATGAAATTAAAACATTGTAAGAGTGTGTGTAACCTTATTGAGTGGATGGTCCCTGGTGCGATTGTGTACAAATGTGTTGGTTTGTGGGTAATGTTGTATTCTGCGCGGTCATTTCAGTATTTTTTAAATCAGCGTGCCTTTAAGGATATTTGTCATTATTACAATGGCTCAAAAAAAAAAAAAGCTACACATATAGTGTAACTTCTTGCCGCGTTATCCCCGAAAGGGTCGCATGTAGCGAGTTGAACCTATTTATTTTTAGAGGTAAGGGGGGCGGCCTTACGCCAACCACTTCAGTTGAAGTGGAGGTTTCCCAGCTTCCGAGAGTGCTGGTACTCATTTCTTGTGAAGGCTGAGTAAACCTTGCCGGTATTTTATTTTGGGGTTTGAAATAAACACCGAAACGGGAAATCATTTCTGACACCCTCGGTGGGATTCGAACCCGAGCTTTCGGCATGGAATGCAAGCACTCTACCACCTGAGCTATCGACCGGACTAACATGCCACCAAATTTGGAAAGTAATACTCTTTTGATGCATCGCAAATGTTACAGCATAAAAACTAAATTGTCATGTAAAGCACAAAATAAAAACGAATATATGAGTTGTATAGAATCAAAGACGTCAATCTAAGATGTTTTTATATTGTACGTATACATGCAGCACGTGTAAATGCAAACTTACACATCGCACGTTTAATAATAAAGAGCAATAACTCAAAAAACAAGAATGTTGGGAAATCACGTTTAAAGTTTAGACACCCAGTACAACTTGTATGGGATGAAAAAGGCGGCCGATGTTTTATCTCGGTCATATTCGTCCAAATTGAACGGCTGTCGCATTCTACCTATTCTTCTCGCATTGTTCTTGCGTTTTATTACAAAATCTCAATTTTCCCAATTATCGAGTTATTTCTCTTTATTATTAAGCGTGCGACATGCCTTGTTGCATGCTTGTGGACATTCATTTTCTTGACTTGGTTGGGATAAGCTGACCACCTATAATGTAAAAATTGGCTCACTTTGTCAATGTTGCCCCTATTTCAGGAAAACAGGGCAAGGGTTATGTTCATTTGCAGTTTAATTTTTTAATATTGTAAGTATAAATTCAGCATGTGTAAGTGCAAACTTACATTTATTGACATTCATGTAAAATTAATCTTCAATTTTAATATTATAAAAAATATATAGAATCACAGAAAATGCTATTTCCTCATTAAAAAAAGAATCTAGATTTCGGTCTTTGATTTTATATGACTCATGTATTTCATAACAAACTTTTGTAGGTTATTCCATTCAATATGTTGTCAAACTTCTGATAGGACAAAAATATCGGTAAAAGTTGCGCATGATTTTTTACTGATAAGCTTTCATAATTTAAATTTGAAATTTTCAAAATTTTACCGAATTGGGAAGAAAATTGTAAAATTCTTCTTAAGAAATCTTCACAGTGAGAAATAAAAGTTTCTCATGGCGTTCATGATTATAAATAGTAATGGTGAAGGAAAAATAAAAAGAAAAATGTGTGTTTTTCATGGCTTCATAAGTAATAATAAGATCAGAAAAGAAAAACATGTTTTTTTCCTGGTTTTATAAATATAAGTAATAATTCTGAAGGAAAACAAAAAAAAAGTGTTTTTCACGGCTTTATAGTTGTAAGTAATAACAAGAGAGAAGAAAAACTTGTTTTTTCCGGGTTTTGTAAATATGAGTAATTATTTTGAAGAAAAAACCAAAAAGAAAAACATGTGTTTTTCATGGCTTTATAGTTATAAGGAACAATGTTGAAATTAAAACAAAGAAGAAAACAAGAAATAAATGCAAATAAACCCAAAGATTATATTAAATTAGATTTTCATGCCTTATGAACAATTTGAGAAGTAAGCTTATGATATGACATTCCTAGCTGGTTTTGGTGTATGTGATTATATTTTTATAGATATTATGGAGTTCATGTGAAACGTTTACTTTGTAATGTTGGCGCTTCACAATGAGGTCGGAACATTCAAAATATCCCTCGGCTATGTAGTAAATTCCCAATAATCAGGGATTTTCGGTAGTTTACAGTATTTAGTCGATACTCGTAGGTCAAAGATTGCACTAGCGATTTATTACTTTGCATAAAGTATCACTAAGAAATACACAATCATAAAGATGCAATAATACTGATTTTAGTTGTAGAAAATATTAATTGTTGTGAAATTACTACTTTAAATTACTTTTTAAGCTGAATTTCTTGCATATTAAAGTGTACTCGGATATACCTTCAATGGAAATCTGTGATTTGAATAAATATAAAAAATATATATATTTAACACAAGCAAAATTTTAAACTCTTTGAATTATTTTGCAGATTCAATCAATTTAGAAGGTGTGTGAAGGGAACTATGTGCAAAGACATCTCCAAAAGATTTGGCAGATAAAAGAGCTTTGTATGCATGAGAGACTAGCGCCTCTGGTGGGGTGGGGTTTATTTTCGCTCCTTTTTCAACGTTCCGACCTCATTGTAAAAGATTCAGGTAACTTATTGTAAACCTCAACTGTTGATGTCATTGTGTCTATTTTTCAAACAAAAAGAGTGTAAAATCTCAGTAACAAAAACAATGATTGTAAGGATTGTATACCTATTAATGAATAATTTGATGTTTTATATGGGCATATGTACAAATGGACCGGTCTGTAGTCCGTAGTGGCAACACTTCAGACTCGTAAATGGAGGGTTGTGGATTCGGATCCCAGCGGAGCAGAAAAATATACCATTTATATTTCGAATGTGCTCTTCGCTGGGTTGAAAAATTCATAAACCTTTACCAATGACCGGTCACCAAAGGTCCATCCAGCCTTACAGCAACTGGGTCTTGCTTGAGTATTGGCGCTTTGTAGCGACGACCAAGCTCGTACACCTCTGCGGCACTACAACAAGTGTCATAGACCCTTAGAGTCTTTAGAATCTAGGGAGCACAGGATTTCTTAAAAAAAAAAAAAATGCTAAACCCACAAACTCGTATGCAAAGTATATTTAGTTTCCACATATAAAACCCGAGTGTACACACACTTGCATCACAGTTCTCATCAAGATCATCTTCATCATCATATTACGCTGAAGAAGCCCATTGTAGAAATGGGCGAAACGTCCGGAAGCTCCAGCTCCCGCAGACCACGGCAACAGATCCCGGAAAACATCACTCCAGCAATTCTAAGGTTGTTTTTTTTAATCTGGCTCATGATTTTGCAAATTATTATTGATAAAAGTCTCAATATAAGGGTTTTTTTTTTTTTCTTTGGATGAATGATCTGTTTGAAAGGAACATGGCGTGAATCTTTTGAAGTGGTCGTTCAGTAATATCCTTGTAGCATTAGAAATATGTGTTAAAATAAATAAATAAACTTGTTTTAGAGAAGCATTATGGAATAAATGTACAACAAAATAGTTACTATAAATGGAAGCACAAACTTCTGATTTGTGAGTTGATAGAGAACTTTTGTAGTCCTTTTATTTAAAACTTTAACATTGCATTAACTGATAACGCGAAATTAAATATTTTTAATTTAAAAGACATTTTTGAAAAATGGCAATGCTGTTTTGGTGTATAGTTATAGCGAAAAGAAAATTATTTTGTAAGACTGCCTTGATGAAAATTTTTGAAATCGTTTTGGATTTATTTTTGTGCCTAGGGGCCGTCCATATATTACGTCATTCGAATCAAGGGGGGGGAGTCTGGTCTGCGGATGATGGCAAATGACGAACGAGTACCAAAAGTGATGTCGTTCTTGTAAATACCAATTTCTACAAAATATACATAGTATTATGTAAGATATATAACATTATTAATTATTAAGCTCATCCATTATTACAGCAAGAGGGGGGAGGGGTCATTAGATAATGACTTTAAAATGATTGTAGGGGGGGGGGGTCGAAAATCGGCAAAAATCGATGACGTAATTTATGGACGGCCCTCTAGTAAATGTATAAAATGAATTATATTTTAAGCATTAGAGATGTTAATTTTATTGATTGTAGAGGCATTAACTTTGTAATCGTTCATCATTAATGATAAAAGAAAAACAGCTTTGTTTTCGATTACGTGAGTATTTATTTTTATATACTATCCAGATGATGCAAACTCCACATATGGCCATTCTGCAACCCCCCCCCCCTCCCTCCCTCCCCCATACCCTCACACTTTGACGCCCTCTAAGATGATTCCGTACTAAGCCATTTAGTATTAATTGATCCACCTGACGATGCAAACGGATGTTTGCAAAACCGGTTGTGGTATATAAAAATAAATACTCACGTAATCGAAAACAAAGATGTTTTTCTTTTATCATTAGAGATGTTCTTTGTTTAAGGAGTTTTTATGTTTATTAATGAATGAGGCATAAACTTAGTAATCCTTCATCTTTTAATAATAAAAAAATACTTTGTGCAAGGTCACAGAGAGTTTTTTTGACAAGGTCATTTTTATGAACCCGTTGATGGCTTTTTTTTTTCTTCAGATGTCAAAAAAAACAAAAATTATGACGTTATCATTGGCTAAGAATTTAAACACTAAAAATAATAATAAAAAGAATGCACAACTAATTTCCTAGAGAGAATAACCAAAGCCTAAATTCAAAGACGAAATTAAAGTCACAGAATTTAATCATGTATTTTTCTTAGAATGTATTTTACAATCTGATTATTTTCTCATGAGTAACTGTAACTGTAACTCTGTCGCCATTCCGCTAGGGGTGGCCAGAGCCTCTGCAGAGTTGCCTCCATTTTTTCCTATCCTGACATACCTCTTTCAATTCCTTCATATCCATCACCTTTTTCATGCATTTTCTTCTTTTACGCTCACTTTGTATATCCCATCCTTATTTATTGAATACTTGTTTGTATCAAAAGGAAAATCATTTTTTTAAGGGGGACGATAAGATAAAAATGATATTTAAGAGTAGATCAAAACGATATAGATGAGAATTAATAATCTAATAACTACGCATAATGAAAAGAGTATTAGATAATAACGAAATTTAAGTCTCTATAGATGACTCTATTCCTTAGATTTCTATTTGTGATATTATTGTAGAATTTATTAATTATAAAAAGTGTTTATTGTAAAATACGAAGTATTCCTACTGAGGTAGTATATGTAATCAAATTGTAACTTTAGTTTTTAAATTTGTACATAAAAAATTGCATTATGTTAAGTACGAGTATATCCAAACATTTAAAAAAAAAAAAAAAAGAAGCTTCTTCAAAAAAAAAATTTAAGATCATAAACATAATATGATGCATGGTCCACAGGTGAGTTGATTTAAGATGTATCATCTGAATTCTATAATTTACCTGTATAATCTGAGTTGATTCATAAAAAAAACAAGTATCAATTAAAACACATAGGTACTTGCACAATGAAAAAAAAAACAGAAAAAATCAAGCCTTAATGGACTAGACAGGAATTCTGTAGAGCAGCGGTCCGCAACCTTTTTGATATTGCGACCCCAAAATTCAAAAAAGAGTAATGAACGACCCCAGAAAAAAAAACACTAAGTTAACAAGGGCAAAGGTTGGTTCAGGTAACGAAGTTAGCTGTTTTTATTTCGTAAATTATTTATATTGAAGAGTTTCTTTATTTTGGAAAGTAATATTAGAGCAAACTAGAAAATAATGCATTTAACGTAGGTACGAGTAATATTTATGATGGCATTAAATGAGACAAGCAAAAAACGCAAAAAAACGCAACTAAGCCACACATATAGTGTAACTTCTTGGCTGCGTTATCCCCGAAGGGGTCGCATGTGGCGCTTCGGGACCTATTTATTTTTTACAGGTAAGGGGGCCGGCCTCACACCAACCACTTTCAATTGAAGTGGGGGTTTCCCAGCTCCCGGGGGGGCTGGTTCTCATTTCTTGTGAAGGCTGAGTAAACCTTTGAGATCGAACCCTTGCTCTCGGCATGGAATGCAAGCATTCTACCAATTGAGCTATCGACCCTTTTACGAGCTTGATCGTCGTCGCTACAAAGCGCCAATTCTCAAGCAAGACCCAGTTGCTGTAAGGCTGGATGGACCTTTGGAGACCGGTCATTGGTAAAGGTTTTATGAATTTTTCAACCCGGCGAAGAGCAAGTATATTTTATGGAGAAAGAAGAAATAATGGTATATTTTTTAGAGAAGAAGAAATGGTATATTTTTTGTGCTCCGCCGGGAATCGAACCCACAACCTTCCCATTCAGAGTCCGCAGTGTTACCACTGGGCTACGGACATTATTTTAATTTAAGCAATTATTTTAATATTTTTTTAAAAAAAAAAGGTGCGCGGGCGCGGGAGCGGTGAGATTGTGACGGGCGGGACTGGACAGGTCGTACACTCGTAATTATTTTCGATTCTCTCCGTTTTAAGGACATTGTGTAATTGTGTATGTAAAGAGAGGTTATATTTAATGCATAAACATTAATAAAATTCGATAAGTACAGGACCTTGTTGACTTTTTTGGCGACACCATAAATATCTTTCGCGACCCCACCCGGGGTCGCGACCCCAGGGTTGCGGACCGCTGCTGTAGAGAACAAAACTGTGATGTCACAAGGCCAGATTAATAGTAAAAAGGCAAAATAATATTTTCTTATTGGTTGCTAATGACCCTAATCACATTTACCTGCGATATTTTCACCCTGCGAAAAACTTGTAATGTAGAACTTTCACCAACAAATCTTAAATTTAAAGTTTAATTTTGGGCATGTTAAAAAATCAAATGAAATATACAGTTAAGTCTCCTTTGTGAAGCTGCAAAATCACATGTACATTAATGTCCTTAAAAAGTCCACAAGTTTCCATTTAAAATCTACTAAGTGACACTTACAATTTACAAATTATTGGTGAAATCGGATATTTTTTTTTTTTTTTAAGGAATCCTGTGCAGGAGGCTCCCCAATTCTTGAGAGTCTTGGGGGTCTATGTCACCCTGGAAGGGTGCCGCAGAGGTGTTGCTTGAGTTCTTGGTTCTGTCGTGAGGCGCTGCAAGGAAGTGGTGATTGATGTTGGTTTTGAATAAAACCGGATTAAATTGGGAAGGGAACACAGATACTGGTAGACCATTCCATAAACGGACAGTTTGGCAAAGGAATGAGTCATGAAAACGCCAAGTTCTCATAGTTTTGAGATCGACTGCAAAGGGATGAATGAGAGTCGTACTACGAGTTTCCCTTTCTGAAATGAGAGGGGGAGGGATTAATGAATGGAGCTCATTAGAACAAGCTCCGTGGTAATATCGATAAAAAAGACTGAGCATTCCAACTTTTCTTCTGTGCTGGAGCGGCTGCAGATCGGATGTCAGAGAAGGATCATTGATCAACCTCACTGCCCTCCTTTGCACAGAATCAAGTTGGTCACTCAACTTCTTGGACATACCACACCAGAGATGGCTGCCATATTCGATAATGGGGCGGATTTGGGATTTATACAGAGTCAATAACTGGGCTGAAGTAAAAAACCTACGGGCTCTGTATAATATGCCGAGTCGCCGGAAAGCGGGAGTTGTGCGAGACTCAATAGCATCATGGTATTTTAACTCTGATGACAGAGAAACACCAAGAAGATTTAAGTGTTCATGGTTAGAGAGGGAGACATTGTCGAAAGTTGGCAGATAGTTGTTTGGAATCCTCTTTAAGGATATCAGACTTTTTTGAGTCTTTTTGATGTTGAACTCTACAAGGTTGTCAGTGCCCCAACGGCTGACAGCCCTGAGATCTGTATTGATCTTTGAAGCTAATGATTCACGAGCAATAGATATCGCTGAACTATTTGGGGGCTTTGTAAAAGAGAAACCGTCATGTATTGTACTGTCATCGGCATAGCAGTGGATAGGAGCACAGGATAGTAAATCATTGATGTGCATAAGAAAAAGTGTCGGAGACAAGACAGATCCTTGGGGGACACCGGAATTGGATATATATGTCTCTAAATCTGAGAAAGATATATGAATTAAGTTTTGTAAATATATTATATGTAATTTGATGATACAAAAATGCTAAGTCAATTCACCTATCTATCTTTATTTTTATTTTATTTATCTATCTTTATTATCGTTCTTTAATTTTTATACCACCATTTGTTTGGTTAACCCTCACTTTTGCGAACACTTCTTGCAACAAGTATTTGGTGTAAGGAGCATCTATAATCTAAGTTGCAAGGATATAATCATTTGAAGCTCTCAGATGTTTGCCCAAAAACAAACACATGTAGTTCGCATATTTACAAATGCTGAATGTGTACTTACAAATAAAATCCAAACCTCAAATGAACATAAGCCCTACAACTTTAGCCGACCTTCCCTGACACAGGGGTGACATTGGCAAAGTGAACCATTTTTTACAGTATGGGTGGTCAGCCTCATACCAACCTATTAGTCAAGGAAAAATAGCATAAATTGTGAAAAGGATAATAAGAACTTTTCTTTCGGTATACAAATATGCCTTGACCTAAGACCAGTCATGTCCATCCGGCCTTACAGCAACTTAATCTACACTCAAAGCATTGGCGCTTTTTATAGCAATGACCAAACTCATAGAGGACTCTTGAATTGTGATTCACACAAAAACAGAGCTCATAATGACCTGTCTCATTTGGTTCTATCGATTATTTTAAAACAAATTATGTTTGCTATGAAATATGTACTGCAATCTCACAAAATGTATAAAAGAAAACCCTATTAGGATAAATTTCACTTGATCGGAATTAATTTCAGATGAATTGTAATTTTAAAATTCATATTTCAGAAATTAAAGATAACGCTCATTCCTACCCCCATAATACTAAGTAAATGGAATATATTTTTAGCGCAAAGCTTCATCGTCTGCATTTAAAATACAATACAGAACGTGTTGAACAAAAGCAATCAGTGAATAGTGAGAGTAAGCATTTACCTGCCGATAAAAACTTTAATGTTTTTACCATCTAGTCGTTTTCTCAGCGGATTTTTTGCATTGTGTTGTAGAGCAACGTATAGGGATATATTATATAATATATATACCTTCCTTAAGGATCTGGGACTGAATAGATCCCAAATAAATGGATTTCTGGAAAGACTAACAAAAGCGGCCATCTCGGGATCATACCACATTTGGCTGCAAAGATCTGAGAGCCCAGACACCTCTGGACATGCAATGTAGTTAATCGGACTTACATATTGGAAGGAAGGATGAGTTGGGAGGAATTGGGAACGTTGTCATGACGAAAGGATCCTTAACCAACCAGAGACAGGTGGTAAGTCCTGTGACTCCCATCTCATCCTGACTCCGTGCGGCGGGCCTGAGTTTGGGTATTGGATTTTCAAAATTAGAGACCTGACTCGGTGAGACCGTGGATGCTCAGCTATTTCACAAAAATATATATATATACATGTAGGTGTAGGCATTTAGTTTCTTACAAAGTTTATGAGTTTTGATACATGTGTTGAGTTTATATAATTATTATAACAATATTATATTATCATGTGTGTTACTGTTTATTGACAAGTTGTTGATTTCTATAAAATAAAAATAAAAATTATAGATACTTTTCTTTTTTCTTCAATGATGCAACGGCCCAATTAAAGCCTTTGCCTCTTTAAATTCTGCCTCAAATGCCACCTCGTCCTCTTAGTGCTTGTTTGGCTAATCTACCATTTAATTGTACATTGAAGCTTTCACGGCCGGTTTTTGTTGACATAACAATCACTTTTTTTGGGCTATGTAGCCGTGGTCTGGTTGATTCTTTCCGGACAGTTTCGCCCATTGCTTCGATGGGCATTATCAGCAGTTAGCCAGTCGCTGTGATCTTCTTGCAGGATGGAGCAATGGGTGAAACTGTCCGGAAAGAATCAACCAGACCACGGCTACATAGCCCGAAAAAAGTGATTGTTATGTCAATCTACCATTTGATTCAAAGATGACCTTTCAATGAAATCGTCCTAAGAATCACATTCTACACAATTTGAGCTAAGAAAAAAATGTAAAACATGATAGGGTGAGTTGTTGTGAATCTTTTTAAAAACAATTTCCAGTTTTTGGTCCACTACACATGCAAACATTTCTCATGTGAAATTACCTCTGATGGATATAAGACAAGCAAGCACTCTGATGCCATTCTCCGATTTGTAACTTGCAGAAGCTGAGCCACATCCCTCCATCTCAGTCTGGGCCTTTCTACTCTTTCTCTTCCTTCAGGGTGGCCAGTTACTATTTCTTTTATTTTACTTCTTATAGAACGGAGGGATGGAAGTTCACACTGGCACTGGAGAGCAGAATAGAGGCGTTTGAAATTAATGTATACCATAAAAAAATGCTTTGGATCTCATGGCCTTAATGAGGCTCAAACAAAGAAGTCCTCCGATACATGAATACCAATGAAGAACTACTTCTTCCATTTGTAAGCGCGAACTACACGTGTTGGTTTGTGGGCATACATCTGAGAGCATTAAATGAATATATCCTTGCAACTTATATTATAGATGCTGCTGCTCGAAACAGGTACTTGGTGCTTCTGCCAAACTACTGGAATTAGAAAAGAACTACTGGAAGCCATTAATAAATGAAAGCTGATATACCTCGGATACAGAATGAAAAATACTGCTTAATCCATCTTCAACAAGGGAAGATTGAGAGGAAAATAACTCAGACACAGTGGCTAAGGAACCTACAATAATGTTTAATAACTGGGTAAATCCTTACAGTTGCAGCATTTAAATTTTAAAAACCGTCATGTTGATTATTAAGTGCCCCATCTAGCAAAGATTGGAAGAAATCATCGCCAAAGACAGGAAATTCAAGCAGATCACATCAGTGCAGTTGGTGAGTCCTTTTAAATAAATCCTAAGCTCCAATCTTCATTCCTAGAAGGTCTGTGGTTTGTGGCAGATTTGCCGTAAGTAGCTTGCTCACCCGTGCAGAAGATTCTAGAATTTCTGAAATCAGCAAATTTTAGCAACCACACATTTAACATCACATTCATTAATATATTATGTGAAAGACTTGTCTTGTATCCTGCCGCCATTCCTCTAGGGGTGGCCGGTACCTCCACACAAGTGCCTCCACTTGACTCTGTCCTTGCATACTACTTTCATCTCATCTAGTTTCATCACTCTTCTCTTGTTTCCACTGTAGATTACATTCATTCGCAATCTCACTTATCTGATCAATCCATTCTTTCCTAGGTCTTCCCCTTCAACGCTTACCTATTACATTCCCTTTATGCACTTTTTTTGTCAGTCGGTCTTCATTCATCCTTTCAATATGTCCAAACCATTGCATCACACGTCTTTGAACTTTAACGCTTTCTTTTACTCTGCATTCATTCAGAACCCATTCGTTTCTCACTCTATCTTTCAATGTTGTACTTCACAAATGAGCCATTTCTACGGGGCATACCTTATTTACTTCTCTTTCATTCACCGTCAACGACTCGCTTCCATACATCAGGGTCGGCAACAATATACAATTGTGTACCGCCATTTTCATTTTCATTCGACGAGTGGGTAATAAACAGGAAAAAGGAAGGGAGTTGAATAAAAAGACGGGATTTTTTTCACTAAGTTTATTAATATTGTCTGGTTGGTTTTGTGACTACATTTTAGATGGTAAGTAACGAGTATATTGTTCTCTGCAAGTAAGTATTATATAATCACAACTATTCGTTTACAACACTTATGGGTACTAAGTTTTTGGCATGTCTTACACGTACCTTCGATGAATAATTCATTTTCTAAATTTCTCGGCGCATTATGCGGCACCACTAAAAAAGTAGAAACTTTGCCAATGTTGAAATTCCCTGGACTTAAATAAATCATGTTGTATTTAAATTAACTAAGCAGGTTTCTTTTTCTAAGAAGCAGGTACTTATGCAGGGTGTAACGGTTATATTTGGTCTTGTCTATTTCTACACAGAATGCTGGACGTGAACCTACTCAAAAGTTCAAACCAGGTTTGTCCTTAACAGTAGAAAGTTATGGTCAAATATGGTAGGTACTTTACTACTAAACATTATATTATTTACTGACAAATAAATAAAAATTATTAAGTATATTCATAAGTATTTTTATTAATGCACCTTCATGTACCAGCACAACTAGGTAGAGTGCACAGCCTCTTCCAAGTTTGGTATTATTTGTTATTGTGCTATTAAAATGACTAATAGTTTGAGGCGAAACTTACTATGAAAGACAATGTACCTGCAATGCAATAATTGGGACCGCATTCCACAGATAATCTTCATCTCAACAGAGATGTAATAAGCTAGACATACAGTGGTACTCAGATCATAGAAAAACGTGGTTGGCAGTTAAGGGAGGGCACTGCTGTGATATTACGTAGAGGCAAAACCTCAAGAATGGAAAAAACCATTGCCGTACTGATTTCAAGTGATCTGAAAGGATGTAAACATTCAGAAGACTAACTAACATCACATATAGCTTAAAATTGAACTATCAAAAGTGTAATTTTCCAAAATAACAGCGATAGTTCCAATTTTCACCACGTTCAGTATAATCCATGTGTCATTATAAGTGAAAGATTTAACTGAGAGATTGTTGGTACAACTGCAACACTGCACGTTCACTGCCTGAATTCACTAACATTAAACATCTGGTAAATAGAATTGTCATTGCCTAGTAGATCCCTAACATTAGTAATAGACAGTGTACGGAAAAAAAACTTGCACACAGAACAGGACCCTGAGTACGAGTTTTTTCACTTTACTCAAAGTATGGAGAATTCGAGAAAAATGTATGTGAACTTGTAAAGCACCCTTGGCACAAAACGGTTTCGAAACTTGTTTTGCAAGGGGTGCTTTACAAGTTCACATACATTTTTCTCGAATACTCAATACTTTGAGTAAAGTGAAAAAACTCGTACTCAGGGTACAGATATCAACATAACTGTAAGTTTATTCTCTTCACGTAGGCACAATGACGATTCGGTTTATTTATCTCAGTACAGAATGAAGTTCACTCATTGTGACTCTTCTCAGAGTTTCAGAGTGACTGTACCGACAAGTGAATGACTGTTTAGAAGGTGTCCTATAATATTTCTACTCTAAGTGAACACATAACATACCCAGAAGACTTTTTTGACAATGTACTCAGCACAAACTTTGAAAATGTTTTTTTACATGACTACATTTTTTGTGTATATTCCTGGACTTATAGGTTGGTATGCGGCTGACCACCCATGCTGTAGAAAATGGTTCACTTTGCCAATGTCACCCCTGTTTCAGGGAAGGTCGGCAGGAGCTGTTGCTGGGTGTATGTCCATTTGAGATTTGGTTTTATGTTGTAGGTTCACATGCGGCATGCTCAAGCGCGAACTTGTAAGTGTCTGCTGCTTGTGAGAATGCATGCAATGTGAATCCCCAATGGTACATATCTTTGCAACTTATATTAGATTAGACTACGATCCTTAGCGGCCAATAACAAAGGATTAGTCTGCCTCTTCCTCAGCAACCCTGCCCTGTGATGTCACTTTTTTGTCTTCGTTATTTGTGCCAAATTCATTGTTTGAAATACAATTATTATTTAATATATTCAAATGTTACAATATAAAAAGAAATAAATATCTTGATGATGTATGTATCTTTAAAGTTAAATTTTTTTCAACATCACTCATAGATGATACAAATACTTTTTCCACTGATTGTTGATACTTGTACATTGTAATCCTTCATCTTAAAAGATTGAATATAAATCTAACTTGTTTTTGGATTATTTTGGTTTTGCTGAATTGCTATTTGCAAAACCAGCTTGACAATACATTTTGCTCAACAGTAATCCAAAACTAAGGTAGACACAAATACATTTTGAAATTTTACTTTCATACCATTTTTGTTATAGCCAAAATTTCACCTATGGTTCTAATTTTTGCATATTTTTCAGTACATGCTAATTTCTATTGCATGCATATACGGCCTTATTCATTAATTGGTAAATCAGAGCTAAACCAGCTTTTAGTAAAAGGAAAACAGACTCTAAACTGGTTTTAAAGTTAAAATCCTTTTATGAATAAAGTGAATAACTTGAAAATGAATCTACACATAAAAATAAGCATTTTGCACAGTTCATACAACTCAAGTTGTTTAGGACAGTGGCTGTTCAAAGTATACGAGCACATAGTGAAACGTTTCCAATAAAAGTAAACTCTATTGACAAGTTACATGTAAATCTCAGTTTCTTTAATTTAATTTTCTCCTGGGAATGATGTTATAAACACAATTGTGTTATAAACAACAGAGTTCGAGGCCAAAAATATAAATAAAAAATCTTTTTATCCCTCTAAGTTTGTTAATTTAACGACACAAATTTCTCTGTTTCTTCTCTTTATACATGCTCAGATGTACTTGTTTCAATTGATATTTATAAAATATCAATTATCAAACATAGTTTTCTGTGTTTTTTTTATAATTTACGTTTTTTTTTTGTCAAATTGTAAGATAGTTTTCACGTTTCTTGTGCATGCCTTTGTACATTAAAACAGAGTACTGTCCTGCAACGCTTGAACCATGTGAATGAGAACGCCGAAAAATAAGAAAACATAATCATAAAAAGCCGAAACCAAAAAAAACCAACACAATTGTTTAACCTTTTTTTATTTGTACGTAAAATAACAACAATAGCACTCTTTTACTGGTGGTAGTGAAGTGTTCAAAGAGTGAGGAATTCAAAAAGAAGAAACTAGTTATAAATAAATTTTGTTAGGAAAGAGAGTTGGGTGGTGGGGTCTGGGCAGCTTAGGCCTTCAGGAGCTTCATGAGAGCGTCGGTGGAGTAGGACTTGGGGCGCTCGATGGGGAAGCCGAGGGCTCGGGACCAGACGAGCTGGGCCAACACTCCGAGGGCGCGGGAGACGCCAAACAATACCGTGTAGTAGTTCATTTCTGTCATGCCATAGTACTGGAACAAACAGACACATTATAGAAAAGTGGACTAGGAGCTAACAGAAAATAATTAAAAATACACTAAGAGTGTTTTATACTCTAAATGTGTCGTTTTTGTTTCTTAAACTTTATGGTATTTAAGAGAGACCCATACACTCGATAAGCTTTCAAAACATCCCACAGCATACCTCTGTCTACTGAGTCAAAAGCCTTTTCAAGATCTACAAAGACTGTGAATAGCTTTCCTCTCACCAATAATTGTTTTTCAACAAGTAAATGATCAGTTAATTGGTGAAGTGCACATACCTGCAGCAGAACACCGGAGTGAGAGTCCACGTTGGGCCAGGGGTTCTTCACCTTGCCCAGCTCGGTGAGGATGGGCGGCACCACCTTGTAGATGTTGGAGACCAGGCGGAACAGCTTGTCGTCGGGCAGGTGCTTCAGGGCAAACTCCCTCTGGCAGGTATATCTGCAAGTTCATCAACAACATGTTAACCCTTCAACTGGGGGTGACACACATAGGCATCAAGTGTAAACATTCATACAGCGCGGCTGTCAATCATAGACATCATCCAACTTTGAACTTATCCCTGACATCTGGGTTCAACAATTCAAAAGTCTGCAAGTCGCTGCCTCAGTTCTTGTTTATCGTAAACGCCATTGAGAAAATTTTACATGAGCAATGTTTGCATGTGTACTGGACCAATGTGTCTTATGAAAACAAGAAATTTATTTAAAAAATATTTAAAAGAACTCTCACATTATCGAGTTTTACGGTTTTTCTTAGCTCAGATTGTGAAGAATTTGATTCATAAGACAACTGCATGAAAAAGTCATATTTGACAAGATTGGCGTTTACGATAAACAAGAACTGAGGGAGCGAAGTGGCAATATGTGAAATCATCAACTCATCATCATCATCATCAACATATACCCTCCAACTCTTGCTGACCTTTCCTGGGGTGACATTGGCAAAGTAATCCATTTTCTACAGCATGGGTGGTCAGCCGCATACCAACCTAGAAGTCAAGGAGAAAGAAGACAAGTATAATTTTGTAATTTTAAAGCATGTCGTACCTGGGGTCAGTCTTCCTCAACACAGCATGACCATATCCAGGAACAACCTGTCCAGACTTAAGCGTCTTCCAGATGAAGTCCTTCAGCTGGTCCTCTGTCGCATCATCACCAATTTGCTTCCTAATCTTCTGCAGCCATACTAACACCTAAGGAATATTATAAAAAAATATAATAACACACAAACAATGTTATTCTCAAAAAGAAAAGCCATGGCTTATCCGCATCCTAAAGTGAATTTTCCATCCATAAAATCGATGATCCGTAGACCAGCTATGGATCAAATTTTTTGTGAATAGCACTGCTAACGCATAGAGGAAAACTCAATTATAACGATCATGGATATAGCGAGTTCAAGGCTATTGTTAAAAATACTTCTTAACAATTGCAATCGGGAAGTTGAAGTGACTGGTGAAAAAGCAATCATTAAGGAAAATACTAATTGTTGTCTGAGAGAGTCCAGAAGGTTCAAAATGCTTCTTAACATGAGTTCACAATAACAGATTGTTCTAGAATTGAAGGAAGGTAGCTACATTTATGTAATTACATACATAATTTTATTATTTCCAATTGCTATTTTTAATTGACCGGTCCGTAGTTCAGTGGTAACACTTCGGACTCTGAATGGGAAGGTTGTGGGTTCGGATCCCGGCGGAGCACAAAAAATATACCATTTATATTTTCAAATTTGCTCTTCGCTGGGTTGAAAAATTCATAAAACCTTTATCAATGAACGGTCATCAAGGTCCATCCAGCCTTACAGCAACTGGGTTTTGCTTGAGAATTGGCGCTTTGTAGCGACAACGATCAAGCTCGTAAAAAGGTTGATAGTTCAATTGGTAGAATGCTTGCATTCCATGCCGAGAGCAAGGGTTCTATCTCAAAGGTTTAATCAGCCTTCACAAGAAATGAGAACCAGCCCCCCCGGGTGCTGGGGTTCCCCCACTTCAACTGAAAGTGGTTGGTGTGAGGCCGGCCTCCTTACCTGTAAAAATAAATAGGTCCCGAAGCGCCACATGCGACCCCTTCAGGGAAAACGCAGGCAAGAAGTTACACTATATGTGTAGCTTAGTTGCGTTGCATTTTGTGTTTTGCTAATGTTATATGCCAATGATCTTTGCACTGCAAAAATTGCATAGGTATGTTAAAAAAGAATATGTAAGAAAAAAATTGCTGATGCAGTATTTCAAGAATTATTGTATTTTATAAATTTTATAAAAGAACTTTCTATGTATATAATTATTGAAGTCAACAAAAGAAGATTAAAAAAAAACTTAAATTAAGCTGATTTATTTGGTGAGCGCTGTTTTTGTATGTATCACACCTCAAGAGCCCTCTTCGAGCTTGGTCGTCACTGTAGAAAGCGCCAATTCTCAGGCAAGACCCAGTTGCTGTAAGGCTGGATGGACCTTTTCGCAAGTTTAATAATAAAGAGCAATAACTCAAAAAACATGAATGTTGGGAAATCACGTTTAAAATTCAGACAACCAGTACAACTTGTATGGGATGAAAAAGGCGGCCGATGTTTTATCTCGGTCATATTCGTCAAAATTGAACGGCTGTCGCATTCTACCTATTCTTCTCGCATTGTTCTTGCGTTTTATTACAAAATCTCGATTTTCCCAATTTTCGAGTTATTTCTCTTTATTATTAAACGTGCGTTTTGATGACCGGTCTTTGGTAAAGATATATGAATTTTTCAACCCAGCGAAGAACAAATTTGAAAATATAAATGGTATATTTTCTGTGCTCCACCGGCATTCGAACCCACAACCTTCCATTTACGAGTCCGAAGTGTTACCACTGGACTGCGGACCAGTCAAATTTGGCTAGCTTCAGTCTGACATCTCTTCATGGGTAGTGGGATTATTTTCTTATAAACTCAAAACGCTACTGCCCATAGAGTTTAACTTTTTGCCTGCGTTATCCCCGAAGGAATAACATGTGGTGATTCGCTTATTTATTTTTATGAGTAAGGGGGCTGGCATCACGCTAACCATTCCAATTGAAGTGCGGGTTATGATTATGCCTATTGTATTTTGGGAAGGATAGACTAAAATATCCTAGAACACTGTCTTTCATTGCACACAACTCATTCGTACCTCTTGGTTTGCAAGTCCGTGAAGGGGTCCAGCCAATCCGTTGAGTCCAGCAGCAAAAGACAGGTAGGGGTCACTGAGAGCAGATCCCACCAAGTGAACAGTATGGGCGGAGACATTGCCTCCCTCGTGGTCACTGGAAGAATAGAGAAAAAGTTTTTTATTAACTGTCACACAATATAATGTGGAATAAAGCATAGCGCGCCAAAAAAATAATAAAATAAATTGCAACTGTGAAAACAGCAATGGTATTATTGTAAGCAAGTGCCATTTCTATAAGTGATCTATCTATAATCTATTATCAAAGTAGCAAATATATATAAACAATTAAGATTTATATTAAACGAGTGCCGACAAGCAAAAACATACAAGATCGCGCTTACACATACCACATGCATGTGTACTTATAAAATATTCAAACAGAACCTTCCAACACTGTTTTTTCAAAATCTGTGTTTTCAAATCTGCAAATTAAACTGTAACTCTGTCGCCATTCAGCTAGGAGAGGCCAGAGCCTCTGCAGAGTTGCCTCCATTTCTTTTTATCTTTGCTACCCTTTTTCAATTCATTCATATTCATTAATATTATCAATCCACCAGACGTTGGTTTCTTTGCAATTATTTCTATCGCACCTACCGATTGCTTTCCTTTACCCACCCTTTTCTCATTTTTTTTTATCATTTTTCTATTCGTTCCAAACATTCTTCCTAAATGCTAAAATCAATGCAATTATTTTGAGGCGCGCTTGCAAGAGAGGTATGGAATTAGCGACCACAAGAGAAAACTTTCTGGTTATTTCAACGCATGTTACTTTAGCAATGGTTTTACGCAAACACAGCATGCAAATGTGTTCTTTACCGATAAATATATGAGACGTACAGAACCAAAGCAGGCGATCTATATTTTTTTTCCGAGAACCATGTAAATATATGGAAATACAGGAAATCATTTTCTCATTACATTTGTGTGTTTATATAATAAATAATATAATAATAATCTATAATCTAAGTTGCAAGGATATATTTATTTAAAACTCTCAGAAGTATGCCCACAAACAAACACGTGTAGTTCGCGCTTACAAATGCCGAATGTGTACTTGCAAATAAAATACAAACCTCAAATGAACATAAGCCCTACATCTTTTGCCGACCTTTCCTGACACAGGGGTGACATTGGCAAAGTGAACCATTTTTTACAGTATGGGTGGTCAGCCTCATACCAACCTATAAGTCAAGGAATAATATCATTATCATTATCGAAAAAAAATCTTGGATTTCCACTTTTGGTTCTGCATGACTCAAATGTCACTATAATACCTGCAGTAAGCAGATTTAATTAATGTACTGCAAAATTTACATACTCTGAACTGCCTAATGAAATGAACTTACGCAAGCAAAAGCAAACTTACATATCCAGTTGTGTCTTAATACTGAAGTTTAATGAAAAAAATATTCATGTGTTAATACAATAATATTAAATTTGGAATTTAATAATTCATGATCTACACTTACAAGGCAGTGGCAAAATTTCAATATAGGCAAGTAGTTGTTGTAATACTTAATTAATTGCAAAATTTTACAGTACATGTTGACTGATCTGAGATGATTTTAACCTTCAGAAGACCTTTGAATGCAAAGCATGCACATAAATATGTAGGTAATAGCACAGATTTGTAAAACAAATAAATAAAAAATTCCAGGTACCAGAAAATACATGTGCTTGCCTACCCATGCTTGAAATGCTGTGCACATCCCTGCTACTTAAGAGAGCTGTGTATCTGCAGTTTTTGATATTTCTATGCAACATCAATCGCCTGCGATGCAAAGAATCTAAACATTGATACAAATCGGAGGGAAAATTGATCTTCAATGACAAAATTCAAAGCGTTTCTCAATTTAAAAAGATGTGCGCTTTCCTTGACTTGTAGATTGGCGAGAGTAACTGTAACTCTGTCGCCATTCCGCTAAGACTGGAAGAGCCACAGTGGAGGTCGTTCTGCATGATTTAGTCATTAGTAACAGAGCTCCCCTCTGACCAGAAAGCACTGCACGGCGCGTGTTGCAACTGTAACTCTGTCGCCTTCCACAAGCGGTGGCCAGAGCCTCTGCAGAGCTGCCTCCATTTCTTCCTGTCCTTACATACCTCTTTCAATTCATTCATATCCATCACCTTTTTCATGCATTTTCTTCTTTTACGCTCACCTTGTATTTCCCATTCTTTCACAATCTCCTCAATCTGATAGCTCCATACTTTTCTCGGTCGTCCCTTACCTCTTTTTCCTTTTACTCCTCTTCTGTATATATGAGGCTGTCGCAAAAAAGAGGAGTAGAAACAAAAGAAAAGGGTTGTTTTTTGTACCTGTGGATGGTCAGGTACAATCTCATGAGCTCTGTGAATTCAGGGTTGTCGTATCCCAGCATCTGGGTGAAGTTGGCTGACCAGTCCTTGTTTGTGTCGATGGCACCGATGCCCTTGCCGTCCCTGTAGCTGTTTCTGTAGATGGTGGCGGCGACGACGGGCAGCTTGGCAATCAGATCCATTGTGTCTTCATATACGTACTGGAAACAAACAGACAAACAATGTCAATCACAATATTCTGATCACAATGAATGTCTCCTAATTATTTGACATGTTGTTTTTCATTCCTTGACCTATAGTTTGCTATGAGGCTGATCATCTATACTGTAAAAAAATGGTTCACTTTGCCAATGTCACCCCTGTTTCAGGGAAGGTCGGCAAGAGTTGCAGGGCTTATGTTCATTTGAGATTGGGTTTGTATGTTGAAGAACATGCAGGGCCAACTCACACATCATCATATGCCACCTCAACCACATCATGGTTCACTTTGTCGATATTACTTCTGTTTCAGAAAAGATAAGCAACAGTTGCAGAGCATATTTCGATATTTACATTTTTATTTTGTAAGTACACATGAGGTGGGCGTAAGTGTGAACTTATACGGTTCATGTGCTGTGGCTCCTTCTGACACATACATACAGGCCAGGTATGAGAAGGGCTTGAGCATGTCTGCTTGTAGGCAAACTACCTACATAATATTGTATTGAAATTATGACACTCCGTATTGTCTTTATTTCTTGAAAAACTGCCTTACACTCTCATAATCCCAAGGCTGGGAGAGACCAGGGCTGGAAGTCTCATCACCACGGTAATTCTTACCTACCGAATATCGGTAAAATTTGTGTGAAGACCAATCAGCTGTTCACTCGCGGCCATCTTGGATTGACAGGTCTTCATACAAATATTACCGATATTCGGTAGGTAAGAATTACGTGGTGATGACACTTTCAGCCCAGGAAGGTCAACAATGTGATGGATAGACAGTGTCACCGCAGATGCAGCCAAGACAGATATAATTTTATTATTTGTAGAGGCATTAACTTTGTAATCGTTCATCTTAACACATCGTTTGCGGGAGACGCTTAAAGGCGTCTTTTCCATACTGTTGGTAGAAAGCGGGAGACGCTTAAAAGCGTTTTTTTTATTTGTCTACTATTGGTAGAGCGCGGGAGACGCCTAAACGCGTTGACACTTAGAGTAACAACATATTACGAGAAACGTGTAATTCTTAGGCGCCAGCTCCTTTGAGACGTGTAATAGGTACCTGTACCGGGTACCTAAACCCGGCAATTCGTGGAATTAGGGTCGGGTGGCCGACTGTGGTCATAAAACATTCGCTTGAAAGCTGTAAGATAAATATTTCGTTTTTGTGTTTACATTTCTTCAGTGTTATAGCGATACTGTTTCGTTCAAGATGTTTTACATTTTCGTTTCTGTCTATATTCCGCTTTAAGAATTTCCTATAAAATACATATCATTGTATGATATATTCGTAATCGATCGCTGTTGTGTTTAAAGTTATTTGTTACATATTTTTTTTATAAAAAAATATCTAATAACAATGGATGAGAGTGATGGAGAATTGTGTGCTGATAATTTATCAAATTATTCTTGTGATAGTGACGTTGAGAAACATACAGATGATGAATTTGAATTTAGTGATGATGGAGTTACGAGTACAGTGCGTCCCCAGACTTTTTTTGTACCACTACATAAAGGGAAGTGTTTCCAATGATCTCATACTTTGAAACAATATTAGTGTTTATTGCTTTGTATTTTACAAAATATATATTATGTTGACCGTGCATAAAATGACTAAATCGACAATACGACAAAAGTGCAGTTTTTTCCAATGTTTTATATTTGACCTTGAATATTATAATTTTTTATCCAAAAATATAAACATTTGTGACCAGATAATATTAGAAAATTTAATTTATGGTAAAGTACTCAAAATTTTATTAAAATATGATCAATAGTTCAGAAGTTATAGCTGTTTTACGTGAAACGTAATTTGACGCGCGAATCTGACAAAATTGCCCGCTTAAACGGCGTGGATTAATAATATAAACCTCCCGCAAAAAATGTGTTAAACTCCCTCCCTCATACCCTCACATAATGACACCCTCTAAGATTGATTCTGTTTCTACACCATTCAGTATTAATTTAACCACCTGATGATGCGAACGGATGTTTGCGAAACCGGTTGTTGAATTAAAATAAAATATACTCAAAGTAATCGTACACAAAGTTTCTGGACATACGTCGCTGGAGAGCAAAGGCTATGGATCGCGATATATATATAATATATATCCCAAATATCTCGCTGATTTAATCAAACCAGTCACCCTCGGCAAAAAAAGCCTAACACTCCGCTCGGCTGAAACTGGAGCCAAATCAAAGATTGAAGAACCGATAAGAAGAGTTAACACAATGTTTGGAGAGCGTGTATTTGCAGTTGCTGGTCCTCTGGCCTGGAACCACCTGCCACATCATGTGAGAGAGCTAGAGGACCATGGAAAGTTCCGGAAAGCACTGAAGACAAGCAAATTTCTGGCATCATTTGCACAAGCGCCCTTGGAGTGACTACATCACGAAACGGCGCTATAAAGAAATCATCAACTCATTATCATCGACAATCCAGGAATCAGCCAAGGCCCAACCGGTATCTTATGATGATGTAACATGGATGTTATCATGACTGACCTCCCAGTACTTGTTCTTGGGCACTCCCTCGGAGTAGGCGCGGGCGAACTTGCTCTCGCTGTTGAGGGCGGTGATGGCGGAGGAGAACTGCGACATGGGGTGCACCTTGGCCGGCATGTTGTTCAGCTGGGTGACAATGTGGGAGGGCAGCTCGGCTCTGCAACAAGCAAACAGCAGTAAAACATGCATTCCTCAACCAAGCGATACAGAACGCTCTTCTTCATCTCTCTGCTGAACAATCTGACCAGCCGGTAGCCTAATGGTTAACACTTCATGCTCATGATTTGAAGATAGTGAGTTTGATTCCCGGCAAAGCACAATTTTTTTTTAAAATATCTATTCTTTCCAGGGTTGGAAACCTCATATATCTATATGAATTATAGATTTAATTTGGTGAGTGATGCTTTTTTGTGTCATCACACCTCAAGAGCCCTCTGCGAGCTTGGTCGTTACTGTAGAAAGCGACAATTCTCAAGCAAGACCCAGTTGTTGTAAGGTCGGATGAACCTATGGTGACATGTCTTCAATGAAGGCAGATTCATTCTTCAACCCAGTGAAGAGCATATTTAAAAAATGAAATATTTTTTGTGTTCTGCCGGGAATTGAAACCACTACCTTCCAATCACGAGTCCGTAGCTTTAACCACTAGACTACGGACCAGTCATTCTTCTTCTTGCATTAGATCTAATATCTGTTTATTGTGGAACACCTTCCTGTGATGCAGAAAACCAGCTGCTCTTCCATCTTTTGGGTGGTTAACCCAAATACTAGACTGGCTGTCTAGTATTTAAATGTGTTCTACATGGTCCCTCCCGTTAACAGATTCCACATAGCTTCTTTAGGTGGCAATCTGGAGGATGGTTGAAGGAACAGGTCTCTCTTTAGAAGAAGACAAGAGGAAGAAGATATTCTTATGTTTAAGTAAGGCAAGATATTTTTACCTGTTGGCCCACTCCTTGGAGACGGCCTTGACCTGAGCATCGGTGGGAACATCACCAGTGATGAGCAGCCAGAACAGACCCTCGGGCAGGGGCTCGGAGCCGCCAGGCGCCTTGGGCAGGACCTTCTGGCACTCGGGGATGGAGAGGCCGCGGAAACGGATGCCCTCCTCGGGGTCTAATACTGATGTGTCGCAGATCAGGCCTTTGATGCCGCGCATGCCACCATACATCTGGAAGTCAACATTGATCAGACAATAGAAATAACAAAGCTAATAAGAAAGAACTCAATTTTTTATCAAATATTTGCCAAATGCTCTAATGTGGTCACATTTTAGACAGATTTTACATTGAGCCATGGAAGTGAAAAAAATACAAATTAGACAAGCTGTTATGAAAACTCTCTTAGTTTCTTATTATACAAAGATTTATGAATTCCATGTTTTAATATCTTAGGATGTCACTATTGAGCTTCAAATTCTACAGACACATTGGTCTTTAAGTATTGGCCAATAATACAAATAGATGGGATGGGTTAACTCTTTCAGGGCTATTCACAAAACATTTAATCCATAGCAGATCTACGGATCATTTTTTTGTGTGGAAAATTTAGCGTACTCTGCTGATGGATGACCTATGGCTGTTCTGTTTGAGAATAAAACTGCAAGTCTTGATGAATCGACTAGATCAGCGTTTTTCAACCTGTGGGTCGCGACCCCCTGGGGGGTCGCGGAGCCTCTGTAGGGGGGTCGCGAGAGGTCGAGAAAACTTCAGTCTTGTATACAACATATAATTTGTGAGACTTGTGAGGCAAGTAACACAAACGCCTAAATTTTTTGTTAGTATTATATATTTTTAACATACATGGAAAAAAGGGTTGGGGGGTCGCGAAATATTTTTTGATACTAGGGGGGTCGTGTCATGAAAAAGGTTGAAAAACACTGGACTAGATCAATGCTTTAAGATGGCTCACCATGTCGACGGTGACATCGCCCATCTTGGTGGCGCCATGTGACTTCTTCAAAGCCTTGACCCTTTCCTGCTCACGAGGGATCTTCTCCTGGAGGATGGCCTTCAGGTCAGTCGGCTCTCCGCTCAGGTTGCGGAGCTGCACGCACATGGAAGACAGCACCCTCTGAAAACATAAGATAACATACGGTCAGTGCTTTGAAGATAATTACAATCTATGTTCCCCCCCTCGAGCGCAGAAGGAAAGTTGGAATGCTCAGTCTATTCTATATGTACTTTAACGGCATCTGTTCTGATGAAATATCCTCACTTTTACCGCCTCCCCCCGTCACACAACAAGGGCAACTCGTAGAACGGCCACATTCATCTCTTTGCAGTCGATATCAAAACTATGAGCACTTGGTGTTTTCGCGACTCATTCCTTTGCCAAACTGCCCGCTTATGAAACGAGTTACCGCCTACCGGTATCTGTGTTCCCACCCTAAATCTATCCTGTCCCATTCAAAACCAATATTGATTGCCACTTCCTTTCAGTGTCTTAAAAAAAACGGCAAAACAACACACAGCTTACAGTCCTGCTACAAAGGATCAGGTCATTGACCGCCACATCACCAACACCTCTGCGGCACTATAACAAGTGCAATAGACCTCTAAATTCTCTGAAATATAGGGAGTCATAGACCTCTACACGAGTCAAAGCCTATCGCGTTGTCTGCTCTGACATAGTGTCAAAGCTTATATTCTGTTCAATACAAAGATTTAAATGGAAAATAATGTAATGCAAGTATCATATAAATAATGTTTTTAAGTTAACACACCTACGTAAAAAGATATCAGAGAAAATAATGTTCTAACTCCGATAACTATTTTGAATGAATACAGTACAGAAATTGAACACTAGACCCATTCGGTCCGGTTTGTTTAAGTTTTTTTTATCCGATGCCGGGTCGGAAGTCAGAAGTGTATCTAAATCTAAGCTGCAAAGATATACATCATTTAAGCTTCATATTAAACGCATTCCCACAAGCAGGCATGTATCAGTTCGCGCTTACACATGCCGCATGTGGCCCTACAATATAAAAACCCAATCTCAAATGCACATAACGCAACGGCAACTCTTGCCAACCTTCCCTGAAAAAGGGGTGACATTGGCAAAGTGAACCATTTTTTACAGTATGGGTGGTCAGCCGCATACCAACCTATAAGTCAAGGAACATACACGACAAATTACATTTTATAAATCAGTAAATGATAATAAAAATAATACAAAACTCATGTTAAATTGTTATTATTATTATAATTCATTGTTATTGATATTATTAATCTCATTGTTACCATGACCATGATCGTAACAAGTCCACAAGTATCAGATAATAATGAATAATAATAATAATAATACCGATTACGCAACTCACTATTCCAAATGTATGTTTAATTTCACACACAGCAACATCACTACAATCCACATCAGCGATTGCCAACCAACGGTTCACGATCAGCTTCAACTATTATTTTTACATCTTTCACAATACTTTTGATGATGATGATGATGATTTGATATAGCGCCGTTTCTTAAAGATTGTCACTCCAGTCTATAATCTAAGTTGTAAATATACGTTGACATTTAAGGCTCATACTTAATGCATACCCACAAGCTGACTCTGGGCGTGCATTTGATATGAATTTTGAAGGTTAATATATCTTTGCAACTTAGATTATAGATTATTATAGTCTGCATTAGGATGCTCGCTCCTGCAGATCAGACGTGACAGTGGAAGGTTATTTTACTATTAATATACTCATTTTTCCTTTTTTACAAAGTTTCTCTAATGGTTGTTTGTCCTTATGAATTGCACTCACCTTGTCTGCAGTATATTAGCATATTTGGATGGTGTTTTTTTCCTCAAGAACGGCATTGTCGTCCAAAGTGCCTTCACCTATTCAGGTTTGTAGGCTAAGTTTACTAAGAGCTGGCACATTACATAATTCATACTGTATGCAAGTATGGCAGGAAAATCAATAGGAACGCTGGCACATATTATGTGGCCCCGTGTCACTACAAATCGGTCACAGACAAGCCGTGCACAGACAGCTAGGCCATGGGCAAATTGGTCACACGACTTTTCAGTCAACGATATTTCTGTCACAGATAATTCAGCCACAGATAAGTCGTCCACGCACATCGGTCATGGACAATTCAATTACACGAAAGTTATGTCAGCGACATTTTGATCACATACAATATATGGTCCACAGCTAGCTCCATTACAGAAAACTTGCATTCCAAAAAATCTTTGTGATTACTGTAGTTTTTATTTATCACACTTTTCTGTGAAGGAGCTGTCTTTTGGAAATTTCGTTGACCGAAATATCGTGTAGACGAACTGTCGTGTGACCGATGTTTCTGTGGACAAGTTACCTGTGGCTGAGTTGTCTGTGACCGATATGTCATTGACCTAAGAGTCATGTGGACGAACTGCCGTGTCTGTGAGTTTTTCGTGTATGTTGAAGAGTTGTCTGTGACAGAAAATTCGAAAACCGAAAAATTGTGTAGACAAACTGTCGTGTGAACGAATTGTCCGTGACTGATGTGTCTGTTGAGGAGCTATCTGTGACCGATGTGTCTGTTGAGGAGCTTTCTGTGTCCGACTGTCTGTGCCCGAAATATCATTGACCAAAGGACGAATGGACGAACTGCCGTGTAACCGCATTGTTCGTGGCCGATGTGTATGTTGACGAGTTGTCTGTGACAGAAAATTCGATAACCGAAAAATTGTGTTGACAAACTGTCGTCTGACCGAATTGTCCGTGACTGATGTTTCTGTTGAGGTATCTGTGTCCGACTGTCTGTGCCCGAAATATCATTGACCAAAGAGTAGTGTGGACGAGCCGTCGTGTAACCGAATTGTCCACGGCCGAGCTGTCTGCGGGCTATGTATCGTGGAACCGTAGGTACAGATAAAACATTGCACCGCGTCGAAGGCAGACCCGATAACTCAAGAAATCAATTAGCGACAATTCTGCACATCGACTCGCCATATTTCTGTTATCACACTAGCCCAAACAAAGTATCGTAACACGAGCTTACACGCATAAATCAAAAGACGTAAAAAAAACAACAAAGGCCCTTCTCGGTTAACTCTTTTCAAGATGAATTTCTCTTTTAAATTACTTATATTTCTTTGCACTCCTTGACTGATAGGTTGGTGTGAGGCAGACCCCCCGTGATTTAAAAATTGGTTCATTTTTTTCAATGTCACCACCCCGGTTTCAGGGAACTGCGACAGGAGTTGCAAGGTTTATTTTCGTGTGAGGTTTTGTTTATCTGTATGCACACATGCAGAATGTGTAGGCGCAAACATGTGCCTGCCTGCGGGCATGCATTTAATTATGAGCCTTAAATCTTTGTAACTTAGATTATAATATATTACAGAAGATTAGCAACGGAATTGTTCTAAAAATAAAATTATAAAAGGTTTTTTAATGATATTTAAATCCATCGTATCTGTAGCCGAGAAAAATAATAATTTAATTACAAGAATCAAATAAATAATCTCTCAATAGTTCACTGTTCGGGGTCAGGATTTTAATTTTCAGGTGATAAGTGATATTTTGAAGTTTAATTTCACACATTGAGATTTTGACAAAATTTTATCAAATAATTTTTAAAAGTCAATAACATTATTTTGTAAATTTCTGGGGTTTGGCGGTGCTGTTTTTCTCAAATAGTGGTTCTCAAGAAGAAGACTTCAGCGGGTTGGACACGCAATACAATGCTGAGGACTCCAGGATAATCAGAATTGTCTTGGATAGTACTCGCTCTAATGTTAGACCACTCAGACGTCCCAGGATACGGTGGACAGACAATTGAGGTAACTATGGTGGGAAGCAGCACTAGACAGAGAGTCCTGGAAGATTGTGGTGCATGAGATCCTGAGCCTTCAGGGCTTATCAACCGAAGAAATGAAGTAAAGGAGGTGGCTGGACGGTTGTTATAACTACGATTATCAAAGGTGTAATTTGAAGAAAAGATTATTTATTAATTCAGTGAAGGAATTTATTGAGTTTTTTTTTTACAAGAGTTTTGACTTTGAATCTGAATCGTTTACGGACAGAAGATGCTGAAGGCAAGATGGTAAAGGTTCAACTGTGGCCTTCCTTCCCTCGTGGGGTCTACTTATGCACTCTTGGGTGACGCCAATATCGATTTGAATACAGGATCCTTATTGCTTAGATCCTGAAGGAGGGTGCCTTCAGGATCCAAGAGGGTGGCTAGCCAGATTTAAAAAAAAAGAGCGTACGATTCTCGGCCCGTCAAATGTTTCACACCTCATGTGACAGATTCATATTACATGCATTACCATTAGCAGACACGTATTAGTTCGCGCTCACACATGCCGCATGTGGACCTACAACAATGCCTACAACATAAAAAAAAAACTCAATCTCAAATGAACTTAAGCCCTGCAACTCTTGCCGACCTTCCCTAAAACAGGTGTGATATTGACAAGGTTAACCATTTTTTACAGTGTTAGTGGTCAGCCACATACTAACCTACAAGTCAAGGAAATGGCATGGAGAATTGAAAAAGACAGGAAGAAGAATATTGCTTGTTTGAAGTTTATTCTATATTATTACTAAGTGCTCTATGTTTTGATTGGTAGGAGCACTCAATAGGAGCTGAGCACGATAGGAAAGACACAAGTCCAAAAGTTGACTTTTAGTTTCACCTCTGATAAGGAAAATCTCCTACAATCTTATCCGCATACGAGAGCTGTACCTACGCAACAACATCAGTAGAGATAAAGTAGTGTAAGCCCGGCTCAACACATAATCGTAAATCTGCCGCGTAAGTGAAATACATTAATTTATCATGGCATGCAACAAATTAAAAAAATATCCCTTTATCGGTCTTCAATATAATACTGGCTACATCAGCAAACAAGGTGTGTGTGATGATCGATAACGTGTGACAGCTTTACACTTAGTAACTAATAAGTGGTGTACTCTGGTCGATAACTCAGTTGGTAGAGCGCTTGCATTCCATGCCGAGAGCTCCGGTTCGAATCCCACAGAGTGTCAGGAATGATTTTCCGTTTCGATGTTTAGGTACTTCAAACACAGAATTAAATACCGTTAAGGTTTCCGTGACTTATAGGTCGGTATGAGGCTGACCACCCATACTGTAAAACATGGTTCACTTTGCCAATGTCACCCCTGTTTCAAGGAGGGTCGGCAAAAGTTGTAGGGTTTATGTGTTCATTTGAGGTTTGGATTATAATAATTTTAAGTACACATCCAGCATTGGTAAGCGCGAACTTACACGTGTGTAAGTAAGTAAGTTTGGAATGCTAATATATATTTGTAACTTAGATTATAGATTAAAGTTTACTCAACCTTCACAAGAAATGAGTACCAGCCCCCACGGAAGCCTGGAAACCCCCACTTCAAAATGAAGTGGTTGGCGTAAGGCCGGCCTACTTACCTGTTAAAATAAATAGTTTCCACTCCACTCGCGGCCCCTTCTGATCTGATCACATCACACCATTCTCTTCTATCTTTATTCAAAAACGAGGTCTGTTTGAAAAGGGTGACTGTAAATTTTGCAGCCTATAGTTTCGGAAAACAAGAAAGAAATTCATGAATTTTATTTGGAGCATTTTACTGTATGGTAGCGAAACCTGGACCATCCAAAAATACGAGAAAGACCGCCTGGAGGCATTCGAGATGTGGACATGGAGGAAAATGTCCAAGACATCATGGGTCGAAAAGAAGTCCCAACGAAAAGGTGTTGCGGGAGGTAGAAGAAATAAGAGAGCTGATAAATCATATTTTAAAGAGGAAAGCCAAGCTAATAGGGCACTCAATCAGACATAGCACCTTTCTTAGCAACATCTTTGAAGGCAAAATCTTAGGACAACGCACAAGAGGTCGCCCAAGAACTTCATACTTCAAGGATTTGAAGCGGCTCATGGACGTCTCCTCCTATTCGCATCTCAAGAGGATGGCAGCAGACAGAGACAGATGGCTGATACAACAAGGCTCTGCCTTTAGAAGATGATGATGATAGTTTCGGAACAAGTCATGGATATTGTCATTGCTCGTTTGTTATTTTCTGGCCATAAACATGACCGTCATCATGTCTCGGACATTATATAAGCTAGACTTGGCAAATGTTTTACAATCGGTTCCAGTCTAGGATGGCGGCTCGTAAAGTGACGATTACTATGTTAACTAGCAATTCACAACGACCAGAAAAACGAGAAATTTAAGAACGAAAAAGTGTCATCCCTTCTTTATTCCCTATACCTACGCGTACCGTACCATACCTACATGTACATTCATTTTTTTTCTTCAAATATTTGTAAAGACGAATGCATTCCACCGACCTATTTTGCCTGGCCAGAAACAAGTATTAACAGTATACTGTAACTGTAACTCTGTCGCCATTCCGCTAGGGGTGGCCAGAGCCTCTGCAGAGTTGCCTCCATTTTTTCCTATCCTGACATACCTCTTTCAATTCCTTCATATCCATCACCTTTTTCATGCATTTTCTTCTTTTACGCTTACTTTGTATATCCCATTCTTTCACAATCTCCACAATCTGATCACTCCATACTTTTCTCGGTCGTCCCTTCCCTCTTTTTCCTTTCACACTTTCTTTGTATACATACTTTGTCAGTCTATCATCATTCATTCTTTCCACATGCCCAAAACCATCTCATCACATTCTTTTATACTTTAACTTTCACATCCTCTTTCAAATTACATTCTTTTTTTACCTTTTCATTCCTAAGTATCAAGTGATAATTTAGTTTACATTTATTTTAAAGAATTATATATGAATAATTACCTAAATACATCTCTTTTTTTTAAATATATAGATTTGAGAAGTGGAATGCAATTCACCAACCTATTCTGCCTGGCCAGAAACAGGTATTAATATCATCAATTAATAATTCATTATTATTTATTTTAACTAATTATTAATTAATAATTACCCAATAACATCTGTTGAACCAGGGTCAAAGTTGTGGTCAAATGACTCAGGCGGGGATCGAACCAACGTTGTTCTATTCAAAACACGCTAGAAAGATCAGCCCACTTGGCCCCCTCGGCCATAACACCGACTTTGACTCTTGAAACATAGTCAAAAGGATCAACGGGATGCGAACCAGCGTTATTTTATTTCAAACACACTAAGTCGAGATTAACTTAACGAGATTATTGATTTACAGCAGAATGTTTCATTTGAATAGAATAAAAAAAAACAGTATGACTTAAACCTGGCAAAAAAAGCCTAACACTGCGCTCGGCTGAGACTGGAGCCAAATCAAGGATTGAAGAACCTATAAGAAGAGTTAACACAATGTTTGGAGAGCGTGCATTTGCAGTTGCTGGCCCTCTGGCCTGGAACCACCTGCCACATCATGTGAGAGAGCTAGAGGACCATGGAAAGTTCCGGAATGCACTGAAGACAAGCAAATTTCTGGCATCGTTTGCACCAGCGCCCTTGGAGTGACTACATCACGAAACGGCGCTATAATCAACTCATCATCACCATCATCATCATCAAACCATAAATTTAAAAATTCTCAGTTGATATAGAGTGCTTGCGCTTTATGACAGATGGCTAGGATTCAATGCGGACCAAGGCCGTCAGAAAATATTTCCGTTTCGATGTTCATTTCAAACCAAAGAAATGAGAACCAGACACCTCGGGAGCTGGGAAATCCCCACTTGAACTGGAGTTGTAGGCGTGATATTTGCCTCCTTATCTGTAAAAATAAATAGGTTCTACACGCCATATGCTACCCATTCGGTAACACCGCGGTAAAAAGTTGCCCCAAACGTTCAGCTTAGTTCCATTTGAATTTGATTTTTCTTAAGCATACAAAAACACATAATAATAATAATAATATTAGGATGATTTATTTACGAGTCCGAAGTGTTGGCACTGGACTACGGACCGGTCCAAGATGCCAACGACACGCGGTGTACCTGAGCGGTAACCCATCCAAGTACTATCCGCGCCCAATGTTGCTTAACCACATATATTGCTTATAATCATTATGAATACATGTGCCTGTACGGGATGCTCGCCGCTGATTCTTATTCTGGACAAATGACAAGCTCACAATGGAGAATACGAAAAATAATAAAAACAGAGATAAAAAAAACACATCGAAACATAAAAATAGCACGTCTATCAGTAATGCTGTGTGATTAGTACTTAGCGAGGATTTTTTCAAGGTTTTAGTATCTTCAATGTTTGCGGCAAGGTGAAAAATACTACTCGGTATGACGTAATAATAATAATCTAAGTTGCAAAGATATATTAACATTTAAAGCTCATATCAAATGCATGCCCACAAACGAACACGTGCAGTTCGCGCTTACAAATGCTGAATGTGTACCCCCACTTCAACTGAAAGTGGTTGGTGTGAGGCCGGCCCCTTTACCTGTAAAAATTAATAGGTCCCGAAGCGCCACATGCGACCCCTTCGGGGATAACGCAGGCAAGAAGTTACACTATATGTGTAGCTTAGTTGCGTTGCGTACTTACAAATGAAAATGAAAATGGCGGTACACAATTGTATATTGTTGCCGACCCTGATGTATGGAAGCGAGTCGTGGACGGTGAATTAAATAAGGTATGCACCGTAGAAATGGCTCATTTGAGAAGTATCACGGGAAAAACATTGAAAGATAGAGTGAGAAACGAATGGGTTCTGAATGAATGTGGAGTAAAAGAAAGCGTGAAAGTTTAAAGAAGTGTGATGCGATGATTTGGATATATTGAAAGGATGAATGAAGACCGACTGACAAAAAAAGTGTAAAAAGGGAATGTAATAGGTAAGCGTGGAAGGGGAAGAACTAAAAAATAATGGATTGATCAGATAAGTGAGATTGCGAATGAATGGAATCTGCAGAGTGGAAACAAGAGAAGAGCGTGCATGAAAAGAGTGATGAAACTAGATGAGATGAAAGAAGTATGCAAGGACAGAGTCCAGTGGAGGCACTTGTGTGGAGGTACCGGCCACCCCTAGAGGAATGACGGCCGGATACAAGACAAGACAAGGCATATTAAATAAACTTGACACTGGCGCCAATGCACTCCTCGGGAATCTTATCACAGAGAAGACGAAGAGAGAAGAGGAATTCTAGGAAAAAGAAGAAGAGTTTGTTGAAAAAAAAAGGTATAAAGGCTCTCGGGTGATTTGAATACGAAACTCATGATGCGACCGGTTCAAAGTTTGGCTGCCTCGACCTTCACAAGTTCAATACAATACCAGTTTTATACAGCGCCATCGGTAAAACCAACACCAAATAATAATTAATACAATAATTATTATTATTCAATTACGTAGGCTAAGGCCTTTCCTCGCAACAACCGACCCGATCCGACACGATCACATTACAGAGAACTGCACTGACTGAGAGTCCGAGAGAGGGTAGAATTTAAGTTGTGTCTCACTGTACATAGGGCCCTGAACGGCACGGCACCCCCATGTCTCACTGAGCTATGTTCTGTCGATGAGACTTCAAAACGACCACTACGCTCTGCCCTCACTGCTGTCAACAAGGTCATAGTGCCCAAAAGAGCGAACACATCCAATTTTACAGACAGGAGCTTTGCAGTGGTCGGGCCGGTTGCCTGGAACAATTTGCCCGTCGGTGTTCGACCTGCAGAAAGACACTGAAGACACTGCTTTTTTCCAGAAGCCATGGCGCCCTTGAGATGGTCCTGGACCATTAAATGGCGCCACAGGAAAGAAATCCCTCGGGAGCTGGGAACTTAGTTGCGTTTATTGAATTGAGTTATTTAAATTTTATTTATTAAGATAAGTTTATTTTTGATTTAATTTAAATAAGAATTGTTTTGGATCTATAAAATTTAGTTGAGACATACAAAATATAATCGTTACAGTATGATGATGATGATGGATGATTTCTTTCCTGTGGCGCCATTTAACGGTCCAGGACTATATCAAGGGCGCCATGGCTTCTGGAGAAAAGCAGTGTCTTCAGTTCCTTTCTGAAGGTGGTGGTAGGCTGGTTCGCGCGAACACCGACGGGCAAATTGTCCAAGGCAACCGGCCCGGCCACCGCAAAGCTTCTGTCTGCAAAATTTGATGTGTTCGCTCTTTTGGGCACTATGACCTTGTTGACAGCAGTGAGGGCAGGGTATATTCGGATATCCTATAGATCAATCGGGTCGGATCGTATCGGATCGTATGAAGTAGATCATGGCCTCTAATGTTACACAGCACTACGTCTATTAGTGCCACGAGTTTGTAATAATCACAACTTACTCGTATGAGTGCTCGTTATTTACTTAATGATACGTGCAGCAGGCGCATCGATAACCATTTCATCAAGTGTATGCTACTAAAATATACGGACATAGATAAACATACTAATTACATAATTCATATTACTGTAAAAAATGGCTCACTTTGCCAATGTCATCCCTGTTTCAAGGAAAGTCGGCAAGAGTTGCAGGGCTTATGTCCATTTGAGAATTGGGTTTTTTATATTGTGGGTCCACATGCGGCATGTGTGAGCGCGAAATTATGCGTGTCTGCTTGTGGGAATGCATTTAATATGAATCTCAAATGATACATATCTTTGCAGCTTAGATTTAGATTAAGATTAAGATATTGATGGATGATCAGATTCAGTAACTAGGAGACAGTATCTTGATCGCGAAAAACGAAAAAAATACTTATAACTAATCGCTGTAAGAAATGGATCACTTTGCCAATGTCACCCCTGTGTCAGGAAAGGTCGGCAAAAGTTGTAGGGCTTATGTTCATTTGAGGTTTGGATTTTATTTGTGAGTAGACATTCAGCATTTGTAAGCGCGAACTTGGTTCGACAACAAATACATTAAAAAAAAGTTATAGTGCATTAATCTTTCTGTCAAAAAGTCTATGTATTCTTTTTTTTATTTAACATTTAACTGTCAAATTTTCAAATCATTCTCAAACTACCGTTATGCAATAAATTGATATGCAAGGAGCTGAATAAACGATGTATATATCCAATGTAAAAATACAGCGTGGCCAACGCCCGATTTATATATAGAGGTATAACATTCAGGAGGGAGGACTGCGGGCGATGCGAATAACGCGGAGATGGTCTATTTGGGGAACAGAAAGCAGACTTAGCGGATAGGTATCGGTATGTAGACGAGAGTGATACAGGCATCCGAGGCAGATACATTGTAGGGACAAGAATTGGCGAATCACAGTGCGATGACTCCAACTCTTTGCATCCATCGATCTACCCTTAGTACGAGTTGCAAAACTTGAGAAAAGTAAAGTTTACGGAAAATATTAAAGAGTGATTTCTCCCAAAATCTGCTGTTTTTGTTTCTTACACTTTATGGTCTTAAAAAAAGAGTTACAGTGATGAAGAAAATCAAGTTCAAACAAACAACAAAAAACGAAAGATTTTGAGGGAAATCACTCTTTAATAATTGCCGTAAACTTTACATTACTCAAGTTTCGCAACTCGTACTAAGGGTACAGCAGAAAATACTATTTTTTGCTTTAGCGATGATCGATGCTTGCATCAAAGCGTTTATAAAAAGTCTCAGCAAAAACTGATGATAATAATATTACGATGATGTACTTGGTGAGCGCTGTTTTTGCGTGAATCACACCTCAACAGCTATAGAAATCACCAATTTTCAAGAAACACCCAGTTGCTGTGAGGCTGAATGTACCTTTGGTGACCGGTCTCTGGTAAGGGTTTATGAATTTTTCAACCCAGCGAAGAGTACATTTGGAAATGTAAATGGTATATTTTTTGTGCTCGGCCGGGATTCGAACCCACGACCTTCAATTTACGAGTCTGAAGCGTAACCACTAGACTACGGACCGGTCATCATGATACATCAACCATCTATAATATCCATAATCTGCAGTTAAATGTATAGAATGGTAGTCACTGTAATAGTCATATTTTTCTGTTTCAGTGAGCATTGCTCAATGTTCCGAACAACCAGCAAAATGAACCTCTGATAGGTGTTGTTTCTCAGGTTTGTCAGGATTCTCTTGGATAAGGAGAAATAGCGAAATATTCTTACACATAATCTTTAGTTAAATGTACAGAATGATAGTTAGAATAATATACTCATATTTTTCCCTTTTAATCCTAGGATTGGATTAAATGAACCAGCAAAATGAACCTCTGATAGGCGTTGTTTCTCCTACAAGGCGCTCAACAGGATTGTCTTGGATAAGGAGAAATAGCGAAATATTCTTACACATAATCTTTAGTTAAATGTACAGAATGATAGTTAGAATAATATAATCATATTTTTCCCTTTTTATCCTAGGATTGGATTAAATGAACCAGCAAAATGAACCTCTGATAGGCGTTGTTTCTCCTACACGGCGCTCAACAGGATTGTCTTGGATAAGGAGATAAAGCCAAATATCCATACACATAATCTGTAGTTAAATGTACAGAATGGTCGCTTCAATATTAGTTTTTTCTATTTCCATTCCAATCCTAGCATTGTCTTGTAGCAATGATCATCCACCTTTTTCGCCCATTCCTCCCTATCCAAGACAGTCTTTTTGAGCTCCTCGTAGAAAAAGCAGCACATATCCAAATTGGTTCATGGGATGCCGCTTGGGCCTTTAAGATGTTAGTTTACCATTTTTTACACAACCTATGCCCTTGACCTTTGCCTTTGAAGTGGCTTAGATTACAAAAACATACTATATTACAGTTTCTTGACTTAAACGTAGGTCAAAAAAACAAAAGTGAAAAAGACCAAGTTTTTAAAAGGGTTTGCTGTTGATTTTGTTCACATTTGAATCAACCGTATCTATATTAATTAATAGGTATTACATAACCAAAGTGCCGAGCAACAACCATGCAATCCAATCCTAGAATTTGTGAAACAGAAGAAGAAAGGCGCTTTATAAGGTAGAGCATACAATATAAATGAGCAACTTCTATTAAAATAGGTACAATACAAGTGAACGTAGACTCAAAGGTTGAAGATTTTTCGTTATTAAGGTACTTAATTATTTTACCATGCAGATTTTTTATCACATTATGGCTGACAGATGTCCAAGCCAATATGGATTGCCATATGAATCAAGCCACCAAGCAGTCTGATTGATGTAAACTGAATAGATAAGAGAAAGCAACTTCTTGTTCTTTTTTAAACAATACATACATCTCATTTTATACAGCTGCTTTCTAAAGTATCTCCTTACAAAGAAACAAATACGAAAAAGTGTAGTTTTTAAAAAATGATTTTACTTTTATTTTATTGTTTTCTAAAATCGTCCCATACAAAAATTACTCAAAGAAGTATGACGTATAAGAACTCACTTAAATATATTTTTTTATTTACCGTAAATAATCAACTCTACAATGAGGTCCGCACATTTGAAAGTTGTGATGTCACACGGCCGGGTTGATTACATACACCTGATATATCAACTCAATTATGGATATTGTGTAATACTAACATAGAACGTAAGAAACATCTTTAATAAAATATGTAAAAGGCTTTCAAGCCGTTAAATATTAATAAATAAATAAAAATAAATAAATACACGTGTGACGTTTGCCCAGCGAGCAAATATCAAAAATTGAGATTTCTTGACTTATAGGTTGGTATGAGGCTGACCACCCATACTGTAAAAAATGGTTCACTTTGCCAATGTCACCCCTGTGTCAGGGAAGGTCGGCAAAAGTTGTAGGGTTTATGTTCATTTGAGGATTGGATTTTATTTGTAAGTAGGTACACATTCAGCATTTGTAAGCGCGAACTACACGTGTTTGTGGGCATGCATTTGATATGAGCTTTCAATGTTAATATATCTTTGCAACTTAGATTATGGGTATTATAGAGAACAGCGTTGCAAAAAACGTCCCGAATCCACTGTTCCTTGACTTATAGGTTGGTATGCGGCTGACCACCCATGCTGTAAAAATGGTTCACTTTGCCAATGTCACCCCTGTCTCAGGGAAGGACGGCAAGAGTTGCAGGGTGTATGTCCATTTGAGATTTGGTTTTTATGTTGTAGGTTCACATGAGGCATGTGCAAGCGCGAACTTGTACGAGTCTGGTTGTGAGAATGCATGTAATGTGAATCTCCAATGTAACATATCTTTGCAACTTAGATTAGATTAGATCCATTCGTATCCAAAATAAAAATATCTTTTGAAAAATCTTGGTCTTTGAATTTTTTTTTTTTAAGAAATCCTGTGCGGGAGACTCCCTAGATTCTAGAGACTCTAGGGGTCTATGACACTTGTTGTAGTGCTGCAGAGGTGTACGAGCTTGGTCGTCGCTACAAAGCGCCAATACTAAAGTAAGACCCAGTTGCTGCAAGGCTGGATGGACCTTTGGTGACCGGTCATTCTAATCTAATCTAATCTAAGCTGCAAAGATGTACATCATTTAAGATTTATATCAAATGCATTCCCACAAGCAGACATGTATAATTTCGCGCTAACACATGCCGCATATGGACCTACATTATAAAAACCCAATCTCAAATAAACATAAGCCCTGCAACTCTTGCCGTCCTTCCCTGAAACAGGGGTGACATTGGCAAAGTGAATAATTTTTTACAGTATGGGCCGTCAGCCGCATACCAACCTATAAGTCAAGGAACACTATAAGTCAAGGAACCTACCTAACGTTATATTGAAGTATGGTCATTGGTAAAGGGTTTATGAATTTTTCAACCCAGCGAAGTGCAAATTTGAAAAGATAAATGGTATATTTTTTTGTGCTCCGCCGGGATTCGAACCCACAACCTTCCCATTCAGAGTCCGCAGTGTTACCACTGAGCTACGGACCGGTCATGGTACCGGAATGGTAAGTGGGTGTGCAAAATAATACTATAAAGTCGTTTTAACGCATCGTGAGCCAAATATTGAACTTTGCTGTTCACCGATCTCGCCATTGGTCCACCTCGTAGGCGTATAGCCCGATGACGTCACGAGGTCACACGTCCATAGCAGCATAAAAAAACCTATAAAAATTGTACGTAGTTTAGTGTCGCTCTTCTCAACTAGCCCTCATGAATGGAGCAATGTTGAATGCGACACGAATAGGTGTGTACTTTTGTTGTAACTGTAACTTTTCCTGCCATTCCACTGAGTGTGGCTCTGTTTTAGTCGCGTCGTCTTCTTCCTATTCATAAGAATGACTAAGCTACACATATGGTGTATTTTTTTTTAATGAGAAAGACCGCCTGGAGGCATTCGAGATGTGGAAATGTCCAAGACATCATGGGTCGAAAAGAAGTCCAACGAAAAGGTGTTGCGGGACGTGGAAGAAAAAAGAGAGCTGATAAATCATATTTTAAAGATGAAAGCCAAGCTAATAGGGCACTCAATCAGACATAACACCTTTCTTAGCAATATCTTTGAAGACAAAATCTTAGGACAACGCACAAGAGGTCGCCCAAGAACTTCATACTTCAAGGATTTGAAGCGGCTCATGGATGTCTCCTCCTATTCGCATCTCAAGAAGATGGCAGCAGACAGAGACAGATGACTGATACAACAAGGCGCTGCCTTTAGAAGATGATGATGACATATGTTGTAACTTCTTGCTGCGTTCTCCACGAAGGATTCGCATGTGGCGATTCGGGGCATATTTATTTTTACAGGTAAGGTAAGGCCGGCGTCACGCCAACCACTTCAGTTGAAATAGGAGTTTCTCAGCTCCCGAGGTTCACATTTCTTGCGAAGGCTGAATATTTATTTTGGGTTCGAAATAAACACCGGAACGGGAAATCATTTCTGACACCCTCGGTGGGGATCGAACCCTTCCTCTCGGCACGGAATGCAAGCATTCTACCAACTAAACTATCAACCGGACATACACAAATAGTATTTGGGAGTAATGTCGTGTTCAGCTTTTAAAGGTAGTTGGTTTCGTAATCGTAGTGAACATCAAGAGTTCGTGGCATAGAGTTAAGCGTTGATCCACAATAAATAGTTCACGTGGTTCACAATAATTGTGGCGGTCGATGTGAGCAATAATGGGGGAGTTTTACCTACCATTAAAACTCTTATTATGTTTCTATAGATGTCTGGAGTCCATATTATGAGAGAAACAATCACTTTTTCCCTTTTATGTGGTTTTTTAGTCTATTCCTGGGTCTTTGATTTGCACTTTTTTACACTTTAGGCACTTTTCTACTCTATGGTCGCTTTTTCCCCATTTCCTGTTTCCCTATTTCCAGTTCCCCCATAACCCGGTCGCCATTTGTCATAAAGCTCATAATACACCAGGTAGGGGTTACCTGGACTCCAGACATCTATAGAAACATAATAAGAGTTTTAATGGTAGGTAAAACTCCCCCATTATGTGTTCTGAGAGATGTCTGGAGTCCATATTATGAGAGATCTGTCTATTATCTCCTGGTGACCGGGGACGTCTTTATTTGATATTAACTGGTTGAAATAGGGAGGGATCTTCTGGAGCTGTATGTTTCAACATCTCTTTCTGATAGTATTTTCTGAAAGTGTTTTCTATTGGGTAGTTCTCCAGCCAATTAAGTGATGCGACCGCTGAACGTGTGCTGCCGGGAGTGGCCTCTACTCCTGCTGATTTTAGCGTGTTCTTTACCCATCCTCCTATGATTGTTCTTGTAGCTGCCTTCACTTGTCCTCGGGTGCTGATGAACAGGTTATAAATATTTTGTCCTGATCTCCTTTCGCGTGATAGTTCAATCAGCTTCCTTATCCAGAAGACTGGGTTGACGTTGTGTTCCTTGGATTCCAGAAGTGTATCTGTTTTTGATCCAACAAATGGAATTAACACAATTGATGTGCCTTCGTCTAGAATGTTTCCTTCTGTGATATTTAGCAAGGTCAGATCGTGTACTCTTCTTCCTGAGGATAACAGAAGTAAGATTGCTGTTCTACACGCAACTTCATAGAGAGAATCTGAACGAGGAGTGTTCCTGACTAGCCAGTCTTTCACTATCTGCGGATTCCACACAGGGGACTTAGGAGGGTTAATCCTTACCATTGCTATGGCTTTTAATGTATGTTTCACTAGGAAATCTGAGCTGAGATTCTTTTCCATCATTGGGTTGCAGAAGGTTACGATGGCTGACTTGTGTACCAGTATAGTCCTGTATGACAGTTTTTTGTTTATGAACAGTTGCGCTAGATACCTTGCCAATTGATTAGGAGATGATGTGTTGGGATGGGTATTTTCCGCCAGTATCCAGCGGCACCATCTTTGCCAAGCAGGTTTATATGTGTTGAGTGTGGAAGCTCTCCATCCTGACAGGAGCAGTCTTTTCTCTTCCGCGTTTTGAAAGATTGCGCATGAGTCTGTGGAGTCTCTGGATACGTAAGTTGAACTCATGTGTGCCGTCGTGGATGCGAACAGGTCTATATCTGGTACTCCGAAATGATTGAAAATGGCCTTCGTTGCTGTTGATAAAAGATGCCACTCTGGAGGGGATCTTCCTCTTGATAGGTGATCCGCGTCTCCGTTGTATCTTCCCGGTAGGTACTGCGCTGTTAGCGAGATTTCCCATTGGCCTGCCAGAGTCAACAGATCTCGGGTAAGATTTAGGAGTGTTTTGGATCTGGTGCCCCCTTCCTTGCGGATGTAGGCGACTACTGTCTTGTTGTCTGATTGTACCAGAATTTCGGAGCCAGAAAGGTCGTGCGCTGTGCGTTGCAGGGTTGTGAAAACAGCGAACAACTCTTTTCGTTTGGAGTGCCGCTTCTTTTGTTTGAACGGTCCACTGTCCTGACAGCATCAAGTCGTCCAGAGTTGCTCCCCAAGCTTAGTCTGACGCATCTGTTGTCAAGAAACGTTCGCAGGTTTCCCTGTGGATGGAACTTGATTCGTTCGCATTCCCTATCCCCCACTCTATTACTTGTAAGCTGTCCTCGGTCATTTGTCATGACCTTCTTGGTGACAGGTGCTTCAGTGGCCTGCTCGCTATCTGCAATTGTCTGCAGTGGAGGCGACCATGAAGCTGGCAAAGTTTAGTCTTCCTAGGAGATTTTTCGCCAGTTTTAAGGACCATTTTCGAGAAGTCAGTATTGCTCGAAGTGAGTGGCACAATGCCTCTTTCTTCCGGTAAGAAAGACCTTCTTGGTGACAGGTGCTTCAGTGGCCTGCTCGCTATCTGCAATTGTCTGCAGTGGAGGCGACCATGAAGCTGGCAAAGTTTAGTCTTCCTAGGAGACTTTCCGCCAGTTTTAAGGACCATTTTCGAGAAGTCAGTATTGCTCGAAGTGAGTGGCACAATGCCTCTTGCTTCCGGCAAGAAAGACCTTCTTGGTGACAGGTGCTTCAGTGGCCTGCTCGCTATCTGCAATTGTCTGCAGTGGAGGCGACCATGAAGCTGGCAAAGTTTAGTCTTCCTAGGAGACTTTCCGCCAGTTTTAAGGACCATTTTCGAGAAGTCAGTATTGCTCGAAGTGAGTGGCACAATGCCTCTTGCTTCCGGTAAGAAAGGAATTTGCAATTGTTATGCGTGTCCCAAACGATTCCCAAGTACTCTAATTGTTGAGTGGGGAAGAGCACTGACTTCTGGAGATTTACATACCACCCCAGAGATTGTAGGATATCTACTGCTAGATGCGATTGCCGACGAAGATCGTCCTTGGATTGGTTCGCAAGGAGGAAGTCGTCGAGATAAACGATTGTCCGGATATCTCGTCGCAGCAGTAAGTAGTTGGGCTACCCAATTTGTGAGGGTTGCAAACATTCTGGGGGCAGATGAAAGGCCAAAGATGCGATTGCCGACAAAGATCGTCCTTGGATTGGTTCGCAAGGAGGAAGTCGTCGAGATAAACGATTGTCCGGATATCTCGTCGCAGCAGTAAGTAGTTGGGCTACCCAATTTGTGAGGGTTGAAAACACTCTGGGGGCAGATGAAAGGCCAAAGATGCGATTGCCGACAAAGATCGTCCTTGGATTGGTTCGCAAGGAGGAAGTCGTCGAGATAAACGATTGTCCGGATATCTCGTCGCAGCAGTAAGTAGTTGGGCTACCCAATTTGTGAGGGTTGAAAACATTCTGGGGGCAGATGAAAGGCCAAAGATGCGATTGTCGACAAAGATCGTCCTTGGATTGGTTCGCAAGGAGGAAGTCGTCGAGATAAACGATTGTCCGGATATCTCGTCGCAGCAGAAAGTAGTTGGGCTACCCAATTTGTGAGGGTTGCAAACATTCTGGGGGCAGATGAAAGGCCAAAGGGTAGACTTGTCATCTGAAGTAATTCTCCTCGATAGACCAGTCGCAAAAATCTCCGATGTGCTATTGGGAGATGAAAGTAAGCTTGCGATAGGTCTATTTTCGACAACCAATCGTTTGGCTGCAGAAACTCTGACACTTTGTAGTGGCTTATGAGTTTGAACGGAGCGGGGTCTAGGAAGAAGTTTTAACGATTTCAGGTTGAAAATTATTCTCGGGGAATCGTCCGATTTGAGTGTTAGGAACATTTTTGATAAGAAACTCTGACACTTTGTAGTGGCTTATGAGTTTGAACGGAGCCGGGTCTAGGAAGAAGTTTTAACGATTTTGGTTGAAAATCATTCTCGGGGAATCGTCCGATTTGAGAGTTAGGAACATTTTTGATAAGAAGCTGGGAGATGACTCCGCTGCCTCTATAACTCCGGATTCGGTCATTTCCTTTATTTGAGAGTCCATTTCGGGTGAAGGACTCGTCTGGTATAGCATTAAGTGGCTCCCTCTGGGAAACCAGATAATCTATCCTTGGGTCCAAGACAACCCTAAGCCGTTTCTGACGCCGCGGCGGTGAACCTGATTCCGAAGTGTCATATCCGCATTTTTACATCCACACATTGAGATATATACTATAGAGTCGCAACCATCATACAATCAGGAAAAAAATGTCAAGCCGAAGTCCGTTGGAAACGTTTTAATGCAGATGCAAGGAGACAATCAGTTTTTATCCAGCTTCTGCATCGAATAACGCGCACTGTACTCTCAGGTTAAAACGAGATAGCAATAATTTTAGCAAACACATGGCAGACTTCAAACACGACAAAAAGGGCTGGATGTCATAATTCTCTGATATAAAATTCCCCTACAGTAATACTATTAAAAATGAATGTCAGATTAAAATGAAATGTAACTTTAGTCCTTTACTTTTAAAAATAATATGAGCAAGTCTTCAACCAGCAACCCGGCAGTATACAACCTTATTGTCGGTGTCAAATGTGTAACATTAATTAAACTATATTTAAGAAAAACTAATTTTTTTCAAAAATAAATTGTTTTAATAATTAATCTGTGCTAGTATGTTGTGTTTTTTTCATTTGTGCATGTTGTATAATTGATCAAGTTCACAAACAATGGTGTTTGAAAACTCCAATCACAATATTTAGACATTTATGGCAATATGTATTACCACCTGTCACGTCCGTTCGCTGTGTAAGTCTGCGTGAGACTGACGAGCCTCAAAATCGGGTTTTTCTCGAGTACGACTTTTGACTTACTACAGGGTGCTACGTGTTTCGAGCAACGTTACGTCTCTAGTATATATACCTCAATGCATCCACATCACCTGAATCCTGTGAGATTTCGGCGGGAGGTGGCCCTTTTTTGTTATCACAACTCATAACACTGATTTTGATGTTATCTAAAGTAAAAACTCCGTTAAAATAACGAAAAACGTTTTTCGTAAATGCGTGGCATACCCACAAAAATACATTATATTTTTGTAGGTATGCCACGCTTATACACTTTTAAACACCACAATTTCGCCTGTTTTAGTTTTTAATTGTTCACAGGGACACAAGATGGTAAAATAACACTCTTTTTTAAATGTTTTTGCCCAGGAATATTGTCAATTCACTCAAATTTTCGAAGGTGAATTCAACTGACATGTGACCACAAGGGAAAAATGACGCTTTATGACAAATGGCGACCGGGTTATGGGGGAACTGGAAATAGGGAAACAGGAAATGGGGAAAAAGCGACCATAGAGTAGAAAAGTGCCTAAAGTGTAAAAAAGTGCAAATCAAAGACCCAGGAATAGACTAAAAAACCACATAAAAGGGAAAAAGTGATTGTTTCTCTCATAATATGGACTCCAGACATCTCTCAGAACACATAATAGAGCGTAAAATTCACAGCATTACTACGTAATGCGGTGCACGAGGATGCTACCACGGTCACTTCGGCACGGCAGCCGAAGGATCCCACGACCGGTATTGCTAAAACTCGAATACCGGCAAACCTAATCCCGCCTTCTAATCGAGCCTTCTGGCGCTTTTGCGCCTCTTCCGAGAGCCCCTGGATCTTCTCCCAGTCAATTGAGGACGCCACCAACACATCTTTTGTGATTGGCATGAAGTATTAAGAAGCGCATCTCGATGGCATTGCACCGAGTCAGTAACTTCGGGTTTTTGCTGTTTTCTCTAGTGGACGAACAGGTAAATCTAGAATCACTGCTGGGTCGGGTCACGACTCACGACCATCGGGAAGGCTTTCCGCCACAAAAAAAATTATAGCATTGCATGAGCGTTCTGTGATACGCTTCCCCGGATGGAAGTGTATAAACGGAATGGGTATGAGGTGGGTTTGCGCAAACCTAATCCCAGCTTAGTATTTTTCATAATGTTACTGTCGTGTATGTTCCTTGACTTATAGGTTGGTATGCGGCTGACCACCCATGCTGTAAAAATGGTTCACTTTTACCAATGTCCCCCCTGTTTCAGGGAAGGACGGCAAGAGTTGCAGGGTGTATGTTGCGATTTGTTTTTTTATGTTGTAGGTCCACATGCAACATGTGTTAGCGCGAAATTGTACATGTCTGGCTGTGAGAATGCATGTAATGTGTATCTCCTATGTAACATATCTTTGCAACTTAGATTAGATTGGATTAGATTAGAGACCATTATTATCCGGTCACCGTCACGGTCAGGGTCAGGTCACAGATGATCTTCACAAAAGTAGAGGAAATACAGCAACGTTTCACTAAAATATTATTTTTCTTTGGAGTTTTTTGTACAATAAAAATATAAAGCCATAAAAAAACAACTTACGAATGTTGCTACATGTACTCGGAACATTTTAAAATTTCGTTTGTAAAAACGTCAGTAATCTAATCTAATCTAACCTAAGTTGCAAAGATATGTTACATTGGAGATTCACATTACATGCATTCCCACAACCAGACACGTACAAGTTCAGGCTTGCACATGCCTCATGCGAACCCACAACATAAATACCAAATCTCAAATGGACATACACCCTGCAACTCTTGCCGTCCTTCCCTGTAACAGGGGTGGCATTGGCAAAGTGAACCATTTTTACAGCATGGGTGGTCAGCCGCATACCAACCTATAAGTCAAGGAACATACACGACAAATTACATTTTATAGATCAATAAATAATAATATCTATGGACAACAAAAATAAAACAAATTCCAACATTACAGATCAACTGCCATTTATTTCTGTCCTTACATACTTCTTTCATTTCCTCTAGAGTCATAACCTTCCTCATACAGGCTCTTCTTTTATTATGACTCTGGATATTCCATTCACTCGCAATTTCGGATATTTGGTCCATTCATACCTTTCTCGGTCTTCCTCTACCACGACATCCATCTATTCTACCAACATATACTTTCTTCCTCAGTTTTTCCTCATTCATTCTCTCCATATGCCCAAACCTTCTTAACACACTTCTTTTTTTGTGCTAGTGTCTTAATGTAGTGCCATAACGAATATGAATTATTATTTGAATACCGGTATTCGTTGCAAGGCATCCCTGCTTGACTGAAACGTATGTACGTGACAATAATGAGAGTTCCGACTCAAGGAGACCTCAACTGCCATTAACAAACAATAAATCGTCAGAATCTGAACAAATACATGTCCTCGGACAAACGCTGTGGCATGACGACAAGTCAGGCAAAATTGTTGACCTGATCTATCCATGAAAAGAGTCCAATGCTTGACATGTACATTTGCAGGTGTTTCTTGATTTATAGGTTGGTATGAGGCTGACCAGCCATACGTAGAAATTGATTCACTTTGCAAATGTCCCTTTAGTTTTAGGGAAAAGTTGCGAGGGTTATGTTCATTCGTGATTTGGGTATTTATTTTGTAAATACCTACACATGCCGTGTGTGAAAGCGCGAACTTACACATTTCTGCTTGTGGCATACATTTAATATGAATCTTAAATAATTGCAACTGCTGGCAAATCATATCATAAATATATTGTATAATGTACTTTTTAAATTCAACAAAAATAAATTGCACAGAATCTGCACTCGACTTTCTTGCAAAAATTAACCCACTGTATGACGTATGTAAAGCTATAATCATCTACCAGCTTATGCAGTTTCAATGAAAATATAATATATCGATAATAAATCAATTTTATTCCACGGCGGTGTGTACCTGCATACCCGTGCGAGTATGGAAATAGCCATATAAATTCTTAAGTGAATAAAAAATATTTGGATGATTTATTTGGTGAGCGCCGTTTTGTGTGAATCACACCTCAAGAGTCCTCTGCGAGGTTGGTCTTCTCTGGAAAAAGCGCCAATTACACAAGAAAGATCCTCGACTCATAGGTTGGTATGAAGCTGATTTCTGTACTGTACTGTACTGTATCCTGCCACCGTTTCATTAGGGGTGGCCGGTACCTCCGCAGATGCGCCTCCACTTTTTGCTGTCATCACCTTTTTCATACATACTCTTCTCTTATTCTCACTCTGCAGGATCCATTCTTTCGCAATCTCACCTATTTGGTCTAACCATTCTTTCCTCAGCCTTCCCCTTCCACGCTTTCCTCTGACATTTCCTTTGTACACTTTCTTCATTAGTTGTTCATCATCCATTCTTTCAAGATGTCTGAACCATCTCATCATACTTTTTTGTACTTTCATTCTCATATTCTCTTTTATACCACACTCGTTCATCACTCAAGCATTACGTACTCTATCACTCAGTGTCTTTCCAGCCATTGCTCTCAGGTAAGCCATTTCAACCGTACTTACATACTTTACTCAGCTCACATTCATTAAGCCTCACTTCCACCAACCAATATGCCATTGTGGACCGCCGATCTCATATTCTTCGTAAGTTTCCTATTCCTTGTAATGCTTCCAATCGTTTCCATTACACTTCTTCCTCTACTAGCGCGCTTTTCCAATTATTTCGTCAATTTCGCATTCGACTCAAACTTGCTTCCCAGATAATCAAATTCTTTCATGACCTCCACTCTTTTTTCATTCAGTCTTATCTCAATTTTCTCGCATTTCTCAGTCCTCCTAAAGTGTAAAAAATAATTCACTTTGTTAATGTCACCCCTGTTTCAAGAAAGGTCGGCAAGAGTTGCAGGTTTTATGTTCATTTGAGATTTGGTTTTAATTTGTAAGTACAAATTCAGCATTCGTAAGCGCGAACTTACACGTACCTGTTTGTGGGCATGCATTTCATATTAGTTTTGAATGTTTATATTTCATTGCAACTTATATTCTAGATTATTATAGATGGTCATTGAACCCTTCTGTATGCAAACTAGGACTTTGTATGGTGGGTAAACTTTTTAGTTAAATTTTGAAAAAGTAACGACTGATTATTATTGGTATTTATAAAATTTTAAGAATGGCAGCCTTTTATCTATTTTTAACCCTTTGACTACCAAGAAAATTGCTAATACATTTTGTATGGAAAATTTTCACTTTGTATGGCGGCTATACTTTTGATTCTTTTTTTGGAAAAAAAAATGATGGCAATATATAGGTTATTATTATTGTTTTACATTTGCACTACATTATTTTTTTATTAACCCTCTAACTGCCGAGAATTTTTCCATTATTTATTTTCTTTTATATGGAAACTCCCTAAACCGAGATTATGATGAAGAAATTATTATAATTATTAGATAGCACTATTATATAAATGGATTCACAAAAAAATTAAGAAAAATCGTCGGAGCCGTTTTTGAGAAAATCGCATTTTAAATTTTCAGCTCTTCGGAAGCCATCTTGAATTTTCAAAAAAGTAAAAAAAAAATGATTACGAATTAAAGTGATAAGCTTGTTCTTTCTAAAAAAATTAAAACAAATTTAAATATCTTGCATTTTAATAGGTTTTTGTAATATTTTCGATTTAAAATTTCAGGTCGTGTAAACGGTGCTTTATATTTATTTTTTCAAAAAAATTTTTTTTGTAAATTTGTAGAGATTTATGTTGTCCATAATATTGTAGAACATTATATTTTTGTTGACCCCTTAACTTTCGAGAAAATCACAATCGTTTGTTTTTTTCATATGGCAGCCCATAGACACAGATTAGTAAGAGTGTTGCTATAACTAATTTATTAAGTTAAAAATTAATTAGTGGCAACTCTGAAAATTTAAGAAAAATTCTTGGAGCCGTTTTTGAGAAAAGTGCTATTTTATGTTTTTTTTGTATGGCAGCCATCTTGAATTTTCAAGTTGGTGTAATGCCATGTTATTCATACTTAATACATGTCCAAAAAAGTTGATGTAGCCAAAATTTGGTATCTCGAGGTCTTATACTTTGGAAAGTGACACACACACATACATACATACATACATACATACATACATACATACAGACGGACGTTTTTGAATGATAGTGTTTTTTGGCATGTCCTGCACCAGGACTACTCATTTCCGTGAAAACCTCGAAATTTTTTTTTCACACCAAATCATAACTTTCTTTTATAGCCTTCGGCTATAGCAAGAAAGTAAAAAACGGGTAACTGATAGTTTTTAGAGAGTGGATGAAAAAAAAAAATATTATTACTTTTCTCTTCAGTGAAGATTGGCGATCGCCATAGAAATTTGCACATTCGATACTGCTGCACGAAACAGGGATCTTGTGCTCTCTTCCAAACCACTGACTTATTATCTTGAATAAAGATATTCTCCTTTGACCTGAAGCTCGTCTCCCCTCAATTCTACCCGACGTATGATGAGATGGAAGAGTGAATACTTCTTATTTCTCAGTATGTTGCCGAAATTTACCAGATTTTGCCTTTCGATTTCACATAGTGATTGTTTGTTTGATATGATTAAATATACGTCCGGTCGATAGCTCAGGTGGTAGAGTGCTTGCATTCCATGCCGAAAGCTCGGGTTCGAATCCCACCGAGGGTGTCAGAAATGATTTCCCGTTTCGGTGTTTATTTCAAACCCCAAAATAAAATACCGGCAAGGTTTACTCAGCCTTCACAAGAAATGAGTACCAGCACTCTCGGGAGCTGGGAAACCTCCACTTCAACTGAAGTGGTTGGCGTAAGGCCGGCCCCCTTACCTGTAAAAATAAATAGGTTCAACTCGCCACAGTTGCGTTTGCGTACCTTATTAATTATTTGTGTTCCTTGACTTATAGGTTGGTATGACGCTGACCACCAATACTGTAAAAAAAGTTCACTTTGCCAATGTCACCCCTGTTTCAGAGACAGTCGGCAAGAGGCTTATGTTCATTTGAGATTGTTTTTTTTTTGTTGGAAGTCCACATGCGCGAACTTAAACGTGACTGCTTATGGGAATGCATTTAACGTGAATCCTAAATGTAATACATCCTTGCAACTAAGATTATAGATTATAGATGGACAGCAGGAGTTCGGCTCTGGTATTCGTACGGAAAAGAACCTCTGCATCTGTGACTCAATCCATCCAGGAAATTTTAAACATCCGTCGTATGCAATTATGATGTTGAAGTATGCAAGGACAGAGTCAAGTGGAGGCACTTGTGTGGAGGTACCGGCCACCCCTAGAGGAATGGCGGCAGGATACAAGATAAGACAAGACGACTTACTTATTGACTTGTAGGTTGGTATGCGGCTGACCACCCATACTGTGAAAAAATGGTTCACTTTGCCAATGTCACCCCTGTCTCAGGGAAGGACGGCAAGAGTTGCAGGGCTTATGTTCATTTGAGATGGGTTCTTATAATGTAGGTCCACATGCGGCATGTGTTAGCGCGAAATTATACATGTCTGCTTGTGGGAATGCATTTAATATAAATCTTAAGTGATATATATCCTTGCAGCTTAGATTAGATTAGATAAGTCCTCATTTCAAAGGCAGTGATCGTGAACAATTGTGACTAATCATGAAAGAAGTGGTGGTACATTTACATAGACAGATATAACCACAACAAGTGATGGCGATCTCCTCGGCTCGTTGTGGGCACGTCAGGAGCGTCTTATCCGCTTTTAGCCGGTTTCTTGGCACCGACTTCCTAGCAACGCTGAGAGGAATAGCAGCGGGCGAGATAATTGCAAATGGCAGCGCCCTTTTTTTGCAAACAAAACAACCTAATCGGAAAATGCAACAGAGTTTGGATCATTGCAACAGGAAATCCTGCCCGTTTACGATACTGTTTTACCCCTAGGCTAGACTAGATGAATTCTGCCCTGTTTGTCTATGGATTACCAGAATATAAGGTTTCAGTACCCCGAGTACGAATTGCATGTTTGAAGTTGGAAAGTTGTTTAAAGTTGCGTGTTGGAAAGTATTTAAACGTATGCTAAACATGAAACTCGTACTCGGGGTACTGAAACCGAAATTTAAAAATAGTACTTCCGTAAACTTTTACTTTACTCGAGTTTTGCTAAACATGCAACTCGTACTCGGGGTACAGGTCAAAAATCAAATAGCGTATAGAGATGTATGAAAGCCTTCAGACAGTTTCTCCAGTAGAATTGCAGTCCTCTTGATTTCTAATAATATATTTTCAAGTTGCAAAGATATATTTCTAATCTAATCTAATCTAAATTGCAAAGATATGTTACATTGGAGATTCACATTACATGCATTCTCACAACCAGACACGTACAACTTCGCGCTTGCACATGCCTCATGTGAACCAACAACATGAAAACCAAATCTCAAATGGACATACACCCTGCAACTCTTGCCGTCCTTCCCTGTAACAGGGGTGGCATTGGCAAAATGAACCATTTTTACAGCATGGGTGGTCAGCCGCATACCAACCTATAAGTCAAGGAACACACAGGACAAATTACATTTTATACAATTAACAAATACAATTCATTTGAAATGCATACCCACAAACAAGCACGTGTAAGTTCGCGCTTACGAATGCCGCACTTTTGCCGACCTTCCCTGAAACAGGGGTGACATTGGCAAAGTGAACCATTTTTTACAGTACGGATGATCAGCCTCGTACCAACCTATAAGTCAAGGAATAACGCTGCCGCTTTTTAAACCGAATTGTCGACAACATTTATTAGATTCGACTCAAACTAGTCGACCGCGACAGAAGCTACTCTCCTTTTAGCTTGTTTGTCTTATGTCCATCAAAGGTAATTTCGCATTAGCAATGTTTGCAGATTGAGGAGATTGTGAAAGAATGGGATATACAAAGTGAACGTAAAAGAAGAAAATGCATGAAAAAGGTGATGGATATGAATGAATTGAAAGAGGTATGTAAGGATAGGAAAAAATGCAGGCAACTCTGCAGACGCTCTGGCCACCCCTAGCGGAATGGCGACAGAGTTACAGTTACAGTTACAGCATGTGTACTGGACCAATGTGTCTTGCCAAAACTGGAAATTGATTTTTAAAATCTGTAAAACAACTCCCACATTATGGTGTTTTACGTTTTTTTCTTGGCTTAGATTGTGTAGAATGTGATTCCTAAGACATTTTCATTGAAAGGTCATCTAATCTAAGTTGCAAAGATATGTAACATTGCGGATTCACCTTATATATGCACTTTCACAAGCAGATACGTTTAAAAGATCGCCTTGCACATGCCGCTGTGAACTTATAACATAAAAACCCAAATCTCAAATGAACATAAACCTTGCAACTCTTGCCGACCTTCCTTGAAACAGGGGTGACATTGGCAAAGAGAACCATTTTCTACAGCAGGTGTGGTCAGCCGCATACTTACCTATAATATATATCATTATAGGTAAGACAATTGGCATATATATTTATCAACTAATTTCACTTTGAACTGGATGAATGAACACCGACTGACAAAAAAGTGTATAAAGGGAATGTAATAGGTAAACGTGGAAGGGGAAGACCCAGGAAAGAATGGATTGATCAGACAAGTGAGATTGCGAATGAATGGAATTTACAGAGTGTATAAACAAGAGAAGAGCGTGCATGAAAAGAGTGATGACACTGGATCAGATGAAAGAGGTATACAGGGAAAGAGTTAAGAGAAGGCACTTGTGGGGAGGTACCGGCCACCCCTAGAGGAATGGCGGCAGGATAAAAGACAAGACAAGACTTTCATTCACCATCCAGACTTCACTTCCATACATCAAGGTGATTGCATGCATTTTCCGGTAGATAGCTCAGTTGGTAGAGTGCTTGCATTCCATGCCGTGAGCTCGCGTTCGAATCTCACCGAGGCTGTCAGAAATGATTTCCCGTTTCGGTGTTTATTTCAAACCCCAAAAAAAAATACCGGCAAAAGATTTACACTCAGCCTTCACAAGAAATGAGTACCAGCTCTTTCGGGAGCTGGGAAACCCCCACTTAAACTGAAGTGGTTGGCGTAAGGCGGGCCCCCTTACCTAAAAAAATATATAGGTTCAACTCGCCACATGCGACACCTTTCAGGGATAACGCGGCAAGAAGTTACGCTATATGTGTAGCTTAGTTGAAAAGGTGGGTATAAGTATGCCACCGTCTTCGTCTTCGTCTCGGTCTTCCACACATTTGAATCAGATTCCTTGGACCATAAACCTTTACCAAAGACCGGTCACTGAAAGGTCCATCCAACCTTACAGCAGTTGCGCAAGCCCATCCTCATACCCGTTCCGTTTGTACACTTCCCTCCGGGGAAGCGTATCACAGAACGCTCATGCAAAGCTATAACTTTATTTAGCGGCGGAAGGCCTTCCCGATGGTCGTGACCCGACCCAGCAGTGATTCTAGATCTACCTGTTTGTCCACTAGAGAAAACAAGGCAAACTCCGAAGTTACTGACTCAATGCAACTGCATCGGGATGCGCTCCTTGATATTTCGTGCTAAACACAAGGAATTTGTGGACTGGGTCTTGCTTGAGAATTGGCGCTTTTTTACAGCGACGACCAAGCTAGCAGAGGGCTCTTGAGGAGTGATACACACAAAAACAGCGCTCACCAAATAAATCATCCTGATATAAATGGTAGATAAGCCAAACAAGCACTGGGGGAGGGGACGAGCTGTCGGCGTTGATTTTGTACTCGCATGACATCTTATTAGGGCCTGACGACCGCTTGACTTTTGACCGTTGGAGTCGAGCGGTCAGCCCGGCAGTCAGAGTCAATGCAAATTGTACCACGCTAAGTGATTCCATCGAATTACGCGCGTCGATACAATCATGAGTAATTGTCCACGAAGCAGCGACACCACTACAAGTACAATATAGACAAAGTTGTCATGTTTAAAATCTAAATCTAAGCTGCAAAGATATGTATCATTTGAGATTTATATTAGGGGCCGTCCATAAATTACGTCATCAATTTTGGCCGATTTTCGACCCCCCCCCCCTTACAATCATCCTATAGTCATTATTTAATGACCCCCCCCCCCCCTCCCTCTTGCTGTAATAATGGATGAGCCTAATAATTAATAATGTTACATTACTTACATAATATTTTGTATATTTTGTAGAAATTGGTATTTACAAGAACGACGTCACTTTTGGTACTCGTACATCATTTCACATTTGCCATCATCCGCAGACCAGACTCCCCCCCCCCCTTAATGCGAATGACGTAATATATGGACAGCCCCTTAAATGCATTCCCACAAGCTGACATGTATAATTTCGCGCTCACACATACCGCACCTACATTACAAAAAAACCCAATTTCAAATGAACATAAGCTCTGCAACTCTTGCCGACCTTCCCTGAAGCAGGGGTGACAATGGCAAAGTGAACCATTTTTTACAGTATGGGTGGTCAGCCGCATACCAACCTATAGATAATATAATTACTTGATAATGTTAATACTAGCTTCTAGCCAGACAAAATTGGTTGGTCAAGGAAAACAAATATCTATAATCTAATTGCTATAATTTCCTTGACTTATATACCTAGGTTGGTATGCGGCTGACTACCAATACTGTAAAAAATGTTTCACTTTGCCAATGTCACCACTGTTTCAGGGAAGGTCGGCAAGAGTTGCAGGGCTTATGTTCATTTGAGATTGGGTTTTTTGTATTGTAGGTCCACATGCGGCATGTGTGAGCGTGAAATTATGCGTGTCTACTTGTGGGAATGCATTTAATATGAATCTCAAATGATTCATATCTTTGCAGCTTAAATTTAGATTTAGATTAGATTTAGATGGCATTCCACAGTGTATCACCTATTTAATTTGAAAAGTTATTGTCATGTGAATCTCGCTGAGAGAAATCGTAAAGGAAAATAATATTTGAAAGGCAATGGATAATTAATATTATTGATACTCAAAATAATGTATTTAACATTTGCCTTTGCCGGGTGCACGCGCCTGGTTGCCATGGATACATAAATAAATAAAAAATACTTAATAATCAATAAATTGTAATCTTCACTCGGTTACTAGGTAATAGCGTAAAATATACACCAGATGCAGCTGTTAACTATTTAACTTATTAAAAAGAAAAGTGTATAGCAGGTGTGAGAGCGCCTCTATTGAGTGTTTCTACTCATCATACATTTCGATGGTCGAGTGTTCACGCGTCGTTTCACCGGTCTACCTTGCAAAGTTGCAACGTCTCACCACTGTCATGTACAGCTCTTGCACTTGACCGCGAGGTCGCTAGTTTGTTATTTGCTTATCTCCTCATAAACAATCTAACTTGCACGCAGACAATGAGGTCCGCACATTTGACATCGGCCAACAAGCTGTGACGTCGCACGGCCCGGTTACGAGGACAGAGGCTGTAACTCTGACGTGGCAAGAGCCTCTGCAGAGCTGCCTCCATATCTTCCTATCCCTACATACCTCTTTCAATTCATTCAAATCCATCACCCTTTTCATACATTTCCTTTTTTACCATTCACGTTGTATATCTCATTTTTTAACAATCTGCTCAATTTGATGATTCCATACCTTTCTCGGTCGTCCCTTATCTCTTTTTCCTTTCACACTTCCTCTGTATTATCCTTTGTCAGTCTATCACCATTCGTTCTTTCCACATGCCCAAACCATTTCATCACATTTTTTTGTACCTTAACTTTCACATCCTTTTTCAATGTACATTCTTTCTTTATCCATTCATTCTTACCTCTATCCTTCAGAGCTTTTCATGTCATGCTTCTCAAATGCTTCCAACTAATATTTTGTAAATGCCACCCCTGTTTTAGGGAAAATCAGCATGAGTGGCAGGGTATATGCTGATTCAGGGTTCGTACTTGCGCAGCATGTGTAAGAATTTTGGTTGTGCATTCAGAGGTGGTCAGAGCCTCTGCTATCTGTCTCCATTTTGCATCTTTCAACCCATTCATATCCATAACCTTTTTCATCCATTTTCTTCTTTTACATCCAGTCTGTATAACACATTCTCTCACAATTTCCTCAATCTGATCAAGCCATATATAAGCCTATCTCAGTTTTCATTTATTTCCCATTTACTCTACAAACACCTTTTATAAGACTTCGAACATCCATTCTTTCTACATGTCCAAACCATCTCATAACATCACTGTGTACCTTCACTTTGACATCTATCTTCAGTGACTTAATTAGGAAACCAGTATACATGCTGCATGTCAAAGCGCTAACTTTTACGTTTCGGTTTCTGCCAGTGGGCGTGCATTTAATATACTTCTTAAATATGAATATATATATTTTTGCTTGAAAAATTTCACCCAAAAATTATAAATTGAAACAAAATGAATTTTCACAGTGTTAATACACAAACAATACAAAATATATATATATTTGATTAAACATTTAAATATATATGTGTCTTTGTCCCAAATTTAAATCAATACTTAGGCCCGGTATTTTCCACATTAGCATATGTGACTTTAAAGTTTAAATTGATAAAAAAAACTACTCATACGATTACAAGTGTTTCTTTTTCACTAAGTAAAATGTCGCTATACTTGCGTTGAAAATACCGGGCCTTAAACTCGATTTAACGAGAGTTTAGTTAAGGATTAACAGTGAATAACACTGTCATAGTTTTTGTTTTAACCTTGAAAATATGTTCATACTATTACCCAATGACGTAATGAAGTAATAATAATTATTGTTTCATTAAAATTTTAAGTGTAGATGTATATATTATAATTATTTTGATGTGTTCGTCATGGGACTATAAGTACCTTCTTTATCAGGCTAAGTTGTACACCAAAATAAGTCAGGAAAAAATATCTGGTATCTTGTTAAACACATCTCGTGAATTATCAAGATAAGATTTGATTTATTGCAGATATGTTTACTCATATGAATACCTGTACTATTTATTCGATGATTACAAAATGATTCTCATCACGAGAAGGCAAATGAGTTAAAATGGCCGCTATTGTGGTAAATCAATTTGAATTCAACGTTTCTTTTACCTGCATATTCCTAATCATAATTTTGACTACGTTTTGTTAAGAAAGACCAACATGGCTGACTGTTTTATAGTTTCTATCATGCAAATGGAAAAAATACCGGAAAGGTTTACTCAGCCATCACTATGTCGATTCATGTGACGACCTCATCGGCGACGAATTCTCAATAATATAATCGTAATTGCATCCCTTCGGGAAGAACGGTACAATAAGTTACACTATATGTGTAGCTTAGTTGCGTTTTTGTGTAAAAAAAAAAACGGGCTTCTTTACAACAGACTTCCAAGTCAATTTATTGTTTTTTTTTAGGAACTATACAATATATTACATATACATTCTATTAATTCTTTAGTATATATATCTGTCCATGTTATATTCTGTAAGAAAAAACCTCGCTTAGGTGTTTTTTTTTTACCTCAACTAAGAATCTATCTACCTGAAAATACAACAAAAGGACATCAAAAATAGGTAGGTATGTATCTTTTACACCGGACCTTTTTTTGGACCTGGCAACATAAGAGTTTTCTATCATTTTTAAATTTAGAACGTGAATTTAAAAATGGGCATACCATAGAAACATGTGCATTTATAACTCTATTATGTAAGTGCAAACATACAAAAAATGCATCGCTAATAATTCGATTTTCGTTTATAATTATTGATGAAATATCTCAGATAAAATATTGAAATAATTTGTACTTTTTATACCAGCAATAAGTGCATAAAAAATACAGAATCAGCTACTTCTCTAATGAGGTCGAGGTGTTATATAAAATAGTTATATATTCTAGATGATTATTTTTTTACTATTTTAATTATTTCATTACAATGCTACATTCATAAATCACTATTTATTTTATATTTTGAGTGAGAATTCAATGAATGTTTTTTTTTTAAAGATATTGCAGTTTTAATGTGAATAACAGGAGTTAAAAATCCTGATATTGGTGTTTTTAATGAAGTCCACACAAAGCCGGGTTGCTAAGACGAATGCTTATAAATATTTTGACATTGGTTGCTAAATGCTAAGGATCCAAGTTACATAATCGTGTAACGTTTTTCTGCCGAGAAAAAATCAAAATTCGATTATCCATGCAACAAAACGTTGCGAGCCCAGTCTGGAAATAATAGTCAATTAATGAGAAATTTTGGACTTGTTTTCCGGGATCTGTTGCCGTGGTCTGTGGGAGCTAGAGCTTCCGGACGTTTCACCCATGCCTATTATGGGATTCTTCATTACTTTACTTTCACGCTGAAGAACACTCAACTCAATTACCACGGCAAAAGATCCCGGAAAGCATCTCTCCAGCATCATCAGCCGGTCATGTAAGCCTTAAAGTCCTAAATGCAACTATAAATGCAACTAAGCTACACATATAGCGTAACTTCTTGCCTGCGTTATCCCCGAAGTGGTCGCATTATTCCTATTTTTTTTACAGGTAAGGGGGCCGGCCTCACACCAACCACTTTCAGTTGAAGTGGGGGTTTCCCAGCTCCCGGGGGGCTGGTTCTCATTTCTTGTGAAGGCTGAGTAAAACTTTGAGATCGAACCCGCTATAGACCTTTTTACGAGCTTGATCGTCGCCGCTACAAAGCTCCAATTCTCAAGCAAGACCCAGTTGCTGTAAGGCTGGATGGATCTTTGGTGACCGGTCATTGGTAAAGGTTTATGAATTTTTCAACCCAGCAAAAAGCAAATTTTAAAATATAAATGGTATATTTTTTGTGCTCCGCCGAAATTCGAACCCACAACCTTCCCATTCAGAGTCCGAAGTGTTACCACTGAACTACGGACCGGTCTATACCGGACCTATTCAGTTGATTAATTTTACTGATAAACTTACAACCCACCTTTGACTATATTAAGAAATATGTAGAAAAAATATATTTTCTACTTGTTATGACAACATCGCATCTCATTTGCAAATCGTCTAGTTATTTCTTAACTTACGTATTCCTCGAGTATGACTGGTAATGTTTTCCACTTATTATTCCATTCACAGTCGTATTTACCTACAATTATTTGAGAAAATAAAATAGCCTTGAGTTTCCAATGCAGGCAGGTAGGCCGCAAATATGACCCTGTGAAATAGTTCACACAAATTATGATAAAAATAGTTAAGAACGCGAAGTGGGTGTGACTACTTCAATAGTTCACTTATTTTTTAGAAAGACTTTTATATTTTTGTCATCCATTCCTTGACTTATAGGTTGGTATGAGGCTGACCACCCATACTGTAAAAAATGGTTCACTTTGCCAATGTCACCCCTGTTTCAGGGAAGGTCGGCAAAAGTTGTGGGGCTTATGTTCATTTGAGGTTTGTATTTTATTTGTAAGTACACATTCAGCATTTGTAAGCGCGAACTACACTTGTTGATTTGTGGGCATACATCTGAGAGCTTTAAATGAATATATCCTTGCAACTTAGATTATAGATTTTAGATTATAGATAGATTTCTGAAGCAATAGTGATTTTATTAAGCCTAGTAAAATGTCAACACTTATAAGTCCCAACATGAATGCCCAACAAAGGAAAAATTTCATTCAAAGGTAAAAATATGTTTATATAATGTTAAATCATGAAATTCATTTAATATGAAAATAACTTTTTTAATTAATTAAAATAAATTTTGAAAGGAAAAAAACGTACATAGATATAAAGTAACATTTGAGTCGTATAGAACCAAAGGCGGTAACCTAGAGTTATTTTTTTCAAAAATGAGATACCTATATACGTATGGAAGCACTGAAAATGGTATTCCGTCCAATGTGTTTCTATAATTTATGTATGTCTGCTAGAAAACACTCGTAATTTCGTGCTTACACATACTGCATATGTACTTACAAAATACGATCCAAGTTTCAATGAACAAAGGCACTTCAACTCTTGCTAACTTTCCTTGAAAGAGGGATGACATTTGCACAAAGTAAACCTAATTTTCTAATAATCAAGAAAAAAATCCTACATTTTGTTTCTTATGGAAATAAAAGAATTAAGTACACTTAAAAATATTTTTTCCTGCATTGGCGTAAGTATTGCTCTTTTGAACTACGGAATTCCTTCTACGTAATGTCAAATCGGTGAAAAATTATCAACCCGGCTGAAAATCAACGAATTATGAATGAAACGGCGTTTGACATGAAGGATGAAAAGAGATTATTGAATATATTTGAATGCTCGGACTGTTGGAAGATGTTCCAACACCTGTGTTCACATGTTTATGTAACTGTGTTAAGTAATCCGTGCTCTTCAAAAAAAGAAGACTCCGCTCCCCGCCAAGAACCGCATTGCACGTGGAAGAAATCAAGAAATCAGCAGAAATATCACACATTCAAACACAGTAAAATAATACCATACAAATGATGATGTCACAGAAAACTCCGAATAAGCCGCACAAGAATTTTTTATTGAAAAATCCAAAAAAACGTAATAGTTTCCGAAAAATCAATATTCGACTCACCTGCCCCTCGGGAATTTTGCTGGCCGATATTCTGAAAAGTGCCATTTTCTGGTTAAATATTTACACTTCACAAAACCGCAAAATTATCGCAGGACACTGCAAACTCAATACTGGCGATTGATAAAATAATGATAAAATGAAATCCCTTGGCGCTCTAGCCGCGTATACTCGCGTGCGAACTTCGTAGTGGTGTGCCGGACTTCAAAATTCGAATGACAGATGGAAACAAATATTTTTAAATGTTTCGAAAATTCTTTTACTGCCTTTACTCAATCAAATAAATCAAACTTCATTTATTTTCAATATTTTTATCATGGAAAATGTAAAGCAAAGCACATTTTAATGTAATTTAAAAAACAAATTATACCTACTGGGAAATATTTTTGTCTGCTGTTTACACTTCGTTTTGGTGACGTACAATATTGCCAGTATGAGCTGGATTCCAGTGCAGGTAAACCTTTTATCTACACATGTTGCCTTAAAAAGTTTTTTTCTGTACAAAAAATATGAAATATGTTTTTTTTAATTTATCTGTCTAATAAATAAGAAGTCAACCAAAACTTATTTTCATTTGAGTATTACTTTTAAAAATATATTTTGATGAACCTTGAAATATACTTTAAAAATGCACGATACAGGTGATTTTGATGATAAGAATAAATAAAATGTTAAATTTTCTAGCATGCGTGACTCTTCAAGAGAATGTTTAACCATTCAGTCGGGTTCAATGGAAGATATCACTTGAAACAAATAATGTACCGTTTTAAATTAAAAAATTAGAAAAAGATTAAAAAGTTCTGATTTTCACCTAACATAAACGTATCATTAAAGATAATCTTTACAACTTTTTAATTGTGTTCAAATTGATTTGAAAGCATTAATAAACTTATTTTTCGAGGTTCGACATACTAACATGAAAATATTAAAAAAAAATGGATATTTAAATAAGGTGGAACATAATTATGATAATAGGTATATATTTTAACAGCCCCGTACAAACTCGAATCGATCTCCATTACTTTGGTGATGCATACAGTTCATTGAAGTTTTTAAAGTATTTGACTCATTACATAATCGAATTTGGAATTTTTTAAATGTGATTTTACTGGTATGCCCAGAGCAATAGTTCTTAAGCAACAGTTACAAAATATATGTCTGCATTTTCCTCATCAACCCACCTCACCTCTTCGTCCAATCATACGGACAAGCGCCTTTGGAGTGACACACTGTCATAAAAGGTGCTATACAAATTTTGTCTTATGTATCTATCTATCTAGCCAACTGACGTCACAATGCCAATGATCGTGCTGAGTTCACTCGAAAAAATAGAACACCAGAAAATGTTTAATTTTTATGAATGATTTATTTTGTCCATTGCGCTCTCGTGTCATGCGCTGTCCACCACTATTGCATTGTGTGACATCCACCAGTGGCCGACTTGTGTATCCCTATATTGTTTACGTTTTATTTCTTCAACGTAAAGCCTGTTCAAAAACTTTTAAAGTGATGAAACACCTCACGCAATAAATGAAAAACCACAAATCTCAGTATCGAGTGTGAATAACCGCGGCGCATTCTAGCTTCCATTACTTTTAGGACCCGAACATCCAGGTATATTATGAGTTTCACTGAACAACCATACTTCAGTTATATATTATTATCTATAAGTATTTTGCAACTAAGAGGTGTCTCTTTTTATTTCGTAACAGCTTCTCACCGATGCATTTGAAAAGTGGTTTCGAAGTGCCCAAATTATCTGATGTATTCACATGACCTATTTGTTGTTGTTCACTTGCTAAATTGAAACGAAACTGATGAAATTGTTTTTATTATTGTTTATGCAGACTGCAAAGAATTTTAACTTACAGAAATAACAGAATCTCACCTTTTGTTTTTTATGTAAGCTTGTATGACTCCTTGTCTTGTAAAATGCATGGTTGTGCCAATTTTGATAAAAAAAAAACTATTCTAATGTAACTAATATATTATATAGGTACAATTAATTGTAATTTGAATCCTAGGTACTTTTATTTGCTGTTTTGCCTTAAGTAGTAGTTTATGTATATTTTGCATAAGAAGTAGCGTTTTCATTGGTTGTATTGGCAGTAGTGACTAATCATTATAAATAACAAGTACTATTAAGTTTCAGCCCCAAAATGTCTACATAATTAATATATTCTATCATAGGATTAAAAAATAAATCAATATAAAAGAAATATACAAAGAATCACAGCCGTTTGGCATACGGATGTAATTCTTGTATATTGATCATTGTACCTGCTCCCAGGCGATGGTTAATGGAGACTGTAACACAAAAATTTCTATTATCTCTTTATAGTATTTTTTTTCATTGTTTACATTCTTCTTTCCCTTTGCCTTGTTCCATCATTTGGGGTCGGCCCTCCTTGTTCGAAGACGCCAAACTTTTCTATCCTGGCTCATCTCCTCTGTCAGGTTTCTCTTTTGCATTTCTTTTTCAATATTGGCCCGCCATGTTGCTATTGGGCGGCCTCTGCCTCTTGGTCCTGTGGGAATGCTGAGGGCTTTTTGGACAAAATGTTCATTGTCTCTTCGCATCACATGGCCGAACCACTGGAATTGGGATTCTCTAATCCTGTCTGTTATTGGGGCAACCTTAAAGCTACCCCTCACGTATTCGTTCCTTATGTGGTCTAGCCTAGTGACGCCTCCAGCCCACCTCGGCATTTTCATCTCGGCAGCATGGACTTGCCGTTCATGGACGTTTTTGCAAGTCCAGCACTCTGCTCCATATAGCATGGCGGGCCTTACTGCCATCTTGTAGACCTTGCCCTTAGTAACATTGATCAAAATACAAGAAATATATGGAGCATTAGAGCCGTTAGACGTGACAAAAAGAGTGCGCCCTAAGGCGTCCTGTTAATATAAACGAGGTCTCGTTATTAATTAGTTTCCAGGCAACCGTCAAAAGAAAACTGCCAAAAATCAATAATTTAAATTCTTTGTCTCTTTTAATGTTTTAAGCTGTCTCATTTTTTCACTCTATACCTATTATCGTGATTCATGGTATATTTGTTACTATGGTAAAAAACAGACATATGCCATCTATGATATTGATGAATGATTATATACCTTTTTCATTGCGTGGCACATGTATCGTTATGAGGAAAAAAATCACGCTCAATATGTATTTATTTTATATTGATTGACATATTCAATTGAGAACCACAAAATAGGGATGCTTGAAATACCATCCCTGCAATATGAAATGGTGACAAAAAGTTGTGAAAGAAGTAATAAAAGATAGACCCAGCTTAAAATTCCGATATCTTAATTATTTTTATAATTTAGCTCATAAAGTGGATACAATATAAGTAAAATAAAGTAGAATATTGTATGTAGGAATGAACTAGCGGTACTGCAGGTGGATTGTTCATTCAATTTATTTCTGATGTAGAGCAAGGGTCAATTGTCCCAGATTTACATGATTCCCATGATGGAATAGCAATAGACAAACTTATAGCACAATGTTATAAGCACTAGTTTTGCAAGATTACAACAAAAATAGACTCAAAGCCAATTCCATACACAAGGAAATTGTGGCGTCACATGGCTGGACAAGCAAATCTTATCTAATCTAAGTTAGATATGTTAGATTAGAGATTCGCATTACATGCATTCTCACAACCAGACACGTACAAGTTCCCGCTTGCACATGCCTCATGTGAACCTACAACATAAAAACCAAATCTCAAATGGACATACACCCTGCAACTCTTACCGTCCTTCCCTGAAACAGGGGTGACATTGGCAAAGTGACCCATTTTTACAGCATGCGTGGTCAGCCGCATACCAATCTATAAGTCAAGGAATACATTTTGTAAACAGCAAACATTTTGATATTTCTTGCAAAGGACGAAAATCACTACTTAAAGGTGTAACATTTGGCTGCCAAGAAAAAAAAACTATGGGTCGGTTGTTTATTTTTAAAACATAATAATTTTTGTATGTGTGCGAAGTAGGAATTCTGTCAGATTTATCGTTGATAAACTTCAGCCATCTCAAGGTGCTACAATAATCCAGCAAGACATCTTAGTTAGGCTAAAAATAAACAATTAACTTCTTTATGTTGCAACAGTGGAACAACTTCTTTGATCTTTACTAATTGATTTAAAATGTTTTATGCACTGTACTGTACTGTACTGTACTGTATCCTGCCGCCGTTCCACTAGGGGTGGCCGGTACCTCCGCAGATGCGCCTCCACTTTTTTCTGTCCTTACAAACCACTTTCATTTCCTCAATATTCATCACCTTTTTCATACATACTCTTCTCTTATTCTCACTCTGCAGGTTCCATTCTTTCGCAATCTCACCTATTTGGTCTAACCATTCTTTCCTCGGCCTTCCCCTTCCGCGATTTCCTCTGACATTTCCTTTATACACTTTCTTCGTTAGTCCACATGTTAGCACACATGTTCAAATTTTAAGTTTTTCTTCGCTGCAAACATCCCTTAGCTACCAATAACAAATTATTAGTTAATCTTCACCCAAGCAACCCCTTAGTGTGACGTTACAACTTTTTTGATAATTTGAAATGTTCAGACCTCACTGAGACCAAGTATCTATGTCGTTACAAAAATACAATTAGAAATACTTAGAAGTTAAGGCCATTGTGTGATCAATAAATTAATATGTTTGTCATAGACATTAAACATTGACGATTTGGTATTGAATGCGATAGTGTTTTTTGTATTTAATTAGGCAGCTAACATAGTGTTAGTTTTGTGAGTACACAAGCACTCAGAATGGTTTTTATTTATTCACCTTACATATAAATCAAAACCATTCTTAGTCCAAGAGAGACCTTAGGAATTTGTTTATAGGAATTGGTGAATACGGGAGATAGTCTACGTCTTATAACAGTGTATTTTCCTTATGCTTGATATTTCTATTGCGGATTTTGACTGTGGTCCATAGTTTCTTTCTCCTTTTGTCATTTTTCTTATTTTGCTTGCGTTTTGCTACTTCTGTGTGATATTTCTTCGATCACAAGACAGCAAAGGTGTATAGGAGTTAGATACATCAACGACGTTAGCCATGTTGAAAGCACCGGTTCCCATAGATCACCAAAGTTAAGCAACATTGGGCGCGGACAGTACTTGGATGGGTGACCGCTCAGGTACACCGCGTGTCGTTGGCATCTTGGACCGGTCTGTAGTCCGTAGTGGCAACACTTCGGACTCGTAAATGGAAGGTTGTGGATTCGGATCCCGGCGGAGCACAAAAATATACCATCTATATTTCGAATGTGCTCTTCGCTGAGTTGAAAAATTCATAAACCTTTACCAAAGACCGGTCACTGAAAGGTCCATCCAACCTTACAACAACTGGGTCTTGCTTGGGAATTGGCGCTTTCTACAGCGACGACCAAGCTCGCAGAGGGCTCTTGAGGTGTGATACACACAAAAACAGCGCTCACCAAATAAATCATCCTAATATTATTATTATTATTATACAGTAATAACAAAACTTAAGCAAACAAATAAAAAATAAGAAAATGGAAAAACAAAGATAGAAACTATGGACCACAGTCAAAACGCAAAAGAACAATATTTAGCATCTGAATCCGGCCGTGAAAGACTAAAAAGATTTGTAATGTATTTCTTTTTTGCATTGGTGGACCGTTGCAAGCAGTTGCAAATTTTATTGTAAGGGATTTAGAGGTTCAAAGTAAAATGAGATTAAGATTAAAGGCATGTCAGAGAGGTGCGATTGATTACTGTCAATGGACTTTGAACATTTAAAAACTGGGGAAAAATTATGTCATCTGACTGGATTGGTTCCCAATCTGACCGCCAGAGGCGCTGGTCTCTTATCCGTACAAAACCAATTGAATGGACATGTTTGACAGTTCATACTTTTGGAGGTTAATTTTTTTAAATCATGATCTTCTCCTTGACTGATAGGTTGGTACGAGGCTGACCACCCGTGCTGTAAAAATCGGTTCACTTTTGCCAATGCCACCCCGGTTCAGGGAACGGCGGCAGGAGTTGCAAGGTTTATGTCCATGTGAGGTTTTCTTTATTTGTATGCACACACGCAGAATGTGTAGGCGCGAACCTACATGTGCCTGTCTGTAGGCATGCATTTCATATGAGCCTTAAATGCTTACATATCCTTGCAGCTTAGATTATAGATTATAGATAGATGATAGACAAGATTTTATAAGCAAGTACATTTTATGTTGTTGTAATGCAAAATCAGATAAAACACCTACTAAATTGGTTAAATCTGCGAATTAGTTCAAAGAGTATGCAATTGTACTTGGGTTAAATACAAAAAAAAAAAATTATACTTCCTATATCCGAGTGCATTATAATAAGCAAGATTTTTTAATTTTTTTTCTTGTGAACATGTATTTTTTTGTGACATTGTACCGCCCTCACGCCCAAGGGTGCTGGTACTCATTTCTTGTGAAGGCTGAGTAAACTTTGTATTTTATTTTGGGGTTTGAAATAAACACAGAAACGGGAAATTATTTCTGACACCCTCGGTGGGATTCAAACCCGAGCTCACGGCATCAGGCATGGAATGCAAGCACTCTACCAACTGAGCTATTGACAGGATATTTTGAAAGTTCGGAGTCCATTGATGTAGAAAATCAATTGTTTTCATCAGAGCTTACGTAAACCATGGGTGGCAGAAACAAAGGAGGATTGAGCGTTCTGTGGATTCCGAAAAGAAAAAAGCACCACAGCCACCACAAGCGGGCCGAGGAACGAGCGCTCAAGCCCGGCAGCTCCTCGTCAACCTTTCCGGGAGGCCATCAGCGTCCGCCCACTCTGCCATAGTGAGTGCAATCCATATCCATATATCGCAGCACCAAATAATGTCACACATCAACTGCTCATCACAATGCAGGCTAAATTCAAGCGCAAACAAACAACAAGAAAAATAAATTGGATGGTTTCTTTTAATAAGGCACTATATTGTATCTATAATTTAAGTCCAATCTTAACTAATATATGCTGCAAAGATACATCGCCACCTTGAAGGTAAAACAGAATAAGTGCAAATTCACTGATTTGAGATATTGTGGATAAAGCATTCTATTGGGGGTAACTTCTCATAGTAAGTGAACTAATTATAAGGAAGTGCTCATAGCAAACTTCTAAACTACAGAATTTTCATACTTTTGTAGTGTTTTCTATCTTAGAAATAGGAAAAAGTGCATTTATCTGAGAAACCCATGTTGGCTTCATATGTTACTTATTCAGTTTTACCTTTAGGGTTTTGATATTAAAATTCAATTTTCCTTGACTCTAAGGTTAGTATGTGGCTGTACAAAATGGTTCACTTTTTCAAAGTCACCCCTGTTTCTCATGGAAGATCGGAAAGAGTTGCAGGGCTTATAGTAAGTTCACGTGTGGCATGTGTAAGCGCCAACTTATACTTGTCTGTTTGTGAATATGCATTTAATACAAATCTTAAATATTATATATATCTTTGCAATTTAGATTTTACATTAAGATTCTTATTAAATGCATGTCCACGAGTGGACATGTGTAAGTGTTCGCTTACAAATGCTGCATATGCACTTACAAAAGAAAGAACCAAATCTCAAATGCACATAAGCCCTGCAACCTTCCCTGAAACAGGGGAGACATTGGCAAAGTGAAACACTTTTACAGTGTGGGTGTTCAGCTTTATACCAACCTTAAGCAACATTGGGCGCGGACAGTACTTGGATGGGTAACCGCTCAGGTACACCGCGTGTCGTTGGCATCTTGGACCGGTCCGTAGTCCGTAGTGGCAACACTTCGGACTCGTAAATGGAAGGTTGTGGATTCGGATCTCGGCGGAGCACAAAAATATACCATTTATATTTCGAATGTGCTCTTCGCTGGGTTGAAAAATTCATAAACCTTTACCAAAGACCGGTCACTGAAAGGTCCATCCAACCTTACAACAACTGGGTCTTGCTTGAGAATTGGCGCTTTCTACAGCGACGACCAAGCTCGCAGAGGGCTCTTGAGGTGTGATACACACAAAAACAGCGCTCACCAAATAAATCATCCTAATATTATTTATATTATTTAAGTCAAGGAAAAATGTAAGCTATAATAAAGCTGCCAACTTTCAATCAATAATATTGTTTTCTATTGTTTGTTGCCTGCATAACAAATCTTTATCAATACCCAGTCAAGTGTTGAGATTTTCAAACGACTAACATTTTCTGTTTGCTTAAACCATATTGATAGCACGGTCATTTACTAAGAATAAAAAAGGCAATATAAAGGTTAACAACCGATAAAGTGCATAAAAAAGTGTTTTATTATCTTAATTGACGGCGCTATGGCTGAGCGGACAAGGCAGCGGTAATTTAGCTAGTGTATGTGTATAAAAAGACAGCGCCATGTCAAATTGCAAATAAATCACCCTTATTTGGATGCTGGAGAGATGTTTTCCGGGATATGTTGCCGTGGTCTGTGGGAGCTGCAGCTTCCCGACGTTTCGCCCATGTCTACGATGGGCTTCTTCAGTGTGAAAGTGAAATGAGGAAGCTCCAGCTCGGAAAACATCTCTCCAGCATCATCAGCCGGGTGTGTAAGCCTAAAACACTCTTAATTTTTATCTACTGAAGCGTTGGTATTATGAAAAATGTAAGCCTTATACTCAATGAAAGCAATTCTTCCAATCAAATGATTTTGATCTGTGATTCATAAAAATATTTCATATTTATTAAGGGATCCCTAGAAGAGAATGCCCACCTATCTTTCCACCTTTAGGAAGGGTGGTGAATGAACGGTAAAAGGTGGGGAGTAATTTTGATTTCGATATACTATAAATAGACAATTAATTTATCTTATTACTTTTTGTACCTTCTGAATAACTGTACTCAGCAACTTATTCGTGACAACAAAAAGCCTGGTAAGGTTTATGTCACATTTAGCTATAACATAATATGTAAATCCTTGTCTTGAATAAACGATTAAAGCAAAAAAGATCTTCCAGCTGGGCGTTCACCTTTTGGCATCTCATAAGCTACAATGTGTGCGAGTCTTTCATTTTTATAATATCAAATCCAATACTTATGCTTGTTGCTTGCTTATATTACCAACCTATCAGTGGCGAAGGGTGCCATACAACTCAATTCCCATCGGCTTCCCTTTTAAAATGAGGCAACAAAGTAGTTAAAAAATATAGGCACAAAGTAAAAAAAAACATTTAAAACCAAAGAAACAATACATATTTTTCCCCCTTTGAAACTATGCAGTCTACTTTATTATCATTTTTGCCTCATTTTAAAAGGGAAACCGATGGGAATCGAGTTGTATGGCACCCTTTGCCACTGCAACCTATATGTATTTGTGTTCTTAAAAATATTGTTTAAATAATATATTTTTTTATGCTTCCATATCTCAAATATACACTTAACATATAACTCATCTTCCCTTCCCATTGAGTATTGGATATTGTTAGGTTTAAGTTGGAATTACAGTCGTTTGACATACATTTACAAATTATAATAGACTTCACTGTTTGTCCGGCCGATAGCTCAGTTGATATAGCACTTACATTCCATGCCGAGAGCTCGAGTTTGAATCCCACTGAGGGTGTCAGAAAAGATTTCCTGTTTCGGTGTTTATTTCAAACCCAAAATAAAATACGGGCAAGGTTTACTCAGCGTTCACAAGAAATAAGTATCAGCCCCCTAGGAAGGTGGGGAAGGCCGGCCCCTTAACCTATAATAATAAATGACTGCGACCCTTTCGCGGATAAAGCGGCAAAAAGTCGCACTTTATGTGTAGCTTAGGAGCAGCAACTATTTGATAATTAATATCCGAAATCCGTCTCATATCAAAAAAAAATATTGACCAAATAGTGAAGAAAATTAAAATTTGTAAGTATGTACTTGATATATTTCAAAATAACATAATATTCACTATTATGCTTGCTAGAGGTGCTTTATAAACGTTCATATGTTTTTGGTATTGAGTAGGTACTTCATGGTACATGAAGTTGAATGCATACTTTGAACACTGCTTACCCTGTATTGTTGATCTGCTACTAAACAGCTTTGCACTTTCATGAACTGATCTCGCTTATTCTATTTAGCCCATTGCTTAGGCCAGGTATTTTTAAATTCAATGTAATTTTAGTTTATTATTACTCTCAAGATATTCTAGTTTGAGTTTGTTAACAATTGAGTGTGAAGAGACGTGTCTTGTCTCTTCAACTGCATCGCAAGTCGCACGCGATCAACAGAGAGAACTAAATAAAAGAAGATCATTCGGCTCACTTTGCCAATGTCACCCCTGTTTCAGGGAAGGTCGGCAAAAGTTAAAGGGCTAATGTTCATTGTTATTGGGCTTTTATGTTGTAAGTCCACATGCGGCATGTATAAGCGTGAACTTATATGTTTCTGCTTAATGCGAATCTATAATCTATAATCTAAGTTGCAAGGATATATTCATTCAAAGCTCTCAGATGTATGCCCACAAACAAACACTTGTAGTTCGCGCTTACAAATGCTGATTGTGTACTTACAAATAAATTTCAAACCTCAAATGAACATAAGCCCCACAACTTTTGCCTCCCATGCTGTAAAAACTTGTTTCACTTTTGCCGACGCCATTCAGGGAAAGGCAGGTATTGCTGGGTTTATATTCATGTGAGGTTTTATTTATTTTGTAAGTACACATAATAATATACATTCCTCCCTGAGAGTACGCATTAAAGAAAAGCCTGAAATGTTAATATATTTTAACATCGAAATAGCGGTTGATCTGTAATGTTGGCGGCAAGGGTTTTTTAAACAGTTTAGTTTTTGATGTCCATACATATTATTATTTGTTGATTTATAAAATGTTATTTGTTGTGTATGTTCCTTGACTTGTAGGTTGGTATGCGGCTGACCACCCATGCTGTAGAAAATGGTACACTTTGCCAATGTCACCCCTGTTTCAGGGAAGGTCGTCAGGGTTTGCAGGGTGTATGCTCATTTGAGATTCGGGTTTTTATATTGTAGGTCCACATGCATCATGTTTAAGTGCGAACTTATACGTGTCTGCTTGTGATTTTTTTTTTAATGTGAATCTTTAATGTCACATATATTTGCAACTTAGTTTAGATTAGAAATCTCTCACTAGGAGTGCACTTGTGTATTCCATACATTTTCGATTTACTCAATGGAAGTGAGTTTATGTGAGTGTTTTATATTCATTATACTGTAAATTATATACAGCTGAAATTCAACACTAGTAGCTCATTTATGAAATGTGAATTGTGATATTTGACTCTCTGGCTTGATCATTGGCCTGATAATCATCATTTGCTGGAAGTGGGGATGCATGGATGATGGCTATTCAGTGCATTCAGATCCCTGCACCGAGTGACACACAAATTACAACTGCCAGGTGACTATATTATCAGTTTTATTTCCCTGGAGGAAATAAAAGAAGTGTGTGAGGACAGAAAGAAATGGCGGTTGATCTGTGATGTTGGCGGCAGGCGCGTGCATAGAGCATAGGAAAATACATTTCAGAATAAATATGTTCTCCCATTCCTTTAAAATGACTCATTTGAAATTGACTGAAGTGCTAACGATGGCTCATATCAAGCTTAAATTTTGAATTTCAAATCTCAATATCAAGCTTAGTTGCGTTTTTTTTTTACCATATATTGCCTACCTATTAGGTGCATGTGCCTGTATGGGATGTACGCCCCTGGTTGGGGGCCAGGGTTTTTTTTAAATAAGAATTGGTTTTCTGGTTAGTTTTTGATGTCCATACATATTAAAATTTGTTGATTTTAAAAATGTAATTTGTTGTGTATGTTCCTTGACTTATTGGTCAATTTGCGGCTGACCCCCATGCTGTAGAAAATGGTTATCTTTGCCAATGTCACCCCTGTTTTCAGGGAAGGTCGGCAAGAGTTGTAGGGTGTATGTCCATGTGAGATTCGGGTTTTTATATTGTAGGACCTCATGCGGCATGTTTAAGCGCAAACTTGTGCATTTCTATTTGTGAAAGTACATATTATGTGAATATTTAATGTTGCATATATTTTGCAACTTAGATTAGATTAGATTAGATTTAATAACTGCTTTAACCAAGTTTGACTCCAACATATTATGCGTTAGGAGAGAAAAGATTGAGTGCTGTTGTTTTTTTATTAAATAGATTTGTGTAGAGGAATATAATTCACACAAATGTATTGTGCCTGGCCGGAGAGTTGTAAAGATATATTAACATTTAAATGTTATGACATTCATGTTGAATGCATGTCCACAAGCAGACACGTAAGTTTGCGCTTACACATGCTGCAGGCGCACTTATAAAATAAAAACTCAAATAGCGAATGAACATTAAACTTTTTACAACCTTTGCTTAAATATGGGTAAAAGGGTCATTTATTTATTCCCCTTCATCACCCAGATATATAAATTTCAAGGCTACATGCATTAGATTATAGATAACTGAGTACCTGTGTGGTTATAGATTATTGGACACACAATTTAGTCAGGGTTACGGCAGATTATGTTTGCAGGTCAATTTTGTACATATATTTTGATTTTGTTCGCATATATATTTTATTTGCCTACCAATATTTCTGCTTTCTATCGTTTTGTTGTAGTTGTTATTAATAATAATCTATAATTTAAGTTGCAAGGATATATTAATTTAAAGTTCTCAAATGCATGCCCACAAACAAACACGTGTAGTTCGCGCTTCAAATGCTGAATGTGTACTTACAAATAAAATCCAATCTCAAATGAAAATAAGCCTTACAACTTTTGCCAACCTTCCCTGACACAGGCGTAACATTGGCTAAGTGAACCATTTTGTACAATATGGGTGGTCAGCCTCATACCAACCTATAAGTCAAGGATTGCATTTTTTTTTTTTTGTCCATTTTCTAAATTTTACATTAAAAATAAACTTGAACGTAGCAACTTTTCTTTTCAAGAAAAACACTAATTAATGATTTCAAATATATTTTATAGCTTCAAAGTGTACTTTTATTGTTGCTGTCTTTGAAAGACAGTCTTCTTCAATGGCGTTACAACCCAATTCAAGCCTTGGCCTCCTTCAACCTCTGTCTCCAATTCTGCCTGTCCTCCAATGCCGCTGTCCAGTTCTTAACTTGTAGAAGTTGAGCCACATCCTTCCCCACATCATCCCTCCATCTCAGTCTGAGTCTTCACACTCTTCTTCTTCCTCCTGGTGGCAGGTCATCATTCTTTTGTGAATCTACATATGTGCCTGGCATTCTGTGAACATGCCCAGCCCACCCCAACCTTTGCAGTCTTATAAAGGTTGATATAATGAGTGTTTGGTATATCCTGGACAGTTCATCACTTTCCTGCATGATTTACATTTTGTGAAGCAACACCTCAAGTCTCAGTTGATGCATTAATTAATTAATACAAAAGGTATTGTTATGATTTAAGTGTTCAATTTATTAAAAACTTCTGTTAATTTATTTCACACAATTTGTTTTAAGATTCCATTCACAATTGGTTCGATTACAGAGTGGCTTTTTAATTGTTCAGCTTAATGGCTCTCATAGCATCACAATTTCTATTTATAGGTGTATAAGGGTTATTCTGGAACACACCACACCATGCTAGAATATTCTTACTTAGAAGATTCAAACGAATGCTCACAACATCAAACAAATACAAGTATAATTATTAAGGCAACTGACATCTAGAGACTCAGACACACTCACACAAGTAGAAACACACAGACACAAAATCACACATTCTTAACGGTGTTCTGTCCAGTCGATAGCTCAGTTGGTAGAGTGTATGCATTCTAAACCGTGAGCTCGGGTTCGAATCCCACCGAGGAGGGTGTCAGAAATGATTTCCTATTTCGGTGTTTATTTCAAACCCCATAATAAAAATACCGGCAAGGTTTACTCAGCCTTCACAAGAAATGAGTACCAGCCCCCTCGGGAGCTGGGATACCCCCACTTCAACTGAAGTGGTTGGCGTAAGGCCGGCCCCCTTACCTGTAAAAATAAATAGGTTCAACTCGCCACATGCGACGCCTTCGGGGATAACGCGGCAAGAAGTTACACTATATGTGTAGCTTAGTTGCGTTGCGTTTGCGTTCTGTAGTGTTTTTTGCATGGTGGAGAGGAGTTGGTAGCAGGATTGCGTTAATGGTGTTTCTTCATTATTTACAGCATGTCATCTTCCCCGCAAGACCATTCCTCTGAACTCCCCCTGGAGGGGCCCAAGAGTGAGGACAGTCTGATGATTGACCACCACAACCAAGGGTTTTCGGCAGCTGAGAACTCTCCAGCTCCCAACGAAGGATTCCTGGTGAAGCCTTTACCGAATGTTGCTACGTCTGTAAGTTATTTCTGATGATGAGTTGGTGATTTCTTTATAGCGCCGTTTCGTGATGTAGTCACTCCAAGGGCGCTTGTGTATGTGATGCTGGAAATTTGCTTGTCCTCAGTGCATTTCCACACTCTTGATAATGACCTGAAACTTGAAGGTCGAAAGTACTCGAGGCAAATAAAATTAATTATTGTGAAAATAAAACTACGTTTATGAAAAAATATTTTTATTTTAAAATTAAAAAAACTGTGTTTTTTTTTATAAAAATAAATACAATGGACTTTCACAGTGTGAACCACTAAGCTCTAACAAATATAATTCATTCTTTCTTCGGTCTTCTCCTTCCACGTTTACGTTTGACATGATCTTTGTACCCTATTTTTTTCAGTCATTCATTGTCCATTCTTTTTAGAGGCCAGAACCATCTCATGTAATTTTTTGTACATTCACTCTCATGTTCTCGTTTATATTGCTCTTATTCGTAACCCAATCATTAACGACCCTATTATATTAAAAATCATATTCATTTTTCTTCATTAAATCATTTCTATACAACAAATCCCGGAAAACAATGACTGAAAGCTTAACAGCCATTACACAATAGACGCACTTTACCACCATTCTGCCCAGATTGTCTATGTCATTTTCTATCTGTCACTAAGTTGGAAGTCAGTAATGTATAGAGATGAATGAAAACTTTCACCCAGTTTCTCCAGTAATCCATAGACAATCATGGCAGAATAGTTTTTATTAAAAATTCACACAATCTTTTCAGGATATGGGTCCTTCCGATGGCGTCGGCGACACAAAACCAAACAACGCTTCACAGTCGTGCGTGTCGGACTGCGACAAGACAGACAGCATTTACCTGCGACCTCCCCCGCCAGAGAAGCGGCGACCCCAGCCAAAGGAGGAAGAAAAGGACACCTGCATGATGAACTGCTTGACCATTGCCGTGGAATGCTGTGATTGTACAATACAGTAGACTTGTGTTGGGCGCTTGCAGTCTTTACTTTAAATCTAAACATAAAAAGTCATTCTTTGAAGTGTCGTTCAATGTAAAAGACATAGATAGGGTACGTCCGTTTTTTCCTATAGTAACAAACGTGCTAAAAACACAATATTAGGTAAAGAAAGTGAGACATAAGATATTAACATCATGTGTCAAAAAGAGATATAAATATTGCCTGGAAATTGATTATTATTACAAGACCTAGTTGGTATGAAGATGATAACGTGGGCGTACTCTTTCAGAACATCAAATGGCTATGATGCTGCATTTATATCTTTTATGTTGATCAATGCTTTGCAAATAATTACAGTATCCCGAGTCTAAAACATTGCGTAAATTTCACCTCAATTGCGTAAATTGAAAATGTATAGAATATACGACGGCACTCTTAGAGAGCGATTTACTTTTCATCATTTTGTCGACTTACGCAATTGTAGTTTGTTCACGCAATGTTTTATACTCGGGTACAAGTGCAAGCATTGAGTAGAGACAACAAAATTTGAGGATATGTATTTTTGGTTTACCTATCATCTTCTTTATGTGCCTTGTCGGGTCCCCCCAATGTTGACGATCACCTTCAACATCTATCTCCTACCGGGCCCTTGTTGTCTCTCAATTTTCCCCATCAATATAAGTTGAAGAAGGTGGTATTTTTCCCCGTGCAGTATAAGCCGGGATGTAAAATCTTCCCAACTTAAATATTTGACAATAGTTCTCTGCCAACTGTAGCTCGCCTCAGGACTGTTGTATTGGTTGCCATGTCTCTCCAGGGAATTTTTGGTGTTCGGCCATAAAGCCACATTTCAAATGCTTCCAGTCTGTTCATTCCATTGAACTTAAAAAAAATTGCTTCTGAATATTCTGGCTATATGAATACCCCCAGTACGGAATACTTTTTCAAGCACATTTTAATAATATTTATTGTTTCCTACCTTAATTGATTGACGACACTTGTAAACAAACTATGTGCACAGTCACATGTATTAGTTATTCAAGAACAACAATCACAAAGGTTTAGCACATTTCACTCGCAGACTTTTGAATTGTTGAACACAGATGTCAGGGATAAGTTCAAAGTTGGATGACGTCTATGATTGACAGCCGCACTGTATGCAATTTTACCGTGTTTACGTGTCACCCGCAGTTAAAGGGTTAAGGGTCAAGTCTGACATCCGTATGATAAAATATACCGTAGCTGTCTTTTTTACTGTATTTATCATCCCAATTTCAAAGCAATACATTTAATTTAAAGTTGAGACTGCAAGAAAATTGTTTAATTCCATAATTTTAGTACTATCATAAAATTACAATGATATTGCATGTTATTCTAATGTTTCGATGATAAAATGTATAAATTAAAAAAAAAAAAAAACAATTATCAAATGTGGGATGACATGAGTCACATGGAACCAAAGGTGGAAATCTAGAATCTTTTAAAAAAATGAGACAAAACATATGATGGGGCTTCCACACGCTTGCCAACATCTCAAGTCAAGCGCACAGTGTGTCGTCTAGAACATGCTAGCTGGACAAAATTTTGTCTAATTGACTAATTTTGTCCAGCTAGCATGTTCTAGACGACACACTGTGCGCTTGACTTGAGATGGGTTGGCAAGCGTGTGGAAGCCCCATGAAAACACAAGGAATGGTTAATTTCACCTTCCGTATATTTGTCTATATAATAATAATCAAAATTGCAAAGATATATCAACATTCAAAATTCATATTAAATGCAAGCCCAGGTAAGTTTGCTTTAAATTCTGCATGCGCTCTTACAATTCAAAAACCAAACCTCTAATGCAACTAAGCCCTGCAACTGTTGCCGAGTTTCCCTGAAACAGGGGTGACATTGGCAAAGTGAACCATCTCATTTGTCTCATTTAAAAAAAAAACTTTGATTGCCGACTTTGCTTCTACAAGACTCAAATATAATTTCATCGGTTCTTGAATTCTCATTCATTTGGAAATCTCAAAAAAATTATTTATTTTAATGCAAAAAAATTGTCTGATCTCGAAATGGCATCTATTATTATCTATACATGAATTTAAATGCATTAATTTTTTATTTATTTATTTTTATGTACATTTATGCTATTTACTTAATAATAGTTATTGCAGTTATAAGAATCTTTTAACCAGATTTAAATTCACCATCTTTAAATCTTACATTCACATCTCTTAATTTGTAGTGGGGCTATTCTTAAACATTTTAGTCGTCAATTGAGCCCAGGCGACAAACTAAAAAAAAAATCACAAACTTAAAACATTTGATTATTTTGTTGTGTCGAAAATTGTACAATCAATAAGGAATATTAATTACCTTGAAGTTATGGACCATTCGCTTGACTCAGTATGACCAAAATGTCTGTAATTTATTTGGAAACAGTCATGGATATTACTTCATGATAATGTAGGGGCAAGCACACACATAACTGCTGGTTTTCTGACAATAATCATCACCAATATTATGCCTTAGCCACTGTATTTACAAGACTTGGTACGCTGCGTCTTTTTCCTAACCCGAATACTGAAAAAACTCCATGAAAGTGTGATGTTTTGCTACGATTCAGTATGTAAAGACGCATCGCTGAAAGAGGTCAAGGCCTTAGCAAAGAGCGCAAATCAGAAGTGCTTTGAGAATTGAAAGAAAAGCTGTCACAAGTGTATTATATCTGAGAAGGATTACTTTGAAGGAGACAAAAGAGAAATTTATGAATAAATGCTTTTCACGAAATAATCACAAAAAAACTTTGTATTGATAAAGTATAAAAATGTTTCAAAAACAGTTTTATTTTCACAAGTTGAACCTTTATTTCAACTCGAGTACTTTCGACTTGCTTACGTTATTTTCATGTAACAGTTTCCTCTTGAAAATGGTGTAAACAAGGAGGCGTAAGCAAAGAGGACTTGTTTACATGAAAATGACAAGCAAGTCAAAAATACTTGAGCTGAAATAAATGCTCAACTTGTGAAAATAAAACTCTCTGTAAAATATTTTTATACTTTTTCATAAAAATGATTTTTCACCGTGTAAATACACAAACTCTAAGTTCAAACTTTGTATTGTTAAATCTCATTTTTCCTTTTATTTGCTATGTATAAAGAATTCATAGTTTATTGTTCATTATGCTTGTATAAGAGTTTTAGGCTTACACGGCCGGCTGATGATGCTGGAGTGATGCTTTCCGGGATCTGTTGCCGTGGTCTGTGGGAGCTGGAGCTTCCGGACGTTTCGCCCATTTCTACGATGGGCTTCTTCAGCGTGAAGTATACTTCACGCTGAAGAAATAATGTCATAATAATAATGAAACATATCTGTCATATGAATATATTTTGCTTATGTAAGTTAATTAAGTTAATGGGAAAGAATCTTAGAGATACACATAAAATAAGTTAGCAGTGTAACTTCTAATGCCTGGTATTTTCAACGTTAGCATAGTGCCTTTACACAGAATGAAAAGGGCACACTTATGTCGATCGTGTGGGTAGTTTTTTTTTATCAGCTTAAAGTCACATATACTAACATTGAAAATACCAAGCCTTTAAGATTGCAATCATATCTCAAATCTTTATCATCAAAAATTATTTATCAAAAACAACCTCTGTTTTGCAAGTTTTACAATTTTTTGTGTACATACAAAATAATCTATCCAAAAAAACCTTTAATGCAAAAGTCTTTTGTGGTAAATAAGTTGGTATGAGGCTGATGATCACCCATACTGTAAAAATTGGTTCACTTTTTCCAATGCCAGCACTGTTTCAGAAAAAGGCGGCAAAAGTTACAGGGCTTGTGTTCATTAAAAGAGAGTTTTATCTTGTAAGTACACATGCAGCATGTTTATGGGGCTTCCACACGCTTGCCAACCCATCTCAAGTCAAGCGCACAGTGTGTCGTCTAGAACATGCTAGCTGGACAAAATGAGTCCATTAGACAAAATTTTGTCCAGCTAGCATGTTCTAGACGACACACTGTGCGCTTGACTTGAGATGGGTTGGCAAGCGTGTGGAAGCCCCATTAAGCGCAAACTTGGACATGTTTGAATATAAATTGTAGGCTTTCACATCAGGTGGCTAACAATGGAGGGTTGCTTTCCGGGATCTGTTATATTCATCGTAGCTGGAGCTTACAGACGTTTTTCCTATACCTGTGATGAGCTTCTTCAGCGTGACGAGATAACGACTTCATCAATATTACACTGAAGAAGTTTCCGCCCGGAAAGCATCCTTGGCATGTCGCACATGTTTGCTTGTGTGCATGTATTAATATGAATCTAGTTTGAATTTTAATTATAGATGAAACACCGCAAATTGATAGGTCACAAATTTTATGCTACAAGATAATTTATAAATTAACAAAACAAAAGATCCAATGTCATTTTTAATTCTTAAAAAAGTATATGTAAAATAAACCATAGCCCCCTCAAGTTTTTATAGATTGGTGCCATAAAAATATGCAATCAAAAAATCTAAGAATGAAAGAGGTATGTAAGGATAGGTAAAAATGGAGGCAGCTCTGCAGAGGCTCTGGCCACCCCTAGCGGAGTGGCGACAGAGTTACAGTTACAGTAATTGTAGAATAATTACTTTCTGAATGGACAGTTTTGCATTTAGAACTTTTTTCGCTGCGGGCAAACGTCACACTTGTATAGGGACGGTCCTTAGCAACCAATAACAAAACATTTGTTAACATTTTCTGTAGCAGCCCGGCCGTGTGACGTCACAATTTTGTCTGTGTCAATTCATGTGCCGAGTCCATTCTACAGATGTATGATTTTGTGATAAACCTCACAGACTTTATGTTCTTTTTCTATCAGTACGATATTTCAATGTCATCAGAACGGCTTTAGAGGATTTAAATGATGTAGAATGTATCTATTTCATTGATTGGAGAGGCTATTACTTTGTAATCTTTCATCTTACGCAAAAAAAAAACTCAACTAATCTACACATATAGTGTAACTTCTTGCCTGCGTTATCCCCGAAGGGGTCGCATGTGGCGATTCGGGACCTATTTATTTTTACGGGTAAGGGGGCCAGCCTCACACCAACCACTTTCAGTTGAAGTGGAGGGGGTACAAGATAAAAAATAAAACCAATTGGATTTTTATTTCACCATCTGAAGATGCAAACGGTTTATTTGCAAAACCGTTTGTTGAGCTAAATAAACTCACTGCAATCTAAAAGTTGTTTAATTTTTCATTATGTATATCAAAATTGAATTCTATTATGTATTTTTACTATTTTGTGAACAATTCATAGATATGTCCTATGAATGGATAGAATTAATTTTGCAGAGTATGGATTGATTCCATCTTTTAGTATTTTGTTTTGATATAATTGTGAGAAACAGTATTATAGATAGTGAAAGAATGTATTGAATAAAATGTTTTTTTTTTTACAAAGAAATATAAAGAAAAACAGGTTTTTATTGAATGTAAAGACATTCGCTTTGTATTTCTTTTTATCTAAAACAACTATGTTTTAATGCCAGTATACTATAATTGAGTATTTAATAGGTCACCTGACGATGCAAAAGGTTTGTTTGTGAAACCGGTCTTGGAATAGGTATAATATACTCAAAGTAATCTAAAAAAGTTTGTTTTACTTTTTATCTTGAAAAACAGGGTGTTCTTTTCACAACTCTTTGTAAAAAAAAATACCAACTTTTTCAGTACTTAGAGCATCATTAAGTACATGATGTATACCTGAAGAAGAAACACCTTTGTTTCTGTATATTTCTTTGAAAAACAAACTGAAATCAAAAAAAATATGGTTTTGGTATTTTATATATAAAGAGATAGTTGAGTAAAAATATTTTAAATGATGCATAATAAAACAAAACTAGAGGACCAATTAAAATTATAATAAGTGTACAAATTTAGATACAACTAACTGAAAAAAATACATATCAATAGTATTTTTTATACAAGTTTACCTATTTTTACAATAAATATTTTTGTAGCCTATAGATCTTCTAACGTTCTTATTCCCGTCCAATCTTGTATGTTGCTGACCTACGAAATCTGCTTTCTGCCGAAACCCTGCTGTCCCTCGATCAATCCTCCAAGGATCAATTATTGTAACAGTCGGTACTTTTCCCCTCTAAGCACATATCCCAAGTTCTATATATATAGACCGCTCCGTAGTTCAGTGCTAACACATCGGACTCTGAATGGCAAGGTTGTGGGTTCGAATCCCAGCGGAGCACAAAAAATATACCATTTATATTTTCAAATTTGCTCTTCGCTGGGTTGGAAACTTCATAAACCTTTACCAATGACCGGTCGCCAAAGGTCCATCCAGCCTTACAGCAACTGGGTCTTGCTTGAGAATTGGCGCTTTGTAGCGACGATGACCAAGCTCGTAAAAAGGTTGATAGCTCTATTGGTAGAATGCTTGCATTCCATGCCGAGAGCAAGGGTTCGATCTCAAGGATTACTGAGCCTTCACAAGAAATGAGAACCAGCCCTCACGGGAGCTGGGAAACCCCCACTTTAACTGAAAGTGGTAGGTGTGAGACCGGCCCCCTTACCCGTAAAAATGAAAGTCCCGAATGGCCACATGCGACCCCTTCGGGGATAACGCAGTCAAGAAGTTACACTATATGTGTAGCTTAGTTGCGTTTACACCTTTCTGACTTTTATACTTTGTCCTAATAATAATAATTATATTAGGATGATTTATTTGGTGAGCGCTGTTTTTGTGTGAATCACTCCTCAAGAGCCCTCTTTGAGCTTGGTCGTCACTGTAGAAAGCACCAATTTTCATGCAAGACTTGGTAAGACTGGATGGACCTTTAGTGACCGGTCTTTAATAAAGGTATATCAATTTTTCACCCAGCGAAGAGCACATTTAAAAATATAAATGGTATATTTTTTGTGCTCCGCCGGGCTTCAAACCCATAACCTTACATTGTGTTAACCTAGTCAGCATAGTGTCAACCACTAGACTATGGACCGGTACTTGGTTGTCTTATGTCCATCGGACGTAATTTCACATGAGCAATGTTTGTACGTGAACTGGACCAATGTCTATTTTTGTAATCGATGTTAATTTCTAGAATGTTTTATTCTTGGTATAAAGACTATATAAACTGAGGCCTTAATTGTACTTTGTAGTTGTCAATAAAATAAACACATTCCATACTTTTTATTTTGTCTTTCCACTATTTAAATAAATAAATGTCTTGGATGTCCTAAATGCTTACAATGATTTTTGTACATATTTGTCTCAAGGTTTTCCGGATTTTTTTGAAAGTTCATAGATAATTCCTAGATTTAAAAGCTCATAATATTTTTAACAATGTTTACTACTAAGATTTGTAGAATAAAATATTTGCATGGAAGAAGTAATTTGTTGACAATAACTAATAATTATTGATAAACTATCAAATATGGTTGTTAAGCTGGTCCATACTATTCATATGTGTATGAGATTTTATAGTGCCCAACATGGCCGTGCAAAAATAGGTTGGTGAATCGCATTTCGGTTCCAGAATTTATTTGAAAGAAAACACATTGACGTATAATATATATGGAGCAGAAACTAGGTTTCGACATTGAAGCATACTATGAGACACAACTGTCAAATACAAGAGAATACTCAATTATCATGTGAAACCTTATCTTTTCCTGCTTTCTCTATTTTGTGTTTTGAAACCCAGTAATTACATGCCTTTTTTCTTTCAAAATTTTTAAATTAAAAAACAATTGAAATACATGTGCACGATTCCAAGCAGAGATGACATTTAAAAATGTATCGAATCATCTAGGAATATGGTGTTACATTGCAGCACACATATATAATCTAAGTTACAAATGAGCAACTCTTGCCGACCTTCTCTGAAACAGGGGTGACATTGGCAAAGTGAAACATTTTTTACAGTATAGGTGGTCAACCTCACACCGACTCATGTAAGGTGTACATGAGGTATCATAAGTGTTGTCGAAAATGGGTTCAGATTCTATTAAAAACAATGCAATAGCCCAACTATACTATATCTAGATTTTCAGCAGTAACTTTGTGAAAGTTTATTTTTTATAAATTTATATAAAATCAGTATTGTTTATAATTCACTTTTTGAGTTTAATTTGTTAACAATTATAGTTAAAATTACAGCTTTACAAAGTTATGTCAAACGTTACTTCTTACTGAAAACTTTGCATCAGAACTGGAACTAACACTACATGTAATTGGGGAACGCTCTTTTCATATTACTTCCCTACATTTAAAAAAATATTGTGCCAAAATTCTTAACACTCCCCCATCATAATATTGTATTTGAGATTAGGTAATAGATGAAAATATATTTTGTAATAAACAATTGTTTTGTATACCACAATACCTGTTTTATTTATACACATCTTAAAGTACCTAGTTTTCCTTCATCACAAGTTCCTTGACTCATAGGTTGGCGTGAGGCTGACCACCCATCCTGCAGAAAAATGGTTCACTTTGCGAATGTTACCCCTGTTTCAAGGAAGGTCGGCAAGAATTGCAGAGCTTATGTTCATTTGAGATGGGTTCTTAAAATGTAGGTCCACATGCGGCATGTGTTAGTGCGAAATTATACATGTCTGCTTGTGGGAATGCACTTAATGTGAATCTTAAATGATATATATCCTTGCAGCTTAGATTAGATAGATAAGCAAAAGAGGCTCTATGGATGAGTAACTTTTCATTACAGGAAGATAATTTTCTTGCATACAAGCTGGAGATATTGGAAAATGTTTCTAGAAAGTCAAATTAAATCTTAAAAGTTAAGATTTTTATTTACATTAAAAAAAAATTGTGCAATTCAATATAATTTGATTAATTAAAAATTAATAAAAAAAATAGTTTTATTATTAAATTCATTGCTGCTATTGATCTTCTATAATAACTTTGAAAACAATAAGTTTACCTCTTCTTCTTCTTATTATTCAGTCCACTCCTGAACGTAGGCCTCCTCCAATCTTGTCGTTTCCCTTCAATCGGCTGCTGTATTATATTTATTTTTTTGTAATTTCAGCTTTTGGATGTTAAGCTGGCAATTTTATAGTAAATCTAATCAGAAAAAACAAAATCTATTGTGTTTTTATTTTAATTTTATTCCTGAATTTTACAAGTGAATAAAAACTATTTTATTTATTTAAAATAGTTAAAAATTAAGTTGAAAACCATTGCAGTATTGAACACCTGTGCATGCCTGGATTAAGGGCGGTTCGAGTGATGCGACAGCACCCGGGCCCCCAAAGGCTTTTCACAAGATAAAAAAACCTTTCAAAACAAAATGTTTTCAGGGTCAAGGTATTTGGGGGGACATTTGCAACCACAGGCACCCAAAAAAAACTTTGAAATATTGCTTCAAAAAGACATGTCAATCATTTTTGGGACCTCACTTTTAATAAACAAGGGGCCCCCTGAGACTTAAAATAAAGACTTGTGGGCTTCATACCAGGGCCCCTGATAGGATTAATCCAGACCTGCACCTGAGCCCGGAGCATACAACATTACATAAATACTCAACCATTACGTAAATTCAAAAAATCGTATGAAAAGTAAAACATTCACTAGAGGCGCTGTTGTATTGTTACGTTTTTCCTGGGTTCTTTTAATTAAAACACAAGTTTAACACAAGTTAGCCATACAGTTTATTTACACAGACTTTCTTACAATAGATTTATTTTTAACAGACTTATTCTAACAGATTTATTTTAACACACTTATTTATTTCGTACAGATTACATTTATTTTACACCATATTGGTCGCCCTAGTAACTAGATATTCCTCTGTGTGAGTGCTTCGAAGACTGACTCCCTTCAGCCGAATGTCGCCCTTCTTATAGCGGAACCTAGGGGCCATTCTAGCCTGCCCTAGAAAGTTCCACTACCACAGTTGTATAGACGATTCTGGACATTTATTTCATGAAGAGTCCATTTCCTACCTACATACACACCTTACAATTACAATCGTCTGGGCCAGAACATTCTCTCAAAACACACGTACACCAATAAACATCTACCAGTGTATTTCGTTACATTATCCCCCCCTTAGGCTGTTCCGCCCCGGAACAGTCTTTTCTTTAAGAAGGTACTGGCAGTTTGACCCACAGTTGCATCTAGTGGTCAGGAAAAATGACGTTCCACGGAATTTTCCCCTTAGGGTTTTGCCCGTCATTGCTGGCTGGTGTGGGGGGGGGTGCTTTCCTCTTGGCGGCCGGCATGGGCACCTTTCCTTGGTTGGGGGCGCCGCCTTGCGTCCCCGGTCGGCCACCGCTCCTCGGCTCCGCTTGCTCGCCGGCTCCTGCGTCAAAGGATCAGAATCCTTGGTCGTCGGAGCCGCTCTCCTGCTCGGAAACGGAGTTCTCACTCTCGGTCTCGTCATCTGACTCGCTGGGTTGCTTCCTGCCGCGCCATGCTTGGGTCGTCCCTTCTGCTTGCTCTGCTTGGCTGAGCCCCTGCGGGCGGGGGCGGCGCCTGCGGGAGGGAGCGCCCCCCTCCCCCACTGACGGGTCAAAGTCAGAGTCCGCCTCCTGTCCGGAGCCACTCGGGTTGAACGAGCCATCTGAATCCCCTAATTCATCCCTGCTGACTTTGGGTCCCCGCACTTTGGTTTCCGGATCTGTTTCATACTCCTCGTTAGAGTAATCTCTCTTGACAATAGCAGCAGCGGACCTTCTGGGCCTGCCTCCCGTGGCCTCGCCGCGGTCAGTCACCGGCCTCTCCTTCATCAGCCCCCTGGCGTGCGAGGAGGCCTGCTTTGGCAGCAACAGGAAGCCCACCACCCTGCTGGCCAGCTCCGTGGGCGCGCCCCTCTTGTCCAAGCCTAGCTTCTCGCACAGCGTCCGCAGCTGCTTGGGCTCCAGCTTCTGCACCTCCTCCAGCTTGGCCTTGTGCTCAGGCGTGTCCTTCTCAAACTCGTAGCCCTTGAACTTCTTTTTGTTGCGCTTGATCTTGATGAGGTTCGTGCGGCACAATTGATTGTACAGGAACTTGAGGTCCTCCATCTTGAACCTGGAGATGGCCACCTCCACGTCGGGGATGTGGTCGATGGGGATGCCCCGGCCCGCGGGCACGGGCACCGGCGGCTCCACGGCCTTCTTCTTCTTGGGCGCCTCCTCCACGGCCTCCTCCGCCTTCTTCTTGGGCGCGGGCTTCTTCTTCACACTGTTGGCCTTCTTGGCCTTCTTCTTGTCCTTGGCGTCCTCATCCTCCTCCTTGGCGTCCGTCTCCTCCTTTGCATCCTTGTCAGCCTTCACCTCGGCCGAGTCACTCTTGCCGTTTTCAGCCGACTTGACATCATCTTTTTCATCTTTGCTGTCAGCTGCGTCCTCAGCCTTGAGCTGGCCGTTGTTTTTGGCCTTCAGGTCTCCCTTCCCCAACTTCTGAGACGACTCATCCTCAGTTGACATATCGGCCTTTTTGTCATCCTGATTATCACTTAATTTTACACTATCAGTGTCCACCGACATTCTTAAGGCTAGGTTTTTAGCCCTCTCCTCCTTCCAACCAGCTAGGTCTTCCCTCAAGCTCTTGAAGTTGGCAGCCATCTTTGTTTTAAACTCTTCCACGGCTCGCTCGCGGTCCCCTCCAGACGCCATGACAAAATATGCCGGGTCTTCGCCTGACTGTTCCAAGGCCTCCATGAGGCGTGCTTGTAAGGCCGCCTTCCCTCCTGAGGTCTCCAGGTCCCTCTCCAGAAGCTCATTTTTAAGCTCCGAGACTTTGAGGTCCTTGATGTTCACCTTAGCCATTTTTTATTTTAACAAAAAATTAAATTTACTTCAAAATAATTTACTTCAAAACAAATTATTTTACAAAAAAAAAAATATTTTTAAATTTCAAATAATGATATTAGATAATGATTATTTACTTTGCTTCGTCAGATCGGCTAATGAGTATTTATTACACTATTCTAACACAATATTATTAACACGTTATCTATGTACACTTCAATCAAATTTTTAGCGGGTAACCACACGATCGTTTTTAATTCAAGTTTAATCAGTTTTATTTAAAACTTTTTTTTTTATTCATTAGTTTTTATTATGTTGTCCAGAAATATTTTTCAATAGTCTTAAGCACAGATTTTTTGGTACTTGGTTTTAAATCTCACACCGACACCATTGTTACGTTTTTCCTGGGTTCTTTTAATTAAAACACAAGTTTAACACAAGTTAGCCATACAGTTTATTTACACAGACTTTCTTACAATAGATTTATTTTTAACAGACTTATTCTAACAGATTTATTTTAACACACTTATTTATTTCGTACAGATTACATTTATTTTACACCATATTGGTCGCCCTAGTAACTAGATATTCCTCTGTGTGAGTGCTTCGAAGACTGACTCCCTTCAGCCGAATGTCGCCCTTCTTATAGCGGAACCTAGGGGCCATTCTAGCCTGCCCTAGAAAGTTCCACTACCACAGTTGTATAGACGATTCTGGACATTTATTTCATGAAGAGTCCATTTCCTACCTACATACACACCTTACAATTACAATCGTCTGGGCCAGAACATTCTCTCAAAACACACGTACACCAATAAACATCTACCAGTGTATTTCGTTACAGTATATTGGATCATTTTTTGTTTACGCAATAGTAGAGTTTTCACAGTAAGTATGTTATGTTTTATTCACGGGGTGCTTTTCAAACTACAATAATAACACATAAAGAAAAATAAAGATTCAAATAAAAAGAAAGAAGTATATGTGAGGTTAAAACTAGTTGAGTCATATTGTTAAAAAGGAGGGACAATCCTAACATGTTTCTTAAAATTCAGACAAATATATGAAAACACAAAAAATGCCTTTTATTGAGTCTAAGAAATGTCATTTGCTTTTCCATATACTTTTCTCATTTAAAAAAAATAGATTTCCGCCTTTGATTTAATGCGACTCACCTGTTCTAGCTTTAATGACAATGCAATTATTTCTGTTGCAAAAAATAAATATGTATATAATGCAAACAGAGGGTTTAAATTAGTATTATCATTCTCCACAAAATTAAAATTAATTTACAAATTCAGATATTACACAAACCATTTTTGGAGAACTTACTTTATTCTCTATGTTTCATGTCGTAACCAACGTCCTCAGGAGATAACCTTGTTGTTGTGCAGTGAACAGAGATGAACCACTGCAGCAAGGGTCCTCAGAGGACATTGGTTTCAACACAACCAAAATGTTACGAGTAAAGTAGGTTTTAGTATAAACCTAATGTGCTCTCTCCTCAATTCAAATAAATATATTAAAAATTACTACTAATGTAATGAAACAAACTTAAAACTTTTAAACTAAGCACAGCCCTAAAAACTTAATGCATCGTGTACGCTTTAACAAAAGTACACTTGTATTCGCAAACGCTGCTACTTTGCAAAACCATTGTGAATGAACACGAGTGTTAGCGATTAAAGGCCGGGTATTTTCAAGTTCAGTTAACTAAAATGCAAATTTAGTAAAATTTTATTACATATTTTATTCACCGAATTTCACCAGTAAATATAAGGCCATTTCCAATAGCAGTACTTCATGCGATTTTCGATCTTATTGCTGTGTAAAAACTAATGAAAACTGAAAAAAATCGCGTATAGTACTATGAGCGCAGATCCGCGTTCCGGCGCTTGAGGGGTTAAGAAATGAAATTATTTAAATGCAAATGTAGTAAAATATTTTATACACCGAATTTCACCAGTAAATATGAGGCCATTTTCAAAATGGCGTTGTCTAGTCACTGACAGCAGCTGTTCATGTGGATGTATCAAAATTGCTACTAATGAAGCCTTTTTTATGTCATTTTTCAGCTTTATGGCAGTTAAGACATCTTTGATTTTAACGACCAGTTATTTAAAACCCTTTGAATGGTATTGTAATCATTTCTACAACTTGGAACTATGCTTATCACTTTGGGTCTATTCGGTTTTAAGTGAACTCAAACTTGAGTATTTTGAGTGAGTTAAAATACATAGTGAACTAAAATAATACTGAAATTGAAAATACCTGGCCTATCAGGACATTTAGGATTCACAGGGAGAACATTTAGAACATCTCCCGATTAATCTACATCTTGTAAAACATTTTATTTCAATATTACTAACACGCTTACATGATTTTATTCATTATTCATTACAATATTTATAAAGATATTTGTTAACTAATTTCTTATTCAACAGTGAAGTTTAACTCTATAGACTTGAAGTCTAATCACTAAGAAAGCAAACAGACAATTCAATAGTTGAAATTGCAATCAATTCTGTCCTTTATGGACCACCTGGACCGGACAATGTAGTAGCAGACGCCTTGTCAAGAGTAGAGGCCATAACAATACCTTCAACAATCAACTACGGAGACATCGCTAAAGCGCAGTCAACCGACCAAGAGCTAGAAAAACTCAAGCAGGAATCAGCTCTGAAATTCCAAGAACTACCTGGTACAGCCCTTGCTCTCTGGACAGATACCTCAACGGGAACGTCGAGACCTTTTATACCCAAGGACATGAGACACGATATAATCAGGATGTACCATGAAAACGCACACACCGGTACAAAAGCAACGTTAAAAAGGACTCTTAAAACGAGATTTGTATGGCCTGGCCTACAACGTGATGTCACACAATACGTACGCACGTGCATCACGTGCCAGAAAACCAAGATCACACGGCACACAACAAGCCCGATACAAAGTCTCCCCACACCGGACTCAAGGTTCAGCTATATCCACATAGACCTTGTAGGACCACTGCCTTCATCACAGGAGTGCACATACATCCTAACGATGATTGACAGATTCACCAGATGGCCGGAAGCGGTCCCAATGAAGGACATTACCGCTGAGACAGTCGCAAAAGCATTGTTGACAAATTTGATCACCAGATTTGGCGTACCGTCCCACATTGTAACTGACCAAGGACGCCAATTCGAGTCATAGCTTTTCAAAGACGTCACACGCCTCATTGGAGCCAAACATATACACATCACCGCATATCATCCGCAGTCAAATGGGTTGATTGAGAAATGGCACCGCACCCTAAAAGCAGCCATACGCTCCCAAACTACGTCAAGATGGACTGAAGTCCTGCCAATGATCCTCTTAGGACTGCGGAACGCAATCCGGGAAAGACATTGGGTGCTCACCAGCTCAACTCGTAAAAATCGACGTGCGAATCGGTCTACTGTCGGACGTCGAATGGGGGGCTACCGGGCGGAACCATGTATTGTTATGGGGCGTCCACACGCTTGCCAACCTTTTACAAGCCGAGCGTGTGGACGGCCGTTTGGCTCAGCTGGGGGCGTGGCTTAAGCCGCCTTGGCTCAGCTTGTCGCCGATCCGACCAGAGTCGGTTTTTTGAACGCAAGTCAAAGGGAATTCACGCATGCGCATGCCAGGCACACACATACTGCCATACTGGTGCGCGCGCATTCTGGTCGACGCACTGACGGCGGGCGGACGCGTAATCTTTTTAATAATAAAAATGAGTTCCTGGTCCAATGAAGAGACTTTATTCTTCTTGGAATGTTATCAATCAGCACCCAGCATTTGGGATCCAAAGGACAAAGACCATAAGGACAAACGGAAAGTGTCTGATGCATGGAATAGAATTAGCGACTCAACAAGAAAAAGTGTTGGCGAGTTAAAACACAAAAAAGAAATTTTGATGACCACTTTCCGGAAACATTTAAAAAGAAAACAAGATGCAATACGTTCTGGCTCAGGTTTGTATTTTTAAATACCTATGCAGATATATTTTTTAGATTCTTGAATATCCTATAATGAGATTGAAGCATTTTTGAATTTGGAAGTTTTTTCTCGGCGAGCTTACGTCAGTGTTGTATGAGGCTTCCGTCTATAGCAACCAATATCAAACTATTTGTATATGTTTTTCCTAGCAACCCTGCGTGGTGACGACACAATATTATCTATGAAAAATCATGCGTAGACCAATTTGACCAATCAAAATTTCTCTCGGGTAAATATGACGCTGGCAGGAATCAAACCGGTGCTTGTTTCAATAACGAAAATGCGAGTGCCAACAAACTATATATGTTTAAAATCTTTGTATGTTTGTAAATAGGTGCTGATGAAATGTATTTACCAACGTGGTTTGCATATCAATTGATGGAATCTTTCCTATCGCCGGTATATACCTGCAGGGTGGGGATAAATTGTGAAACTGTAAGTAAATAAAAACACTTCAATACTTTTTAGGGTTTGGTGGTTTACACAGTGAAAGTCTATTGTATATTAATTAAAAAAACACACTGTTTCAATTCACTTATTATTTATTTTAAATATGCCAAACGTTTTCGCCTACAAAGGCATCCTCAGGACAATGTCCTGAGGATGCCTTTGGACAATGTCATTGTCCTGAGGATGCCTTTTAGTCGAAAACGTTTGGCATATTTAAAATAGATTATAAGTGAATTGAAACAGTGTGTTTTTTAATTAATATTAATATTAAAACACTTCAGATTAATAGGCACAACACTATAATAGTAGACCTACGGCACAACACTACGCATGCCAGGTGACTTCTTTGAGAACTCCACACCAACGGAACGGACGGTTTAAATAGGTTCAACTCGCCACATGCGACCCCATCTGGGACAGCGCGGCAATAAGTAAGATATGAGTATCAGCCCCCTCAGAAGCCAAGTACCCCTATTTCAACAGTGTTTGGCAAAAAGCCCTGAACTGTAAAAATAAATACGTTCCAACGACCCCTTCCGGGAAAACGAAGCAATAAGTTACACTATATGTGTAACTTAGTTGCATTATTTTAAGCTGCAATGCCGTAGCTTGGTTTTCATATTTGTACACTATTGTGTGCAATATATAATTACAATACATAAAGCAGACGGCCTTTCCCGATCTACCTCATTATATAGTATTAAACTGCAAGAACCGACCCTCTTTGAAGACGAAACTTAAGTGAAAAAATCAGAAATTGAATTAAACAAAAAATGTCAAATCCTTCTGAGACCAGGATGGATATTGAAGATGCAGGAAGCTCAGAGCCACCAGCCAAGAAGGCAAGAGTAATGACCCGTGTGGATCCGAACGACGCTAGCAAGGAGATAACAGTAGGATATAAAACAAATATCGGAGCTGCAAGTTGTGCAAAACAGAGCTTTGAGGAACATTTTTGGCATACCATGGGATACATGCGTGAAGGACATTTATCGACAGAGCAATGTTCTTCCATTCAAGGTCCTACCATTGTACGACATCACTGTCACCATTATTAAAATTCTAAAATCCTCAATTCACACAAATTTAGAGTACCATTATAATAATGATTTTCATAATTATAATACTCGAAGCTCAGAAAATCTACATATTAAAGGTTTTCGATCGACAAAGTTTGGAAGGAGGTCTCTTTCAAATGTTGCACAGTCCCTATACAATGGACTTCCGATAAAAATAAAGAGGGATATGAAAAATAAACAACAAAATGATGCAATAAAGTCTTATTTCTTAGAGTCCTTTTACAATGATGCTGTACCAGTGGGATGATTTTGTTTTATTTTGGGTATGAGACGCTAATTCTCTTCTGTCTTTGTTTGCTTCAGTAATTGTTATTTTATTAATATTTTATTAATATTTTTTTAATTATATTGTATGGCTAGTTTTAAGTATTGTGTAAGAGTATAAGTACCAAGTCCCAAATGAGTTTATGTAACTCCTGGGAAATGTAACTTGTTATATTATTTCAATAAAATAAAAAAAAAAAATCTAAACCAAAGCTAGAACTTGATGAAGCGAAGAAGATAAATGTCATAAAGTTTATCATGCACGCTCATTACTTGCTAGCAACGGAAATGAAAGTGTGGCAGGCGTTCAAAACTGACATCGGAGTGTCCATGAGCATTTCTAACATACTTTTCTCAGGACACACCGCACTTCGTCAGGAGAAGAACGAAATAATTGGGAGAAACATGTCGAAATATGCAGAAAAGGAGTTCAAGTTAGTGTACGAAGAAAAAGATGTGAATGTCCCTCGAGAAAGAGTGAAAGCTATCCTAACAAAGTCTGCATTGACTTATGGGTTTTAAGTCAGCATTGACTTATGGTTTTTATGGACAAAGTTCAATACGCGGACTAGCGAGATCTGGGTTTGCAGGGTTGCCACTACGTTCTTTGTGAGGGGATAACATGGAGTTATTCTACACTTCTCAGTCACAAATACAGAGACCTGTATATTGACAATGGAGAAAAAGTAAAACAAAGGCAAAGGCGATATAGGCAAGTTTAAATAAATGTCTATTAATAAATAAATTAATTAATTTTAATAAATATTAATAAATGTTTACAAAAATGATTGCAACATTACTGCAAAACAGAAGATTTTATGTTGAATTCCAGAATACGAAAAGCAGATGGAGGAAACAAAAGAATGGACTGCCTCAAGGAAGCGTTTTGGCCCCTATCCTGTTTAATATATATACGAACGACCAACCACTACCATCAGGCACACAATCATTTATATATGCGGACGATGTCGGACTGGCAACTCAAAATACATCGTTTGATGAAGTTGACCATACTTTAGAAAAAGGATTGAACCTGTTGTCCAAATACTACAAAGAAAACTACCTTAAACCTAACCCATCAAAAACCCAGGTCTCCTACTTCCATCTAAAGAATAAGTTTGCATCAAGGAAACCAGTAATCAGATGGGAAGACCAAGTGCTGCCTCCCAGCGATAACCCCAAATACCTGGGAGTTACCCTTGACCGGTCGCTCACATATAGAGCCCACTGCAACAACACAAAAATGAAAGTGGCTACCCGTAATAATCTACTCCGGAAGCTCGTGGGCACCAACTGGGGTGCGCAGCCACAAGTAATACGTGTAACTGCAATGGCTTTGTGTTTCTCAGCCGGAGAGTACGCAGCCCCGGTATGGGAACGCTCCGCACATGCGAAGCAAGTTGATGTCGCGCTGAATGATACCTGCCGTATTGTATCAGGATGCCTCAAGCCAACGCCCACGGGGAAGTTATATCCTCTTGCAGGCATAGTCCCACCCCACATCAGACGCAAGGTGGCTTCGAGAGTCGAGAGGCAGAAGGCTCTAACGTGCACAAAGCACTGCATTTACGGAAGTGGCTTTTCATCACAGCAGCGCCTGAAGTCGGACACAGCTTCCTTAGTTCCGTGCAGCCCTTGTCTTCGGATCCAGTGGCGGAGAGATTGCAAATGTGGAAGGAGGAATGCCCGGAGAGCTTTGTGCAGCCTGCAGAGAGCCTACCTCCAGGAAAGAACCTCGAGTGGCCCGTGTGGAAATCCATGAACAGATTGAGGACCAATGTTGGAAGAGCCCGGGCCAACATGCTGACCTGGGGATTTCTGGGACGGGAGGACTCTACACTATGTGAGTGTGGAGCTCAGCAAACAATGGAGCACCTGCGGTGTTGTCCTTTCTGTCCGACAAGCTGCTCCATGGATGATCTCTTTGCGGGAAACCAAAGAGCTGTAGACATTGCTCGTTACTGGGCCAATACGGTGTGAAGCTGACACAAAGAAGAAGAAGAATGTCATACGATGGCAAAAAATTCCTGTGCTTCTGAAGAGGCACAGGAAGAAGAATGAAAATTTGAAGTTTTATCTTGATAATGATGATATTAACAAACATAGATCTGAAATGTTCATATATCTTTGCAACTAAGATTATAGATAGATAGATAGATCTTTGTAAGGAATATTCAACAGCACCTTCTGTGAGATTTAACGGTCTTTCCATACATTTTAACTCCACACAACATTTCAGCATAAAATAGTTTTTTTTAATCTGTTTTATGTATCTTATTTTACCGCTCACAACATTAATTGATCTTAGATTTTTGCAAAAATCACTATTGCATTGCGTATTTGCTGCCTTAGTCTTCAAAGATAATCACTTTCAACGCTTTTGTCATACAAAATATTACAAATTACTTATTTATTTATTTACAAAAGTATCAAAAAAGTTGAACAATATAATTTATAATCAACACAATGTGTCAAAGTTTAATGAAGCTTACATTATTGAACCAAATAAATAAGTTGTAGGCCCCAAAAATTAAACAATTTTATGATGAAATGAGTTTAACGTTTTCTTCATCACAATATAACAGAAAACATTTTTAGTTAAACATTGCAGTTTCAGGGCCCTGAATTTTTATGTGAAAAACAAACTTGTCGGACCTCTGCAATAAGTATACAGAAAGGTCTATAAATTTTGTGAAGAGAAAATTGTTTTTTATTGTTACTAAGAAAAACATGTTGTAATTCTATTAGAGCATTTTCTTTTGAATAATTTTCAAGAAGGAAATTAAATTTGTTTACCTACATGTGAACTAACTACATATGTATTTACAATAATTTTGACCGCACAAAAATATCAGCTATTTATTTTATCTACTTGAAAGTCAATCATATTAACGTTAACAAACAAAGAAAAAACAACTCTAGACTTTTGACAGAAGTTTTGTAAGACCTCAATCTTAAATTTAATCTAAAATAGAGACCCAACTACGAGTTTCAAATTGTGTTGAAATTATAGTATAACATACATTGTAGAGGAACATACAGAGACAATATGTTACATAAAACATTTTTTTTTTGTAACGATACAAGTTTTTTAGATTTGTTTAAATTTCTACATAGTTAAGAAACAACTCATGATAAATCCCTTTTCAAACAGCATGTGCCGGATTGAAAGTCACAGAGTGTATGGGATATATGTTGGCTTTCATATGGTTCAACATGGTTTGTCTGGAAATCCCATACATTTCAAGATCAAATCTAGATTGTGTGAAAAGGCAGGAAGGGTTCAAAATTTACATACATGTTTGCCTTGTGAATCCTCACATTGATAACTTTACAATGGATCGTGATGAACAAGGGGAAAATTGGGACAACCGGTGCCATCTTGTTGAACATCTCTTTTGGTAATTCAAAAGTAAGCTCTGTTGTTTCGCTTGTAGCTATTTTTTTATGTTTAAACAGCAACAAAAACAATTGGCAAGCCTGAAGTTATAAGAACTGAGTTTTGCTACAGCAATCTCGCTCAACTATCATCTATGTTCACCACAATCCATGCACATTTGTAATTTACATTGAAACTGAATATTACAAAACATTTTAAAATTTACTAAATGATATATTATGTAGATTAAGTTTCACTGACAGAAACATTCATTGAAAAGAATTTTATTATTGTGCGGGTTTTTCAAAACACTACAGTAAAGTGAATATTAAGTCTGTTTATATTGCTTGTCTTACATATGTATATATTGCACACACACCCTAGTGCACTTGTATATTAACAATTATTAATTGCTTCATGAAAACATTCAATACAACATTCAACCATTGTCAAGTCAAATTTGAATTCCCGTTAAAATAAAATGCAACATTTTACGCTAGCAATGTTCGAGCTTAATCCTTAAATATATATATAACAGTCAAACTCGGTAACACTATGAGCACAAAGGAAACAACCAATTTTTATTCCTATAGATGTTACTCATTATAAATGTGAGTAGGGAAGAAAGTACTATCTTTTAATTTTAATATTTATGCCAGGACATGAAAATTTTCACCTCCTGGTAAGGGGGTTTACGGAGAAGCTAATAAACTCTCCCTGTAAAATAAATTTCATCCAGAAAGCTAACAAAACACTGTACACTACAGCAGCTGTACTAGAAAAAATTAGTAGGGAGATGCTGAATTATAATATTGACATAATGGCAGCTTAAGAAACAAGATGGACAGGATCTGAACCATTTGATTAAATACTGCGAAAAATATTACTAAGTTGGAGTGGCCTTCATTGTCGATCGGAGAGTGAAAAACTGCATATTGGACTTGAAATCCATCAACGAAAGAATGTGTAGTCTGTGTATAATGTTTCCAATGTATCCACTGATAAACTGATTTGCAAAAACAGAAGATAAAAATGTCAATAAAAGATGCATTTTCATTAGAAACTTGAACTATGACACATTGATATCTAATGACAATTAGATAGTAATCGGGGACTTGAATGTCAAATAGGGCAGGATCCTTTACTCCAATATATCACAGGAGTGAACAGTTTACACAAGGATGCTAATATAATTAAGCATACAGAGTGATTGATTTGGCAGAATCAAAAGACCTAATTGTTGCCTTAACTCAACTCCTCGGAAAAGACACACAAATGGACTTGGGCATCACCAGATGGCAACCATATCGACCATGTTCCGATAGAGAAAAGGGGAGCAACGAGTATCACCAACATAAGGACATACAGGAGTGCTAAATGTGACTCTGACCACTGCATGGTGACAGATACATAAAGAAGCCGCATCGCAAACAACAGGACAGGGAAAAAAAAGTACTCCAAAAATCCATGTGGGGGTTTTTCAATTCAATTAAAAAAAAATACAATGGACTTTCACTATGTTAACAGAGATACCCTTAAAAATGTAATTAATATGGGGGCTCTAAAAACACAAGAAGGCAAAGAGCAGTATCACAATGTTGTTGCACACAGTCTACCAGGTAAGATCAGTGAACAGAACTCCTTTGAAGCACTCAAAAGTCTGGAAAATCCCAGAGGTATGGCAAAAAAGCAGCATATGACAAATTAATATGCGAAAATCGTAGAGGCATATCACTTCTATGAACAACATAATTTTTTTCACGACAATATTGAAACAAAGAATGGAGGTGTACACAGAAAACATACTAAGAGAGTATTAGGCAGGTTTCCGCACTGGCAGAGCTACAACGGTATAACCATTCACCATCAGACAGATCTTGGCAAAGGGCTGGGAGTTTGATATATGTATACGTAAACCAACTTCAAACAAGCATTTGATAGATAGATCGGGAGTGTCTGTATGACATTCTATTACAATTTCAGATTCCTCATAAACTGGTTAGATTCATCAATACCACAATGCCAGACTCAATAAGTCAGATTAAAGTAGACGGTGAATTGATGCTAGAATTCACAGTATCACGGAGATTAAAACAGGTGAACGCCTGGCTACACTCTCTTCAACATTGGGTTAGAACATGTGTAACGAGATGAGTTTGTTTGTTTGGTAGAATGGAACATTGTATTTAAATTTGAATGGAAAAAGGAAAACAAAAGAATGCAAAAGGAGGGAAGAAGCTTGCCTGGCGTGAGAGCCACAAGCATGTGTAATAAAGAATAATTAATATTGTGCTGTGGTTTATTGTGTATACATTGTGAAAGGAATAAAAGTAAACATATTAAAGTGGCTGTTACATTATTAATTGTGTCAATCAGCAGGACAGAGGAAAAACCCTCACAAGGATTCTCAAATGTTAATGTATATTTTTACAGCTTAGATTATAGACAGAAAATAAGTTTTTTTTGGATTAATCAGATGTTTTCAAAAATTATTCTCATACCAATCTGGTTCTCAAACCTTCATTTTTTTTTAATTAAATATTTTTTTTTACTATTCCTTACTTAACTATTCAGTGATTTCCCATAAAATAATAACAATTATAATAAATGTTTGGGTGTTGATGAATATTTCAATATAATATTATGTTAGCTGTAAGGCGTGTCACTGTAACTCCACAAATTATTTTTTGAAACAGTAAAACAGATTTTACTTTGAAAAAAAAAAAAAAAAAATATTGTAACGAGATGAGTTTGTTTGTTTGGTAGAATGGAACATTGTATTTAAATTTGAATGAAAAAAGGAAAACAAAAGAATGCAAAAGGAGGGAAGAAGCTTGCCTGGCGTGAGAGCCACAAGCATGTGTAATTAAGAATAATTAATATTATTGTGCTGTGGTTTATTGTGTATACATTGTGAAAGGAATAAAAGTAAACATATTAAAGTGGCTGTTACATTATTAATTGTGTCAATCAGCAGGACAGAGGAAAAACCCTCACACATGTTTTAAGAAAAACGCTACTGGCTGTAATATTTATGTCAAGAGTTGCTAGGACGCCGGATATGCAGACAATACCAACAATTTTGGAAGATCAATACCAGCTATCAACCTGGTGTATGATGGTTTAGAAACTACAGCACGGTATGTAGGACTGCGGATTAACAGAGCAGAAACTCTTCAGATAGAAGAAGAGGCAGTGCACAATACAAGTACATCTACTAATTCCAAGCAGTGTTTTTTTCAGGTACACTTGCAGGATACTACAAGGCAGTGCATAGATGTCAATGGCACTTTGCAAACAAAAGTTCAGATCAAAATTGATAAATTCAAATCTTAAGTGCACCTGGTTGCTGCTGGAAATGCAATTGAAACATTTAAAGGAATGAAGATGTACTGTGAAGTAAATTAATGAAATAGAAGACATGTTTCAGTGACAAATTAATGATTTATTTATTTATTTTTAGAGTTTAACTCCTTGAGTTGCTGACTGACTTCAAATAAGAAAACAAGACAATTATTCGGTAGTCTGTATTCCTATCTCTGTTGCTTTATTTCATTTATGGATAAATGTAGTATTTTAAGAGTCAATGTTACGATTAATTGAAATAAATAGAGAATATCTCTCCATGTTACTTGATATAGATATAATCAAATGCTGCAGTCTCGGATTTTTTTCCACAAATGAGATAAATTTAAGGAAATTCAAAAAATTACATTCGTTGCAAGGAGACAGGTGAAAATTCAACCGCCACACGAAGAAGCACCCACTTATAAGTGGCAATAATCTGGCAGAGTTCCTGGAGAACATGATAACGAGGATGATGAAGAGTGACCATACATCACGGGGCACAAAACCTCACTAGTGCCAATAATCCGGCAGAGTTCCTGGAGAACACGATAACGAGGCCAATGAACAGTGACCATACATCACGGGGCACAGGAGAACATGATAACAAGGCCGATAAACAGTGACCATCAGGTACACTTGCAGGATATAACAAGGCAGTGGGAAGATGTCAATAGCACTTTGCAAACAAAAGTTCAGATCGAAATTGATAAATTCAAATCTTAAGTGCACCTGGTTGCTGCTGGAAATGCAATTGAAACATTTAAAGGAATGAAGATGTATCCTTAAAGTGTAATTAAAGAAATAGAAGACATGTTTCAATGACAAATCAATTGAAATCATGGCATTTTTAGGTAGTTTGGAGACCTTTCAATCATTAATAAAATAACAAGACACAGAAGTAAGAAAGTTTTGTGACGAATTTCCTACGCTTAATGCGGATAATTTGATAGCAGACCTTAAATCATTTCAATTCTACATCAACTCCATGCTATAAAGCGGAATGTACAACCATACATCATGGGGCACAAAACCTCACTAGTGCCAATAATCCGGCAGAGTTCCTGGAGAACATGATAACGAGGCCCATGAACAGTGACCATACATCATGGGGCACAAAACCTCACTAGTGCCAATAATCTGGCAGAGTTCCTGGAGAACAAGATAACGAGGCCGATGAACAGTGACCATACATCATGGGGCAAAAAACCTCACTAGTGGCTATAATCCGGCAGAGTTCCTGGAGAACATGAAAACGAGGCCCATGAACAGTGACCATACATCACGGAGCACAAAACCTCACTAGTGCCAATAATCTGGCAGAGTTCCTGGAGAACATGATAACGAGGCCGATGAACAGTGACCATCAGGTACACTTGCAGGATATAACAAGGCAGTGGGAAGATGTCAATAGCACTTTGCAAAAAAAAGTTCAGATCGAAATTGATAAATTCAAATCTTAAGTGCACCTGGTTGCTGCTGGAAATGCAATTGAAACATTTAAAGGAATGAAGATGTACTGTGAAGTAAATTAATGAAATAGAAGACATGTTTCAATGACAAATTAATGATTTATTTATTTATTTTTAGAGTTTCACTCCTTGAGTTGCTGACTGACTTCAAATGAGAAAACAAGACAATTATTCGGTAGTCTGTATTCCTATCTCTGTTGCTTTATTTCATTTATGGATAAATGTAGTATTTTAAGAGTCAATGTTACAAGGTTAAGTTCCATGATTCAATGGGCTATGGGCTCGTGTATTTTTCAAAGATATGTCAAATCGTGGTCAAGTTACGATTGTAATATACTACAAAAAAAGAAATAATTCAAACTGAAAACTGTAGCTACCACCATGTTAATAGTTTTGGAAAGTCGCGTGCCTAGCCCCCACCGGTCGCTGGAATTTTTCAACCTGTAAAAGGGTTGTCAAATCAAAAAGATGAAAAACACCGATCTTAACAAATGAGAGGTATTTATAATGTCCAATTTATTTTACAATGGACTGTATGCTCAAACCCTCCTCGTACCCGTCCTGTATGTATGTGTCAGAAGGACCCACAGCACATGGACGCTCATGCAAAGCTATATATTTTCTCAAGTGGCGAAAGGCCTTCCCGTGAAGTGAAAGCAACGGCACGACAAAACAAGAACCTCTAGGTCAGAGGCGTGCCCATGACTCTAAAAGTAAATGGTTCGATGTTACTGAAGCTAATAGCATACCTCGGGTGGCACTCCTTGTGGGATTGTTGCAAGATCACGAGTAGCGTGAATAATGATACACATAATATGAAATAATAATAATTTAAATCTAAGGACATCAGGATTACTGTGAATCCTGCTCTGCGGACTCTGCAAAAAAATCATGATAACAAAATTGTGACGTCAAAAGGCTGGATTGCTAGGGAAAAGGCAATCAAATATTTTGTTATTCTTTGCCAAACACTCTAGTCCCGTGGATCTCACAATTTGTCTGTGAGATCAATATAATGATAAATGTTCTCCACAAAGTGTGAGGGTGCACTGAACATCGGGATGCTAAACATCATAGAAAGACAGGAGACTACCAGAAACAACAAGTTCTAACCTGTCCCAGAAGTGGAGGGGAGAGTAGAAATGTCCGCACTGTGCCTGTCAGGCTGGTTGCGCCCGACGAAGGGTTAAATCTAACAACTCAAAAGATTACAGGGACTTTTTAAATGCATGTATTACTAATGGCATGTTACTTTTATGGGGTGCATATAAATTTATGCTTATTTTAAAAACTTCAATGAATTTTGTTTTGTAGGGAACGTGGCGTATTACATTTCAAAAAAACAAGTATTGACATCTACATTTATTATTTTGGGCTTAGATCTTTGTGTACATAATGTTAACTGACTCCATACAAATATTTAACAACGCCTCCAGTAAGCGTACATGGAGATACAAACTTCCACCCATTTTGATATGTGAGCTCATAAACTTGTTTTTTTTTTTATACTATGTGTACTATTCTCTTTCACATTATGCATGTAGGGATTTCTTGGTTGTACTTTATTAACTAACTTGGTTAGGTTTTGTTATTTTGACAAATGGATATTTAAAGTCTGCCAGAGGTATAACACTTCACTTAAAGCAGTGATTCCCCATGTGATCGATATCGACCCCTGGGCGTCTATGGGATACTCCATGGGGGTCTACATTGACGTGGCATAAAAATGGGGGTTTACAAGTTGTAAGAGGGGGTCCACGAAAAATTATACAAACCCGTGGCCACCCACCACCCATTTGGGAACCTCTGACTTACAGCAATACCTGCTCTTGACTCTAAATAAAAGGCAGTCTGGTTTGTGCCAAATTTTGTCTTGTTTGTTTTAGTTTGTTGTTTATTTTGTTTGAGACGTTTTGTTGAATTTCATAAATTTGATTTTCAAAATGCAACCTTATAAAGTAAAAGATTAGGGCTTTGCGTATGATGCATTGTGTTAAGAAATAAATGGAAATATGTATGATAACTAAAATCACTCACTGAGGGTGCTGTTCTATCTTCCATACATTTTTTCTATTTACGCGATGGAGGGAGTTCATGTTACGATTAATTGAAATAAATAGAGAATATCTCTCCATGTTACTTGATATAGATATAATCAAATGCTGCAGTCTCGGATTTTTTTCCACAAATGAGAAAAATTTAAGGAAATTCAGAAAATTACATTCGTTGTGCAAGAAGACAGGTGAAAATTCAACCGCCACACGAAGAAGCACCCGCTTACAAGTGGCAATAATCTGGCAGAGTTCCCGGAGAACATGATAACGAGGCCGACAAACAGCGACCATACATCACGGGGCACAACAGATGGTATCACCACAGTACCACATGTCTCTCAGTATATCCAATAGAACTAGAAATTGACTTGGAGGGAGAGATTGGCCCTCTATAGCTGCCGCAAAAGGCAATGATGATGATGAATCCACTGTCATCGATGAAGCTGCATCAGTTCCGTGATAATCCTATTCCGAATTGTGTGCTGAGAAATTTCAACAGAGTTCCCTAATGTAAAAAAAAGGGAGAAAATGCCATTTCAGATGTTGCTATTCGACGAGCAAATATGAGACGATCCATATCTTTGAATGTCAAAAAACTCAAAGGAGAAGATCCAAATCATTAGATGGCAATCCATGGCAAATAGCAGTGCCTCCAGACCACGCAACGGCCCGACACAGGAGGCTGGGTACTGTACGGCAAAGGGGGCTCAGTGGAGAGATGCGGGCATGGACAAGTACCCACACAGCCCGCCAGGAGCTACTCCTTCAACGTCAACATCAACAACATCATCATCCTGAGATGAGCAGCTGCAACTCTCCTAGAGGGAGAAGCCGACACCCTGAAAATGATATATATAACTCAAAATGGTCGCCGACGCAACGCCCACCATAGCAAACAACATTCGAACATTAAAAATGACGAAATTGTCTGCAGTGTGGTAACATGGAATGCAATTTCAAATCATTTTTGAAAGTTCCAATGCTAATGTAAGAAAAATGAAGAAAATGCCATTTCGGATGTTGCTATTCAACGAGCAAAAATGAGAAGATTCATATCTTCAAATGCATTTTTAGAAGATGCCATTTTTGGAATTAGTTGCATAGTGAATGGATTAAAGAATGTTATCATAAAACCCGAGAAAGAACCACCTATACAAAATGATGTTGGAGAAGTGAAAAAGCCATCTAGCTTATCGGAGATTTACGATGAAGAGTATGGAGAAATGGTGCACACTAAATGCAGTAATTCAATCAAAATTGAACCATATAATGTAATTCAATTTGAGGAAAAACTCAACAAAATTTGAGAATGTAAAGAAGCCATCAACAATGGCCATCAGAGCTACAAACACAAAGAAATTGGATGTTAATAAACTCATAGGAGAAGATCCAAATCTTTAGATCATAGTTTCAATACGGCGTCTTGGAAAAGAGACCAGTTTGCCAAGGGAAGGTTCCAATTTGGAACAACAATTGAAGAAAAAATACTAAAGCATCAAAGAATAGTAAAGGTTCATTGGATGTTAAGCCTTTTTCTTTTGCTAGGCGCAGTAAGGAAAGGCAAATGGCGAAGCAGAAGAAAATCCAGGAGATTCACTAAAATGAAGAGAAGCTGCATCAGTTCTGTGCGAATCCTATTCCGAAAAGTGTGCTGAGAAATTTCAACAGGGTTCCCTAATGTAAAAAAAGGGAGAAAATGCCATTTCGGATGTAGCTATTCGACGAGCAAAAATGAGACGATTCATATCTTCAAATGCATTATTAGAAAATACCATTTTTGGAATTAGTTGCATAGTGAATGGATTAAAGAATGTTACGAGTATCATAAAACCCGAGAAAGAACCACCTATAAGCAGGATAAACACTGCCTGGCTCAAGTGGAGATCTCTGTCAGTTGTCTTGTGTGACCAAAGGATCCCTATCAAAAGGGCAAGGTCTACAAGACGGCAGTAAGGCCTGCCATGCTATATGGAGCAGAGTGCTGGACTTGCAAAAACGTCCATGAACGGCAAGTCCATGCTGCCGAGATGAGAATGCTGAGGTGGGCTGGAGGCGTCACTAGGCTAGACCACATAAGGAATGAATACGTGAGGGGTAGCTTTAAGGTTGCCCCTATAACAGACAGGATTAGACAATGCCAATTCCAGTGGTTCGGCCATGTGATGCGAAGAGACAGTGAACATATTGTCTAAAAGGTCCTCAGCAAAAAACCATTTATCTATTTTGACATTTTCAAACATGCATTGATTTTTCTATAATACAAACGATACTGATATTAAATACAGACAGCTGCACAAAAATCAAAACACAAGGCCAATTAACAAAGGCTATCTCTACCCTAACCACGATAAGACAGGGAGATAATGTAAGTCCTTTTTTTAAAATTTGTTTCTAAAAAATATAAAACAATAAAAAATCAATATGAATACTCAGTGTTAATACACAAACAATACAGAATATAAGTCCTTTTCATTTTAACCTAGTAACGGACAAACCATCATTAGGTTAAATCAGTATTGTATGGTATGCAGATGATGCAGTACGTGTTGCTGAATCAGAAGATGACATTCTAAGAATGCTTTCCAGACTTCACCATAGAGTACAATATGATGTTATCCCCAGAAAAGGCAAAAAACCTTACAACATCAAACAATTCAAATAGATCTAAAATCATGGCGGATAACAAAGCAATTCAAGTACATACCTTGGCGTATAAGCAGCAATACAGCAACCTTCACAATGAAACTCTGAAATAGGTGAATTAAGTAGCAGCAATATCGGGCTGTCTGAGAGGTAGTAATTGGAAAAACTAACACATGAATACAGAAAGTAAAGAGAGAATTTAAGATCAATCTCCCCATACGGTATAGAGGCTAGAGCAGACACCTCAAGACCAAATTCCTTCAGAGAACTTCAAAAATGAAAGCACTGTGGTGCATAGTTACTTAGATTACAGATGAAAAAATTCAAAACTGATATATGAGTAACTTAATTGCCTATTGTATGAAAAAAAACACTGTTTCTGTGATCATTATAACCGAGGTTGACTGTTTTTCATTTAACTTGAGAAAAGACTAAATATTTTTTCTTATAGTACGTGATAACATTATAAAAAGTTTAACAAAATAAATGTGTATGTTTGTTTTAAGAGTAAGGGTGAAAATATTGTTGCTGTAATTTTAATATATTGAGTTGAATAATGCGGTGAACAAAAATATGGACTTTTTAAATATGTGAGATGTGGTAGTAGCATCGATCAATGTAAAAGAATTAGATGGAGCATCAGAGCTGTGTGGTGTACCAAAGAGTGTGCTCCTCTTTATACAAACAAGGTCTTGTTATAATCAGTTTCGAGGCACCCGTCAAGAACTGCCAAAAATAAATCATTCTTCTTTTATGTCTCTCTTTAAAGTGTGATGCTGATATCTTATATCTCATTTTTTCATAGTATCCAGTGAATTCTAATACCTGTCACTAGAAAATATTTAATGAAAATAGACATTATATCCGTTTCAACCTACTTAATCGCAAAATCGTCCATAGTTAGAAAGAGAACAAAGAATGTCCATAGTGTAATTTCATAGTAAACCAAAAAAACTTGGTTCAACTAGACAATCTTCTCAGAAAGCTATCAGTTTTGAGATTCATATCTGCACGAACATTGTGCGCATCATTGTTTTGATTATTTAATTTGTCAATTATGAAAGAAAAGTAACATTACTACAACGACAACAACATGCATAATTATTGGATGTCTAAACAAAAGGAGTAAGCAAGAAAACATAGAACTTCACATGACCATTGAGTATTCAAGGTTTGTCTCATAGTAGATATGTTACAATGCTGTTAGCTAGTTCCGTCAACAACAATATTAAAACTCACTGGTTGTTTACCATATCATGTTTCAAGACAGGTTTGTTACTATGGGAACGAACAGACCTCCCCCATCTATGTCTTTTATTTTGATCGACGGGCAATTGTATCAATATTAATTGTTCATTTATCTTTAGACGACTTAATAATATGATGACGCAGCTGAATCAAATAAAACTACTTTGGTGATAGCTCCTCCTGACTTGCCAGATGATTGGTTCATTCACATCCGCATCGCATACTGCAGTCTAAAAAGAGAGCAAGAAAAAACATATGTTGTATGTGTCACGACAAATCCATCAAAAGTTAACTCAGACAGACATAACAGAGAGCTCGTCCATGGACAAATCTGTCACACGACAGTTCATTCAACTGACTTTTCAGTCAACGACGTTACGGTCACAGACAACTTAGCCACACATAACTCGAACACAGACACATTGATCACAGACAATTTAGTAACACAACTTTTTGGTCACATAAAATAAAAACCCACAGACTGCTGCACAAAAAACTTGCTCTCCAAAAACCTTTGTAATTACTGCAGTTTTGATTAATTGTAGTTTTCTGTGATGGAGCTGTCTGTAAACTATATAATGTATGTGCCCGAAATGTCGTGTGACCGAATTATAATGTCTGTGGACGAATTATCTGTGCGGGATAAGTCGTGTGGACTAACTGTTGTATGACTGATTTATAAATAGCCAAGCTGTCTGTGGGTGGGTTGTCTGTGAACGATATGCCGTGGCACCTTTGTGTAAACCAGAGGTGCCCATACGGTCAATCGCAATCGACTGGTCGATCGCCATGGATAGCTAAAATTTCAGTAATCGACCTTAAAACTGATATCCTCTTGATAATGACGTGAATAAGTCGAAAGTACTTGAGGTTGAAATAAATACTCAATTTGTGAAAATAAAACTCTGTGTTTTTTATAATTTTTTATAATTATTTATAAAAATGAATTTTCACTGTGTGAATACACAAACTTTAAAAAGTCTTAAAACTGATTTGACATTTTGCACTCAATGTAGTTTTACCTATGCTAATTTTTTTCTTAATAAATATTTATACATTATGCTTTTATGAGATATATTTGGTGGGATAAAAAGAATTGTCAATCTCCCACTCATAAATTTTTGCTAGGTCGATCTCCTCAAGAAAAAGTATGGGCGCCCCAGTATAAACAATAATCAAGCTGATTGAGTCAACACAGGTTTATAAACTTCACTACCTCAGAATTTGATGAAATTTGGTATGAAGGCTGTCCTTAGTGTTGCTGTTTGGGCGAACTGTTAGGTAGATTTGTTTATAGGTAGCTGGCCATAAAATCCTGTGTCCTTTAGCCTATAAACTGACCACTCCTACTTTACCCAATCACCTGTCTCCAACCAGTACTTGTTCATACGCGGCTGTGGATAGACGTGTCCATCGCAGCACATCGCGCGCGAACGAGGAGAAACACACAAAAAACGCGACCAGTGCAACGCGAAGAGACCATCCATTGGAGATAAGGTGAGTCCAGACTTTAATTCCGTGATTCCTTTCCCCTTGCTCCTTTGGTTAGCTGCCTGGACAGATTTGCTAGGCAGTTCGCCCGAACACGATTAAAGAGAACCAGTGAGGTCAAAATCCTCCCCCACATGATAACGTCAGACTTGGCGTTGTCAGTTGCCGCTGCCATTTTTTGCAAATCCCTCAAACAGTTTCACAATAATGGTCATAAAATTGTGAGTTGGTCGAGCCAATTTTTTGATAATAGTGTGTTGATTTGATACAGATTGCTTGATTTTTAACTGAACCCAAAAAGGTTGCTCAAGACAAGAGCAATCATTTTTCAGGGTGAAAATTTGAGAAATGATTTTGATCTTTAGGAAGTTACACTGCAAACTTATGTTTAAGCAATCGCAAATGAGACATCCGCATCTAGCAAAAGTCAAAAATTGAATCTAATCTAAGCTGCAAAGATATATATCATTTAAGATTTATATTAAATGCATTCCCACAAGCAGACATGTATAATTTCGCGCAAACACATGCCACATGTGGGCCTACAATATAAAAACCCATCTCAAATGAACATAAGCCCTGCAATTCTTGCCGTCCTTCCCTGAAACAGGGGTGACATTGGCAAAGTGAACCTTTTTTTTTTTTGGTTGGAATGGTTGGTTTAAAAAAAGGCACTAAGTACCAATATGTTGAATTGTAAGCAAAGTACACAGTTTGGTTCTTTGTATATGCCAAGACAAGTAACTTGATTATGGTCCCCCAAAAAAATCTTTGTACTAATTTATAACTGGTGTATGGCTGGATCAGATTGGTGAAATTGTTGAATGTAAAAGAAGGTAATGTACGGAAAAGGCGATGGATGTGAATGATTTGAAAGAGGTATGCAAGGGTAGGGAAAAGATGGAGTCAAATCTGCAGAGGCTCTGGCCACCCCTAGAGGAATGGCGACAGTTACAGTTACAGTAAGCAATGTGAGTTGGATTTTGGGAATAAATAAAAAAAATATATATCCCGCATGGTAAATGATTGTTTTTAGCAAAATGTATGGCAGAGCTGCAAAAACAAGTTACTCTATTGTTTCTTGTGTAGAAATCTGATAAATATGTGCAATCTTCTCATGGACATTTGTGTTTTACTCAGATTGATCAGTATGGTACACTTAGCAGCTTTTTTAAAATACATTTGTAAAAAGTAATGCAATTTATCAACTTATTTCGTGGCCAGAAACAATATAAGTAAACACAGTAAACATTGCCATTTAATAATTCACCTTCTTTGATTCTAATGAATTATTTATACACTTTATTATCCAATGAAATCTGTTGAACCTGGATCAAAGGGGCCCGATAGGAATCGAACCAGCTTTATTTTGGTTTCAAACATGAGTCGAGATCACCGTCATGACTGCTTGGGCATAGCACCAAACTTTTGTAAATCAAACGTGCAAATATTTTCAAACGAAACAAAAGCAAAATTTCATAGGTACCTTTTTAATTTAGTTTTTCCTTCATTCACTCCTCACTGGTAACGGATGCGCCTCAGAATTGAAGACATATTGGCTCAGGTCTATGGTATATCTGTCGTCGCTGAACAGCAAGTAGCAGTACTTCAGGGTCTCCCCCAGGAAGAAGGACTCCATCATGTCACGAGGCCGGGTATTGTCCACGTTCTTCACATTCCCAATGGAGGTGTAGCCATTCTGTACTCTGGTGTATTTTTCAAACGCCTGCAACATTAAGCAAAAAAAATCGCCTTTTCATGATTTCATTGATTTTAGATGCATTCTATTTTTATATCATTTTATAGTAAGAATAAAGATCATTCCCGAAACATGGAGAATTGCTACCTGTTAGATTTTGCCAGGACATTCTACCTAGCACTCAAGTAATCTTGAACAAATACAAATTAATATAATTACCTAACATCTATTTATTTCTAGAGAGACTTCACAGACTTTATTATTAGCTCACACAGACAAAGACAACACACAACAATATATTTGTAGCAATATCCACAATCGCTTTTGCAAACATTTCGTTTGCATATTCAGGTGGTCTAATCAATACTTTTTATGATGCTTGATCTGATTGGTATTTTACCTGGAATATCTGCCACCCCCATTCTTGGTAGGTTTTGTTTCCCGTCAGCTGGTACATGTACCACAGACTCTCCAGGTATTCGGGACGGAGTAGATTGTGCGCATCGTTGCTCTTCACGTACATATCTGCCGACACGTCGCTCTGGAATAATTGCAGCAGTCACATTAGTAAATTTATTTCCTGTAGTGGTAACTAAATGTTTCATTACATGGATGCGAGACTTGGACCTTTAGAGGGCTCTTGAGGTGTGATACACACAAAAACAGCGCTCACCAAATAAATCATCTTAATATTATTATTTTTAACCTCCAGAGTGTCAGAATGCAAATCCCGGCTCTTAGTACTGATAGCATTTTTTATCTTGTTTTTATTTATGTTTTACACAGAAATAAATACAAAAATATTGTTTAACATACAAATAAACTAGACAAGTCGACCTTGTAAACTGACAAGTTAAAAGATGAAATTCTCAATTTTTCACATGACCCATTCCTTAACTTATAGGTTGGTATGAGGCTGACCACCCATACTGTAAAAAATTGTTCACTTTGCCAACGTCACCCCTGTTTCAGGGAAGGTCGGCAAGAGTTGAAGGGCTTATGTTCATTTGAGATTGGGTTTTTTATATTGTAGGTCCACATGCGGCATGTGTGAGCACGAAATTATGCGTGTCTGCTTGTGTGAATGCATGTAATATGAATCTCAAATGATACATATCTTTGCAACTTGGATTTAGATTTAGACTCACACAGACAACAAAGAAAAGTTTTTTTTACATAACGAAAGGGTTACTGTACCCTTAGTACGTGTTGCAGATCTCGAGTAATGTAAAGTTTACTGCAATTATTAACCCCTCGAGCGCCAGAACGCGGATCCGCGCTCATAGTACTATACGCGATTTTTTTCATTTTTCTTTAGTTTTTACACAGCAATAAGATCGAAAATCGCATGAAGTACTGCTATTGGATAGAACCATCCACCAATAAATTCAAAGCATTCATTTTTGTTTGTAGATATTTAAAATATAATATTTAAGTTGACCTTGAAAACCGACTGTAGAAAAAGCCGAATTCCACAATTTTTTGACATAAGAACACTAACACAATCAAAATTTTCTTTTGTGTAAATAATAAGGGTCATTAACTTCTATTTTGTGCGATGTATTGTGATTTTGTGCCTACGCATACTAATGAGGTATATCTATTTTTAGAATCTCGATCTTCTTTCCGTAATCTAAATTAAGTATATCTATTAGGTAAATGAGGTTTATCTATTTTTAGAATCTCGATCTTTTTTCCGTAATCTAAATTAAGTATATCTATTAGGTAAATGAGGTATATCTATTTTTAGAATCTCGATCTTTTTTCCGTAATCTAAATTATGATGGAGCATAATAATAAATCCTCAAAAGTTTTTTTTTTTGGTAGGCACTAAAAAAATCTTTATTTCATTGTTTTTTGATATAAAAAAACCCACAGGAGATATGTTTTGTATCTTTGGAGATATTTAATATAAAAAACCACAAGTTGGGTGTCTGAATTAGGCAGAAAATTGCTGGGCATCAGCATCAAGATCATTTTATCTTGATGCTGATGTCGAAGAAATGGAGGCAACTCTGCAGAGGCTCTTGCCACCCCTAGCAGAATGGCGACAGAGTTACAGTTACCCATTATTGTTTTAATTTCTTTTAGTAATGTTAGAGATTAAAATTTGAATACAGATTTGTCATTTTTCACTCAATGTAGTTTAACTTATGCAACTTTTTTTTTCAAAATATTTATACATTATGTATTATGAGCTATATTTGGTGGGATAAGCAGTTAAAATGTCGATCTCCTATTCATACATTTTTGCTAGGTCGATCTCCAGAAAAAGTATGGTCACCCCTGCTCTACACAATGCACGCATCTGCTACAATGCCACAAGTAAGAATGACCTTATGTTGTTTGGCCGATGAGATTTAGAGTAAAGACTGCAAGCACATAGCACAAGTTTTGTTTTGCCAACGTCGGGGGATAAAACAGGGCACATAAAGAAGATGACGAAGTCAGTGTACAAAGAGATAAATCAACTTTTAGAAAAGAAGAACCAACAATACCTGCAGATTGAAGTATGTGATCTCTGGAGCAAGAAACGTTGGTTGTATCGCATAGGTCTGATAGCAAGTGTACATCAAGTCTTCGGCTAACTGCGAATGCCAGGACGGCATACCGTTCTTCACTCCAAGGGCCAGAGTTCCGGGCAGATAGCAACTCAAATGGTCCATCTTTGGCTTCAGCTCCTGAAAAGTAACAAATTGTTAAATATGATTTCAATGTGATCGCTTAGTTAACCCCTCAAGCGCCGGAACGCGGATCCGCGCTCATAAATACTAAACGCGATTTTTTTAATTTTTCTTTAGTTGTTACACAGCAATAAGATCAAAAATCGCATGAAATACTGTTATTGGGTAGAACCATCCACCAATAAATTCAAAGCATTCATTTTTGTTTGTAAGTATTTAAAATATAATATTTAAGTTGACCTTGAAAACCGGCTCTTGAAAAAGCCGAATTTCACAATTTGTTGACATAAGAACACTAACACACTCAAACAAAATCTTTGTGTAAATAAAAAGGGTCATTAACTTCTATTTTTTGCGATGTATTTGGATTTCGTGCCTACGCATACTAATAAGGTATACTTATTTTTAGAATCTCAATCTTTTTTCCGTAATCTAAATTATGATGGAGTATAATAAAAATTTCACAAAAGTTTTTTTTTTTTTTGGTAGGCACTAAAAAAACTTTATTTCACTGTTTTTTGAGATAAAAAAACTCACAGGAGATGTGTTTTGTATATTTGGAGATATGTGATATAAAAAACCACGAGTTTAGTGTCTGAATTAGGCAGAAAATCGCTGGCGCTTCAGAGGTTAAAATGGAGGTAAAATATTACTTGCAAGATTTTAAAGCTAGGTATACTATGCAGACCACCTGACTGGTGGTAGAGCGCAAGTCATATAGTAGATAGAATGCTTTCATTTCATGCCAGCAGGCTAGGATTTTATTCCTACAAGGGTGTCAGAAATGATTTCCCATTTCGGTTTTTTTTTTTTAGCCCTTTCACTAGCCTCTTGTGAGCTTAGAAACCCTCACTTTAAGTGAATTGGTTGGCATAAGATAGATAAGATAAGACAAAATTTGTATAGCGCCTTTTATGACAGTGTGTCACTACAAAGGCGCTTGTCCTTATGATTGGACTAAGAGGTGAGTCTTGAGACCTCTTTTCAATGGTCTCTCCATATCCAGTTCCCTCAGTGAGGCACTAACTAGCGTTCCAAGTCATTGGAGCGGCTGCCTTGAATGCTGTCTCCAAAAAAAAAGAAAAAAAAGACATCAACCTGTGAAAATAAATACCTTAAACACATCACACAAGGCACAAGACACCACACTAGACACAAAAGGGTGCCCCTTCAGAGATAATGTGGTAAAAGGTTGCGCTATACATGCAGCTTTGGGGTTGAATACTTCAAATCACAATTTCACTCACTCTTTTTGACTTTCCGCTGGAAACCAGCTCACCGATGAACACCAGTTTATTAGGTGACGTCCTCCTAACGAGCAGTTCTTGAACACCCTCAATAGCGAGCGTGTAATCATCTCGTAAACTGAAATACATACAACATATTAAAACATACCTTTCAGACTAATTTAAGATAATATATAATTATAATGTCAGAACAAAAAAAACCCGGCAAAAAATGTGACATCACAACGCCGTGTTACTAAGTATAAACTGTAACTCTGAAGCCGTTCCAGTAAGGGTGTCCAAATCCTCTGAAAAGTAGTTTTCATACTTCTCCCCTCTAAGTACATGCCCCAAGTAGTATCTTCCGGGTTAAAGTATCAAAAACGCTATACGAATTGATATTTAATTTAAAAAAAGAATGGCTAAGAGGAATACAATTCATTAACCAATTTTTGCCTGGCCAAAAACAGGTATTATCATCATAAATGTGTTGAACCAAGTGCTCAAACATTTTCGATAATAAATCCACCCTACAAAATATATTGTTATGATTTTAGTTGGATTCCATTAATCAAACTGAAATTTATTTTTCAAGATTTATTTTACACAATGTCGGTTTACAATGTACTAATTTATAGCTCTTACTTATCAACTTCACGGCTCAATGATTCAATTGCGGTTCAAATATATAGCGTCTGAACAGACGACTCTCACATATTCCAGACCCTTCTATAGTGAACAAAGACTTCAGTATTGTTCCATATTATTCTAGTTACGCATACCAACAACTACGTGCCTAGGCACAGTAGACTATACTAGAGGCGGACACATACACATAAGCATGCCACGCAATCGGGCTCATAAGTTTGTAACAATATTATTATCTTACTAGTCAATAGTTTTTCCCGTTTGCAGCCATTGCTTCAGAAGGTATTCATAGTAGCTGTCGCCTCTAGCTCCCAGGGTGATGGTTGAATACGACAGGAACTGACCAGTGTTGGGGCTGATGAAGATGGGAACCAGTCCGTGGGTCTTCTCCAGGCCGTGCACGTGCTGAGAAACTTGACTGGCCACTTTCTAAAACCATTTATGAACAGCTCCAGAAGTGCAAACATGTCTTTGTACAAAAAAGTACACAATGAGATGGTTCGGACATCTTGAAAGAATGGATGATGAACGAATAACGAAGAAAGTGTACAAAGGAATTCATTGTCAGAGGAAAGCGTGGAAGGGGAAAACCGAGGAAGGAATGGATAGACCTAATAGGTGAGATTGCGAAATAATGGAACCTGCAGAGTGAGAAGAGTATGTATGAAGAAAGTGATGAATGTTGAAGAGATGAACGAGGTATGGAAGGACAGAAAAAAGTGGAGACGCATCTGCGGAGGTACCGCCCACACCTAGTGGAACGGCGGCAGGATACAGTACAGCACAGTCTTTGTATCAGGGATGTCATTGATATCCGCAAACCGAAACAATCGAAAATCCACAAAAAAAAAATTGTATCCGTAACGGAAACTGATAAAAAAGACAGATAATTTAAATAACATAATATGAATTATCAGGTGTGGAGGGATGCAAGTCAATTACTACAGGTGACAAACTGGAAAGCCGCAGCGGTAGACAGAAGAAGCTTGAGGTAAAGGCTGATGGAGGCCAAGGGGAGATATGAGCTGTAGGGTCATCGAAGAAGAAGAAGATTATGAATTATCAATTCGATCAATTCAATGACATCTAACTTGCCATTGTTTCAATAATGCGATTCGGCCAACGCCTTATTCGCTCATGCAGAAAAGAAGCCAACTGAAGATGATAGCTAAGACGCCAACAAAACGTCAAGAATAATAAATACAATTATTTATCAAAAATACAAAAGGTGAAATTAATTCTTAATTTTTAAAGTTAATAAAATATGTAAAAATGCCAAATTCAATCTTACCAAACACACAATTATCATGATCTTGCCACTCCAAAAAGAAGATTAGAATACCTGCAGATTATTTTTGACAAAATAAACTTGTACAAAATGCTCCATACAATTGAAAAGTTGTTAGTCAATTTGAGCAACGGTAGGTACCTCAAATCTGGGATCATTGGAGCATCTCGAAAGGTCTCTGAATTCCAGCTGAATTGTGGTGACTTCAGAAGTGGAACTATCCGGAGACCACTTAGGCGAGTGAGCTCTTCTCGTGGCCAAGTTGACATCGGAGTATGGAATGCCTGAGATGGTCTCAAACGCAGGCAATAACCTGCCACCCAAATCAATCTAGAAAGAAAAAAATACTCGTAAAACAAAAAAGTGACCTCCACACTGCTTTCTCTGAAACCAGGCAGGCATCGACCGGTCCGTAGCTCAGTGGTAACACTGCGGACTCTGAATGGGAAGGTTGTGGGTTCGATTCCCGGCGGAGCACAAAAAATATACCATTTATATTTTCAAATTTGCTTTTCGCCGAGTTGAAAAATTCATAAAACCTTTACCAATGACCGGTCACCAAAGGTCTATCCAGCCTTACAGCAACTGGGTCTTGCTTGAGATTTTTATGTCGTAGGTTCACATGCGGCATGTGCAAGCGCGAACTTGTACATGTCTGCTTGTGAGAATGCATATAATGTGAATCTCCAATGTAACATGTCTGTGCAACTTAGATTAGATTAGGGCTCCGTCAAATATTTTGTTTCCAAAAGTGTTCAGTTACCAAAAAAGTTTGAGAACCGCTGTGCTAGACAATTTGAACTTAGATATTAGAACTAGATAATTATGAAGTAATAGTTCATCAAATGAAATTCATGAATTATAAACTCACTAGGGGCTCCGCCCCTGGCTGCTACGCAGCCCAACCCCTTAACATTAGGCAATGTGTATATTGCTCATAGTTTTCTTGGGTTACAACTTGTTATATATGAAAATATGTAAAATAAAAAATGCAGTTTTGTAACAATTTGAAAAAAGTCTTTTAACAAAAGAAAGAAAACTAAAAGCAAATAAAAAAAAGAAACCGGTTTTAATTTGCTCCATTATAGTCCTTGACTTATATGTTGGTATGAGGCTGACCACCCAAACTGTTAAAAAATGTTGCACTTTGCCAATGTCACCCAACAAAAGAAGAGCCTGTATGAAGAAGGTTATGACTCTGGAGGAAATGTAAGAAGTATGTAAGGACAGAAAGAAATGGCGGTTGTTCTGTAATGTTGGCGGCTATCTATCTATAATCTATAATCTAAGCTGCAAAGATATGTTAACATTTAAGACTCATATTAAATGCATGCCCACAGACAGGCACATGTAGGTTCGCGCCTACACATTTTGCATGTGTGCATACAAATAAACAAAACCTCACGTGAACATAAACCTTGCAACTCAAAAAATACAAAATACATTGCATTGCATTCTTCTTAAATAAGAAAAAAAAACATTCTCTGTGCTCCCCAGGTATTATAACTTATTCACTTTTGATGACTTAACCACTGTAGGATAAGCCATATGACAATAAGCAGTTCACAAAATTTAGCCAACATAACCTCAAAAATATGTATTCATTTTTTCAACTGTAATGGTCTTCTGTTCTTTAATTTAACTAATATATTCTTTAAGTTACTCAAGTTAACACATAACTACAATCTCACTGGGACACTGCAGAATGAATCCTATAACTGATCACAAATTTTTCACCAACATAACCTCAAAAAAACGTATAGATTTTTTCAATTGTAATGGTATTTTATTCTTTAATTTGATACGTTACTGAAGTTAAATCAATACTATAATCTCACTGGGACACTGTAGAATGAATCCTATAACTGATCACAATTTTTTCACCAACATAACCTCAAAAAAACGTATAGACATTATCAACTGTAATGGAGTTTTATTCTTTGATTTAACAAGTTACTGATGTGTCATCTTAACTATTATCTCACTGTTACACTGTAGGATGAGTCTTATAACAATTCACATTATTTTATCCTACATAACCTCAAAAGTACGTATTAATTTTTTCAACTGTAATGGTCTTCACTTCTTAAATTTAACATGTTACTGAAGTGAACTTTTCACTATTTAGAAAGAATGATGCAATGAATTCACTATGCTGTAATTTAACACACATGTGCACATTAAAAACAATTTTCCAAACATTACACATGTTAAGACCCCATAGAGCGAATACGTCCAAAACGGTGTTCTGGGTTTTAAATGTCCATTACGTTTACTTTTTTTTTTAAATCTGTTACTGTCAGAATAAAATAAAGAAATGTATACTTTACAGATTGACCGTTTCCAAAAATGATAAAAGTTAATTGAATTCTGTCAAAATGTACACAAACTTATGAAATATTACGAAATAATGCTATCTGGGTTCAATGAATAACTTGAATTTTATGAATGAAAGTATACAAAAAATATATATGAATAGTAAGTTTATTAATCAAACTCAAAGTTGACCGCATTTTTTTTTCGTGATAATGCATGTTAATTTAACAAAATACAATAAAAAAACAGCTCCGAAAATGCCATACAATTTTGCTAGGCGAAAAGCTACAGAATAAAAGCGGCTGTTTATTTCGTTTCAACGACATTCGAGCTTGAGATGCAGAGCTGAGAGCACGTCCCATTGTCTAAGAAATTTTCGGCGCGCGAGCTTACGCATACAACATCCGATTTTGACGTGTGTGTGTGAATCCATTGGCTCACGCACCAGGGTCGCAATCTTTAACTTAATGGGTTTTTTTCTTGATTTAAATTTTTTTTATCGATAGTTTTGAAGTTGAACCATTCTTCTTTATAAATAGTTTTGTGAATTAAAATTGTCTTCACCAACCAAATTTGTCTGGATAGACAATAACGCGGCAAGAAGCTTCACTATATGTGTAGCTTAGTTAAGTTGAGTTGATCATATATTTGTGTTCTTTAACTTGTAGGTTGGCATGTGGCTGACCACCCATGCTGTAAAAAATGTTTTTACTTGCCAATGTCACCGCTATTTCAGAGAAAGTAAAAAAAAATGTATGTAGGTACACATGCAACATGTGTAAGCGTGAATTTAGGTGTGCCTGCATATTATAGGCGTGCATTAAATATGAATAAGCCTTGAATGTCAATACATCTTTGTAACAGAGATCGAATAAGCTATATTGAAAACGACCAAAGTCCGTCGATATTGAAAATGAGGCAACTCTGCAGAGGCTCTGGCCACCCCTAGCGGAATGGTGACAGAGTTACAGTTACAGTCTGTAATAATCTATAATCGAAGTTGCAAAGCTAAATTAAAAATCAAAACTCGTATCAAATGCATGCCCACAAACACGTGTTAGTTCGCGCTTACAAATGCTGAATGTGAACTTACAAATAAAAACCAAACTAGAAAATGAACAAATAAATAAAGTGGAAATATATCTACAGAGGTACTGGCCACCCCTAGCGGAATAACGACTGGATACAAGTCGTCATCCGAAAAATATTGAGAACTCATGCTGTAGTCATTTAGGGCGTTGCTTAAATTACAATTTGAAAACATTAAATAATTGGTAGATTTCTAATAATGTAGATTGTAGAGTATATGAAACTCTTTTTTTAAATTAGTTTTCGGTGAACGAGGAGTAACCCTGTGCAATAGAAATTTGTGAAAGGGACATCGCCATCCCAGATCTGTACACATATAGTATAATTTGAGGCAATGTAACATTATTAGTCAAAATAAATAACACCAAAAATAATTTTTGCGTGCAAAACTTTTAGTTACCATATCACGTCAAAGTAGAAAGGGACAAAAATATTTCTGTCTCACGGCTCGCATCTACCAGACAGAGGGAAAAGTATTCAACACAAGATGTTGTGACACACAATGCAAAAACTAATCATTTTTTGCCTTGTGTGTCACGACAGTATGTGCTCAAATCTTTAATCCTTAATTTATACATTCATTGTACTGTTTATGTGAGACATGCCTTTTATTTGGATTTCGAGAATGGAGAGCAAACCATAACACTAGGTATATATAGCGCTCAAAACTCACCGGCGTTTGAGGACGGTAGCCTCTTAACTGCCATTTTCTGGCTAGAGATGTGACCAACTATTATTCACTCAATCTTTCCACTTTCTTTTTTAAAAATCCCAAGTTATAAAAAAAATCAAAAGTCATGGGACTCACAAACTTTTTATTCACCAAGGATTTTAACTTTTTTCTTTTAGATAACTACTCTAGGGGCACTGTAGGATGAGCCATATGGTTTTCAAAAAAAAAAATGGCTACATAACCTCAAACAATGATACCTGAATGATATCATAAGTAGTGCACTCCAAATTTTTGCTTGCTAATAAATAATTATAAATATCTGTAATAACTGAATTGCGTGAAGTGTATTGGTGTTTACAGTGTAAAGCTAACTCAATTTTTTATCACAAATTGTTCGCGGTTCTCTCTGACTGCTGCTTGTGTGTTTTTTTTTCAAATTAAAAATAAATGTTTCAACGCTTGTAATATCAATAAGGACTATTTTTGTAAATCTGTCCAATAAATTGCAGCCAATAAACATAATTGCTTATATTATTGCTGAAGACTTTGTAGCAGGGCTGTCACTGCAATTGGGATAAATAAAAATAAACACAATAATCAAATAAATTGTACCTGTGACATAAAACAATAATATTATACTTAAATAATATAAAACTTAAATAACCCGTGAGAAAAAAAAATATATATTATAATTACAAGTAACTTCTTTTTTTTTTTCCTCTTGTCCAACGATTTTTAACAATGGAATCAAACGTTGTTCAACTAATAACGGAGGCATCAAACCTTTTGAATACCATGCAACTGGCGCTAATAAATGGCAATAATTCTGCAGTGAAGGCAGTTAAGGAGTTGACTTCTAAATTGCTACCCACGACGGCGGGACTGGCAAGAACGATGTCCCTGATTGGAGTTTTAACCGGCAAAATGGAAGGGGAATTGCAGACATTCAAGAGTAAGCCCATTTCAATGGGCGAGTCGGAGGACTCAAAGCATAATTCTATCTTCGATGCGATTAGCGAACTCGAGGAACGACGTGAAAAATCTAAGAATGTAATGTTGATGAATATTCCAGAAAGCGCGGCCTCTACCCAGGTGCAGCGACTGAATGATGACCGCAACACTGTCATGAATATCGTCAGTAAGTTCGATGAAGTCAAAACGGATTGTATCAAGGTATCCAGAGTTGGAAGAGTGGCGGCTGACAAAGTAAGGCCTGTTAAAGTTTCCTTTGCTGATTCTTCGGAGGCCAGATATGTGCTGCGTAATAATAGGCTTCTTGGCGATGGTGTGCGAGCTAAAGCTGATCTGACTCTCTCACAGAGGGAACATCTACGGGGTCTATGGAATGAAGTCGAGGAGAGGCGAATGGCTGGTGAGGAGGAGCTGACGGTGAAATTTTTCGATTCAATTCCAAAGATTGTAAAGCTCCGAAAAAACTTACCAGGAGAATCGGCGCAACTGCCTACTATCAGAACGTCCGTGGAGTAAACACAAAACTATCTGAATTATCTATTAGTGCATCTTTAACTTCATATGATATATTGTTTTTTACAGAAACCTGGTTGAATGAAGGTGTGCGTGACGGAGAGCTTGGTTTTGACCGTTACTGTGTGTATAGGAGAGATCGTGATCGTAAAGATAGTGGCAAGTCCAGGGGAGGAGGTGTTATGATCTGCGTTGCCAAAAGGTTCAGGTCCTGTATAATAAAATGTCTGAACACTTCATTGGAGCAAATATTTGTTAAAATCATTCTCCCGATTGGAATTTTAATTGTGGCTTGCGTATATATTCCGCCAGGTTCAGACTCTGAATCCTACTCCAATCATTGTAAAGATATGGAAAGAATCCGTTTTAAATATCCAGACGCTAAAATCTTGGTTGCTGGGGACTACAATTTGCCGGGCGCCGAATGGTGTGAGTGTGAGGCCAATGCGGTGATAGATGATGAGTGTACCGCCGAAATTAAAAACATGTCCTCGTTCCTTGGTTTGGTTCAGTGTAATCTGGTACGTAACAGTTTAAACCGATTACTGGACTTAATATTTACAGATATTGATGGTCTTAATGTTTCCACAGCCGCGGAGATCATCCTGCCGGCTGATGCCCATCACCCCCCATTAGAGATAGATTTTATTGTGAATTATGAAAGGGAGTCCTTGCCGGAAAGAATTACAAAAAACTTCAAAACTTGTGACTACGACGTCATAAATAACCATCTTAATGAGGTTGATTGGTCTTTCCTTGATACAAATACCGACGTAAATGAAATTGTGTCACAATTTTACAACGTTATAAATAGTTCCGTTCACGATTTTGTGCCTATCAAACGGCCACCATGGGGGAACTACCCCAAATGGTTCACACGCGAACTTGTTGATAAGATTAGTTTGAAAAAAAGATTGCATGCCCAGTATAAGGCAACTGGGGACCCCAGTGACTACGAAGCATTCAGTAGGGTAAGAAAGGAGTGCCAGGTGCTTTCAGCAGCGCTAAAACGTGAATTTTATAGAAACATAGAGAGACAGTTACCAGGAACCTCCGTGAATTTGTATAAACTTGCCAAATCTTTAAAAGACGATCATAGCGATTACCCGAAAATAATGTATTTCAATGACAGGTCTGCCAATAGCGTGAGTGATGTAGTGGACTTATTTAGAAAATATTTCCTGTCAATCTACGAGGACGTTCTCATGGGTGTCAACACTCCGGCGCTCCCGCTGACTGATCGAGTTCATATCGCGCGTGTGATATTTTCCGTGTCGGACGTGCAGCATGGTATTGATTCGCTGGATACTAATAAATCTGCAGGTCCTGATCAACTGCCGCCTGTTTTTATTAAGAATTGTTCAAATGTTATGTGTTGGATTTTACAAAAAATATTTAATAAATCTATTGAATCGGGAATTTTTCCAACAGCTTGGAAATCTAGCAACATTATTCCAATTTTCAAAAAGGGAGATAAATCTGATGTCACTAGCTATCGCCCAATATGTATACAATCCTGCATACCGAAGTTGTTCGAATGTATTCTTCTCAGTAAGATTAAGAGTGACTTAGCACTCGTTATATCGGACCAACAGCATGGTTTTATGCAAAACCGATCGACTTTGACAAACCTTTTGGAATTTCATTGTGATATCATGGATGCTTTTGTTACCAGGAGTCAGACGGACTGTGTATATACAGACTACTCCAAGGCGTTTGACCGCGTCTCCCATACAATATTATTGGCAAAGCTTCTTTCTCTTGGTATTGATGGTGCACTCCTTGCGTGGTTTTCGAGCTATCTTGCTGAAAGGGAACTTAGGGTTTGTGTGTCGGGCGTTGTTTCATCTCCTTTTTTGGCGAAGAGCGGTGTGCCGCAGGGCTCACATCTCGGACCCATTTTGTTTAATATATTTGTCAATGATCTCCTGAGCGGGTTTGACGGGGTGAGATTTGTCATGTTTGCTGATGACTTGAAAATTTACAGAGTGGTTAACTGTATTGGTGACTGCGAGATATTACAAAGAAATATTGACGTGCTTTATGACTGGTGTGTGAAGAATGATTTAACTTTAAACATAGAAAAATGTCAAGTAATGCGTTTCCACAAAATTAAGAATCCCACGGTGTACCCTTACTCGATTGATGGTACACAGCTTATGTCGGTTGCGCAAATCAAAGATTTGGGAGTATTGTTGGACGCGGGATTAACATTTGTACCACACATAAAGGCAACTGTGGATAGGGCACTCAGAACATTAGGATTTTCCTTACGACTGTGTGAAAAATTTTATAACGTGCACACCTTTATTTATATTTTTACAAGTTTGGTGAGGCCATTGCTGGAGTATAACTCCGTGTTGTGGTCTCCTCACTACCAGGTACATATACGTAGTATAGAAAAGGTACAAAACAAACTACTTCGCTTTATCAACTTCAAACTCGGAATACCCATCTCGGATATCAATTATAACCAACTCCGAGAATCGTATAAACTTGCACCGCTCTCGGCTCGGAGAAGTGCTGCTGACATGGTTTTTCTATACAAACTCATTAATGGCTTGACCGACGCGCCCCAACTCCTATCAAAAATTAATTTCCGTGTCCCAATAAGGAACACGCGTAACGTGGATACTTTTGATGTGGCAGACTGTGCCGTGAACTACCAGTATTACTCGCCTTTTCAGCGACTGCCCAGGGAGGCGAACAAGCTGGAGGTTGATATTTTCTCCACGGGATTCTATACATTTAAAAAAATAATAAATAGTATGTAGGTATCCGCATTTTGTCGGTCTCTCATCATCCATTCTTTCCGCAGGCCCAAGCCATCTCAACACATTTTTTTTTTGTACCTTTAGTTTCACATCTTCTTTCTTTCTTGCACAACACATTGTAAATTGTATGTTGTATTGCATTGTATAAAAAATTTTTTTATAAAAAAATCCTTGAAATTTTAAATGATCTTTTGTTTATTCTATTAATTTTAGCAAATTTTACACCTGATTTAGTATATTATATTTGTGACAACCCTGATCAAATAATGAAGATTTGTTGTTTATTACAACAATTTTTGTATACAACAATTACTTACACTGGTTTATGGTTTTTGCATTATTATTTTTAAAGTTTATTGTTATTATTTTTAAATTGTTAGTTCTATTGCTTTATAACCATCGTATATTTACATCTTTGTATATTATTTATGTGTCATTTATTTGTGTTATATTTTAAGATATTAGTTTTATACCTATAGATACAGTACCTACTTATGTACCTACATATTTATATTTATCGCAATGTTGTAAAAGGCTATATAGCCGTTTATTCTTCTTAAATAAAATAAAATAAATAAATAAAAATAAATAAAACGTATTTTTTTTTTTAACTGTAATCACCTTAAATTCTTTAATTTAACAAGTTATTAAAGTAAACTCACAACTATTTAGTAATAAGAATGCCATATAAATTCACTATTGTTAAAGTTTGGTGATTGTCAGAGAGAAAATGTCCTGAGAGTTAAGTGTTTATTTAGAAAAAGCATGGAGAATATAGGAGTTGCCAACATGGCTATGACAACAGTAAATAGATAATCAGGTAGGTAGAAAATATAATTTCATAACAACAATGCTTTAATTTAACACAAATTTACACAATAAAATATGTTTTTCAAAGTTTTTAAATATTAACTGACATGTCGCTGCCTTAATTCTTGTTTATCGTATACGCCATTGAGAAAATTTTACATGAGCAATGTTTGCATGTGTACTGGACCAATGTGTCTTATAAAAACAAGAAATTTATTTAAAAAATATTTAAAACAACTCTCACATTATCGAGTTTTACGGTTTTTCTCAGCTCAGATTGTGTAGAATTTGATTCATAAGACAACTGCATGAAAAAGTCATATTTGACAAGATTGGCGTTTACGATAAACAAGAACTGGGGGAGCGATGTGTCTTTGTATAACCCATTCTTTCACAATTTCACCATTATGATGCAGCCATACTTTACTTGGGCTTGCCTTTCGTCTTTTTCCTTCCACATTTCCTCCATATACACACTGTAAGTCTTTCACTATCCATTCTTTCTACATGTCCAAACCATCTCATCACATTTTTTGTACCTTAACTTCTAGAATAGCTGTACTGTAGTCAGAAACAATGAGTACTATCCTATGACTGAATACAGGACTTACGGCTTTCTCGAGAAACATTTCATCGCCAGATAAATGGTAGTTGCTCAGTAAAGCTCCCAGCACCCTGATGGTAACCTCAAACAAGTTGACGTCTTTGTTGACATCAAATGAAAGCGAAGACGCCACCCACTCCTTGGCTTCATTATATTCTGAAAGCAAAACAATATGGCATTAATCCTAAAATGTACACAGGTATTCACAAACTACACTGTGTGTGGACTGTAGCCAAGTGGTTAATGCTACCGACTCAAAATCATAAAAGGGCGTAGGTCATAGCAGCATTGTCATTTTCAGGTTAAGTTACAAAGATAACACATTTTTCATGAGTTCTTGTTGTTTTTTTTTTCAAATTTATAATAGTACAATTATTATGAACCTTTCTTCCATGTCACCATCATTCATAAAAGCATAGGCATTTTTAGGTTAAATGTTAAAAATATAACACATTTTTCCTTACTTCTTGTTGTCTTTTTAAATTTGTAAGTATTACAACTACTAACCTTTCTTCAATGCCACCATTTCGCTGCCTTAGTTCTTGTTTATCGTATACGCCATTGAGAAAATTTTACATGAGCAATGTTTGCATGTGTACTGGACCAATGTTTCTTATGAAAACAAGAAATTTATTTAAAAAATATTTAAAAGAACTCTCACATTATCGAGTTTTACGGTTTTTCTTAGCTAAGATTGTGTAGAATTTGATTCATAAGACAACTGCATGAAAAAGTCATATTTGACAAGATTGGCGTATACGATAAATAAGAACTAAGGCAGCGATTAGTCATAACATTTTTGGACATTTTTAGTTTTAGGTTAAGTTACAAAGGTAACACATGTTTCATTAGTTTTTGTTTGACATTTTTAGGTTAGGTTGAGCAGATGACACATTGTTCATTGATTTTTGATGTTTTATCACATTTATAAAAATTACAATTTTTAACCTTTCTTCAATATCACCATCAGTCACAACCGCATGGACATTTTTAGGTTATGTTACAAAGATTACACATTTTTAATTAGTTCTTGTCGATTTATCACATTTTTAGGTATTACCGGTACGCAGTGGCATACTTTTACCCACCTTGATGTATGGAAGCGAGGCCTGGACGGTGAATGAAAGTGAAATTAGTGAAGTCCATACTGTTGAAATGGACTTTCTAAGAAGTATGATTGGGAAAAAACGGAGTGACAGGGTGAGGAATGATTTTGTAAGAGAAGAATGTAGTGCAAGAGAAAGTGTGAAAGTGAAGATTAAAAGAAGTTTGTTAAGATGGTTTGGGCATATGGAGAGAATGAATGAGGAAAGACTGACGAAGAAAGTATATGTTGGTAGAATAGATGGATGTCGTGGTAGAGGAAGACCGAGAAAGGTATGGATGGACCAAATATCCGAAATTGCGAATGAATGGAATATCCAGAGTCATAATAAAAGAAGAGCCTGTATGAAGAAAATTATGACTCTGGAGGAAATGAAAGAAGTATGTAAGGACAGAAAGAAATGGCGGTTGATCTGTAATGTTGGCGGCTAGGGTTTATTAAATTGGAATTTGTTTTTATTTGTAAATGGATATTTTGTATTTGGATTTTATTATTTAGTGATGTATAAAATGTAATTTGTCGTGTGTGTGTGTTCCTTGACTTATAGGTTGGTATGCGGCTGACCACCCATGCTGTAAAAATGGTTCACTTTGCCAATGTCACCCCTGTCTCAGGGAAGGACGGCAAGAGTTGCAGGGTGTATGTCCATTTGAGATTTGGTTTTTATGTTGTAGGTTCACATGAGGCATGTGCAAGCGCGAACTTGTACGTGTCTGGTTGTGAGAATGCATGTAATGTGAATCTCCAATGTAACATATCTTTGCAACTTAGATTAGATTAGATTAGAATTACTTATAATTATTGTTTCACAGTATTGTCATGTTAAAATATTAGTCCTTCCACCATTATTTAATATCTCCCTTTAATGCACAACCTTTCTTGTTCAATGCTCAAAATAGAGTGTTGTGGTGTCAGTGAGCTTCAGAGAAACACACACAGATGGCGCTTTGAGACAAATAAACTCATACGCAAAATCGAACGCATTCTTCATAAGGAATGAGATTTGAGCCATCAGGCAGATATTCTATTGATTATCTCAAGGCATGGTACTTGGCCTCCCAAATCCGGCTCCGCTGGATAACAAGAACCAAGGTGGTCTCAACCTTTCTTTGTAGAGCTAGCTTCTCGGATAAAGAGTACCTTAGTTAACAATCCCTTGACTTATAGGTTGGTATGAGGCTGACCACCCATACTGTAAAAAATGGTTCACTTTGCCAATGTCACCCCTGAGTCAGGGAAGGTCGGCAAAAGTTGTGGGGCTTATGTTCATTTGAGGTTTGGATTTTATTTGTTAGTACACATTCAGCATTTGTAAGCGCGAACTACACGTGTTGGTTTGTGGGCATACATCTGAGAGCTTTAAATGAATATATCCTTGCAACTTAGATTATAGATACAATTATATTATAGACTAAAATGCAATAAAGCTAAATATATAAAATAAGAATTAACCAAATCTTTATTAGTCAATAATAATAGTCAATTTATTGAATCCATTCACTATTGAACAGCCATTGGTATGCGGCTAAGGCGTTGGCACTCGAATTACGGTTATTGAAACAAGCGCAAGTTCAAATCCCATTGTGTCTTTTCGACAATAACTTAGACACTGGTTTAATGAATGTCAAGAACAGGTAATTATTGATGAATAATTCATTAAATTATAAAATAATTAATAATTCATTGATGATATTAATACCTGTTTCTGGACAGGCAAAATAGGTTGGTGAATTGCATTCCTCTTCACAAATCTGTTCTGCTTCCTCAAACATATGCATCAATAATAATAATACAAGTTTTTTTAGCGCCTTTTCATGACTCTTGGTCATCCCAAAGGCGCTTGCTCATATGAGCGCGCGAACAGGTGGGTCTTCAACCCCTTTCTAAAAGAGCTCTCCGGATCCATTTCGCGCAGGTCAACTGGGAGGCCGTTCCATATTGTTGGAGCAGCCACCTTGAAGGCTCGATCTCCAAAAACAGTCTTATTTTCCCTTCTTGGAAACTCTATCTGACTTCTACATGATGCTGCTGATTGCAGTGCTGCTGTTCTGCTGCTTGTGGTGGCTAGAGCTATCAAGTTTTTTTTTTAATATTGCGCAGGCTCTTGAAGACCAGCAACCCTATCTTATAGTGGACCCGTTCATTAATCTTCAGCCAGTGAAGGGACTTCAGGTGCGGCGTTATGTGTCTAAATTTTGAGGAGCCGTGTATATGTCTTGTCGCTGCATTTAGTACCTGGTGTGACATCAAATGGTCTTCTTACCTTTGGTGAGCCCCATTATGTAAGCTGTATCCAAGCCATCGATCAACGTCAGCCCCAGAGAGAACCAATCGTGGGGGCTGCCTGTTATAGGTCTCAGATGATCGTGGCCCCACGCAAACTTCTTATAGCCGTTCCATGCATGTTGAAAAGACTGGACAACAGCGCGTTGACGATCGTTTGTGGGACCTACAACAAATTAAAATTATTGTCATTCAAGTTAGATACTAGTTACTCAATAGTATTTCTATTCTATTGAGTGTGTTTCATATCAATGAATATCCATCAGGAGTAGGAAAAGACGATGGTTTCGGAGGGATCGTGCAGGTGACAGTGGAGAAAATACGATAATCTGAATCGTGGCACAGGAAATACCAGACCGCAAATAACTTTAATCTATAATCTAAGTTGCCAAGATATATTTACATTTAAAGCTCATATCAAATGCATGGCCACAAACACGTGTAGTTCGCGCTTACAAATGCTGAATGTGCCCTTACAAATAAAATCCAAACCTCAAATGAACATACACCTTGCCACTTTTGCCGACCTTCCCTGACACAGGGGTGACATTGGCAAAGTGAACCATTTTTTACAGTATGGGTGGTCAGCCTCACACAAACCTATAATATTTATTAAAAAAAATGTTATTAGGAAAGTCTCTTGAAGAATATGAGACTGGTGGTATACAATGGAATATTATTACAAACTGATGTATGGAAGTGAGAAGTGGATGATCAACGAAAGCGAAATGGTAAAGTATGAACGATAGAAATGATTTACTAGAAAGGAATAACCGGTAAGTCTGTGAATGATGGGATTCATACTGAATGGGTTACGAATCTACAATCTAAGTTGCAAAGGTATATATTGACATGTAGGATTCATATAAAATGTACGCCCACACACAGTGTAAGTTCGCCGCATGTGCACTTACAAATAAAATCTCAAACCTAATCTAATCTAATCTAATCTAAGTTGCAAGGATATGTTACATTGGAGATTCACATTACATGCATTCTCACAACCAGACATGTACAAGTTCGCGCTTGCACATGCCTCATGTGAACCTACAACATAAAAACCAAATCTCAAATGGACATACACCCTGCAACTCTTGCCGTCCTTCCCTGAGACAGGGGTGACATTGGCAAAGTGAACCATTTTTACAGCATGGGTGGTCAGCCGCATACCAACCTATAAGTCAAGGAACACACACACACGACAAATTACATTTTATACATCATTAAATAATAATATCCAAATACAAAATATCCATTTACAAACAAAAACAAATTCCAATTTAATAAACCCTATTCGCCAACATTACAGATCAACCGCCATTTCTTTCTGTCCTTACATACTTCTTTCATTTCCTCCAGAGTCATAACCTTCTTCATACAAGCTCTTCTTTTATTATGACTCTGGATATTCCATTCATTCGCAATTTCGGATATTTGGTCCATCCATACCTTTCTCGGTCTTCCTCTACCACGACATCCATCTTTTCTACCAACATATACTTTCTTCGTCAGTCTTTCCTCATTCATTCTCTCCATATGCCCAAACCATCTTAACAAACTTCTTTTAATCTTCACGTTCACACTTTCTCTTGCACCACATTATTTTCTTACAAAATCATTCCTCACCCTGTCACTCCGTTTTTTCCCAATCATACTTCTTAGAAAGTCCATTTCAACAGTATGGACTTTACTAATTTCACTTTCATTCACCGTCCAGGCCTCGCTTCCATACATCAAGGTGGGTAAAAGTATGCCACTGCGTACCGCCAATCGAGCATTTTTTGATATGTTTTGATTTTTGGCGATACAAGCTGTGGCACCCAGTACACACCTGCCCTTCATTACTCTTCTTTCAAATTCACCGGTCATTCTTCCATCTTTTTCAAACTTACTTCCCAGGTATACAAACTCATTTACGACATCAACATTCATTCCATTAATTTTAAATTCATAATTCATACTTTCATCATCTCTTTCAAAAATCAATACTTTCATCTTACTTGCATTCAACTTCAGATGGTTACCTAACAAAGCTTCATTCAATCTAGAGAGCATTGTTTGCAAACCTTCCCTGAAACAGTGGTGACGTTGGCAGAGTGAACCATTTTTTTACAGCATGGTTATTTATTAAACAATGAGTTGGTAACCATTCGATATTGTAGGATAGAAATGTTGCAATACTGAGAGGAAGTCCGCTTGAAGAGTGTCCTACTTACTGTAATTGTTTTCAAGAACAAAGAATGATAAAATAAACAATACAGTAACAAATAATAACAAACAGAGAGTGACATTTTTTATTGCACTAGCTAACAATAAATTATTAAACATGTATTATTGTAAATATGATGCTTTGCAGTTCAGTAAAATTATGGCATGGAGTAGAATAAATAAAAAAGCAACCTCATTTTCTTGCAGTCAAGGTTGACCGGTCCGTAGTTCAGTGGTAACACATCGGACATCGGAATGGAAGGTTGTGGGTTCAAATCCCGGCGGAGCACAAAAAAATACTATTTATATTTTCAAATTTGATCTTCGCTGGGTTTAAAAATTGATAAACCTTTACCAATGACCAGTCACCAAAGGTCCATCCGGCCTAACAGCAACTAGGTCTTGCTTGAGAATTGGCGCTTTGTAGCGACGACGATCAAGCTCGTAAAAAGGTCGATAGCTCAATTGGTAGAATGCTTGCATTCCATGCCGAGAGCAAGGGTTCAATCTCAAGGTTTACTCAACCTTCACAAGAAATGAGAACCAGTCCCCCCGGGAGTTGGGAAGCCCCCACTTCAACTGAAAGTGGTTGGTGTGAGGCCGGCCCCCTTACCCGTAAAAATAAATAGGTCTCGAATCGCCACATGCGACCCCTTTGGGGATAACGCAGGCAAGAAGTTACACTATATGTGTAGCTTAGTTGCGAAGGTTACCTTAATCGATGGTAGAAAAGAACCTGATAAAATATAGACATTTCAGAAATGATTTGCAAGGTATATAATCCGATTACTTTGAGATGTCCTCGGCCATGAATATGACATGGCATAAAACATGCAAAACAATAAATATCAAACCATTTGTTATCTACAACACTCATTTGCCATATTCATGATAATGTCCTAATTACAAATTTTATTATTTCAGTGAAAAATTATATTTTATATATTGAGACGGGACTTTTGGTTTTTCTCCTTTGTCTGCTATATCTCGACTAAAAACAACAAGTCTGGCAATGGTTACTACCAACTTCCACCATTGTAGACATTAAAAATATTGATTTCTCAAAATCAATGCATGTTCCTGTCAATAGCTCAGTTCCAGAATGCTTGCATTGCATGCAGAGAGCTAGCATTCGACTCCTACTAATGGTGTCAGAAATGGTTTCAAGTTTAGTTGTTTTTTTTAAGCCCAAAATAACATACCAACGAAGTTTTACTCAGTCTTCACAAGAAATGAGAACCAGCCCCGTCGGGAGCTTGGAATCCCTCACTTTAACCGAAGTGGTTGACGTAATGCCGGCTACCTGATCAATAAAATAAATAGGTTCCACACGCGACCCCTTTAAGTAACACGTTGCACTATGTGTACAGCTCTGTTGCATTGCACAAACAAAAGATGTGCGCTATGAATAAGATTGTGTAACTGATTGACAAATGTACAAGCATACATTGGGGGTAAAATACTGGAACAATATGATAAACATTCTTTATTGACAAAGGAATCTACATGAGAACAATGGGCTGCTGGGCTGCATTGAGAGATGAAGTCAGGAAAGAGGCTACACCGGTTCTACAGGACCAGTCGAAGGACAGCTGTAGGAAACAGGAGGAGTTGGAGACATAGCAATGTGGAATCTAAGAAGAGATTTAGGCTGTAGGGCCAAATAGAGAGGCATAAGAACAATTGATTTGTACCTGTGAATTTCATTCCAATGTCATGATTAGGAATGGCATTTTCATCCCGAGAGTCCACTGGTGAATCCAATACATTGGTATTGATTTTATCATTGGCATCAATTCTTTCAGTTATCCTCTGCGGTGTGTCTAAAATTGCATTCGCTTCACCTTCAGAGTCTACCAAAACTATCTGCACTTCCTGAAACAAAATAGTGCAAATAAAGCAAAAAATAGAAGTATGCAAGGATAGGAAAAAATGGAGACAATTTTGCAGAGGCTCTATCCAACCCTATCAGAATGTCGACAGAGTTACTATTAGGCAAGTAATCCAAATATACGCCAAAGATATCAGCTATACTGCTACCTACACAATTCAATTTAATTTGAATAAGCTCCGCATGTGAATTGCATAGACAACAGTGTCACCCGGCCGGATTGCCAGGGGAAAAGCATACAAATATTTTGTTATTGGTTCCCAAGGACAGCAGTCCCAAACAAGACTGATGTATGCTCACCAAGAGAAGTTACAAATTCAAAAATGATCCGACCTCATTGTCTTAACTCTAAATAAGTATATTTTTTTGACTTTTCTTGGATCACTGATTTTAAATTGAGATTGATAAATCAACAATCCCTGCAATAAAATATTTAAATAAAAAAGACTTGACTTACTTCTTCATGTGGAGATTTGGACTTTAATAATTTGTCCGAAGATACGAAATAAACAATGGTAATTAATAAGATTACATAAATTAAGCTACGCTGCAGTCTTGACAGTTGATTCCACCACTGAAACAACAAAACAAACAACAACATAAAGAGTCTGAATATTCATAAAATCCTATTGTTGAAATCAGTAAAAGGTTATCACAAAAAAGTTCAAATGTGAATAACATGTAGATGTCATTTTGCTTTGTCAATTCCTTGACTTATAGGTTGGTATGCGGCTGACCACCCATACTGTGAAAAAATGGTTCACTTTGCCAATGTCACCCCTGTCTCAGAGAAGGACGGCAAGAGTTGCAGGGCTTATGTTCATTTGAGATGGGTTCTTATAATGTAGGTCCACATGCGGCATGTGTTAGCGCGAAATTATACATGTCTGCTTGTGGGAATGCACTTGATATAAATCTTAAATGATATATATCCTTGCAGCTTAGATTAGATTAGATTCTATAAACCTTGTATGACCGATGCTTTTAGCCTTGAAATGTTTCAATGCATTGACTTGATGGCTGAGTGGATGGCAAAGAGTCGCTTAAAATTAATCTAGATAAGACAGAATTCATTTGGATGTCCTCTCCTGGGAGGAAGCATTTGCTTGGCTCTTACAGATCAAAACAATGTGCCAAGACGTATATTCATCTGGTTAAATCTAGTTTCTTGGAGTGCATCTCGACAACACTCTCTCCATGAGTGCTCAAATGGCCTTCACTGTGAGCTATTGTTTCTTTCACCTGAGGCAGTTGAAATGGGTCAGAAACCGTTTGACATCCAATTCTCATTTTGTCTTTCCTTGTATCGAGACTGGACTTTTGCAATGGTCTGTTCTGGGTATTCCAAGGTTTCAGCAGTCTAGACTGCAGTCTGTCTATAATGTTGCAGCAAAATCAAAATTGATAATTCATCCTTTCTATCAATCAGTGATCATCGTTGCAATAGTAGTAATTGTGTATATTGTGAACAATAACTATACATTGCGAATTAAATAATTAAAGTAAATAAATTAAGCCGTCAATGAGATTGCTGTCTCACGAATACTCATTAGAGCCGTACAGTGCTATTCACAAAGCATTTGATCCACAGCTGCTCTGTAGGTTACTGTTTTTATGTATGGAAAATTCACATTAGGTGGCGGTTGAGCCATGGATTTTCTGTGTGTGAATAACACCGATAGATTCCAATCATGTTGTCATATAAATGTGCCACAATGTGTACATAAAAGTTGTGTACACATGGCTGGCTGAAGAAGTACATAATATATAATAACTGCGGCAAAAACCTTCAGAAAACATTTTATATTGCACCTTTACTTCATACCGTTTGTATAAAACGGTTCAACTTTAAATACTTATTTCAATAATGGACAGGCTGGTATAATGTTATGGAACAGAAAGAGAAAGACGGATTGAGTGTCATGTTTGCAAATTATTTTTGTTGAAAGTACATTGAGCCAGGTCAGGATAGGTTTAGTTAAGAATTTATGTGTCTTAATTAGGGATGGGCCGAACTTCGGCATTCGGCCAAAATTCAGTTCAAAATCCAAACATTCGGTGTAAGATAAAAATAAGGCCTTTTATACTCACCCATGGTCATTTATTTTAGTAGGAGCAAGTGAACATTACTTAACTTACAATTTGATTAAAATTAAATCTTTTTCTACTCCGTTACATAGATATCAGATTGAAACAAAAATTAAATAAAGTTAATATTCTTATAAAAAACAACAGTATCTATAATGTGTAACTTTTTTACTTTTTTTACCGAACCGAAGTTCGACCGAACTTCGGCCGAATTTTTTATTTTAGCCGAATGTTCGGCGGAAGTTCGTATTCGGTTCAAACCACGTTTGGCCCATCCCTAGTCTTTATGGTTTAATGATATGTCCAAAGATTCACAAAATAGGAATATGTATGGATGGTCATGTTTTGCTATGTAAGTAGGGATCTACATGGTTTAAATCAGAACTAACATCGTCATCTTCTAAAATGTAACTTTTGATGGTTCAATTTGAAGTTAGTTGGTTGAATTGCAAAAATATAAGAAGTATTTTGTTGAAGAAACACAAAATAAAACACATTGATTCTAGCAGTTCTAAAGTAATAACGGCACCCTTATGTAGCTGTCATTTGAATGCATTTAAAGCCGTGTGGATCCACAGGAACAATGATCACCAATGCAAACAAAAATACGGAAGTCTTATGTGTTGCCTTTGACTTTTGTGTTGCAGGAAGGATGAACGATATTAATAAAAATCTATTTATACGATCAACATGTCATGGAAGGATGTGTTGTGTTAGATGGGCCATCAAAGCACATGTGCCAAATGTATACAACTCGAGGATTTGGCGTCGGACTATCAAATAAACGTTATGTGCAATCTTACCCTCCAACAGCTCCGGCGATTGGTACTGGAGACTTCATCGTTCAGAGGGAAAAACAGGGACACATCTGGTTTTGTTCTATCCGCGACGCCGTACATATTTAATGACGGCCTCAAATGTTACAAGATGGAGTTGGATGCAATATCTAATTCTACACCTATACTTGACAAATTATCACACATTATAAAAACATCTATAATGAAAAATGAATAATTCTGATGCTTTTCTTCCAATTTTTCACAAGTATCTGACGTGACGACCAGTTAGCGCGGAGCTGGCATCCACTTTAGCAAGTTGAAACTTGTTTATGAAATATGCTGTGGACGATAGAAACAGAAATCCCAATATTCTAGTAAATGATGTGGAAAGGGTATCTTAAATAAAAATGTAATAATGTAATCGTTGAGATGATCCTGTACATTTATAATAGTTTAAAACACTAGAAAACTAATTTTTGTTTTATAATTTCTTGTTTTAAATCTCTTCTTCGTTCAGTGTAAATAGCGAAACCTGCCATGAAGTTGGCCGGATTTTGTTAATCAATGCAAATCCGTACCTACGTGTGTAGGTGCGTGTACAAAATAAAATAAAATTGGTATCAAATCTCCAACAATGCAAAAGATACCTAATTTAATTTTGGAAAATCATAAAAATGGATGTATGAAACTTTCATTTCAATAGTTGCCAGTCCACTGACATCACTGCCACACAAGATTTCCCATTGTTTACAGCACTGACATCTGCTTTGACAGTGATGTCAGCGAAGTATTCCTGTTTACACCAGAAATTGAAGAAGGTTTAGGATTTCTTAGGTGCTTTTTCACAATGAGTATTCAAGGCGAAAGCTTGCAAAAGAGGAGAAAGCGTTACACCACACAATGGGATAAGGAAGACCTCTTGAAGATGATCCAAGCTTGTGAGAGGAGCCCATCACTGTGGGATGTGGCGCACCCCCAATACAAAGACCGCATCTTAAGGATGAGGCTCCTATCAAACATTGCAGAGCTCATTGACAAGGATGTGACAGATGTCAACAATAAATGGCAGAACTTGAGGAGTCAGTTCAATGCAGAGAGGAGAAAGTCTCTGATGAATGGAACAAAATGCAAATGGGAGTTTTTTAATCGGCTTAAATTTCTGTCACTAAGCCCTGGAAAATCCACTTGCAACCTTGCTTATGCGGTAGGTTTTATTTTTATTGAAATATCATACAACCAGATTAATGTTTCAATGCAACTCTGTTGGTCATCAACTTTGGGTTATTGAGCTGTCATTAGACTTCTTTTTTCTCTTTGATGTCCCTACAGCTCATATCTCTCCTTGGCCTCCATCAGCCTTCGCCTCCAACTCCTCCTGTCTACCGCTGCGGCTTTCCAGTCTATCACCTGCAGTAATTGGCTTGCATCCTTCCTCACCTCATCCGTTAATAATAGCTGTCACCAGGCCCGGATTAAGGGCGGTTAGAGCGGTGCGACCGAACCAGGGCCCCTGCGTCCTAGGGGCCCCGAAACATTACAGAAAAATACAATATAAAGATTTTTTCGGCATACATTTGTTCGGGGGTCCAGGTTTTTAAGGCATTCACGACCAAAAGCCCCCCAAGGACTATAGAAATTAGATTTTAAGAAAATATTTACTTTTTTGGGTCCTAATCAAAAGGGGCCTACGAAAACTACATATGTTTTTACAAAAAGGAAAAGACGAAGCTCCCTTCAACAAATGTTATAAACAGTGTTAACAGGTTTCCCAACAAATATGTATTTTTGGTGGGCGTCTGGAGAGGGGGAAGGGGAGTTGTGGGGCCCCCTGACTTTCCCCGCACCACGGCCCCCAGTAGTCTTAATCCGGGCCTGGCTGTCACTAGACTACGGACCGGATATTTTATAATTTTTTGATTAAAATTGTATTTTGTCATTTCAGGAGCCTTCAAGTTTTGATACCACAGATAACACATCATCAGAGCCTATAGAATCCCTATTTGAGATTTGCGAAAGAAAAAAAGCGAAAAAAGAAAAAAATTCCAGCCAGTCTATAAGTAAAGAAGCCTTACTGAAACAGGCTGTTAACATTATACAGAAGAAGCAAGACGGAGAGCAAATTTTTGGGGATTATGTGGCACAAAAGTTGAGGCACTTTCCTCAGCAAGTGAAGGATGAGGTGCAGCTCAAAATTGAGCGCATCCTGATGGAAGCTACTGAAGCAGCGATGAACACTTCTACGTATTTCACGTTTGACCCTCTGCAATTCTCAGTGCAGGAGTCGGAGGGATCAAATAATGTGCAAAAAAATTGTGTAGTGAAATTAGAGTGAAGCCTGTTACATACTAGACACATTCTGTCTGGTTTGTCTATGAATTATTGTGTCAAAAGTCTGGTAGCGTATGGCGATGAATAAAATCTTTCGCTTTTGGGTCACGGATGAAGAAGTCCTCCGACGTATGCGCACCACAAAGGAACTTCTCCCAAACATTCAACAGAGAAAGCTGATGTACTTTGTTTCAATTTACATGAAAAGCATGAGAGTTTAGATAACATTTCATTCCAAAAAACGTATAGAAGGAATTAAACAAAGTTGTAAACTTACACTTTCATAATCTGCATTATGTGACGAATTGTTTTTGAGGTTTTTTGGGTTTAACCAGTGGTTCTAAAATTTCTCAGAAAATGCTTCAGATCTCTTGGCGTGATCGGTTCACCAATGACGAAGTCCTCCGACACACCACAAAGGAACTTAGCTGCCATCTATTAAGCGGAGAAAATTGACGTGCTTCGGTGAGGTTTTGAGAAATTGGAAATACCGCCTTCTTCATTTTATCAATCAGAGTAAGATTGAGGGGAGAAGGACTCATGGATGCCGAAGGACATTGTGGCTGAAAATCCTGCGACAATGGTTCAACAAAAGCATGAAGTTCCTGTTTCGAGCCGCAGCATCCAAGGCCAAAAAAGCCATGAAGATCGCCAAAAATCAAAGAAGAAAGCTTTTGTACAGTCTGTCCGGTAATCCATAGAGAATCAGGCAGAATGAGTCTAGTGTGAAAAGCGGCTAAGACTGTCAAAACTACATAGTTACTAATTATAGTGAATAGTACAATTGAGTCGTATTGAAACAAAAATGTCAATCAAGGATGTTTTTTTAGGAATGAGACAACTTTTATTAATAGGTTGATATGAGGCTCACAATTCTAAATCTAAGTTGCAAAGATATGTATCATTTGAGTTTCATATCAAATGCACTCCCACAAGCAGACACACATAATTTCACACTCACACATGCCGCATGTGGATCTACAATATAAAAAACCTAATCTCAAATGAACATAAGCCCTGCAACTCTTGCCGACCTTCCCTGAAACAGGGATGACATTGGCAAAGTGAACCATTTTGTACAGTTATATGAATTAAGTATGTAATTAGTATGTATATCTATGTCCGTATATAGTAAGTTCACTTGCGAAACATGTTATATGTAATAAATCTGTATTATATTAATCTCATTTTTGAAAAAAAAACCTACATTGCTGGTTTTGATTCTGTATGAAGCAATTAGACGTTGGCTATGTCGCCAGTGAAACGTCGAGAATACTGAGATTCTCCACTAACGGTTCATACAAATATCCGTCTATTTAATTTATTTTATAAATAGGTAAAATAACTGTAAAAGGTAATAAATAGGTAATGACGTAATTTTGCTTTTTTCAAAATCAATATCCTCCTTAATCTTCATACAACTTTGCTGACAGCCTGACACCACTTCTTAAAATTTTAGGCATTTGAAAATCAGACTTCTGTAATCAAGTGTACTATAAGAACCACAAGCAAGCAAGTTTGGAGAGTGTGCATTTGCAGTTGCTGGCCCTGTGGCCTGGAACCACCTGCCACATCATGTGAGAGAGCTAGAGGACCATGGAAAGTTCCGGAATGCACTGAAGACAAGCAAATTTCTGGCATCGTTTGCACCAGCGCCCTTGGAGTGACTACATCACGAAACGGCGCTATAAAGAAATCATCAACTCATCATCATCATCATCAAGCGAAATGTCCCAGATAACTTCACGTTGAACTATCAAAAATGATATTTTACAAGATGGCGACTGTAGTTCTGATTTTCATCACCTTCATTAGGATCGCTCTGTATTAGGATATTGTTAAGTTTTATATATATTTGGATGATTTATTTTTTTAAAAAGCGCCGTTTTCGTGTGTAACACACCTCAAGGGCCCTTTTATAGTTTTGGTTTGTCTTTATTCCTCACTCACTCACACAAAGCTTTTAGTTCGCTCACTCACACAAAAAAATTCTGTTACTTTCTCTTTTAAATTAAATGCAATAATTTATTTTTACAGAATTTATTTTTCAGAATATATTTCACAACTTAACAATCACTGTTTATTGGTTTTTCATAGCAAATTACTCTTTTCGACTGTACTGTCCGTACCATTTTGATCTCTTATATAAGGAACCAGAGGGGTATTTCTCGCATTCTCTAGATCATTTTACCACCAGAATGTTATGTACACACACAATCACTACCACTTCCAGACGGTTCCGTCTCACACGTATAGTGTGCGTGTATCCTTGCATAATTCCTTCAATTCATTCATATCCATCCCCTTTTTCATACATTTCCTTTTTCTACATTCACTTTGTAGAACCCATTATTTTGAAGCTCAAAATCTTATTAGATCGTTACAATGTCTTTCAAGATAATTTGGTTTTCGTTACTAATTAAGTACCTACAGCAATAACTAGTTGTCTTTATTAAGGATTCACCTCGGTATCAGGTTCTTGTAAAATCTCAGTTGTATTACAATTTACTTATCAAGTTAATACAACAGTGTTATTCAAAAATCATTGAATCCATATATGATCCAAGGATCAATGTTATTTGTAGTATGCAAATTTCAAATTCCAAAGAGGTTAGTCCATCCCTTTATGTTTATGAATAACATTGAAAAAATATAAGATTAATTAAAAAAAAAATTAGGCTGATTTATTTGGTGAGCGCTGTTTTTGTGTGTATCACACCTTAAGAGCCCTCTGCGAGCTTGGTCGTCGCTTTAGAAGGCGCTAATTCTCAAGCAAGACCCAGTTGCTGTAAGGCTGGATGGACGTTTTGATGACCTGTCTTTGGTAAAGGTTTATGAATTTTTCAACCCAGCGAAGAGATAATTTGAAAATATAAATGGTATTTTTTTTTTGCTCCGCCGGGATTCGAACCCACAACCTTCCATTCAGAGTCCGAAGTGTTACCACTGAACTATCATCCATATGTATTTATAAGACCTTGATAAATAAAATAACTTGAAAACCCTTCCAACTGTCTTTTATCTACATATTAGTCATATGTTTCCAAAGGAATTTTTATTTTTTGGGTTTGAAATAAGAACCAAAACTGAAAATAATTTCTGACACCCTAGGTGGGATTTGAACCTGAGCTCTTGGCTTGAAATGCAAGCATTCTTCGCAATTATTTTGAGAAATGAGTCGTATAACTGCAAACGCTTGAAAAAAATTAATTTGATTCTGCGCAGTGTAACAAATCATTTGCTGTGTGCGATATAATGTAAACCTCACTTAATCCTTTGTAATTTTAAATGAAAAAGTATGATTTCGTGCAAAAGCCGTCATCTCCAACTGGCGTTGTCATTTTACAAGTTTATTTTTCCCAAAATCATCACGTAAGGATTTTTTTTTTTTTTAAGGAATCCTGTGCGGGAGGCTCCCCAATTCTTGAGAGTCTTGGGGGTCTACGTCACCCTGGAAGGGTGCCGCAGAGGTGTTGCTTGAGTTCTCGGTTCTGTCGTGAGGCGCTGCAAGGAAGTGGTGATTGATGTTGGTTTTGAATAAAACCGGATTAAATTGGGAAGAGAACACAGATACTGGTAGACCCAAAGGAATGAGTCATGAAAGCGCCAAGTTCTCAGTTTTGAGATTGACTGCAAAGGGATGAATGAGAGTCGTACTACGAGTTTCCCTTTCTGAAATGCGAGGGGGAGGGATTAATGAATGGAGCTCATTAGAATAAGCTCCTCGATAAAAAAGACTGAGCATTCCAACTATTCTTCTGTGCCGGAGCGGCTGCAGATCGGATGTCAGAGAAGGATCATTGATCAACCTCACTGCCCTCCTTTGCACAGAATCATGTTGGTCACTCAACTTGGACGTACCACACCAGAGATGGCTGCCATACTCGATAATGGGGCGGATTTGGGATTTATACAGAGTCAATAACTGGGCTGAAGTAAAAAACCAACGGGCTCTGTATAATATGCCGAGTCGCCGGAAAGCGGAAGTTGTGCGAGACTCAATAGCATCATGGTATTTTAACTCTGATGACAGAGAAACACCAAGAAGATTTAAGTGTTCATGGTTAGAGAGGGAGACATTGTCGAAAGTTGGGATAGTTGTTTGGAATCCTCTTTAAGGATATCAGACATGCTTGAGTCTTTTTGATGTTGAACTCTACAAGGTTGTCAGTGCCCCAACGGCTGACAGCCCTGAGATCTGTGAGAGTTGATGGTGTTTGCATTTATACGACTCAAATCAACATTTGTAATGTCAGCGATGGGGGAATTTAGAGTAACCATCGCCAGACTTGTCGTTTCCAGTCAAGATATAGCAGACGTAGGAACAATGGTCATAGACTAAATAGTGAAATTCTCAATACTTCGTCTAATATCCGAAAGCGTAATTGATCTTGAAACAATCGACCGGTCCGTAGTCCAGTGGCAACATTTCGGACTAGTAAATGGAAGGTTGTGGGTTGGAATCGCGGCGAAGCACAAAAAATATACCATTTATATTTTCAAATATGCTCTTCCCTGGGTTGAAAAAGTCATAAAATCTTTAACAAAGACCGGTCACTAAAAATCCATCCAGCCTTACAGCAACTGGGTCTTGCTTGAGTATTGGCGTTTTGAAGCCAATGTCACCCCTGTTTCAGGGAAGGACGGCAAGAGTTGCAGGGCTTATGTTCATTTGAGATTAGGTTTTTATATTGTAGGTCCACATGCGGCATGTGTTAGTGCGAAATTATACATGTCTGCTTGTGGGAATGCATTTAATATTATTAAAATTCAAATTAAAATTCTTAAATGATATATATCTTTGCAGCTTAGATTAGATTAGAAGCGACGACCAAGCTCATAAACAACACCTCTGCGGCACTACAACAGGTGTGATAAAACCCTAGAGTCTCTTAAATCTAGGTATTCTCCTGCACAGGATTTAAAAAAAAGAAGTATGTAAATATAAGTACTTTCCCTATGTCACCCCCGTTTCAGGGAAGGACGGCAAGAGTTGCAGGGTGTATGTCCATTTGAGATTTGTTTTTTTATGTTGTAGGTTCACATGCGGCATGTGCAAGAGCGAACTTGTAATGTGAATTTCCAATGTAACATATCTTTGCAACTTAGATTAGATTAGTAGCATTCTGTTGACGGTGACTGGGGGATATACAGTGGTGTAACATCATTAAGTTCTTGTTTATTTCTTCTCCTCCATTTCCGCAAGACAAGAGTAAATGAGGGAAACATGCAAAATGATTTACACAATCTTTTTTATTACAAATGAAACTCATGCTACAGTTATAAACTTATTTATTTCCATTACATACAGTACGTCGTTAATACATAATATTTGCAATCCATAGAATGTATAAATTTATAAATCATATAATTTACCTACGTACAAGTATCATCTGGCTAAATCGACTTACTAAGAGTTTTTTTTTTTTTTTTTTTAAACATACAATTGAAATTCTCTTACATTTTGTTAACTATTTTATGATAGTCTTACATTACCTTTTTTTTTTTCAAAAATAAATGTTGACTTTCTACATAAAATAAGTCATATTGTTAAAATGTGTAACTGAATCTAGGATGAGAAATTATTTTTGCGTTTTTTCTGGTTAGACCATGGTCTATTTGCAGCTTATTTGTCTGCCGCCATTTTGCTTTCACGAGCAGAAAGCATTCTCAAGGCCAGTTATAAAAGAGACGTGGTGGTCTTTGCTCGCTGTTAGTAACTGGCTGGAAGTACGGTGCGCTTTTCTCATCTCCCTTCGTTTTGAGTTGGGGGTGGTCAGGCGCGTGCATAGGGTGAAGGCAAATACATTTCAGAATAATGCTTTCCCTGTAACTCTGTCGCCATTCCGCTAGGGGTGGCCAGAGCCTCTGCAGAGTTGCCTCCATTTTTTCCTATCCTTACATACCTCTTTCAATTCATTCATATCCATCACCTTTTTCATGCATTTTCTTCTTTTACGCTCACTTTGTATATCCCATTCTTTCACAATCTCCTCAATCTGATCACTCCATACTTTTCTCGGTCGTCCCTTCCCTCTTTTTCCTTTCACACTTTCTTTGTATACATACTTTGTCAGTCTATCATCGTTCATTCTTTCCACATGCCCAAACCATCTCATCACATTCTTTTGTACCTTAACTTTCACATCCTCTTTCAAATTACATTCTTTTTTTACCCATTCATTCCTAACTCTATCCCTCAGAGTTTTTCCTGTCATGCTTCTCAAATGCTTCATTTCCACCGTACATACTTTACTCATTTCGCTATCATTCACTGTCCATGCTTCACTTCCATACATCAAAGTCGGTAACAATATGCCATTGTGTACCGCCATTCTCAGATCCATCGTCAATCGCTTGTTCTTTGCTATTCTTCCTATTGCACCGACCACTTGCTTGCCCTTACACATCCTATTCTCAAGTTCTCTTGTCATCTTTCCATTCTTCTCAAACATACTTCCCAAGTATCTAAATTCATCCACAATTTCAACTTTCGTACCATTCAACATGAGCGTGCATTCTTCATTTTCATCCATTCTGTCAAAAATCAGTACTTTCGTCTTACTTGCATTAATTTTCAACTTGTTCACACACAGAGCATGGTTCAGACTAGAGAGCATTGCCTGAAGTTCCGCTGCTGAATCAGCAATTAATACTGCGTCATCAGCATAAAGCAGAACTCCGACTTTTCTCTCTCCAATCTGTATGCCATGCCCTTCCAGATTCGCTTGTTTAACACAATGATCCATGATTATATTGAATAACCATGGGCTCATTATGCAACCCTGTCTCACACCCTTGTACACATTAAAATACTCGCTGTATTCTCCATCCACCCTGACACACGCCCTGCTATTAAGATAGATGGCGCGTATCGCGTTCAGAAGTGCTTTGTTCACACCATACCTCTCAAGCACACACCACATCATACTTCTATCCATCGAGTCGAAGGCTTTCTCAAGATCTACGAAAGCCGCGTAGACCTTTTTATTTACGGCTAGCTGTTTTTCGACTATCTGTCGAAGCGCGAATATCTGGTCTACGCAACCTCTTTCCGGCATAAAGCCAGATTGTATATCTGAGACCTTCTCCTGGGTGGATAATCTTACCCTATGGATAAGAATCTTGCATAGCACTTTACCTGGCACACTAAGAAGGCTAATCGGTCTGAAGTTACGGCAGTCTTTTTTGTCACCTTTACCTTTGTAAATTGGCACAATGACCGCCTCTCTCCAGTCCGATGGAACCTCCTTGACACTAACACACAATTCGCAAAGCTCTTTCATCCATTCAATCACACATTCTCCCCCCGCTTTCATCATCTCAGGTCTCACACCATCCACACTTGCAGCTTTCCCATTCTTTAATTCCTTTATGACCTTTCTTACTTCATCTTTCGATATTTTCAAAACATTACCCTCATCATAATCTCCTTTCACAGTTAAATCACATTCTTCTTCACCAAAAACCTCGTTAAAATATTCTTTCCATCTCTTTTTTACATCGTCTTTATTCCACAGAATGTCTCCGCTGACATTTTTGATTCCCGGAGTTGTGGACCTACAACTGTCGTTGTTTTGTCTCACCCAGCTCCAGAACATCTTTTTATTGTCAGAGAAGTCATTCTGTGCTCTTTCACTCAATTTTTCTTCCATTCTTCTCTTACTCATTTGAACTTCATTCTTCGCTAGCCATTTTTTCGCCTTGTATTCAGTCTCTAACACTTTATTCTTTCTGTCATTAATCCATTTTAAATAGCTCTCTTTCTTCTCTTTCACTGCTTGTTTAACCTGATCATTCCACCATTCATTGCCTTTTTTATGCCCAATCGTAACTTCACCGCATACTTTCTTTGCGCTTTCAACCAAACATGTTTTAAATGTTTTCCACATTTTTTCTACACATGCATTCTTCACAAGTTCCTTACATTCATCCGATTTCAAAATCTGGCTTACTTCAGCTTCAAAATCATTCCTGACATTTTCATCATCTAATTTTTCCACTTTCACTCTTTTCATCTTAATCACTTTCGTTCTTTTCCTATCTTTTACTTCGCCTATCATTACTTTTGCACACAAGAGATGATGGTCTGAGCCCACGGATATACCTTGGTAGACTCTGACATCTCTTATGGCACCTCTCATACATTCTTCCATACATATGTAGTCAATGACTGTGCGAGTATTTGGCCCATACCACGTGTATGTGTGCACGTCTTTATGCTTATACCAAGTATTTGATACAAACATCCCATGCTCCACACACATGTCAACAAGCCGTCTCCCACTGCCATTGATGACACCCCTTCCGTTTGGTCCTATTACCCTTTCATACTCTTCCTTTCTTCTACCCACCCATCCGTTCATGTCACCAAGCAGAATCACCTTTTCTTCTTTGTCTTTCATTCTGATTTTATCGTCAAGCATATCCCAGAATTCATTTTTAATCTCCATACATTCTGAATCTACTGGCGCATAGCATGCTATCAGTAGAAAATTCGTTCTGTCGTACTTGATCCTTACTAGGAGAATCCTAGGGGAGATCCATTCATAATTCCTGATATAGCTCTTCACACATTCACTAACAATCACACCAACACCCTGTCTAGGACATCCATCTTTCACACCTGAGTAAATGAACAAATTTCCATTACTCAGAACTTTCTCTCCTTCACCTTTCATTTTAGTTTCGGTCACACATAAAATTTTAATTTTTCTCTCATTCATCTCTTTCAATAGTTCTTCTTCCTTATTTTTCATACCTCTTACATTCAAAGTAGCAATATTCCATTCATCTCCTTTCTTACGTCTGCTTTTACCAGGCCACTGTGGTTTCCCACTGTACCTGGTAAAGCTTTTGGCAACCCTGCAGGGGCCATCTGACACTCCTCCAACAGCATGGCGACTAGGATTGTCAGCCCTAGTGCGCCTTCGCATGACTATCTCATCGTTTGCCCACAGGAGCCCACATCACAGCACAGTGAACTAATGCCATACTGACACAAGTTTGCACACAACTAAAAATATCCTGGTTGTCAGCCAGGTGAAATAAAACACGTGGTCAAAAAAGTAAAAAAGGGCCACGAGACATGAAATCAATAATGAAGTTAAAAAGAGAACGAAAAAGAAATAAAATAATACTACTGAATTTAAATAAGCAGCAAAAATAAATGACGCACAATACTTAACGAATATTGAGGTTAGGTTACCACGTGGCTATTTCCAATGAAGAAAAAAGCCTAAAAAACAACAAAAAACAATGAATTAATACAAATTCTCTTGTTATAAAGGTTAAAACTAAAACGCGGAACAACATAGATATTAAAATTAACGTTAAACACGAGAGAAGCGAGAAAAAAATAGATTTTACAAATTAGATAACCACGTGTCCACACCACGTGGTTATTTCTGAAGGAAAAAAAACGCGTAAATACAACAAAAACAATGAATTAATTAAAATTCTCTTGTTTTATAACACGGACACTAAACACGCGGAACAAATTAAGGTACTTCAATCGCAAAGTAATGCCTTTAAGTAATTTAAATTAATAAAAAACACGGAGCAGCGTTGGACATGTCCGCACGCCACGGCAGCTGGATGAGAAGTGAAGTCCCTCAATTTTGAATCAGACTATCAAGCGCAAATGTTTTTTTTACCATGTATTGCCTACCCATTTGGTGCATGTGCCTGTATGGGATGCACACCCCTGGGTTAGGTGTGACAGGGGGTGAAGACATCAAGCCCATGGTTACCCTCCCCCTCCCTCATAAACATTGCCACCCTTTTATTTAAAGAAATATATTATTTTGTTAATATAGAGTTTGTAATATTGAAAAAAAAACATTTTTTTCGCAATTCATAAGTAAAACATTCAAAATATGATTTATAAATAGATAAGTAAAAAATTATTGCAAACAAATATGATTTAAAGATAAATAATTGTTTCTAATTATAGACACCACAGTTTTTCTAAATACTTTTTTTCTTTTTAGACAGTTTGTGGAGTTCTATAAGTAAAAACCTAATAATAATTAAACAGTTGGTAGAATAATTTACTTAGCTTCTCAATATTTTTTTTTTAATCACAGAAAATATAAAATTATTCTCAAACAGATCAGGATAAACAAAATAAAATAATAAGTGGCATTCAATGATAATAAAATATAAACTTTCACTAAGTGAATAAAAAACAATCTAAAATGGAATACTAAGTTTTTACATCATTTACCATTAATTTATGTTTTTTTTTTAAGTATACATTTTTTTTAAAAAGATAATACTAGAAAAAATATTAAATATTTACATGAGGTGTGAATTAACAAAATTTGGTAAGTAATTTAGTAAATTAATACCATTAGGATAAAGACCGAATTCTTTAATTTTATTCCATAATGAAAACAATAATTGAACATAGTTTTTTTTGCTAATACACAATATTTCTATAGTTTAATTAAAAGGTTAACGCCTATATTAAATTCCTAGACCTAAAAGATATTTCTTTACTACTAAAGAAATTATTTTCAAGATCTAAAATTTACTTCTTTTGGTAAAGAAAACTAATCGTCTAATAAACTCGTTTCAATTTTTTTTTTTTTGATAATTTTAACTGTAGAGAATTCACAGTTTAATTTTTCTTGCGAAAATTTGAGAAATTTTAATTTCGAAGTCTTATGATGGTATACGCAATCAACACTATGATACAATTCTATACGAGTTGTGATTTCTCCACCACCTCCTAACAGGGGTTTACTATGAGATATAGCTAAAGTGAACACAAGAAGAACCCAAAAACTGTTCAAGAGATCCAAAATGTCCTTGAAATGATAACGGGTAAAATATTGCAAGACGAAAGAGAACGAAGTGAGATGGAGCAGATCCAGGAGATTAATTTGGAGAGATCTTGTGCTCAGAATGGGCCAGAATGGGAGATGGCAATATGCTTGTGCCCAGCTGGAAGACCTCCTAAAAGGTGGAAAAATCACTGGATGTCCTCATCTGTATGATCCATGAGCCGATATGAAGTTTATTTTTGTGATGATTGTTATGATTGATATTAATAATTGTTATACTTAAAATAAAGTACATATATTACTACTTGAATTTCTAATAATCACATTAAAAATACTTACGACATTAAATTGTTTTTTTACACTTGCCCCATAAGTAAATGCGGAAGTTCCAAATCTAAAAACTTTTATATTCAAGGATTGGCCAAATATTTTTCATTCCAAATAATTTTGAAACTTTACGCAGTTATTAGAAATACTATTTATAAAAATAGTATGATACCTTCAAAAAGTGGAAAGATTAAACTGAGATGGAGCAGATCCAGGAGGCGATTTGAGAGAGATCACGTCTCCAGAATGAGTCATGAAATACCCGCACACATTGTAGCTATTGTGATGCAAATAGGTCAACACCCAGCTGGCAGACCTCTGAAAAGTTGGAAAAGGTGGAAAGATAACTGGACGTCCTCGTTTCAGGATCCATCATCTCCAGAAGCCATGGCGCCTTTGAGATGGTCCTGGACCATTAAATGGCGCCACGGGAAAGAAATCATCCATCATCAATCAATCAATCATGATCAGATATGAAGTTTTTTTTGTGATTTACAGATCCAAGAATCTAGATAAAAAAGAGGAAATGTACATCTTGATAGGTTTGATGTATGAGGAAGTACCTACTTGGTAGAGTGAAGATACAAATGTGGAAGTTCTCCCACATTTTTCTATTCCATTTACATTTGTGATCATCTGATTTGATTTGAATTTCTGTATTTAACCCTTGGAGCGCCCCTAGTGGCGAAATCTTGTTACCTCTGTGTGCCAGCCATTTGCAGCAGTAATGCAGCAACACAGGTCATGTGTTTGATATCAAATATCTCGAAAGATATAAAACTTACCTCATTTTGGATTATTGATTTTAAAAGCTAGTGAAATAATGCTTTTATTGGTATATAATTTACAAAAACAGCATCAGTCGTATATTTACTACAAGGCATTATCTCTTATGAATCGGAAAAAAATCATAGTACTTTGGAAAAAGTCCTGTAATATAAAAGCAGTGACTTGAATTTAAGTTTTTCTGGATTTATCATATCCTTAGATATATTGTGAACTTGATTACATAATAAAATGATTTTGGCTGATGAAGAAAAATGAAAAAAAACGAGTTTTACTATTGTCATTTTTTGGAGTATTTTCAAGGCCACATTATTGTCCGCGCACGTGACCTGTACTGGGTGTTTGAGATAGAATATGAGAAAAGTTAAGGCAAGCTATAATTCTTTATAATAAAAAGTTTGTATATTGTTTATAAGGAATATTCTTTTCCTAATTTATTTTACAAAATTTTTACAAACCATGATGAGTCATCCCATGTCAAGAACCTGTACCTACCTGCAGCAGGTGTACATTTGGGTTGTCACGTAGGCCAAAAGCTGCGAGAATAATAGCAGGTAGGTGGATGTTTACAACTAGGGGTGCATCTTTGTGTAAACAAAACCTTCATTTTTTTGTGTACTTGGGAGTGTGTACAGTGTGGATAGGAAATATTAATGTTTTAAATTGTTTTTTTTTTTCAAAAATTGCAAAGCATTTTTTTTATTATGCAAAATAATATGAGATGCTGTCTTGTTTTCTGTGCAGTCGTTTTTATTTAATTTAAATATCTTTACTACTAAAATATCTTTGCTTCTTATTATTTTAACAATAACAAAAATAATCTTCATTTGCAAGTGAGAAAAGGGAAATAATAAAATAAAACACAATTTAAGAAAGTCTGAATAGATCTAGTATCTACAACCTATATACGAAATTCACGCTTACACATGATTTAATTTCAGCCTCTTTGGAAAAAGTGAAAAAAAAAAGAAAAATAAATAAAAAAAAAACACCACAATTTAAGAAACACTAAAGACTTGGTCTGTACAAATTTCACGCCAACATTAAATTTCTTTTTTGCTTCTCTAAAGTGCAGGTGAAAAGCAGGTAAAAAAAAAATTTAAGAAAATCTAAAAAGACGAAATACATACGAAATTCACCCTCAAACGTAATTTAATTTATGCCTCTTTCGAGTGCAATAGAAAAAAAAGACGAAATAATAAAAACACAATTTCAGAACAGATCTAGTCTGTATAAAACTTACTTTTGGCTTTGTGCACACTGTGTCATATTTTACCACTTACTAATTTTTAATGCATTACTTAACAAATATTTGACGGAAATACGTTTGGGCATACAAGGGTCAAAATGTTTCGAACCAGCCTGTACCTAAACCGCTCGGCCGGAAGCGCAGATCTGCGCTCTGACGGCTACCTACAAGTTTCGACAAGAATTTAGAAAAAAATACTCTAGCTTGCTTCTATTGTTGTATTTCAACGAAATGCTTACAAAATTATCTTCAAAACTGTGTATAAAACATATTCACGGTAGAATAAGAATATGAAGAAATAAAATATTCAAAAGTACCGTTGCTCTGACTAACAGTCAGTATCAAAGTTTATGTTGATTTATCAAATGATTTTACTTACTTATTCGTAATATTTTTATTCAATGCTATTAGGATAATGATCTAAATATAGAAAATATACACTTTACTTACGTTTTTCAAATGATGTATTTATAATCCGTAAACTTTGAGGTCCAATGCACGTCCACTCACGGCGAAAACTTTCGAACTTTTGAATATTTTCCACAAGCCCTTCATAACCGAAATGAATGCCGTGATTTGATTAGTTGATGGCTTCACCCAATAGGAACATGTTGAGCGATTTTCAGTCTTATTGCTACACAAAAACTAAAGAAAAAAAATAAAAATCGCGATATGTCCTTCGAGCGCAGATCTGCGTTCCGGCGCTCTACGGGGACAGCGCAGATCTGCGTTCCGGCGTCCCAAGGGTTAAGTATCATAGCCGTAAAGGTTTATTTTGGGCACTCAAGGTACAAAACAGGAAAAAAAAAGGTTTTAAATTTCCACAGCCTGATATCTACCAGGGTTATTCACAACACGTTTGATCCATATCTGATCATTTTTTGTATGGAAAATTTACGTTAGGTGGCGGTCGAGCCATGGATTTGCTGTGTATGAATAACACCGTAATTCTTTAAATAAAAATATTGAATCCGATGCTTTATAGGGAGAATGCTTTCTGGTGTTAATACTTAAATAATAAATTTAAAAAATATATTAGAAATACAGAGTTAATGGTTATCACAGGTAACAGCATAACAAGAGGAATAAATAAAGTTGCCATTACAATTATTGTAAACAATACTTTATGCTATGCTTTAAAAATACTAATATCCTAATTCATCTAAGATTGTAAACCTAAGTAATTCTATATTTTTAATAAAAAAGGAATGCCGGAAGAAACTGTTCATGAGTACAAATGACAAAGCTGGAATATCAGAGAGGTCTGAGACCACAGTCAAATTTTGTGTTTGTAAATTTGCACTTCCTTCTATCAAAAAAACAATCAACTTTTGTAAGTAGTATCTTTAGTCTTGTCTTGTATCCTGCCGCCATTCCTCTAGGGGTGGCCGGTACCTCCACACTAGTGCCTCCACTTGACTCTGTCTTGACTGTGGCTAACTTATCAGTAATCAGCAGTGGCGAAGGGTGCCATACAAACCGGTTTCCCGTTTAAAATGAGGCAGAAATGATAATAAAGTAGACTGCATGATTTCAATGGGGGAAAAATATGTATTGTTTCTTTGGTTTTAAATGTATTTTATTACTTTGTGCCTATATTTTTTAACTACTTTGTTACATCATTTTAAAAGGGAAGCCGATGGGAACCGGCTTGTATGGCACATTTCGCCACTGGTAATCAGTAATCAGTAATCAACAGTAATCAACTTATAAAGATTTGCCCTTTGGAGCTTTGTTGTGAAATTAGTATGACCCTATGATAATAAAGTTTAAAAACCCCTGATTTGGAAAAAGTACTTAGTCTGGAATCATTAATATTTTTTGAAAGAAAAAAACAGGAAATGTCAAATGGAACAGTGTAATGTAAGTTATTACAAGAGCAAAAAAAATAGAAAGGATTTTCTTGACCGTATAGGTATGAGGCTGACTACTAATACTGAAAAAAGAAATAAATTTGCCACAATCACCCCTGTTTCAGGGAATATCGGCTGGAGTTACAAGGATTATGTTCGTTTCATGTTTGTGTTTTTTATTTAAAAAGCTAAGATGCACTTAGATACGTGTATCTTACATGTTTATATGTCATTGCAACTTAAATTATAGACAGAAAAATAAAAGCTCTATAATGTTAAGTTTTTGGCTTAAAAAAATCGTTTAATGATTTCTTTGTCATATTTTTTTTATTTTCATTTATAAGATTTCTATATTAAAATAAATGGACAAAACTAAAATTTTGGATAAATGGAAATGGCGTATATATATATATTATATTTTTTCAATAAAATTAGTTGCATTTAGGAATGCTTGGATAAAAATACAATTTTATAAAATAAAACAAACATAAATAAATAAATACATACATTAAGTATTTATACAAACAAAATAACTTACAAACTATTTCATTGCAGTTAATATTACCCACACACTAATTCCTTCTAGGTAATTCTATAGTTTGCATGTATTAAATTACTTAAAAATTAATAATCAATAGTTTTTAAAGGCATGTGTGAACACCACATGAAACAATAAATAATTAAATTAAAGATAATTTAAAGGTACAATTTTACATTGATATAATGTCAAAGAATCTACGATCAAATATTTAATCATAAAAACACTCAAGTCTTAAAATCGATACTTGACAAGTGAAAAAATCTGACAATTATCACGAAAAAAATATCAGGATAAAACATTATTACTTTCAAAATTGTTTTTTTTACTCAATATACGATCCATCCGTAAAATTTTTGGTTGATTTGCAATGTTGGTGGCTAGGGCATGTAATTTTAATTTTAAATTATTTTTTAATTTCATTTAGTTCAATTTTGATTTGATTTCAAGTTGGTTAATTATTTCACTTTCGGAATTTTTTGTGTTCCTCGACTAATAGGTTGGTACAAGGTTGACCTCCCATGCTGTTGTCCATACCACCCCAGTTCCAGGGAAAGGCAGCGGGAGTTGCAAAGTTTATGTTCATGTGAGATTTGGTTTATTTTGTGTATACACATGCAGCATGTGTAAGCGCATAATTACATGTACCTGCTTGTGGCAATGCATTAAATGTCAATATATCTTTGCCACCTAGATTTTGGTGAGTAAAAAAATATTGAAGTTTACTTTGCCGTTTAACCTCACTAAATCTTTGTATGGAAGAATCAACAGTGCCTCCAGTGATGGTAAATGAAAACCCTTTGTTTTTTCATTGTCAATGTTATAAAATTTGTATCAAAATGATAAAAAGCAGGAATCTCGCACACATAAACCAAATACCCCATTTTCAATATATTCTATTTCAATTTGACACTGGCGCCCCTGTTTTCTGTGGGAATTCACTACAATAAAAAAGAAGAATAATATATTAAATGACATGCCATTTTTTTACTTTTCAAACGTATTGATTTAAAAGTACTTTTTTTTTTTCGATTCACTTAAATTTGTGTTCGAAAATATTTTGGTAGAAATATCTAATGCGTAAACGTATTTTTATAGAAATATCTAATGCGTAAACGTATTTCTATAGAAATATCTAATGCGTAAACGTATTTCTATGAGTAAAACGTGTTTTTTTCTTCCCGGGATATATTTAATTTCACGCAATCTTCGTCCAGGTCTTCCGACAATCCAAGGTCCACGGATTCCCTCCTCTCCACAGGAACTTGGCCTAAAGCTCGCGCCTTCCAGTCTTCTAGTCTCATGACCTGAAAAACAACAAACATTCAAGATTAATTTCACCCCTAGGATGCCCGAATACGGATCCGCAGTCATAGTACTGATCGCGTTTTTTTTTGTTTTTTCTACTTTTGATTCCATACAGCATCTAATCTAATCTTAATATAAGTTGCAAAGGTATGTAATATTTGAGATTTAATATTAAATGCATTCCCACAAGCAGACACGTATAAGTTTGCGCTAACACATGCCGCATGTGGACCTACAATATAAAAACCCAATCTCCAATGAACATAAGCCCTGCAACTCTTGCCGACTTTCCCTGAAACAGGGGTGACATTGGCAAAGTGAACCATTTTTACAGCATGGGTGGTCAGCCGCATACCGCGTTGGTAAAATTGAAAAAAAATACATTTGAGTGTTTGAAACAAGGTATTGATGTAATTTTTTTTTTTTTTAAGAAATCCTGTGCGGGAGACTCCCTAGATTCTGGAGACACTAGGGGTCTATGACACTTGTTGTAGTGCCGCAGATGTGTACGAGCTTGGTCATTGCCACAAAGCGCCAATACTCAAGCAAGACCCAGTTGCTGTAAGGCTGGATGGACCTTTGGTAACCGGTCATTGGTAAAGGTTTATGAATTTTTCAACCCAGCAAATTTAAAAATATAAATGGTATATTTTTTGTGCTCCGCCGGGATTCGAACCCACAACCTTCCCATTCAGAGTCCGCAGTGTTACCACTGAGCTACGGACCGGTAAATGAAAAAAAAAAAAAAAAACACTCTTAGTACCTACTACAACAAGACATCAAGAATAATACATCAAATTATACAAAATAAACCTAATCAAAATTAAACATTGACAATTTAATACACATAAAGTAATCTACAACATGAATTTTAATTCTATGTAAAAAATAAATAATGGAAACTACTGAATAAAAGTAAAATACTGAAGTAAAATCATTTGCCTAAAAATAAACATTAGCGAAATACTGGCAAATGAGTATCATGTATTTGTGATATGAGTATAATGCAGTCGATACAAATACTTCAAGTATAAAAAATAGGGGAGTTTTACCTACCATTAAAACTCTTATTATGTTTCTATAGATGTCTGGAGTCCATATTACGAGAGAAACAATCACTTTTCCCCTTTTATGTGGTTTTTTTTAGTCTATTCCTGGGTCTTTGATTTGCACTTTTTTACACTTTAGGCACTTTCTACTCTATGGTCGCTTTTTCCCCATTTCCTGTTCCCTATTTCCAGTTTCCCCATAACCCGGTCGCAATTTTTCATAAAGCTCATAATACACCAGGTAGGGGTTACCTGGACTCCAGACATCTATAGAAACATAATAAGAGTTTTAATGGTAGGTAAAACTCCCCTATTATGTGTTCTGAGAGATGTCTGGAGTCCATATTATGAGAGATCTGTCTATTATCTCCTGGTGACCGGGGACGTCTTTATTTGATATTAACTGGTTGAAATAGGGAAAGATCTTCTGGAGCTGTATGTTTCAACATCTCTTTCTGATAGTATTTTCTGAAAGTGTTTTCCTTTTTCCAGTTGCCTCTTTCCAGTATGTTATTTATTGGATTAAGTGATGCGACCGCTGAACGTGTGCTGCCGGGAGTGGCCTCTACTCCTGCTGATTTTAGCGTGTTCTTTACCCATCCTCCTATGATTGTTCTTGCAGCTGCCTTCACTTGTACTCGGGTGCTGATGAACAGGTTATAAAGATTTTGTCCTGATTTCCTTTCGCGTGATAGTTCAATCAGCTTCCTTATCCAGAAGACTGGGTTGACGTTGTGTTCCTTGGATTCCAGAAGTCTCCGATTAGATTGTCGGTGTTTGAGGGTATCTGTTTTTGATCTAAAGAATGGAATTAACACAATTGATGTGCCTTCGTCGAGAATGTTTCCTTCTGTGATATTTAGCAAGGTCAGATCGTGTACTCTTCTTCCTGAAGATAACAGAAGTAAGATTGCCGTTCTACACGCAACTTCATAGAGAGAATCTGATCGAGGAGTGTTCCTGACTAGCCAGTCTCTCACTATCTGCCGATTCCACACAGGGGACTTAGGAGGGTTGATCTTTACCATTGCTAGTGCTTTTAATGTTTTTAAATTTAATTTCACTAGGAAATCTGAGCTGAGATTATTTTCCATCATTGCGTTGCAGAAGGTTACGATGGCTGACTTGTGTACCAGCATAGTCCTGTATGATAGTTTTTCGTTAATGAACAGTTGCGCTAGATACCTTGCCAATTGATTAGGAGATGGTGTGTTGGGATGGGTATTATTCGCCAGTATCCAGCGGCACCATCTTTGCCAAGCAGGTTTATATGTGTTGAGTGGGGAAGCTCGCCATCCTGACAGGAACAGTCTTTTCTCTTCCGCGTTTCAGGAATTTAAGATACTGTCCCCAGTCCCAATTTTCCACACTTCCATTTCCAGATCCTGAATCCTGGGTGGTGGATTGCCTGTTGATGTGTTAATTAGTACTGACACCAGGTTCGGTATTTGCATCGGAGGTACGAGTGATCGACGAATTAGTCTGGACGCCAGAAGACCCTCTGCCACCTCGGGACCACGAGTAGGTAAGTTCCGGTCGCCCCGTTTAGGTGCCTCAGGATCCTCGGTATAAGGTTTGGCGGAGGAAATATCCGACCCACATTGTAGAGCCAGTGCCGACTGAAGGCGTTTTGAAAGATTGCGCATGAGTCTGTGGAGTCTCTGGACACGTAAGTTGAACTCATGTGTGCCATGGTGGATGCGAACAGGTCTATATCTGGTACTCCGAAATGATTGAAAATGGCCTTCGTTGCTGTTGGTAAGAGATGCCACTCTGGAGGGGATCTTCCTCTTGATAGGTGATCCGCGTCTCCGTATCTTCCCGGTAGGTACTGCGCTGTTAGCGAGATTTCCCATTGGTCTGCCAGAGTCAACAGATCTCGAGTAAGATTTAGGAGTGTTTTGGATCTGGTGCCCCCTTCCTTGCGGATGTAGGCGACTACTGTCGTGTTGTCTGATTGTACCAGAATTTCGGAGCCGGAAAGGTCATGCGCTGTGCGTTGCAGGGTTGCAAAAACAGCGAACAACTCTTTTCGGTTGGAGTGCTACTTCTTTTGTTGAACGGTCCACTGTCCTGACAGCATCAAGTCGTCCAGAGTTGCTCCCCAAGCTAAGTCTGACGCATCTGTTGTCAAGAAATGTCCGAAGGTTTCCCTGTGGATGGAACTTGATTCGTTCGCATTCCCTATCCACCACTCTATTTCTTGTAAGCTGTCCTCGGTCATTTGTATGGACCCTCTTGGTGACAGGTGCTTCAGTGGCTTGCTCGCTATCTGCAATTGTCTGCAGTGGAGGCGACCATGAAGCTGGCAAAGTTTAGTCTTCCTAGGAGACTTTCCGCCAGTTTTAAGGACCATTTTCGAGAAGTCAGTATTGCTCGAAGTGAGTGGCACAATGCCTCTTGCTTCCGGTAAGAAAGACCTACTTGGTGACAGGTGCTTCAGTGGCCTGCTCGCTATCTGCAATTGTCTGCAGTGGAGGCGACCATGAAGCTGGCAAAGTTTAGTCTTCCTAGGAGACTTTCCGCCAGTTTTAAGGACCATTTTCGAGAAGTCAGTATTGCTCGAAGTGAGTGGCACAATGCCTCTTGCTTCCGGTAAGAAAGACCTACTTGGTGACAGGTGCTTCAGTGGCCTGCTCGCTATCTGCAATTGTCTGCAGTGGAGGCGACCATGAAGCTGGCAAAGTTTAGTCTTCCTGGGAGACTTTCCGCCAGTTTTAAGGACCATTTTCGAGAAGTCAGTATTGCTCGAAGTGAGTGGCACAATGCCTCTTGCTTCCGGTAAGAAAGGAATTTGCAATTGTTGTGCGTGTCCCAAACGATTCCCAAGTACTCTAATTGTTGAGTGGGGAAGAGCACTGACTTCTGGAGATTTACATACCACCCCAGAGATTGTAGGATATCTACTGCTAGATGCGATTGCCGACAAAGATCGTCCTTGGATTGGCTCGCAAGGAGGAAGTCGTCGAGATAAACGATTGTCCGAATACCTCGTCGCCTCAGTAGTTGGGCTACCCAATTTGTAAGGGTTGCAAACATTCTGGGGGCAGATGAAAGGCCAAAGGGCAGACTTGTCATCTGAAGTAATTCTCCTCGATAGACCAGTCGCAAAAATCTCCAATGTTTCTGTGCACTTGGGAGATGAAAGAAGGCTTGCGATAGGTCTATTTTCGACAACCAATTGTTTGGCTGCAGAAACTCTGGCACTTTGTAGTGGCTATGAGTTTGAACGGAACCGGGTCCAGGAAGAAGTTTAACGATTTCAGGTTGAAAATCATTCTCGAGGAACGGTCCGATTTGGGTGTTAGGAACATTTTTGATAAGAAGCTGGGAGATGACTCCGCGGCCTCTATAACGCCGAATTCGGTCATTTCCTTTATTTGAGAGTCCATTTCGGGTGAAGGACTCGTCTGGTATAGCATTAAGGTCTTTTTGTGTGGTAATATCAGAGGGGGAATTGAGATGAAAGGTATTCTTACTCCGATTATCATCTTCAGGATGTGGTTTGGTGCTCCGAGTGACGTCCAAACCTGTAGGGAGGACTTCAAGCATCCTCTGCGAAATGGTTTCTTGTCATTTTCGTGGATGCCTCCGTCTGTCTCCTTTGAGATTTCCTGACCGTGTGTTATTCCCTGCCCTTTTTCCTCTTGAAGAGAAATTTGGAGCGTCTCTAAGGCCTCGATTGCTTTCCGCAGTGGGTCGTTGCTGCCCTCTAAAAAACTGATTCCTTTTCTGTACAGGAACGTGCGGTTTCGATGAGGTGCTGGGTTGAGGGCACTGGGTCTTCACTGACAATTTGTCGGTGGTCCCCACTCTAGAGAAAAAAGACGTGAGACTGTCTTTGCCAAACAAGTGTTCGGTACTCGGCGGGAATTTGTTTAACCCCTCTCACATGCTCTTCCTTAACATGCCCTAGCACAGCTTTCCTGCGGAACTGGAGGGCCTCTGTCCGCCTCCCCCATACCGTCTGGAGGATGTCTTCCGAGACTTCCTGGTATGGCGAGTCCAGAGCGAACAGCGTTTTGACCTTTTCGAAAAGGGCTTTCCTCGCCAAGGTCGTGTCGCTCCGGGCTCCCCAGTTGACCAAGGTCTGAAGCCCAGACTGGAACTCCTCTTTCTGGATGAGGAGGGCGTGGGACATGGCTGCAAACGACCGCTCGCCTGAATAGGGGAGCTTACGTCGCACTGGCGAAGTTCATCGTTCACTGCCAGGTCGACGAACGCCGGTTCTGCCAGGTACTTTTTCTGTACCTCGGCGTACCTTACTCCGGCCCAGTTTTCACTGTCGAAGTGCTGGAGCCTTTGGAGCGCTTCGACCCTGTTGCTCTTGGCCTTGGGGTGAGCTGGTTCTTCCACCGTTGTGGCGGCTTCCTGGAAGCTCAGCAGTAGCTCTTCCTGGGCCTCCTCATTCTCTTCCAGTCCCGAAGGTTGTTAGAGGAAGTTGCTGGAAGAGTTTCCTGCCGCCGATTCAACGAGATTTCCCATAGAACTGGCGGGCCAGTCACCGAAAACTGCGTTCGTCAGCATCACGATGTGGGAAACCAGATAATCTATCCTTGGGTCCAAGACAACCCTCAGCCGTTTCTGACGCCGCGGCGGTGAACCTGATTCCGAAGTGTCGTATCCGCGTTTTAGTGACGCATCACCTGAATCCTGTGAGATTTCGTCGAGAGGTTGCCCTTTATTGTTATCACAACTCATAACATTGATTTTGATGTTATATAAAGTAAAAACTCCGTTAAAATAACGAAAAACGTTTTTCGTAAATATGACAGCGTGGCATAACCAACAAAAATACGTATGCGAACTTTTAACCACCACAATATCACCTGTTTTAGTTTTTAATTGTTCACAAGGACACAAGATGGTAAAATAACACTCTTTTAAATGTTTTTGCCCAGGAATATTGTCAATTCACTCAAATTTTCGAAGGTAAAATCAACTGACATGTGACCACAAGGGGAAAATGACGCTTTATGAAAAATTGCGACCGGGTTATGGGGAAACTGGAAATAGGGAACAGGAAATGGGGAAAAAGCGACCATAGAGTAGAAAGTGCCTAAAGTGTAAAAAAGTGCAAATCAAAGACCCAGGAATAGACTAAAAAAAACCACATAAAAGGGGAAAAGTGATTGTTTCTCTCGTAATATGGACTCCAGACATCTCTCAGAACACATAATAACTATTACCCTCGCATGTCGTGGGAAGTAAAATAAAAATGTATTGAAGTTTGCGGTGCCATTTACGCGAGGTGCTGTTGAAAATTTGTATGGAAGATTTAACATTGCCTCCAGAGAGCCTAAATGAAAACACAAACTTTCATACATTATTTACTCCCCAAGAAACGTGTGGGTAAAGTATTTTTTTTTACACTGGAAGTAGAGTATGACAAAATGCAAAATTAAAAAAAAATCTGGAACTTACAGAATATATGGATTGTAAAATTTTGGTAAATTTATTGGTTGACATTGGATATAATTCAAGCAGTAATACTGAAGTATTTAGTTTCTTCAAATATAAATAAATAGCTTCATCAAAGGTTTTCATGACCGGCTATTGATGATGAAATATCCATTAGGAGGCTTGCTAGTCAAAGTTACTTTAAAAAAAAAAACAGGATCCCTATCAAGGGTTATGATTTACGTATATATATGTATACAAGGATAATCTATTCATAAGGTACACATAATTAAAGAGCGCCATTTTTGTGTGTGTCACACCTCAAGGGCCCTCTCAAATCACGGATAAGATTTTTTGTAAAGATGCGTCTTTAGTGCTCCTTTAAAGACACCAACAGTTTCTGCCTTTCTCACATGAGGTGGTAGTCTATTTCACTCCATTGGGCCCGCAAACTGGAAAGCACTGATATTATGTTTTGGAGTTTATTTCAAACCCAAAATTACCATACATACTAGCAAGGTTTACTCAGCCTTCACAAGAAATGAGAACCTACCCCCTTGTGAGCAGGGTATCACCCACTTCTAGTGAAGCTGTTGGTGTCAGACAAAAATAACTCCATTTGCCACATGCAACCCTTTTGGGGAACAACATGTTAAGAAGTTGCGCTATATGTGCAACTTAATTGAATTTACCTCAAACACCATGGCCAGCAAGCTCCAAAACAGATATCATATTTCCAAAGTCCACTATCTCCACATGCAAGCGATTTTAAGAAATTGACATTCTAAATTTAGATGTTGAAAGATTTATGAACTAACCATTGGCAAGCTTGTTTTTTTTTACACAGGAACAAAAAATGCACATGCATTAAGGACAGGAATCCTTTTGACAAAAAAACGATTTTCGCTGTAAGGCCCATTTCAGATACAAAGCATTCTGTCTGGATGATTTTGCTTTCACACTAGATTGCATTCTGCCAGGATTGTTTACATGTCGATTGATTGTCTACCCGGCGGCCGGGTAGAATGGAATTAGTCTGAAAGCTCCCATACAAGCCCATACACTACTGCATATAATAAAAATAAATTAGGATGACTTATTTGGTGAGCGCTGTTTTTGTGTGTATTACACCTCTCACAGCCCTCTGCGAGCTTGGTCGTCGCTGTAGAAAGCGACAATTCTCAAGCAAGACCCAGTTGTTGTAAGGTTGGATGAACCTTTCAGTGACCGGTCTTTGGTAAAGGCTTATGAATTTTTCAACCCAGCGAAGAGCACATTGGTATATTTTTTGTGCTCCGCCAAGATTCGAATCCACAACCTTCCATTTACGAGTCCGAAGTGTTGCCACTGGACTACGGACCGGTCCGAGAATTGCCAACAACACGCGGTGTACCTGAGCGGTCACCCATCCAAGTAGCATCCGCGCCCAATGTTGCTTAACTTCGGTGATCTGATGAGAACCGGTGCTTTCAACATGGTATTGTCGTTGACGCGTACCGGGTAGAAAAACTATAGACAAATCCGAAAGAATGTATCAGTGTGAAAAAGCTATAAGTGGAGATGGCGTATTATGGAAATATATTTCACCATATTTACTTCATAATTTGAAGCACTTTTAGGGGTCCAAAGTACAATGATTCTATCTACGGAGTATCGACAGTCCATTCAGTTTTATCATGCTGGTCATAGGGAAACAAGAAACTTACACGAGCCAGTTCCAAGGCTCACAGTCCGGACTCATGAGCGGTGTGGGGAACTAAACAAAGTCCCAATATTCATCGTCATTAAAAATAATACAAACAAAACGAAACATACAAAAGGATTTTGTGAAGTAAGTGAATAATTATTTACACATGTGTAAAACTTATGTTTGCGACTGAGCGTAAATTTATTTATAATGTATGCAAGAATATACAATCGGGGCTATTCTTAGACATTTTAGTCGTCAGTTGAGCCCACGCTTTGACAAACTAATGATGCATTTGTATGAAGACCTGTCAATCCAAGATGGCTGCAAGTGAATAGCTGATTTGTTTTCATACAAATATTACAAAATTCGGTGTGTAAGAATGACCGTGCTGATGAGACTTTCAGTCCAGGCATCATGAATTTGTCAAAGCGTGGGCTCAACCGACGACTGAAATGTCTAAAAATAGCCCCGTAAGTATTTTACTATTTTTGTTCTATGACTTGTAGGTTGATCTGAGACTGACCACCATAAATCAAAATACTAGAAATAGATAGAGAATTAGAGCCGTTTCGAGTACCAAAAAAATTACCCCCAAGGCATAGTATTAATAAGAACTGTCCAACAAAAATTGTTTTCATTTTATGTCTCTTTTTTGATGTATGACACTGCTTTCTTGTGTTTCTTTTTTCATTGCATTGCATGGCACATGCATTAGTATGGGAAAAAACTGAAATAGGCCATCTAGTTCTTGTATTTTGATCAATGCTAACCACCCATACTGTAAAAATTGATTCACTCTTGCAAATGTCACCCCTGAATCAGTGAAAGGGGGTAAAATATAATTTGAGGTTTGGATTTTTACTCTGTTATTACACTTCAGTACGTGTGCATGTGATTTTATTAATGGTTGCATATGTAACAAAATAAATAATACCTAGACCTCAAGTGGACATAAACCCTGCAACTCATGTGACAATAATATTGAGTACACCTTTCTGGTTGGTCTCAAGCAAGACAAAAATATTTTCAAGAGTTTCCTAAAGCTTAATTTTTCAGTCTTGTTGGTGTTCTAAACTATAAACTTTTGATACATTTATTGTTCAGGGTAATAACACACCAGAGGCAAAGGGTGTCAAACAAGCCGGTTCCCATCGGCTTCCCTTTTAAAATGATTTAACAAAGTAGTTAAAAAATATAGGCACAAAGTAAAAAACATACATTTAAAACCAAAGAAACAATAAGTATTTTTTCCCCATTGAAACCATGCAGTCGACTTTATTATTAATTTTGCCTCATTTTAAACGGGAACCGATGGGAATCGGCTTGTATGGCACCCTTCTCTACTGTAACACACACAATAGCAAGTGACCCAGACATACTTTTAAAATAAAATTACGCTTAGTTTATACGTTGAGAAAGAATATGTTGATGTGTGAATGAGTTTTATACAACAAACATAATGCGTGTAATGTGTTCAAGACATAATTTACATAAATACAGTTTTATTCAAACAAATTCTCATCTTTATAGGACTTTGAGTCTGACTTTCATTTAGGAAGAGAGCAATATTTTTTTAGAGAGAATAGAAATTTCATGGTATACTAGTACATAACGTAACTTCGTAACCTTTTCTCTCAAGAAATACAGTTTATTAACTTATGACTAATCTAATCTAATCTAAGTTGCAAAGATATGTTACATTGGAGATTCATATTAAATGCATTCCCACAAGCAGACACACATAACTTCGCGCTCACACATGCCGCATGTGGACCTACAGTATAAAAAACCCAATCTCAAATGAACATAAGCCCTGCAACTCTTGCCGACCTTCCCTGAAACAGGGGTGACATTGGCAAAGTGAACCATTTTTTACAGTATGGGTGGTCAGCCTCATACCAACCTATAAGTCAAGGAAACCTATAAGTCACATCACGGTTTGTAAAACAATTATTCTTTCAATATGAATAACATTGATAATGTAATTTTTTCCTTCATTCCTATCTTCAGGAATATCTTTGAAAAGAAATCACATGATTTGTGTTTTATTCCAAAAGATAGATGGGAGAGCTCCGTTATAATACAAGGATATTGATTGTATTGATTTATATTTACTTCGGCTTTGAGGTCAGCGACTTTGTCTTGCAGATCCCGCTCTTTCTGGCTGTCTCCCATATTGTGCCGGAGCTCTCCTTCAGTTATGATGACTTGGTTCTGTAAAATGAAAAGACAATTTAACAAAAACCAAACCAGCATTATCAAAAATTTATGTTCCCATTAAATTCCTATTCCTTTACAATAACTCATTTGAAATTGAATGAAGTGCTAACGATGGCTCCAATCAAACTAAAATTTTGAATTTTAAATCTGAAAATCAAGCTGAAATGGTTTTTACCATATATTGCCCATTTATTAGACGTATTTGCCTGTACGGGACGCACGCCTCTGCTGCTGGTCATATTTTAGAGACCTCTAGACAGTTTACTAAGTATTGATTGTTGTGTTACCTTCATTTGTAAAACAGATATCTCTTGTTTGAGTTCTGCAATTTTTTGGGCGTCTTCTGCATTCCGAATGTTAGCCAGCATCTGCTCTGATTTACTCTGTAAAGTACAAAAAATATTCTTACATTTAAAATATTAAAACTTATTCATTTCTGCATAAGAATTGTGGTAAACGGTGTGTTTATTTGTAGTTCAAAAGCGCTATTGTGCTAAATTCCTTACACCTTGGCTATCAATCCAAGTCAGAGCTAGCAAGCGCTTGCAAAAGAACTCCATACTTAAAAAAAATCACAGTACACCTAATTTTTGGACACAAATTGCAAGCTCGTCGCCTTAAGGTCGAAGAGAATATAGCAGAATAGCGCTTCTGATGACTTTCATTAGTAAGAAAGGCAATTTTGATTACAACAATGATGATTCTTTAACTAGGAGTGTTAGGCTTAGAGGGCTGATGATGTTGGAGAGTTGCTTTCTGGGATCTGTAGCCGTGGTCTGTGGGAGCTGGAGCTTCCGAATGTTTTGTCTGTGTCTGCGATTGGCTTCTGCAGCGCAAAAGTGAAATGATGAAGATTATCTTGATGAAACTGCTGAAGAAGCGCATCGTAGACATGAGCGAAATATCCGGAAGCTCCAGCTCCCACTGACAACGGCAAGAGATTCTGGAAAGCAACTCTCCAGCATTCTTTAACTTGTTTACACTTTAAAAGCATGATTGCGTTACTGCTAAAAGGGATAGCATGGGCTTTAAGATTAAACCAATAGATGCTTTCAATTGATTGATGAAAAATAATCGCATGGCCAGTTACACTCCCTTTGAAAATCAATTTATATGAAATCACTTTTCATAAATAACTGGAAAGAACAGTGCAAAAAATAGGTATTTTATCATTTTTATCTTACCACTATTAACAATAACAATGTAAGTATTAATTTAATCCAGGTATTCACCTATGGGTATTTTGATGAAAGCTATTAGTGCTAAAATAAGTGATTAATTCCTCAATATGCAATTATCTAGTATGTGGCCATTAAGTGCCAATTCCATGGTACGCAGCTATTCAGTGACCAATTTCATGGTACGCAGCTATTCAGTGACCAATTCTATGGTGCGCAGTTGCAAGTTGCAGCCATTCAGTGACCAATACTATGGTACGCAGCCATTAAGTGACCAATATTATGGTACGCAACCATTTAGTAACTAACCTTTGAAACACAGCCATTCAGTGACTTAATTCCTTCACACTCAGTGACCAATGCTATGTTACACATCTATTTAGTGAAATTCTTTGAAGTGCAGTCATTCAGTGACGTAATTTTTTGCCACTCTTTGCATTAACCTATTTTATGGTACACAGCCATTTCATAACCAATTCTATGGTACACAGCCATTCAGTGACCAATTCTATGGTACGCAGCCATTCAGTGACCAATTCTATGGTACACAGCCATTCAGTGACCAATTCTATGGTACGCAGCCATTCAGTGACCAATTCTATGGTACACAGCCATTTAGTGACCAACTCTATGGTACGCAGCCATTCAGTGACCAAGTCTATGGTACGCAGCCATTTAGTGACCAATTCTATGGTACGCAGCCATTCAGTGACCAATTCTATGGTACGCAGCCATTTAGTGACCAATTCTATGATACGCAGCCATTCAGTGACCAATTCTATGGTACGCAGCCATTCAGTATCCAATCCGAAGGTACACGATCATTCAGTGACTTATTATTCATTTGATGAGTACATTTTCTGAAATAAGCATTCAGCAACCAACTTTTTGGTACGCAGCTATTTAAAGATCATTCCTTTAGTACGCAGCTATTTTATGACCAATTATTTGATACGCAAACATTCAGTAACTAATTATTTGAAATTTAGCATTCAGTAACCAATTTTTAAATACTCAGCTATTTAAAAAAGACAATTTCTTTAATACACAGTCGTTCTGTGACTAATCATTTAGTACGCCGCTGCTTGAAGACCAATTCTTCGGTGCCTAGCCACTCTGAAATGATTCTTTTGAAACGCAGCCATTCTCTAACCAATAAAATGGTGACAATTCTATTTATAAATAAATACTAAATATATTAGTCCTTTAGCGACTAATGCTTTGGTGAAATTAATGAGCAATAGTTAGTGATCGCTGCTGGCACAGTGATAGTTCATCTTACTTTGGTCTCCAGATCTGCATATTTATGCGCCTGCTCTTTTTGCTTGGCCAGGAGTTCCCTCTCTCTCTGCTGGGCTTGCTCAACTTCTTCCTTCAGCGCCTTCTTTTCCTCGTCTTGACGACGGAGCTGATTTGTGGAAACTTGAACGTGGGTCTCCATTTCCATAACCTAGAAAGTGCAAATATAATAAATGTGAGTGTCTCGAAACAAAGGCAAAACAGCACACAACACAATACTATGCAGCTAACAGCCCGACTATACAGGACCACAACATCAACCGCCACATCACCAACACTCACACTTTTGCAGCATTTCGACAATAAGTGTCATAGGCCTCTAGATTCTCTGAAATGCAAGGAATCTTCTAGTCTAAATACGTTAATAAAACTTATGCAAAAAAAGTTATAAAAAGCAGGTCGATAGCTTAGTTGGAAGAGCGCTAGAGTTTAATGCCAGAGAGCTTGGCAATACCCACCAAGGGTGTGAGAAACCTTTTTCAATGTCAGAGTTTATACAGAACAAAAAATTAAAATACCTGCAAGGTTTACTCGGCCTTCACAAGACATGAGAACTTGCATAAGGCTATCCCCCTTGCCCATGAAAATAAATTGGTTCCACTCCTCACATGCGACACTTTTGTTGAAAACGTGTCAAGAAGTTGTGCAGCTAAACCAAAATTATCTAAAGTCATAAATTGAAAGGCACTAACTCTGTCACTCTTCATTTTTTAGTGTTTGAAAAGAAAAGTGTATTTGTTTACGGGGTAAGTAAATGTTTACAAGTTTAGTAATATTTTATACGTGATGAAGATAGTAATAATGTCAACAAATTTTACTCTCTCGGAACCAAATACAAATTTACATAATTTTTTTGAAAGGCAATGTGTTGAGATTTTCTACCTTGAGTCTGAGTTCCTTGAGCTCAGCCAGGGTCTCCATCTCTCGTATGCGCGACGTCATCAGATCCTCCTCCAGCCTCTGCGCGTCCACGGCTCTGTTCTCCCAGGCGCGCAGCAACTTCTTGGGCGTGCTCATCACATCGGAGACAGGAGCAGGAGTACCAGTCTCAGCACGGTGCTCCTACACAAGAAATAACAGAATGTAGAAAATATGGAAAAAAAATGTCCAGTTGCAACCCAGGATTTCCAAGCGGGGAGTGGAGAGACCCCGACTGAGGTGGTTGGACGAAAGAAGACAAAGGATACCTGAGCACAGCAGCTGACAGGAATGGAGAAGATTGGAGGAGGCCTACGTCCAGGAGTGGACTGAGAAAGACTGAGGAAGAAGAAGAAGAAGTAAAGTTGGTTGCTTTAAAAAATTTTTTAGTTCATCCTCAGTCGTCGTGCAGAGAGGATGCCTCCTCAAGACATTGGCTATGTTGCCAACGAACCATCAAAAATAATGTAAGTTCTCCCATAATGGTCCATCTAATATCCATAAAGGGTAAATAACCTTGATTTTAATTGTGATTGTAAAAATATAAAAATGTAGTAAAATTGGTTGCTTTGTCATTTTTTTTCGTTCACGAAAAGGCGTGCAATTCACCAACCTATCTTTGCTTGGCCAGAAACAGGTATTTACATTTTAATTTAATTTTAATTTTCACTGTGTGAATACACAAACCCTACAAAATTTAAATTTATTATTCATCAAATTTTATTTTAAATGAATTATTGATAAGTAATAATGCAATGCCATCTGTTGAACTAGGGCTAAAATTATAGCTAATACAACATGACAGGACTCAAACTTGCGCTTGTTTCAAAGTGATAATTTAAGTGGCGATGCCTTATTGGTTAGACCAGTTTTTTCCAATGTTTTTTAATATGACTTTTGAGTATGAAATACGACTCGCTGTCGTCATCGCGGGCCAATCAGATTGCGAGCACATCTGAGCCCTTGCGCAGAAGCAGTAATGGAATTTTGATTTTTCACAAATGAATGGTGAGAAAGTATTAGCGAATGGTGAATTGTATATTTGGTCAGGTGTGGAAGATGGGAATGAAAGGCAGGGTGTAGGTGTAATTGTGAGTGAGTGTGTGAAGGGATGCATAGCGGGTTACCAAAGAATTTCTCCCAGGATTTTGGTTATTAAATTCAAAATTAACAGTTTGAAACTTTTCTTGGTGACCTGTTATGCTCCTGTTGATTCAGAGTGTATGGAGGTGAGAATGAGTTTTTGGAATGAGCTGAATGCGGTTGTGCATGAAAGGAAGAAGAATGAAAACATTGTAATTTTAGGTGATATGAATGGATGGATAGGTGCGCAGAGGGATGAATGTTTGAAAATTATTGGTCCTGGTGGGAGAGGTGTAGTCAATGATAATGGGCGACATCTGATTGCTTTGTGTGCGGAGCACAGTCTTTTTGCATCGAATACTTGGTTTCGGCATAAGGATGTGCATCTGTACACGAGGCAGATTGTGGGAAGTCGCACAATCATTGACTACATCTGTGTGGATGAAAGACTGAGAAGAGCCGTAAGAGATAGCCGTGTCTACCGCGGGCCTGAAATAGGCAGTGATCACTATCTCTTATGTGCTAAAATAATGCTTGGTGAAGTAAGAAAGAAGAAACGCAAGAAGCAAGTAAGAATGACTAGAATAAAAGTAGAAAGGCTGAATGAAGAAAATGTGAAAGAGAAGTATGTATCAGAGCTCCACAAAATTTTAAGTGTAAATGAACTTGAGAAGAATGTGTGTGGAAAAGATATTGAAAGCATGTGGAAAGATCTGAAGGAAGGAATGATTGAATGTGCTAAAAAAGTATGTGGGGTAACGAAAGGTGGAAAATTGAAAGGAGATGCCTGGTGGAATGATAGAGTGAAAGAAGCTGTGAAAGTTAAGAAAAAGTGTTATGAAAATTGGCTGAATGATAGAAATGATAGAAAGCTAGAAGACGAATATAAGATAGCTAAGAGAATGGCGAAGACTATAATTTATGAAAGCAAGATGAATGAACAAAGAAAGATTGATGAAAGGATTAACAAAAGTTTCACCGACAGTAAGAAGGAATTTTGGAGGTGGATCAATGCGGATAGAAATAAATCTTCTGCATTGACCACTCCGGGAGTCAAAAGTGCTGCCGGTGAGATGGTATGGGAGAATGAAGAAGTATGCAAGAGATGGAAAAACTATTTTCAAGAAATTTTTGACCAGGGTGAAAGAAAAATTTATAAACAGACAGATGAAGAGAATGAATTGAAGATTTTGAAAGAAGAAATGAAAGTGTCTATTTCACGTCTGAAGAATGGGAAGTCTGCTGGGTTTGATGGTATAAATGGTGAAATGTTGAAAGCAGGAGGTGAATGTGTGATAGATTGGATGTTTGAATTATGTAAGCTTTGTGTGAATGCAGGAGTAGTACCGATGGATTGGAGGAAGGCAGTCATTGTTCCCATTTACAAAGGTAAAGGGGACAAAAAAGACTGTCAGAACTTCAGACCAATCAGTCTACTCAGTATACCAGGAAAAGTCTTCTGTAAGGTGATTATAAAAAATGTGATTCTGACTACTAGCAAAAGGGTTTCCGATATACAGTCCGGCTTTATGGCCGGTAGAGGCTGTGTTGATCAGATTTTCACTCTACGACAACTTGTTGAAAAACAATTGTCGGTGAGGGGGAAACTATTCACGGCCTTTGTGGATCTGGAAAAGGCTTTTGACTCAGTGGACAGAGGTATGTTGTGGGATGTTTTGAAAGCATACGGAGTGAATGGAGCTCTACTCAATGCGGTGCATGCGAACTATGAGAATAGTATGGCCTGCATTCGTATTGATGGTGAGTATAGTGAATGGTTTGAAGTTTTTAAGGGTGTAAGGCAAGGATGTGTGATGAGCCCATGGCTATTTAACATAGTCATGGACAAGTGTGTTCGAGATGCTAGACTTGATGATTGTGGATTAATGATAGGAGAGAGCAAAGTAAGCGTTCTACTGTATGCGGATGATGCAGTCCTTGTATCTGATTCAGCAGTGGAATTGCAAATGATGCTCTCTAGATTGAACGAAGCTTTGAAAGGTAATAATTTGAAGTTGAATGCAAGAAAGACGAAAGTTTTGATTTTTGAAAGAGATGATGAAAATATGAATTATGAATTTAAAATTAATGGAATGAATGTTGATGTTGTAAATGAGTTTGTATATTTGGGATGTAAGTTTGAAAAAGATGGAAGAATGGCCGGTGAATTTGAAAGAAGAATAATGAAAGGCAGGTGTGTACTGGGTGCGACCGCTTGCATCGCCAGGAACCAAAATCTCTCAAAAAATGTTAGATTGGCGGTGCACGGTGGTATACTAGTGCCAACCTTGATGTATGGAAGTGAAGCCTGGACGGTGAGTGAAAGGGAAATTAGTAAAGTCCATACAGTAGAAATGGACTATCTAAGAAGTATGATTGGGAAAAAACGAAGTGACAGGGTGAGGAATGATTTTGTAAGAGAAGAATGTGGTGTAAGGGAAAGTGTGAAAGTGAAGATTAAAAGAAGTATGTTAAGATGGTTCGGGCACTTGGAGAGAATGAGTGATGAAAGATTGACGAAGAAAGTATATGTTGCTAGAATAGATGGATGTCGTGGTAGAGGAAGACCGAGAAAAGTATGGAAGGATCAAATCTCTGAAATAGCGAATGAATGGGATATCCAGAGTCATAATAAAAGGAGGACTTGTATGAAAAAGGTTATGACTCTGGATGAAATGAAAGAAGTATGCAAGGACAGGAAGAAGTGGCGGCTAATCTGCAATGTTGATTTCTAATGTTGGTGTATTCATTTGCTACATTTTTTGCATAGGAAATTTTTGACTTTTTTTGTATAGATTTCTTTGTAAGGTTTTGTTCTTTTTTATATTTAAATGTAATTTATTATTCATATTCCTTGACTTATAGGTTGGTATGAGGCTGACCACCCATACTGTAAAAAATGGTTCACTTTGCCAATGTCACCCCTGTTTCAGGGAAGGTCGGCAAAAGTTGTGGGGCTTATGTTCATTTGAGGTTTGGATTTTATTTGTAAGTACACATTCAGCATTTGTAAGCGCGAACTACACTTGTTGGTTTGTGGGTATACATCTGAGAGCTTTAAATGAATATATCTTTGCAACTTAGATTATAGATTATTATAGATTATAGACAACAATACAAATTCAAAGGCTAGCGTTACTTCCAGAACACCAGATCCTGTGAGAAGATCACAGCGACTAGCCAACCGCTGATAATGCCCATCGGAGCAATGGGCGAAACTGTCCGGAATAAATCAACCAGACCACGGCTACATAGCCCGAAAAAATTAATTGTTAGTTCAACAAGTACCGGCCGTGAAAGCTTCAATGTACAATTTTTTAATATGGCTGTAAAATTTACCTGCAAATGCCTCTTCCAAGTATCGGAGAGTTCCGTGACTCTCTGCCTCAGGTCTTTGAGGGACAGGTTAGCTTCTGCTTCCCTCAACTTCACAGCAATCAACTCTTCTTGAAGATGCGCCACCGAGTTGTCGACAGCCGTCTCTCTCAGACTCTTCTTGTCTTCTTCCAGCTCGCCGATCCGAGCCTTCAGTTCTCGTATCAGAGCGCCGTTTTCGGCTTCGCTCAGCCTCACCTTGACGAGCTCTTGCTGCAAGCATTGTATCATGTCGTCTCGCTGAAGAAGCTCTTCTTGCTTGAGAGTTGTGCTGTCTAGAGACGATGGAGTGGAGTGCTCCTGTGACAATAAAAAAACAAATTTTTGTTAAGGGAAATAACACTCATTTCACTTTTTCGTTTACTGTCTATAATCTATAATCTAAGTTGCAAAGATATATTACATATTACAATGTATTCCCACAAGCAGACACGTACAAGTTCACGCTTAAACATGCCACATGTGAACCTACAATATAAAACCCAATCTCAAATGAACATAAACCCTGCAACTCTTGTTGTTTTGCTTTGCCAATGTCATCTCTGTGTCAGGGAAGGTCGGCAAAAGTTATAGGGCTTAAGTTCAAATGAGGTTTGGATTTTATTTGTAAGTACACATTCAGCATTTGTAAGCGCGAACTACACGTGTTTGTTTGTGGGCATGCACTTGAGAGCCTTAAATGTTAATATATCTCTGCAACTTAGATTATAGATTATAGCCTCATACCAACCTATAAGTTAAGGAATGATCAACCAACCTATAAGCAAAGGAACTGTACTTATTTTAAATAAGTGTAATAATTTATGAGTCCCTAGAACATGCATGTCAACACGATATTGCTGGCCATATAGTTAAAGCTCAAGTCTCTTTAGAATAAAAATTGACGACTGAGAAGGGGGAAAATGATGAACAGAATAATTTTATATTTTTATCCAACTTATCACAATAGGTAATAATAATAAATCGTTAGCTGCAGCTTGCCAGGTTGATATGTCGTCCTAATGTAAAAATGAAAATTTTCAAGTCTCATATAGGGGCTGCGTGTTTGAAGTCTGCACTAAAAAGATGTTAACTTCAGTTGTTTGTTCAAAGATTGCAATTGAATCATGTGGAGAAGATACAGCCCGATTGACTCCCCCACAATAAATATATGCAAATAATATGCTGGCAGAAAGCCTAAATCGGAAGACCAGCAAAAAGATGACGAAACAACTAGAGTTCCTCATCCTAGGACACTTGCATAAAAAGCAAATCCTCAGATTTACTGCAAGAGGAAATAGACAAGGTTACCTCATCGTCATGTTGTCTTCGAGTGAGAAGTGCTGCCTGGAGACGTCGTTCTGCATCAGCCAACTGCTGTGCCAGCACATATTCTGTCTCCGCACCTTTGGCACGTTCCACCTGCCAGCGGACCAGAGTCTCCGCCAGCGATGCGCTCTCCACTTCCAAGTGATCAGCGACGCAGCGAAGGGAACGATTCTCATTGCGAAGTCGCTGGAAAAAAACTCCATTATTTAATACATTAAATTTAATGTATGTATGTGTGTACATTTCCTATGGACTCCTAAGCCACTCAACCGGCTTTAATAATGTTGTCAGGAAACATGTAAAATATTCTCGGAAAGGTTTCTATGAAGTTTGATGTCAATCAGATAACAAAAAAAATGAAGATGGAGGGTCTATAACTATCAAAAGAGTGTCTCAGATATGCTGGTTGCAATCTAGTAAATATGTCATAGTTAAACAGACAAAAAGAGTTTATTTACTTACCCGCAGTTCTCCCATTTCTTCTCGTTCTTTTGACTTTAAGATTGCATAATCCTTTTCTAATTTCTTCATCTTTTTACAATTGACTTTAATACTGAATGCGAGAGTCATCAGTCCTTCAGGGTCACCCTCAGCGCGACTGGGAAGCTCCTTTTGGAAGAACTGAAATGTAAACAAAAATAATTAAAAAGGGTTTCATTCTTCCAATCCAGGATCATGGAGTCATGCGTACTTTCAGTATCCACCTATGGTCTGGAAACAAGAAACAAAAGAGATCATTCAGTACAGTGTCAAAAGACTGAGGACGTGCCAAAGAGCCATTGAAAGGAAAACGCTTCAAAGACACCAGTGTGTCACCGATGTAGAACAACGCATGGCCTACTTAAAGGGACTTAACTGGGTAGGTCACGTTGTAAAAAAACCACGATAGGTGACTGAAAACGATTATACAATAGGATGCATACCTACATCTACGAGCTTCATAAAATCAGTGAGATATTTGTGTGTCTTTCCAAATAAAGCTTTGTGCACCATGAAACACACTTTAAACTCAACCCACTCTCATTGTATATTCTGTCTTTTATTATTGATTCACACAATCAAGTCGAGATTTGCACTTGAAATAAAGATGAATGAATCGTTTACCTTTTGCATCCCCTCCATGTCCAAGCTGAGGAGGTCATCTTTCCCGAGTGTCAGCATGGCAAGCGCCACCTTGAATATCATCTCCATGCCTTCCGAGAGGAAGGCGTCCATTATGCGGCAGCTCAGGGGTAAGGAGAGCGCCGTGGTGAAGAGGGTGAGGAACCAACTGCTGGCATACATCGTGGTAGGGAAATTCTGCAAGAAAAAACAAAAAATTCAATCACACAACTCAATATTTAGGCACGGTATTTTCAACATTAGCATAGCGACTTTATACTGAATGAAAAACATATCCTTTGTGTCAATTGTGTGGGTAGTTTTTATTATCAGTTTAAAGTCACATAAGCTAACGTTGAAAATACCGAGCCTTAGGAATGCTTGTTTTGGCAACAGCTAAGGCAACCGTAATCGGAAGGTTTTGAGTCCAATTTTCCAAGAGTTTTTCAATTTATTTTTCAAATTGGCTCTTTACTGGGTTAAAAATTTAATCTGATTTTACCAAAGACATGTAGGTTACTAAAGGTCCATTCGGCTTTACAGAAAATAGGTCTCGATTGAGAATTGGAGCTATATCCAAAGAGCATGCAACAAATTTAAAGAGCAATTTTGGGCAGTCAACTCAAAACAACAGGTCGTCCGCTTAGTGCTTGCTTGTCTTATGTCCATCAGAGGTAACCAATGTGTCTCATGAAATCACATTACCATGTTTTACTTTTTTTTTTCTTAGCTGAGATTGTGTAGAATGTGATTGTTAAGACAATTTGATTGAAAGGTGATCTTTGAATTGCCAAACAAGTACTGTGGGGACGAGATGGCAATGGTGGTCTCCAACCATTCATATAACAATTACAAAACGAAAGAGTCGATAATAATTGCTGTTTAGCAGTGGCGAAGGGTGCCATACAACTCGATTCCCATCGGTTTCCCTTTTAAAATGATAATAAAGTAGACTGCATGGTTTCAATGGGGGAAAAATATGTATTGTTTCTTTGGTTTTAAATGTATTTTTTTACTTTGTGCCTATATTTTATGACTACTTTGTTGCCTCATTTGCAGCCTTCATTTTAAAAGGGAAGCCGATGGGAATCGAGTTGTATGGCACCCTTCACCACTGCTGTTTTGTGTTCGTACCTGTGACCTGAAGTGTAATTGGAGATCAGGTAATTGCTCTAAGACTAAATTTTCTAACTGGTACATGCACAGTCCCAGCATCGCCATGCTCGGTTTGAACATGTCGCGCATGCCGTGGTTCTGCATGATCTTCACCAAAACTGCAAAAGTTTCTTCTTCAGGCATCTGAAACAAAAAATAAAGTAACTCATCCTTGTTCTTCGCGTAGCTCTTTTTTCTTTAAAAAAAAACATGGGAAGAGAAGTGCAATTCATAAATAAATTTTTACCTGGCCAGAAATAAGTATTAGATTATCAATTAGTACTTAATTCATCTTTTTTTAAATGAATAAATTCATTAATTCCTTGACTTTTAGGTTGGTATGCGGCTGACCACCCATGCTGTAAAAATGGTTCACTTTGCCAATGCCACCCCTGTCTCAGGGAAGGACGGCAAGAGTTGCAGGGTGTATGGCCATTTGAGATTTGGTTTTTATGTTGTAGGTTCACATGCGACATGTGCAAGCGCGAACTTGTACGTGTCGGGTTGTGAAAATGCATGTAATGTAAATCTCCAATGTAGCATATCTTTGCAACTTAGATTAGATTAGATTAATTAATGATTACCCAATGACATCTGCTGAAACAGGGTCTAAGTTACTGTCAAAAGGACGCGGCAGGACTTGAACTTACGCTTGTTTAAAAAATGCCAATTAGGATACCAATGCCTTACCTGCTCGACCATACTGTCGATAATCTTCAATGAAGATGGACAAAAATCATAGAAATTTACACATTAAATACTCTTGCATGAAAGAAAGATCATATGCATCTACCAAATCACTGTCTTAATATAATAAAATATTAGGATGACTTATTTGTTGAGCGCTGTTTTTGTGTGTATCACACCTCAAGAGCCCTCTGTGAGCTTGGTCATTACTGTAGAAAGCGCCAATTCTCAAGCAAGACCCAGTAGCTGTAAGGCTGGATGGACTTTTAGTGAACGGTCTTTGGTAAAGGCTTTATGAATTTTTCCACCCAGCGAAGAGCACATTTGGAAATATAAATGGTATATTTTTGTGCTCCGCCGGGATCCGAATCCACAACCTTCCATTTACGAGTCCGAAGTGTTGCTACAGGACTACGGACCGGTCCAAGATGCCAACGACACGCAGTTTACCTGAGCGGTAACACATCCAAGTAGCATCCGCGCCCAATGTTGCTTAACTTCGGTAATCTGATGAGAACCAGTGCTTTCAACGTGGTATCATCGTTGACATTTGCCAGAAATAAGCTTATTGATGATATTCAAAGAGTTCTACAGGAATACATTCAAATAATTCATTGTAACAAAAAAACTTACATGCTTAATCAACTCCAGAAACAAAAGTTTTATATCCTCCATTTTATAAAAGTTAAGTGCATAAATAAAATTAAAAAAAAAAATGTAAATCAGTTATACATATTTTTTTTAATTCTTATTTATATGCTCATTCACGCCTTATATGTATGCAGGTAGCTTTATCAAATGATAAAACATGAAAGAGAGTTGGCAAGATATGAAGTTTTGAGTTTAACATTATTTCTTATCTTATCAAATAAAAGTAATCAATTAAGAAAAACGATTAGTTGCTTTTGTAAATATATTGTGAAAACCCACAATTCTTCAATTCATAAAAATAAATTCTAAATATTACTGTTTTTAAAGAAAACATGCACTATCTATTTATATAAAAAGAGAGTGTATGTTTGGTGAGACTCCTACTTGAGGTGGGAGTTTCCAAGCTCCCGAGTGGGCTGGTACTCATTTCTTATGAAGGCTGATTTGAAATTAGCACCGAAACAGGAAATCATTTTTGAGACCCCCGGTGGGATTCAAACCAGAGCTCTCGGCATGGAATGCGAGCACTCTACCAACTGAGCTATCGAGTGGACTTACAATGAAAATTATATTATTATTTAGATTTTTTTATGGTTTGTGTATTAGCACTGTGAAAATTCATGTTGATTGATTTGTTTTTAAAAAAACACTATTTTTTATTTAAACACTGTTTTATTTTCACACACAATACATTTTAATTACAATATAATTTAAATGTAGGTATTGTGTGTGAAAATAAAACAGTGTTTTTATAAAAAATAGTGTTTTTTTAAAAACAAATCAATACAATGAAAATCTTTGTACTCTTTAATCTTTACAATAATAGTGAAAATAAAACAGTGGTTCAAATAAAGAAAAATTGTTTCCCTTATCTTTTGAAATATTTTGTTTATAAAATTAACCCTTTAACTGTGGGTGCACACATAGGCGTCAAGTGTAAGCTTGCATACAGTGCGGCTGTCAATCATAGATGTCATCTTATTTATTATACTTTGAACTTATCCCTGACATCTGTGTTCAACGATTCAAAAGTCTGCCAGTGAAATGTGCTACACCTTTGTGATTTTTGTTCTCGAATAACTAATACATGTGACTGCGCACATAGTTTGTTCACAAATGTTCTCAATCAATTAAGGTAGGAAACAATGAATACATTAAAATGTGATAGAAAAAGTATTCCCTACTGGGGGTATGTATATAGCCAGAATATTCAGAAGTGAAAGAAGGTTTAACACACAATTGTTAATGAAAAAAATAGTAATTTTACCTGCATCAGAAGCAGCCCCACGATGAAGCCTGAACCCTGGCAGTATCCCACTTCTCTGTCATGAAGGGAGTACGCCTTCATGACATTGAACAGGGATTCCTGTCCGGGTCCATCTTTCTCCTTGAAGAAGTCGTGCTCAGGATATGTCCTTGCAATATCCCGACGGATGACTTTCTCATACGGTGATGTTGCCTGTACACAAACATATGAAATTTTAAATAAGATACATCACATCGCACGCTTAATAATAAAGAGCAATAACTCAAAAATTGGGAAAATCGAGATTTTGTAATAAAACGCAAGAACAATGCGAGAAGAATAGGTAGAATGCGACAGCCGCTCAATTTGGACGAATATGACCGAGATAAAACATTGGTCGCCTTTTTCATCCTATACAAGTTGTACTGGTTGTCTGAACTTCAAACGTGATTTCCCAACATTCTTATTTTTTGAGTTATTGCTCTTTATGATTAAGCGTGCGACATGTTCATCTAATATTTTACTCATGATCTATTTTCTTATGTGATAATCTATAATCTATAATCTAAGTTGCAAGGATATATTCATTCAAAGCTCTCAGATGTATGCCCACAAACAAACACGTGTAGTTCGCGCTTACAAATGCTGATTGTGTACTTACAAATAAAATCCAAACCTCAAATGAACATAAGCCCTGCAACTCTTGCCGACATTCCCTGAAACAGGGGTGACATTGGCAAAGTGAAAAATAATATTGTTACAAATGTGTGATTGCGTGTCTGTGTTTGTTTACTTGTGATTGTGTGTTTTTTTTTTACTTGTGTGAGCCTTTCCCGGCTGTCGCACATCCCTTTTTAGTTCCTTGACTTAAAGGTTGGTATGTAGCTGACCACCCATGCTGTAAAAAATGGTTCACTTTGCCAATGTCACCCCTGTTTCAGTGAACGACGGCGAGAGTTGCAGGGCGTATGCCCATTTGAGATTTGGGTTTTTACGTTGTAGGTTCACATGCGGCATGTGCAAGCGCAAATTTGTACGTGTCTGGTGTGAGAATGCATATAATCCCCAATGTAACATATCTTTGCAACTCAGATTAGATGAGTGTGTCTCTAGATGTAGGTGTTTCCCTAATTGTATAAGTGTTTGCTCAAAGGTTCTGGCGAAGTCTCACATGCTCCAGTTTGTGACCGTCATAGTGTCATACTATATAAGAGCTAAAACAGTCTGTAGCTATAATCTATCTATCTATAATCTAAGGGGCCATCCATAAATTACGTCATCGATTTTGGCCGATTTTCGACCCCCCCCCCCCCCCTACAATCATCCTATAGTCATTATCTAATGACCCCCCCTCCCCCTCTTGCTGTAATGATGGATGAGCTTAATAATTAATAATGTTATATTACTTACATAATATTTAGTATATTTTGTAGAAATTGGTATTTACAAGAACGACGTCACTTTTGGTACTCGGAAATCATTTGCCATCATCCGCAGACCAGACTCCCCCCCCCTTAATGTGAATGACGTAATATATGGACAGCCCCTAAGCTGCAAAGATATGTTAACATTAAAGGCTCATATTAAATGCATGCCCACAGACAGGCACATGTAGGTTCGCGCCTACACATTCTGCATGCGCGCATACAAATAAAAAAAACCTCACATGAACATACACCTTGCAACTCCTGCCGCCTTTCCCTGAAACGGGGGTGGCGGAGACTGGTATCGAAGCTGTTGAAGCTAATAAGTAGTCAAGCGACCGTGGTGTGCATGAACCAAATGTGAAGGAAATCTAGAAATAAATTAACAAAAGTTATTATTAATTTGAACTCGTGTTTCGCAACAATATTTAAAATTTACTCTCCATGTAAAAGTGCAAACTAGACCACCGGAAGATACGAACAGTATGTTTGCAAAACAGGACTGTTTATATTTTATGAGTACTAATCATAAGCAGTGAACACTACTTATTTATGCCACTGCCAAGTAATGAGAGCCATTGTAACACAAGTGCTAGCCAAAGGGAACAAGTTTTACAATGGCCGATTACATGCAGTGGCGTACAATACTTCTTCTATGACCATTAAAGAAATAATAGACATTTTAATTTACTCATTCATTTGAATTATTTCAAACCTTACCTTTGTCAGGTATGTGACAATGTGATTTTATTTTTGAGATTGGTACCCATGAAGTTTTTCATGTGATGCTTTGTCAAGCAATGATTTGCCATGTAATGTTTTGTCATGTGATGTTTTGTGACAGTGATGCTGTGTCTGTTTCAGATGTTCTATCCTGTTGCCACTACGAGGAGCTGCTTGGATGCTCACCTTCATGTACTCGGAGTACAGCATCTTCTCGGGCGAGTTGTCGGCTCCGCACAGCAGTTGCCACACAATGGCCCTGAAATGGTGCGGCACCCCCTTGCGCACAAGGTCGCGCATGTACTGGTTCTTCTTCTTCCACTGCGCCTCCCAGTCGTTGACCAGCCGACCCCACAGAGTCCATTGGTCCTCTTCACCGCCCTCCTGGCTGGAGCTCGTACCTGGAAAATTCAATCAATGTTTGGTTCTTGTGCTTCTGGCAAACCACTCTCTCAGGTAATTACATAAATTTGAAACAGCTGTAAGTGTAACTCTTACGCCATTCCGCTAGGAGTGGCCAGAGTCTCTGCCAAGCTGCCTCCATTTCTTCCTATCCTTACATACCTCTTTCAATTAATTCATATCCATCACCTTTTTCATACATTTTCTTCTTTTACACTCATTTTGTAGATCCCATTCTTTCACAATCTCCTCAATCTAATCACTCCATTCTTTTCATGGTCATCCTTTATCTCTTTTTACTTTCACACTTCCTCTTCACATATACTTTGTCAGTTTATCATAATTTATTCTTAACATTATACACATTCTTGTGTACCTTAACTTTCACATCCTTTTTCAGCTTACATTCTTTCTTTACCCATTCATTCTCATGCTTCTCAAATGTGTCATTTCCACTGTATATACCTTACTCATCTCATTCACTTACTGTCCATACTCCACTTTCATACATCATCTTAATATCTAAATTCTCATCTAAATTGGATCCAAAGCCACATCTCATCATACACGGAAGAATTGAGGTTAGACGAGCTCCCGGTCGATGGAGAAAATCTTATTTGTTGAAGAACCAGAGACAGTGGTTTGCAGAAGCACAATCCCTCGTTCTTGCAGCAGTATTGAAGGCGCATATTGCTATGATGATCACCAATCCTATTAAAGAAGCAAAGGAAGAAACTGTTGGTACCTGAGGTGAGGGAGATCTGAGAGGTGTCCGAGCTCTTCCTGGAGTGCCCAGAGGCGCCCGACAAGGAGTTGAGGCTTTTGGCGTCCGCCTCGATGATTCTGTTGGCCTCCTCCAGCTTGGCGAGGAGCTTCAGCTCGCCCGATGGAAGAATGGGGTCTGACGCTTCGCTGCCGCTTGCTGGAACACAAAAAAACTCTTAAAGAAATCTTCCACGCGGATAGTACTTGGATGGGTTACCGCTCAGGTACACCGCGTGTCTTTGGCATCTTGGACCGGTACGTAGTCCAGTGGCAACACTTTGGACTCGTAAATGGAAGGTTGTGGATTCGGATCCCGGCGGAGCACAAAAAATATACCATTTATATTTCGAATGTGCTCTTCGCTGAGTTGAAAAATTCATAAACCTTTACCAAAGACCGGTCACTGAAAGGTCCATCCAACCTTACAACAACTGGGTCTTGCTTGAGAATTGGCGCTTTCTACAGCGACGACCAAGCTCGCAGAGGGCTCTTGAGGTGTGATACACACAAAAACAGCGCTCACCAAATAAATGATCCTAATTTTATTATTATTATCTCAAGCAATAACAGATAGGCGGATGGTGGTATCAAAAAATATATAGATGAGCCAGCAACATTTGAAAAAAACTAAACACATTACACTTATAAACACTTAAATTTAAACAGTGTTACTAAAAATAATCAAGAAATTTTATTTTATTTTATTTTACTTTATTAGGAGAAAAAACAGATACAGACACAGTTGCAATAAACAAAAAAGTGGATACATATAATTTAAAATGCCTACATCCTTAAAAATTTCCCACATATATATTATAAATTTAATGTAGCTGACATAAAAATATAAAAGAAGTAGAGGAAGTCAAAATTCAAAAGTAATAAAATTAGTAAAAGAAACAAAAATAACAAGGAGAAACAAGAAGAGTAAACAAAGAAAAACATAAGAATGTAAAAGTTAAAGAAGAAAAAAGAGAAGAATAAAAAAGAAGAACAAAAAGCCCAATCAGCACCTATAAACTGGGTGTAAAAGACATTTTATATATAGTTTTCATCAAGTCCCCCCTAAAGGAGTATTTCCCCTTATTAAACAAATCTAAATCATTAAAATATTTATTAAAATAAAAATAAAACAAGCATGCAAACATGTTGAGACGTCAAAACAAGAAAGACAAACAAAAATGAATGAAACGCCCAAACCACCACCAAAAGGATTATTGAAAGTAGTTGATTGTGTGCCACTAGATTTGATTACAATATCTTCTTGTATGCCATTGACTTTACCATGGATTGGGTGCATCAGTCTTCGGGGACGATCTTTGGCTTCTAGGACAAGAGCGTGACAGAAGCAGGCATTTATATGTGAATGATTGATCATGAAGGTGCAAGCAGTGGAATGAGGAATCAGTGGGTATAAAAAGATAAGGAAGAGGAATTTTATCATTGGAATGGAGATACGATACACAAAAATTGCATTGTCATTACGTATATTGGATACCAGATTGGATATTGAAACCAAAGGAAGCGTAAAATCGCTCAAAGGTAAAGAAATTGAATTAGGAAGCAACAAAGAAACCAACTGGGCCAATCGCCGGCCGTACTGCAGCAGAAACCGCAACCCGATCAAAGTGTTGCAATGGACAGTACCACAAGATGTGAGGTACGTCCTGGGAGCCGGCACTCGATGATAGGAGAGATGAAATGCCAAACTTAAATAATTTGTCTCTAAAGTTTCCATAGCCAATACGAAAGTGACTGATGAAGCGGTTCAAGACAAGCCACTTTATAGTCAAGCACTGCTTGATGGAGGGGAAAACGAATACAGAATGTAGTTCTCTGAACTAACCCATTTTCGCTATCATTGTCGTGTCACGAGTGAAAACAGGATGTATCTAACGGCTTGCGCCAAGCGTCCCACAGGGGGTTCGGCAAGTGTATCATCGATCGACGCCGAAAGCCCGCGTTCCAGAAGACCGAAGGCAGCTAAGAGTTGTAGCTGGAGATTCAGTGGGAAGACCCCCGCTGATAGAGCCACCGTGGAAGCCAGTTGCGCAAGCTCATCCTCATACCCGTTCCGTTTGTACACTTACATCCGGGGAAGCGTATCACAGAATTCTAATGCTATGCTTTATTTTTTTGTGGCGGAAGGCCTTCCCGATGGTCGTGACTCAACCCAGCAGTGATTTTAGATCTCTCTATTCGTCCACTAAAGAAAACAAGGCATAATCCGAAGTTTCTGATTCGATGAAACTGCATCGGGATGCGCTCCTTGCTGTAGGAGGCCGTTCTATAGACTTTAGTCATTAGTAACAATGCTCGCCTCTGACCAGAAAGCACTGCACGGCGCGTGTTGCAACTGTAACTCTGTCGCCATTCCACAAGCGGTGGCCAGAGCCTCTGCAGAGCTGCCTCCATTTTTTCCTATCCTTACATACATACCTCTTTCAATTCATTCATATCCATCACCTTTTTCATGCATTTTCTTCTTTCACGCTCACTTTCTATATTCCATTTTTTCACAATCTCCTCAAACTGATCACTCCATACTTTTCTCGGTCGTCCCTTACCTCTTTTTCCTTTCACACTTCCTTTGTATATACAGGTATACTTGTACTGTATTCCTATGTATGTACCGCCTGGTAGGCAGCAGCATATTCAGCGATTTTGCGTTTCTTTTGGTTTCAATATCCAATGTGCTTTATGTGATATCCAATATACATGAAGACAATGTAACGCAACTAGGTTACATATATAGTGTAACTTCTTGCCTGCGTTATCCCCGAAAGGATCGCATGTGGCGATTCGGGACCTATTTTTTTACGGGTAAGGGGGCCAGCCTCACACCAACCACTTTCAGTTGAAGTGGGGGTTTCCCAGCTCCCGCGGGGGTTGGTTCTCATTTCTTGTGAAGGCTGAGTAAACCTTAATATCGAACCCTTGTTCTCGGCATGGAATGCAAGCATTCTCCCAATTGAACTATCGACCTTTTTACGAGCTTGGTCGTCGTCGCTACAAAGCGCCAATTCCCAAGCAAGACCCAGTTGCTGTAAGGCTGGATGGACCTTTGGTTATGTATCTTTTGTGTATTGTATCTTCATTCCAATGATAAGACAGATGCCATAAAGGATTCGAAGAGCGCGGCGTTGCAGGCTCCACTCTACGCGCAACAGGAGATGAAGAGGAATTGTAGGGATCATGTGGTACATAGAAATTTTATAGTCATGAGAAAGATTGGGGCATAGTTACCGGCCGCGGCGCCAGGCGGTGCCTCGGTGTCTGTGTGCACCCCCTCCATCTCTACCAGCATGCTGGCCCGGCCCGCAACCCTGCAAGCAAGGCAACACAGGCCACGTGAGGGACGCCACAAAACACTCAACACACCTTCACCTCGAGCTCAAGGACAAACAAGGTATGGGGACAACATAGACAAGACACAATACGCCAACCACCTTTTAGGTCCATCAACAAAAGGACACTTGATGATGATGAATCAGTTGGATCAGATTTCACACTGGAGCTGTTTTACGACATTGTTACCCTTTCCTCTGACACTGGATGAAATGAAAGAAGTATGTAAGGACAGAATGAAATGGCGGTTGATCTGTAATGTTGGCGGCTAGGGCTAGATTTTTTTTAAATTAGAATTTTGTATTTAATCTAATCTAAATTGCTAATATATGTAACATTAAAGATTCACATTATATGCATTTTCACAAGCAGACACGTATAAGTTCGCGCTTAAACATGCCGCACGTGGACCTACAATATAAAAACCTGAATCTCAAAGGAGCATACACCCTGCAACTCCTGCCGACATTCCCTGAAACAGGGATGACATTGGCAGAGTGAAACATTTTCTACAGCATGGGTGGTCAGCCTCATACATATTATTATTTGTTTAATTCAAAAATGTAATTTGTTGTGTATGTTCCTTGACTTAAAGATTGGTATGCGGCTGACCACCGATGCTGTAGAAAATGGTTCATTTAACCAATGTCACCCCTGTTTCAGGGAAGGACGGCAAGAATTGCAGGGTGTATGTCCATTTGAGATTTGGGTTGTATTTTGTAGGTTTACATGCGGCACGTGCAAGCGCTAACTTGTAAATGTCTGCTTGTGAGAATGCATATAATGTGAATCCCCAATGTTACATATCTTTGCCACTTAGATTAGAATAGATTACTTCAAGGACAAAGATTCGATGTACAGAACGGGTTTGAGACATCTCTTGAAGCTGCTTCTCTAACAACATGTGGAGGTCGTTTCCATGCCCTACAGCCCGCCACTGCAAAAGCACACTCACAAAACACTTTACCAGACTTGCACAAAGGCTTTTTGACCAATGTTCTGGCTCTACTTTCCACAGAGCGCAAAATAAAAATCAGTTTTCTTGAGGAATTGATGAATGCCCTTTGTATCACTGAGCACAATTTATATTCATCGTCAGTGAAGACAAAATGAATGAAAAGCAGTCAATAACTTAGAAAACTATTTTTAAACAGAAAAGAAGAAATCAAAGTAAAAGATTGGCAATCGTTGCGAGATTCCGAATAGTTCTGTCTGCCAGCTCAGACGTGAAAGGACTTAAATGCTAATTAAATCAATTAGTGTTTAAAAGTGGCGATGGTGGCTTTGTGTGGAAGTGCCGATGCAAAGTACGGCACGCGATACCGCTAAAGGTGTAATTAAAAATACAACATCGTGTTTTCTAATAATTTCAACAGCTTCAACAGCGGCAATCTTTTTTTTTTTAAATAGATTTGTGGAAAGGGATGCAACTCACCAACCTATTTTGCCTGGCCAGTTGTCTTCATGCGAAAGCAGAAGCTTGTTTTTTTTTATAAATAGATTTGTGAAATGGAATGCAATTCACGAACCTATTCCGCCTGGACAGAAAAAGGTATTAATATCATCAATTAATAATTCATTATTGTTTATTTTAATTAATTATTAATTAATAATTACCCAATGACATCTGTTGAACCAGGGTCAAAGTTAAGGTCAAATGACTCAGGCGGGGATCGAACCAACGTTGTTCTATTGCAAACACGCTAGAAAGATCAGCCCAATTGGCCCCCTCGGCCGTAACACCGACACCGACTTGTGTGCATGCAATGGCATCTGTTGAACCAGGGTCGAAGTTATGGTCAAGTGGGCCAGACGCAGAATCGAACCAACGCTATTCTGTTCCAAATACGCTAGTCGAACATGCGCCTAGCTTACCCCTCGGCCATAAAACCGACGAATCAAATCACAACTTGAAATTATGTATCAACGAAAAAAAATGTTTAAAAATACAGCCCGGTTGATGTCTCGAAGCCTAGACATTAAAGTTATGAATTGCTGAGGTGTGAGGTCGAATCCTTCGTTTGCAACGCAAAACGCAGCTGAGCTACACATATAGTGTAACTTCTTGCCGCATTGTCCCCGAAGGCGTCGCATGTGGTATTTCAAAGAGATTTAAAGAGTTTTTCTTCATTGGTAGAACTGTCTATTTTTCACTTTTTATTACGTCAAAAATTACAAAAGATTTCGGTTTTTATTAGGTATATTTTGAGAAGTAGCATGTGGCGTGTGTAACCTATTTATTTTCACATATAAGGGACCGGCCTTACGCCAAACACTTCACTTGAGGTGGGAGTTTCCAAGCTCACAAAGAGGATGGTTTTCATTCCTTGTGAAGCCTGGTGAACCCTAGTCGTATTTTTAAAGGTAAATAAATCTTTCAACCCAGTGAAGAGCATTTTGGAAAATATAAAAAACAATGTGCTTCGCCGGGAGTCGAACTCAAAATACGAGTCGGTAGCCTTAACCACTAGACTACGGACCGGCTAGCAATTAGACGTATGAGTCGAGTAATTCTTAAAGCGTCAATTTAGGTTTTTCTTTCAGAAGTGAGATAAATGTATGGAAACATAGAAAACGACATTCTCTACGTTTCAATATTTTAATCTCATTCTTTGTTTCCATACTATAATCTATAATCTAAGTTGCAAGGATATATTGATTTAAAGTTTTCAAATGCATGCCTACAAACAAAAACGTGTAGTTCGCGCTTACACATGCTGAATGTGTACTTACAAATAAAATTCAAACCTCAAATGAACATAAGCCCTACAACTTTTGCCGAGCTTCCCTGACACAGGGGTGACATTGGCAAAGTGAACCATTTTTTTACAGTATGGGTGGTCGTATAACATGGGATTCGTATAAAAGTTTATCCAAATTAAATAAGTGTTTACATTGCCTAAATTGTATCTGAGAAATCGATTTTAAAAATATGTGTAAGTAAAATAAATAAATTCCTCAGTAGCCGGGTGATTGCCTTTGAAATTTTAAGTCGACAAAATAATAATACAGAATACGATGTTTTTACCATGATATTTCCGTCAATATCAACTGAGCCTACCTTCTTCTTTTCCTGATTTACTACCATGTAAAACAGATCTATTTAAATTAAATTAATAAAATAATCAAGACACATCAATTCAGATTTGAAATCTGAGCCTTTTTAACATCAAAATCGAGGGGCGTTCATACAAATTTAGTCATTCTATAATGAACTACGTGCCTTATGATCGGTAGTACTAGACGATAACAACAATAATTGGTCAATGTACGCAGCCGTCATTCCACTAGGCGTAGCCAGTACCTCCGCAGACGTGTCCCCACTTTTTTTTCCATTCTAACACATTTCTTTCATCACTTTGACATTCATCACCCTCTTCTCTTTTCTCAATCTTCAGATTACAATCATTTGCAATCTTGCTTATTTTATGAATCCATTCTTTCGCTTCAACGCTTACCGTTGACCTTCCCTTTGTACATTAAATTTTTCACATTGTTCTCTTTTGTACTTTCACTCTCATATTATCATTCTTACCGCACTTATCCACATCCTAGTCATTACGGACCGTATCATTCAGCGTCCATATAAGTAAATCTGTACCTTAGAGCATAAACAACGGTAGTCACATTTAGTAAAATGTGCAGAAGACGAGCTTTAGTGAAAATGTGCACTTTTATAAAACCATCATAACTTCTAAACTAGACGAGATATTTATGATCTGTAAAAACTGTTTATCTTCTTTTATCGATATTTATTTAATGTGAAGTAATGTGAACCACGTATTTGGAACTTCCGTGGTTTATGCGCGCATTTATATGTGCATCCCATATTTATTACACTTGATATCTCAGTTACTATGAGTCCGAGGACTCCAATATTTTTATCACTTATAGAACAACTAATATTTATAATAACTGCATCATTAACTCAAAAACGCAAAAAAGTGGACTACCGTTGTTTATGCTCTAAGGTACAGAAATTATTTATCTCCCTTACCAAATAGTCCGTACATACAAGACTTATCACCCTTGCTTACGGTAAAGAGATGGCAAGGTTTAAAATCCCAGATTTGTTTCAGGAAGATGAAGAGATTCCGTTTTATTCTCTGAAAGAAGTGATGTTTATAAGAAAGAGAATAAATAGTCCACAAACTTTTTTAACGCAGATACTTGTAGTTACTATATCCGTTTCAACCAACGAACTAAACACGAATATTTCCTAGTGGGAAAGAGAGCAAAGATGCCCCCAGTGTGTCTTCACTGTAAACAGACAAGTGTGAGAGACGCAAGAAAATAATTTTCCGCGCACGTTTTTCGATTGTTTTCGTGGGTAAATAGTCAATTTTGAAACAAAAATACATTTTTATAAAACTTCATGGTTTGTGTAATTATTGAATGTCGAAACACAAGATAGAGAAAGCAAGAAAAGCTCCGTCGGCATTTTTTTAGTGTACATTGTATTCTGTTGTGTTTGACAGGTCTGGCTGAGAGTTGTGTCTCATACTATGCTTCAATGCTACGCGCTAGTTTCGGGTCCGCTCTTATTACATGTCAATAAACAGACGCATGTTTTTATACGGACGAGTCCGTAGATTTATTTTCATATGTGATATAACCGACGTCTATTTCTGTGGCAATTAGTTCAGATATGGACCAGAGACCGGCCATGTGCCGCCACTTCGCACTGAACAGACCTTTCCAATAAAAATTATCAACAACAATCATTATTGCTACGAGATAACAACTCTGTTAGTGTAATGCCTGGGCGAGTGCATTTCAAGTGAAAATTATTTTTAAAATATGAACTGATTAACGACTGATTTCCCTCAAAATCTGCCGTTTTTGTTTGTTTGAACTTGTCGATCGATCAACGCTAAAGCAAAAAATAGTATTTTCTACTGTACCCTTAGTACGAGTTTGCAAAACTTGAGTAATGTTAAGTTTACGGCAATTATTAAAGAGTGATTTCCCCAAAAATCTGCCGTTTTTTGTTGTTTGTTTGAACTTGATTTTCTTCATCACTGTAACTCGATTGCTAAGACCATAAAGTGTAAGAAACAAAAACAGCAGATTTTGGGAGAAATCACTCTGTAATATTTTCCGTATACTTTACTTTTCTCAAGTTTTGCAACTCGTACTAAGGGTACTGTACACTTTCATTGTTATTCAAAAAACATTTGATCTATAGCTGATGCACGCATGCTGGTTTTTGTTGTATTTTGAAGGAATGGATAGACCAAATAGATTGCGAACGAATGGAACCTGCAGAGTAAAAATAAGAGATGAGTATGTATGAAGAAAGTGATAAATGCTGAAGAGATGAAAGAAGTATGCAAGGCCAGAAAAAAGTGGAGACGCATCTGCGGAGGTACCGGCCACCCCTATTGGAACGGCGGCAGGATACAGTAACAACACCTTCTCTCAGGGTCAGTCTCCCCTCCACTGACTCACGCCTCATTTTGCCAAGCTGCATCCGCAGCGGATTCACAGTAATCCTGTCCTTAGATTTAAATTATTATTATTTCGTATTATGTGTATCATTATTCACGCTACTCGTGATCTAGCAACAATCCCACAAGGAGTGCCACCCGAGGTATGCTATTAGCTTCAGTAACATCGAACCATTTACTTTTAGAGTCATGGGCACGCCTCTGACCTAGAGGTTCTTGTTTTGTCGTGCCGTTTCTTTCACTTCACGGGAAGGCCTTTCGCCACTTGAGAAAATATATAGCTTTGCATGAGCGTCCATGTGCTGTGGGTCCTTCTGACACATACATACAGGACGGGTACGAGGAGGGTTTGAGCATACGCCCTGTATATCCATCCCATCCGGGGATGTGTCACAGGACTCGCATGCAAAAGTTATGTGAGATGCGAGTGGCAGAAGGCCCTCCCGTGAAGCTACATTTTCCCAAGTGTTTACACAAAGCAAAGGAGGCAAAGGATGATACAGTAACAGGTACGTACGAGTAAAAATGCATGTTTTATTAAGCACGAAAGACTCCTGGTAAACACTTCTAAGCTCCTATATATTGCTGCCACCAGCGCACAGCCAAATAAACTGAACTTGATATGACCAGGAAACGTACGAAATAAAACTGAAAACTAGTTCAGAGTGCACTCGAATAGAAATAAGCGTCTCCTGTGTACGTGCTAGCACCGACAGGTTTCTAAAGAACTTCTTGCGCTTCTGCAGTGAAGATTGGCGATCACCATAGCAGTTTGAACATTCGAATTTGTTCCTTGACTTAGGGGTAAGTGGGAGTAAAAAATGGTTCACTTTGCCAGTGTCACCACACCTGCTTCAGGGAAGGCCGTCGGTAAAAGTTGCAAGGTTTTTGTTCATTTGAGGTTTGGTTTTAATTAGTATCTACGTACACATTTGGACCGGTCCGTAGTCCAGTGGTAACACTTCGGACTCGTAAATGGAAGGTTGTGGGTTCAAATCCCGGCGGAGCACAGAAAATATACCATTTGTATTTTCAAATTTGCTCTTCGCTGGGTTGAAAAATGTCTTAAACCTTTACCAAAGACCGGTCATCAAAAGGTCTAATCTAATCTAATCTAAGTTGCAAAGATATGTTACATTGGAGATTCACATTACATGCATTCCCACAACCAGACATGTACAAGTTCGCGCTTGCACATGCCTCATGTGAGCCTACAACATAAAAACCAATCTCAAATGGACATACACCCTGCAACTCTTGCCGTCCTTCCCTGTAACAGGGGTGACATTGGCAAAGTGAACCATTTTTACAGCATGGGTGGTCAGCCGCATACCAACCTATAAGTCAAGTCCATCCAGTCCATCCAGCCTTACAGCCTAACTAGGTCTTGCTTGAGAATTAACGCTTTCTACAGCGACGACCAAGTTCGCAGAGGGCTCTTGAGGTGTGATACATACAAAAACAGCGCTCACCAAATAAACCAGTCTATTTTTTTTAATGCAGCATTTGTAAGCTTACACGTGTCTATTTGTGGGCATGCCTTAAACATGAATTTTCATTGCCAATTTATGTTTGCAACTTATATTACAGATAATTATAGACACTGCAAAACTTGAGAGAGATATTGTGTTTCTACCAAACCACTGTCTCAGGTTTATTCAAGCAAGATGTTCTCCTTCTACCTGGAGCTCGTCGTCCCTCAATTCTTCTCTGTATGGAGAGATGCAGGAGCGAATACTTTATATTCCTTATTTTGTGGCCGAAATACAACAATTTTTTTTCCCTTTGACAGACGTCAAGAGTCCTCGAAAACGGTGTGATAAAGCAAAGTAATTGGATCATTCCTTTTATATGACCGGCCCTGTGCTGTGGAATGCCCTACCGCATGAGCTTAGAGCCATAGAGAGTGCAAGTGCGTTTAGGTCGGGATTGAAGACATGTTCGCTTCGGAGATGTTACAGTTGAATAGTACCTTTGCAGTTATTTATGATAAAACTGCACTATAAATATTGTCTTTATTATTGTAATTATTATCACGAGTTCGGCTCTGAACTCAGCATTTTAACTCTATTAATCCAGACAGCAATTTTAGATATTTTTATAAACAAATTTTTGGACCTTATAATACTGTTATGTAAATAACAAATACTATAAATATTAGGTAGGTAGGTGTATTTTAATGGCCGATGAGAGTTGGAGTAATTATTATAGGTACCTAGGAAAGAGACATTCAGTTATGTACCTACTGGAAGCTTTTTGTTCTGGAAGGTTCTAGCAAAATTGGCTTCTAGCACCTACTGTCTTTAGGAGTATAAAGGGCTGCAAGCGGCTCGCAAGAGTGAGTACATATACGTTGCTCTGCTTTTGAACAAGAAAGACATTGAAGACCAACTGTGAAATAAATGTGAAGTGCTAAACCATAAATGTGAATTGTTAAAAATAAATATAAATTGTTAAATAAACCTAAGTGTACAATAAATATCCATGAAAGAAGACCAGTTTTTCCAAGACAGACTTTTGAACCCTAAAAACACAACAATACCTACTCGTAGCTGAATTGCGGTGACCTAAAACCACTATTTGTACGATTCTCTCCGGAAGCACATATTTAGAAATTCCGTTTCGACTTCATTAAATCCCTCCAAATAACTATAAACGAAAATATTTGTGCGGAACGCGGGATATTGCGAAAGCGCAAATATATACAATTTTAACACATAATGCCAAGATGTATACTAACAAAGTAATCTCCAAATGTAAGATAAATATAAACACTGCAACTCTTGCCGACTCTCCTCGTGAAACTGGATGACTTTGGCATAAGCGAAAAAGATGATTTTGATAGTGTTACGAATGTTTGAGATTATGTCTCTGCATGCTTACCTACTATGATTGTGTGACTTTGTGTTTTTACTTACTGTTGTTGTGTTATTTTAAAATATAAATGGTATATATTTTTTGTGCTCCGCCGGGATTCGACCCGACAACCTTCCATTCAGAGTCCGAACTGTTACCACTGAACTACGGACCGGTCCGAGCGAAATTTCATTCAATTGGACCCAATGTAAATAGCAACAAAATTTATTTATTACCCTTGACTTATATGCTGGTATGAGAGACCGACCACCCATACTGTACAAAATGGTTCACTTTGCCAATGTCACCCTGTGTCAGGGAAGGTCGGCAAAAAGTGTAAAGCTTATGTTCATTTGAGGTTTGGATTTTATTTGTAAGTACACATTCAGAATTTGTAAGCGCGCATTACACTTGTTTGTTTGTGGGCATGCATTTGAGAGCTCTAAATGAATATATCCTTGCAACTTAGATTATAGATAGATCACTAAGTATTTCCTAGGCCCCCAGAGGCAGCGTGTATGACTGTGGAGGTGTACGGGGCCCGGCAGCCGTGCGTGACGCCATGGTACTGAGAGAACCTCTGGGGTGAAGACTTGCCGTAATTGCTGTGAACTCGAGTGTGGTTCGGTGAATACACACTACACATACATCAACCGCAACAGCGCTTCCTAGTCACTTTCACGTCAAGGTCCCCTAAATCAGAAAAATAAATCTCATCGACTAAGGTTCCATTGCCTTCCATTTATGCGATTATTGAACGGTCCGTAGTCCAGTGGTAACGCTTCGGACTCGTAAATGGAAGGTTGTGGGTTCGAATCCATCATATCACTGCAGCTCAGCGCCGCCGGCATAGTGTTTAAATACCTACTCCCGCTAATTAATTATTGTTAAAATAATATTATGCGATAGGCACCTATTATTATTGGAGCATTGGAGATACTTATGTATTTGTATTATGTGTTTTGGGCTATGTGCTACACCTTTGTTCTGTTGGTGTCTTTAAGAATAAATAAATTAAAAAAAAAAAACACTAAAAATGAAAATTTAAAAGACTCAGCAGCCATTTTTTTTCTATCCTTGCACACTTCTTTCGCTTTATCGTTTCTCTGCGTACCGATATAAAATATGTATGTCTTAATAAGATTAATTAATTAGACTTGAATATACGAGTATAATATATTTCCTAAATTAAAAAAATATTCATACACAAATAATTTTATTTTGTACTAAATATTTTCGCAGTCCCCAAATTGGGAAGCACTGAACTGTAACCCCTTACGTTTGAACTCGACAAAAGCATCTCACTTAAAAATTCATAGAACAAAAACAGCACCTCTAGTGAGCGTTTAAGTAATCCAACATTTTTGTAAAAAGCCACGAAAAGTGTACTTCTTGTTTTATATACTTGAAAACTGGGCACCAGCGTGCTACAGAGTTCAAGGGTATAACAAGTTACGTACAGGGAGCGACAGGTGAGAAGATGCAAAGAAAAAAAATTCGTCGGCGCTATGGCCAAGCGAGTCAAGACGGTAATTTCGACTAGCGTATTTGAAATGCATTTTCACAAGCAGACACGTACAAGTTCGCGCTTGCGCTTGCGCATGCCGCATGTGAACCTACAATAATAATAATAATATTAGGATGATTTATTTGGTGAGCGCTGTTTTTGTGTGTATCACACCTCAAGAGCCCTCTGCGAGCTTGGTCGTCGCTGTAGAAAGCGCCAATTCTCAAGCAAGACCCAGTTATTGTAAGGTTGGATGGACCTTTCAGTGACCGGTCTTTGGTAAAGGTTTATGAATTTATCAACTCAGCGAAGAGCACATTCGAAATATATATGGTATAATTTTTTGTGCTCCGCCGGGATCCGAATCCACAACCTTCCATTTACGAGTCCGAAGTGTTGCCACTACGGACTACGGACCGGTCCAAGATGTCAACGACACGCGGTGTACCTGAGCGGTCACCCATCCAAGCACTGTCCGCGCCCAATGTTGCTTAACTTCGGTGATCTATGGGAACCGGTGCTTTCAACATGGCTAACGTCGTTGACGTGAACAATATAAGAATCAAATCTCAAATGGACATACACCCTGCAACTCTTGCCGACCTTCCCTGAAAACAGGGGTGACATTGGTAAAGTAAACCATTTTCTAAAGCATGGGTGGTCAGCCGCATACCAACCTATAAGTCAAGGAACATACACGACAAATTACATTTTTAAAAACAAAAAATAATAATATGTATGGACATCAAAACTAAAACAGAAAACAAATTCCAATTTAAAAAACCCTCGAAAAACCTAATAGACCTCTACAAGATGTCTGATAAAGGAAGAAATAGAATGAAATGTAATTGCAGTGCGGAATGAAAAAGTTTTTCTTGCGGATTCGAACCGATCGCCAAACGAGAAGCAAACAAAAATAAGTTTTTTCTGGAAAATAACAAGCCAGACCAGAGTAACGATGTTTGTAAACAGAAAGGCCGAAAATCGTGAGCGGACTTCAGGAAGAAAAGATGCTAGCATCAGTAAAAGATTGCTACGAATCTGCAACATATTAGTTGTTGTTATGTTTGTCTGTGTTAGTTTAACAATCAGTCTATGATCTAATCGAATCTAAATCCGCTTTTAGAGCGACTCCACTGGCTGAGGTTTCCTCAACGCGTCAAATTTAAACTTGGCCTTATCACATACAGAGCTCTCCATGATGCAGCTCCTTTCTACATCCAAGAGCTGATTGTCTCAAAAGTCCTGGGCTCTAGAGAGCAAACACTAAGATCAGCAGAGAACGGAGCGGAAACCCTGCTAAATGAACCTAGAAGAAAAATTGCCACTGTTTTCGGAGACCGTGCTTTTGCGGTGGCCGGCCCTGCGACCTGGAATTAACTACCACCAGAAATCCGGAGGTCTTGGACGATTGAGGAGCTAAAGAAGAGGATGAAGACACACTTTTTCGCCCAGTAAGCTGCTAAGCGCCCTTGGAGTGACATTGAGTTACGAAACGGCGCTGATAAAGAAATCATCATCATCCTCATCTAAGTTGCAAAAATATGTAACATTGGGGATTCACACTTGCATTCTCACAAGCAGACACGCACAAGCACGTCAACCTACAACATAAAAACCAAATCTCAAATGGACATTCTAAACATATTCTTAGTTTGCCCATTATGGTCTAACCGGTCATATATATCTATGCTTTTTTCCCAATAAAACGCTCCGGTCTTATATTTTTACGACGGAGAAATACGACCGAATGAAATCTGATGATAGTATACTTCAGTATAAGCCACTCTTATAAATGAAGGTAAATGAACTACCACATGCTCTTCGGCATTTATCATGCACCCATACAGCTTTTCATCTGTTATCTAAGTTGCAAAGATATTTATACATTTAAAATTCATATTGAATGCATGCCCACAAACAGACATGTGTAATTTCTGCGTTGACAAATGCTGCATGTGTACTTACAAATGAAGATACTGTAACTGTAACTCTGTCGCCATTCCGCTAGGGGTGGCCAGAGCCTCTGCAGAGCTATCTCCATTTTTTCCTATCCTAACATACCTCTTTCAATTCATTCATATCCATCACCTTTTTCATGCATTTTCTTCTTTTACGCTCACTTTCAGATCAAAACCGCAAATGAACATTTGTCGAAATTCCCAGAAAAGGGTGATATTAAAAAAAAAATACAGTATGGGGTGGTCAGCCTCATGCCAACCTATAAATAATAAATAACATTTAGGTGTATAAAAACAACATAACTTTAAAAAGAAATCTATATAAAAAAAGTCGATAAGTATACATATAAAATTAATTGATTTATTTAAAAAAAAAGTAATTTTGATTAAAACATTGTTTTAAATTTTCACACACGATATTGATGAATTACAATTCACAAATGGTTTCGACCTATATGGTCATCTTCAGGCCATACAAAATTATGAATGAATAAGCCGCCAACATAAGCTGCAATTTTTTTCTATCGTTACATACTTCTTTCATTTCAACCAGAGTCATAACCCTTTTCATACTCGTCAGATTACACATGAGCGTCTATGTGCCGTGGGTCCTTCTGACACATAAATGCACGACGACGGGTAAGAGGAGGGTCTGCGTACACATTTCTGGGGTTAAAGTACGAGACAAAAGCCGTGAACGCGTTGCATTGTGTAGCTCGTATCACAGGACAGACTATCCCCGTTTTGTTTGGCCGGGACCTGGGAGGGGGGTTAGTAGGGTGTTGGGTGTACTTGGGGGTGGGGGTGAGATCGATATAGCCCCCTCGCTCGCGCACCAGCCACCCCCGTGGGAGGGGGAGCAGGAAAGATTCATCTCTATCCGCGGCGACAACCCATGTTTCAGCCGGTGTGTGAGAGAGCACGAAAAATGAAGCATTGTGTAAAAAAAGCGATGTGATTTTTTAACTAAGTATGTATATGTGTAATTGTAAATCTGTCACCATTCCGTTAGGGGTGGCCAGAACCTCTGCAGTACTGCCTTCATTTATATCTATCCTTACATACCTCCTTCGATACATTCTTCTTCTTCGTGTCAGCTTCACACCGTATTGGCCCAGTAACGAGCAGTGTCTACAGCTCTTTGGTTCCCCGCAAAGAGATCATCCATGGAGCAGCTTGTCGGACAGGAGGGACAACACCGCAGGTGCTCCATTGTTTTCTGAGCTCCACGTTCACATAGTGTAGAGTCCTCCCGTCCCAGAAATCCCCAGGACAACATGTTGGCCCGGGCTCTTCCAACATTGATCCTCAATCTGTTCGTAGATTCATTCATATCCATATTAGGCTTCTATTACACAAAACTTTCCTATTAACGAAAGCTCCTCCCGTTTGCTCTATTCTAAGAACTAAAAGAGACTCACAAAACCACAAAAAAAAAACTAAAACCGAAGCATATTATGTTTCAATTTATAATGAATTGTTTGCGCATACCCTTCCATTACTCTCCTCCTAGTAAATATTGAGAAATTCTTTGATAGCGTGCGAAATATGATATAGAGCCATTGAGGTATAGAGCATTATAAATTGATGCAAAGAATTCCTGTACAAAGTTTTTGCCAAGGCTATAAATCAACGTCCCTAGGAAAGAGCAAACTCTGGCGGAGTTAATACTTTTAGAATGTTTAATATGAAATGTGTAAAGTTTAATACAAAAAAAAACTATATAAAAGTCTATAATAAAATCGCCTTCGCGAAAATTCCCCACCATTAAGTGAATAAAAAAATGTGTGGAAAATACAACAGCAATCCTAGAGAGTATTTTTTTTTCATCCATTTTTTCTTCTTTACGCGATGTTACATTACTGCAACTCTAACTCTGTCACCATTTCGCTAGAGGTGGCCAGAGCCTCTGCAGAGCTGCCTCCATTTTTTCCTATCCTTACATACCTCTTTCAATCCATTCATATCCATCACTTTTTTCATGCATTTTTTTCTTTTGCGCTCGCTTTGTACATTCCATTCTTTCACAATCTCCTCAATCTGATCACTCCATACTTTTCTCGGTCGTCCTTTACCTCTTTTTCCTTTCACACTACCTCAGAATACGTACTTTGTCAGTCTATCATCATTCATTCTTTCCACATGCCCAAACCATCTCATCACATTATTTTGTACCTTAACTTTCACATCCTTTTTCAAAATTACATTCTTTCTTTATCCATTCATTCCTAACTCTATCCCTCAGAGCTTTTCCTGTCATGCTTCTCAAATGCTTCATTTCCACCGTTCATACTAACATTTAATTTACATAAAGGCTTATACTAGAGATACCGTAAGTATCAAGCAACCGGAGACAAAGAATAAGAAACGCGACTGAGCTGCACATGTAGTAAAACTCCTTACCGATTTGTCTCCGAAGAGGTCTCATGTTATGTGCGGAGCTTGTACAGGTAAAGGGGTACGCCATACGCCAACCACTTCCCGTTGAAGTAAGGATTTTCCAGCTGGTCCTCATTTCTTGTTAAGGCTGAGTGAACCGTGCCGGTATTTTATATTGCTATTAAAATAAAAACCGTAACGGGAAGTCATTTCTGACGCCATCGGTGGGGATCGAATCTTAGCTATCATGTAAGTTTCCTACCAACTGACATATCGACCAAACATAAGGATTACGCTTTACAAAGTTTTTACAAAGAAACGCTGTCGCTGTTCCACTAGGGATGGCCAGAACCTCTACCGAGTCTCTTCTACTTATTACTTTCCTGACTTGTCAATTATCTTCTATCAGTTCATATACATCTAAATCTTAGCTGCAAATATATATATCATTTAAGATTCATATTAAACGCATTCCCACAAGCAAACATGTATAAGTTCGCGCTAATACATGCCGCCTGTGGACCTACAATATACAAACCCAATCACAAATAAACATAAGCCCTGCAACTCTTGTCGACCTTCCCTGAAACAGGGGTATCATTTTTTTACAGTATGGGTGTTCAGCCTCATACCAACTTATAAGTCAAGAAACATCGATGTTCACAAAATCACTAATTTGATCAGGGCATTATTTTCTCGTTCTTTCCCTTCCCCTCTTGCATCTTGCATTCACCCTTTTAAAAAGGTAGCTGGCTATGTAATCTGCAGTGTTATCCTTTATTATATTGCCCTTCGTCGTCGTCATTCGTCGTCGAGTTTCGATTTTCAAAATCAATGCCATCACAGCAGATGAAACACATTCATGCTCTATAGCAAATTAATTTTTGTATATATGCTGCAATGCGGCGAGCTTACGCGTGTGTGTTTACAAATGTATGAAATCTTTTAGGAATTAATCTGTTTGTTCATACTAAAAATGTATGGAACAATATTGACATCTAGCGGCAAAACTTAAAAGTTTTTTTTACATTTTCTTTTATTTCATGCAAATTAAAAATAAAAAAAAAGCCAAATAAAAATGGATTTCAATCTGTAATCTAAGTTGCAAACATATATAACATTTGAGATTCATATTACATGCATTCTTACGAGCAGACATGTATAAGTTCTAATCTAATCTAATCTAAGCTGCAAAGATATATATCATTTAAGATTTATATTAAATGCATTCCCACAAGCAGATATGTATAAGTTCCCGCTGACATATGCTGCATGTGTACTTACAACATAACAGCCCATTCCAAATGAACATAAGCCCTGCAACTCTTGCCAACCTTCCCTGAAACAAAGGTGAATTTGCAAAGTAAACCATTTTTTAAAGTATGGGTGGTCAGCCTCATACCAACCTATAAGTCAAGAAAAGTATTTTGTGTATTTCTTTACATAATCTTAGTTGCAAAGATACATACCATTTAAGATTCATATTAAATGCATTCCCACACGCAGACAGGTACAAGTTCACGCTTACAAATGCCCAATGTGGACTTGCAAAATAAAAAAACTAATCTCAAATGAACATAAGCCCTGCAACTTTTGCCGACTTTTCCTCAAACAGAGATAAAATTTGCATGGTAAACCATTGCTTACAGTATGGGTGGTCAGCCACATACTAACCTTTTAGTCAAGGAAATTATTTTGTTTAGTTCTATAATCTAAGTTGCAAAGATACATACCATTTGAGATTCATATTAAATGCATTCCCACAAGCAGACAGGTATAAGTTCGCGCTTACAAATGCCCCATGTGGACTTATAAAATAAAAAACTAATCTCAAATGAACATAAGCCCTGCAACTCTTGCCGACTTTTCCTCAAACAGAGATAAAATTTTCATTGTAAACCATTCTTACAGTATGGGTGGTCAGCCACATACTAACCTATAAGTCAAGGAAATTATTTTATTAAGTTCTATAATCTAAGTTGCAAAGATACATACCATTTGAGATTCATATTAAATGCATTCCCACAAGCAGACAGGTATAAGTTCGCGCTTACAAATGCCCCATGTGGACTTATAAAATAAAAAACTAATCTCAAATGAACATAAGCCCTGCAACTCTTGCCGACTTTTCCTCAAACAGAGATAAAATTTTCATTGTAAACCATTCTTACAGTATGGGTGGTCAGCCACATACTAACCTATAAGTCAAGGAAATTATTTTATTAAGTTCTATAATCTAAGTTGCAAAGATACATACCATTTGAGATTCATATTAAATGCATTCCCACACGCAGACAGGTACAAGTTCACGCTTACAAATGCCCAATGTGGACTTGCAAAATAAAAAAACTAATCTCAAATGAACATAAGCCCTGCAACTTTTGCCGACTTTTCCTCAAACAGAGATAAAATTTGCATGGTAAACCTTTGCTTACAGTATGGGTGGTCAGCCACATACTAACCTTTTAGTCAAGGAAATTATTTTATTTAGTTCTATAATCTAAGTTGCAAAGATACATACCATTTGAGATTCATATTAAATGCATTCCCACAAGCAGACAGGTACAAGTTCACGCTTACAAATGCCCAATGTGGACTTGCAAAATAAAAAAAAACTAATCTCAAATGAACATAAGCCCTGCAACTCTTGCCGACTTTTCCTCAAACAGAGATAAAATTTGCATTGTGAACCATTGCTTACAGTATGGGTGGTCAGCCACATACTAACCTATAAGTCAAGGAAATTATTTTATTAAGTTCTATAATCTAAGTTGCAAAGATACATACCATTTGAGATTCATATTAAATGCACTCCCACAAGCAGACAGGTATAAGTTCGCGCTTACAAATGCCCCATGTGGACTTATAAAATAAAAAACTAATCTCAAATGAACATAAGCCCTGCAACTCTTGCCGACTTTTCCTCAAACAGAGATAAAATTTTCATGGTAAACCATTCTTACAGTATGGGTGGTCAGCCACATACTAACCTATAAGTCAAGGAAATTATTTTATTAAGTTCTATAATCTAAGTTGCAAAGATACATACCAATCGAGATTCATATTAAATGCATTCCCACAAGCAGACATTTATAAGTTCGCGCTTACACATAATGCATGTTGACTTACAACATAAAAACCCAATCTCAAATTAATATAAGCCCTGCAACTCTTGCCAATCTTCCCTGAAACAAAGCTGAAATCTTCAAAGTGAACCATTTTTTAAACTATGGGTGGTCGATTTTCTTTTACAAAGGCTGCATGTTTTTATTTTACATGTTTTCCGAATTTTAACGCGAGGAAACTATGCGCAATATACACATTCACCAAATGTTAAGGGGTTGGGCTGCGTAGCAGCCAGGGGCAACGCCCCTAGTGCATATTAATTATAATAACAATTAGAACCTTTGTGTACAAAGGCGTGAAACGATTCCATTAGCCTCTTCATACAAAAGCTAATAGGTTTAATTTCTCGATCTTCCGAGACAACGTATCCCCCCCTCCCATACTTTACCACTTCTGTAAGCTTCTGAGTTCCTGCTACACAAGTTTAGGCATTTTAGAGCCCGACCCTTCCCAAGTACTCTTTTAGGCTTTAAAAAGGTTACAAAAAGGTCCCAGAACCTTTTTTAACCTTTTTGTAACCTTTTTAAAACCTAAAAGGTTACTTGGGTTTTACACTAGCTAAATATTGTTACTGACATTGGAGGGAAGCAGCACAAGACAGAGAGTCCTGGAGGATTGTGGTGCGGGAGGCCCTGAGCCTTCAAGGCTTATGAGCCGAAGAAAGTAAAGTAAGTAAGTAAATATTGTTACTAGTTTATAATAATAATAATAATTGGCCAATCTTTATATGGCGCCGTTTAGTGGCACTAGCCACCTCAAGGGCGCTTTTATGTGTTGAAGCTTCTGTTAAACAAATGTGAGTTTAATGGATAGCGAAATGAGTAAAGTATGTAAATTAGATGGAAGGAGCATGTAGAAACAACTATTGAAAGACTAAGGAAAATTTACTATGTATTCCGCAAAATTAGAGATATTCTAGAGGTAAAAACTTTGAAGTCTACCTATTTTGCGCTTGGACAGTCATTGATGCAGTATGGAATGGTCGGATGGGGCGGCACATTTAAAACAACACTCGAGCCTCTTAGGGTGGTGCAGAGAATGGTTATCAAAATAATGTTAAAGAAGCCTTTCGACTATTCCACATTGCAATTATATCATGACTTTCCGGTGCTAACAATTGACCAATTGTATAAGAGAGCGGCTCTCTACCAAGTTCATAAGGATTACTTTATCCACGGATATAATCCGGGGGATATTGTAATCCCGAGTGGTAGATCGCGTAGAGAGTCGCTTCTAATCAAAGTTCCTAGAAAGAATACAGCAACCGGCCAACATCACTACGATTATTTGGGTGTAAGGTGGTACAATGCACTTTTTTCCAGGTATAAGCATGATAAGCACGCAGATCCTAGGGCCATTAAGTACATGATCAGCAAATATTTGAAAGAGGTGTAAATAGTTGAGTGTTTATATTTGATTGGTTTTTTGTATATTATTCTTATCATTATTATTTTTGTTATTTTTTTCATATATCTACATGTGTGTATATATGTATAATTCCTATTTCTGTATTTTCTATTTAAACATGTTACCTCTTTATGTTATTTTATTTTATTTTTTGTCTTTCTGTTTTTGCTGAGTAAATGACTAAATGGTGTATATATTATTTTTGTTTTTTATGATTTTTATCTATTAAGTGATTAATTTTAAGTTAAGATAAGTTGGAATCCTCCCCAAAACACAAGCTATGCTTACTTTGGGGAGTATTTATTGTAATTAGATTTTTAAAATTTATTTTTATTGTAATACTTTGTACATATTGATAAAAAACAATAAAGACCTTATGAATTATGAATTATGTACGGTGGAAATGAAGCATTTGAGAAGCATGACAGGAAAAACTCTGAGGGATAGAGCTAGGAATGAATGGGTAAACAAAGAATGTAATTTGAAAGAGAATGTGAAAGATAAGGTACAAAAGAATGTGATAAAATGGTTTGGGCATGTGGAAAGAATGAATGATGATAGACTGACAAAGTTTATTTACAAAGAAAGCGTGAAAGGAAAAAGAGGGAAGGGACGACCAAGAAAAGTATGGAGTGATCAGATTAAGGAGACTGTGAAAGAATGGGATATACAAAGTGAGCGTAATAGAAGAAAATGCATGAAAAAGGTGATGGATATGAATGAATTGAAAGGGGTATGTCAGGATAGGAAAAAATTGAGGCAACTCTGCAGAGGCTCTGGCCACCCCTGGCGGAATCGCGACAGAGTTACAGTGTTAAGCAACTTCCTAAAGCAGCCAACACTGGTCTCTGTTCTCAACTCCAGAGGTAGACTATTCCAGCAGGATGGACCAGCCGAACTAAAAGCCCTGTCTCCGAAACCGGTTCAGTTCCGTCGAAGTGGCAGTTGACGCCTGTTTACGGCGTCACTCTGTGCAGAACGAAGAGTGCGTCGTTTAACACCTATCTGGTCGACTCTGCACAATTATGTCTGTGTATGTTTATATACTTATAATCGTGTATCTGTGTTTTTACTTACTTGTATAATGTGTGTCTAGATGTACGTACTTGTATGGTTTTACCTACTCGTTTTTGGTCGAAGCTTCTGCTTGAGACGTTTCTGACATGGTCTAGATAGGTATAGACAAGGTCATGAATAGCCTTTAGAAACCGTGCTTTAGAGGGCATCAGTAGCCGATTAGTACCCGAGCCGTTAAGTGAGAAGTACAAAAGATTAAACTGTGAACCAAATAAGTCGTCACAATATAATATATTCATGGGTGGACTATTATGTTGTTTTTCTAAATAACATAGAAATGGCATTCCTGAAGTGTGTGCAGTATATATCGTGGGCCGAACAGAGCCGAACGGTCACGGAAGCAGCCGAATTGCACCGTGCGATTTCATCGGGCCGTCGATTATCTCTAGTCAGTTCTGGGCAACCTGTGAGCGGGGTCAGACGTCGGCGAACAAGCAACCTCTCCGGAGGCAAGCATAATAACATGACAGGACCTATAGTGACCCGACATTTGGTAAAGGTAGATTATTTTTTTAATACAGTGAAGAGCACATTTAAATATTTTTTTATGTTCCACCGGCATTCGAACCTACTACATACCTTCCATTCACGAGTCTGAAGTGTTGAGCACTAGATTGTTAGAAAAAAATCATATTCAAAATTGCCTTTTTTTTTTTAAGAGATCCTGTGCGGGAGACTCCCTAGATTCTAAAGACTCTAGGGGTCTATGACACTTGTTGTAGTGCCGCAGAGGTGTACGAGCTTGGTCGTCGCTACAAAGCGCCAATACTCAAGCAAGACCCAGTTGCTGTAAGGGTGGATGGACCTTTGGTGACCGGTCATTGGTAAAGGTTGATGAATTTTTCAACCCAGCGAAGAGCACATTCGAAATATAAATGATATATTTTTTGTGCGCCGCCGGGATCCGAATCCACAACCTTCCATTTACGAGTCCGAAGTGTTGCCACTACGGACTACGGACGGGTCCAACGGCCTTAGATTTTCTTCGCATAATTGTTATTTTCTTGAGGAGTAAATTGAAAGCAAGACGCGTAATTTTAATATGAAGTGTGAAGGAAATGAAAACGATAGAGAACATTAGGCGTTACTTGGCGTTATTTATGTCTGGAGACAGATTCTTGTAATTTGCTTTCCTTTTGAGTCGTAGGGAACCAAAAGCGGCAATCTAAGGTTTTTTAGAAAATTAGATAAATGTATGGAAACACAGGAAATCATTTCCTCATCATTACCATGTATTTATTTTATTTTCGAGAAAAAAAAACATTGCCACCAAAGGTCCATCCAGTCTTACAGCAACTCGGTTTTAAGTGAGAATTGGCGCTTTGTAGCAACGACCAAGCTCGTACAAAGTCCGGTACATAGCTCAGCTAGCACTCCATGCCGAAAGCAAGGAATCGATCCCCACCGAGAATGTCTGAAATGATTTCCCGTTTCCGTGTTTATTTCAAACCCAAAATATATACCGGTAAGGTTTACTGAGCCTTCACAAAAAATGAGATGAATGAAAACTTTGAAAAAGTTTCAGGGAAGGTCGGTAAAAGTTAAAGGGTTAATGCTCATTTGAGGTTTGGATTTAAATCTTTAAGTACACATGCAGCACTTATAAGCGCGCACTTAAACGTGTCTGCTTGTGGGCATGCATCTTTAAATGCTAACACATCTTTGCAACCTATATAATAGACTATTATTACTTTCATGGTCCTTCGTTAACATTTTATGCCAAATTAGAGGTGACGGCTTTTATATCACCTCGCGTCACACAATAAAAACATAATCGAGACATAAAGCAACTGGGTCAGAAAAAGAACGCGCCGCTGATAGTAGGGACACATCCGCCCCGATAATGCGGCGCTCAAGACAATGAAAGTATCGGCAATAAAAAACCTACGCGTTTTACGACAAATTGCCCACCGACATTTATTTTAATATGACATACGAAACAGACTGAGGACGTGCCAAAGGGCCATTGAAAGGAGGGTGCTGGGAATCAGCCTCTGAGACAGGGTTCCAAACCAGGAGATCCGTAGACGCAATAATGTCATACAGCGAGTGCCTACTGAATAAGGCGCTGAGCAGGTCACGTCGCATGGCAGGTGGCCGAAAAGGATCGTCCAATGGCGGTCCAGGATGTCCAAGCGGGGAGACCTCATTTGAGGTGGCTGGATGACTTCAAGAGAACTGCAGGCAGAGGATGGTTGAACACAGCAGCCGATAGTCGGGAATGGAGAGGATTGGAGGAGGCCTACGTCCAGGAGTGGACTGAGAAAGGCTGAGGAAGAAGGAAGAAGATATTGATACGGCACACTTTTTTGGTGCAGGCCCTGAATTTCGCCATCCGTCGAACTCCTTGACAAAACTTAACCCTACACGCTGATTGGCCGGCGTTCGGCAAGACACCGGCCGAGCCGAATTTACTGTAACAAAATTTATGTGTTTTATTGTAATAAAAAGGGAATAATTTGTCACAAGGTTTGTCGGCCTGTTGGCCCGAAGACCGGTTCTGTTTGTAATTTGTACTGAAAAGAGAAAAAGAGAATAAAAAAACGAAAGTTAAGAAAAACCCTTCAACCAAGTCTTCCTCATTTTAAAGAGAGGGTATCAATTGGCGCCCAACGTGGGGCCAAGTCACTTGGAAAGTGACAACCCAAGTACCGGAGGACTGACTTGTGGCGCCCAACAAAGAACCAGAAGCAAGACAATGAAGACTGCGCGGCCCGGTGATGACTTGATGGAGCAGGGAGCTTCAGTCAATGAATACAGGACGCCAGTGGCACGGCTCCCCATGCCATTTTCGGGGAAGCCGGAGGAAGACCCAGGGCTATTTTTGGAGTCAGCCCTGGCGTACTTCAAGGAGAATGCAACCCCGGAGAGCGAATGAGTGATGTGGGCAATGGATTGGCTGAGGGGGGAGGCGGCTGCCTGGATGGCGGAGCTCCCAGTGACAGACTGGCTGGAGGTTGAATGTGCCCTGGAGGGAAGATTCAACAGCAAGTCAAGGAGGGAGAGAGGCCACTTCCTGTACCTCTATGGACGGCAGGAGCTCGGGGAGGAGGCAATGGGATTCATCCTGAGGAAGAGAGCGCTGGCCAAGCGCTTCTGCAGCACGCACTCTGAGCAGGAGGTCATCCAGCACACCATGGACCTCCTGTTGCCGCAGTGCCAGGCGAGACTTCAGAGCGCCAGCGCCTCCTGGAGCAAGCTTCTCGCAGCTGCGGCAGGCTGTGAAAGCAGGGGCAGCAGCGATGACCACCATCCACTCGTCGGATCTCATCAGCAAGGAGGGCGATGGCCAGCCCAGGAACAGCAACAAGGGGATTGGCATCCAGCAGCCTATCACCATCAGACCGAAAGGCAGTCACCAGGCCAGAAAAATCGTCCAATGGCATGGCAGCCACGGCCAGGTAGCGAGCAAGAGACCGCACGGTCATATTGGCACTGTTCAGGGTCACATCTCGACCGGTCTTGCCCCGACCGTGAGGGGAAGCCTTCGCAACCGGAATCAAGCCAGGATGAAGGTGAACCGGAGCATGCAAGTGTCAGCATGCTGAGGAACGCGAAAGTTCCTGAGGACACTCTGAGAGCAGTCGAGGAGTTTCAACGTGTGGAAGAGACACTGGCTCCAGAAGTTTCAGAATCCAGCCACGTCTGCCCTAGCCAGGATGGGAGGCCTGTACAGCCTGAGGCAGACGTGCTGCCAAGAGACATGGAAGATGACCCTTTGGAGAGAGAGCTGTACTTTGAACGCGAAGCCCACCCGCAAGTGTGCGAAGTGGAAGACTCGACGTTTGACACGAGCAAGAGGGACCTGAAACCAGTCAGCATGGAGGTGCAGAGTGGACGACAACTCGTGCTAGAGGACTCCGGCTCGAAGAGGAATCAGAGCCATGGGATGGCCAGGAAACAGCCACCCCGCACCAGCAGAGACGTGCACCTAGATCAGCTTAGGTTACCGCCCGACAAGCAGGAGGAGGATCCGATCGAGCAGTACACGAGGCCGCCGGATACGACGCCTCGCCTTCAGCGCGCACCACCTCTCCACGAACATCGGAAGAGAAGGAAAAGGATGAAGGAACCGTGGCCAGGAGTGAAAAATCTGTGGCAAGGGTTGAGAGCGTAAGGAGGGTTAAGTTTTGTCAACAGAAGATGGTGGGAATTGATACGGCACACTTTTTTGGTGCAGGCCCTGAATTTCGCCATCCGTCGAACTCCTTGACAAAACTTAACCCTACACGCTGATTGGCCGGCGTTCGGCAAGACACCGGCCGAGCCGAATTTACTGTAACAAAATTTATGTGTTTTATTGTAATAAAAAGGGAATAATTTGTCACAAGGTTTGTCGGCCTGTTGGCCCGAAGACCGGTTCTGTTTGTAATTTGTACTGAAAAGAGAAAAAGAGAATAAAAAAACGAAAGTTAAGAAAAACCCTTCAACCAAGTCTTCCTCATTTTAAAGAGAGGGTATCAATATACGATTAATGTTTTTTATGATTTTGTACATTTTTCGATGGGCATTATGTCGGTGGACATTTTGTCGCGTGGATATTTTGCCAGTGGACACTGTGTCGGTGGGCATTATGTCGGTGGACATTTTGTCGCGTGGATATTTGTCAGCGGACACTATGTCGGTGGACATTCTGTCAATGGGCATTTTGTCGTGGTACTGAGCGCCCGTAAACCCAGCGATAATAACCTTTAAATGTCACCGTGTAACATTTACAACTCCTGAAAGACTAACCATACAATAATAGCCCTAAAAGAGCATCCAACCTGGACTTTGCAAGGCAATTTTATGCGAACAAAAGCTGTACTGAAATAAACTCAGCAAGGGCAAGTCGTAGAACGGCTCACATTCACCCCTTTGCAGTCGATATCAGCAGTGAAACTGATTGATAATCCTACCCTCATAGCCGACCTGCATTCTCTCGAGCACAGAAGGAAAGTCGGAATGATCAGTGTCTTCTATAGGTACTATAATGGTGTATGTTCTTATGAAATATCCTCATTTATGCCTCTTCCTCTCGTCACACATTCTGACCTCGCAGTCGATATCAAAACTATGAGACCTTGGTGTTTATATGACACATTATTTTGAAAACTGCCCGTTTATGAAACGAGATACCAGAGATTAGAGTATAAGTCGCACGTTTAATAATAAAGAGAAATAACTCGAAAATTGGGAAAATCGAGATTTTGTAATAAAACGCAAGAACAATGCGAGAAGAATGCGTAGAATGCGACAGCCGTTCAATTTGGACGAATATGACCGAGATAAAACATCGGCCGCCTTTTTCATCCCATACAAGTTGTACTGGGTGTCTGAACTTCAAACGCGTTTTCCCAACATTCATGTTTTTTGAGTTATTGCTCTTTATTATTAAACGTGCGATGTGTTCGCACTTTAATTTAAATTTGTCCTATTCAAAACCAATATCAATCGCCACTTTCTTTCAGATTCTCAAAACAAAGGCAATACAACAAAACACAACGCAGCTAACAGCTCTGCTACAAAAGATATAAACAGCCACATCACCAACAAGTCTGCGACACTATAGCAAATGTCATAGACCTCTAGATTCTCTTAAATTTATGGAGTCTCCTCCCTTACAGCACAGGATATACAAAGACAACTGGATATAAACATGGCTATGATTATTGTATAAATTGTTTTGTCGTGTCTAGAATGTGATGCTCTTTTATCCTTAAAACGCTGAGAAAAGTGTGGCTAAATGAGATGGATGAAATTGTCACCCCTAGAGAAATGGAAACAAAGCTATCAATCGCATCACTCGAAAAAATTCTTCATTATCAGATATAAAGAGGTCAGACTTACGCTATCCTTTTTCATTTAAGTAAGTACGTTTTCCTTGTTACCGTAAAAGCAGATTTTTTTTTTGTGAATGCTTACTACGTAAACTTACTGCCAAATATAGTGTCGGTAATAATATCAAGAAGACTTTAATTGGGCATGCAGTATGTGCAGAGGACTTCAGGATAATCAGAAATGTCTTGGGTGGTGCCCCCTCCGGTGTTTGACCACTCGGATGTCCCAGGATGCGACGGGAAAACTATGTCGAGGCGGTCGCCAAAGTTTTGAGAGTAAGGGGACCATGGAGGGAAGCAGCACAAGACAGAGCCTCTGCAGTACTACCTTCATCTCTACCTATCCTTACATATCTCCTTCAATTCATTCATATCGACGCTGACGCCAAAGTTATGAGAGTGAGGGGACCATGGAGGGAAGCAACACAAGACAGAGCCTCTGCAGTACTGCCTTCATCTCTACCTATCCTTACATACCTCCTTCAATTCATTCATATCAACGTTGACGCCGAAGTTCTGGGAGTGAGGGGGCCATGGAGGGAAGCAACACAAGACAGAGAGCCTTGGATGATTGTGGTGTATGGAGGCCCTGAGCCTTCAAGCTTTGTGAACCGAAGAAAATATAGTAAGTATTAACCAAACATGATATAAAGGTAAAAATTATACGTGAAGCGATTGTAAGAAGTGAAGTACCGTTGATTTGAATTTTTAGGTGATGTCTAATACACACAGCTTATCTATCAAGGTAGTCCTACAACTGACTTCATTGTTACGTTATTCGAGTCCGATTTTTTGTTTTGTGCACAACAGGTTTCCCTTATTACAGTGCATCCTCACACATTTACAAGCTAGGAGGAACTCTTTGACCATATTTTTAAAAGATTCTAAATTAATGTAAAATATATCTATGCCAGCGGAGTTAATTAGAGTTACACTTTAAATTGTGCCATGACATCGGTACGTGATAGCGGTACATGAAAAATATCATGCTGTCTTCCCCGACCGTTGTCATCTGGCACATAAAGCTTGAAAAGCCTCTAACAGGGTGAGACTGTTAATTATATCGCATTACGCAAACTTTTCCTTATATACCAGCGCTAAAGAAGAGCCTAGAGCCCATTATAGCATGTCTACATTCTTTCACACATACATAACAATGTCCTCTACGAGTATATTTTGTTATGTTCCTGGGTTCTTATATTTAAAGAAGGCAGTTGATTTTTACTTCTGTCCCATTTATTTCAGATTGAACCAGATACTTTTTACACTGTCGCTCGCTTTTTTAAAGAAATTCTGTGCGGGAGACTCCCTAGATTCTAGAGACTCTAGGGGTCTATGACACTTGTAGTGCCGCAGAGGTGTACGAGCTTGGTCGTCGCTACAAAGCGCCAATACTCAAGCAAGACCCGGTTGCTGTAAGGCTGGATGTACCTTTAGTGACCGGTCTTTGGTAAAGGCTTTATATTTTTTTTCAATCCAGCGAAGAGCATATTTGGAAATATAAATGGTATTTTTTTGTGCTCCGCCGGGATCCGAATCCACAACCTTCCATTTACGAGTCCGAAGTGTTGCCACTGGACTACGGACCGGTCCAAGCTTACCAATAACTACTAAAACTTCTTGCTTTACGTTTACGTAAATATTATTTTATATATTATTATTATTATTTTATATATTATATTATTATTTAAATATTATATATCATATTAGAAGAGTTTTAACTCTCCTAATATGCCAACGCTGAAGAAAAATCTAGAGCCCATTCTAGTGTGTCGAGATTTCTCCACACACACTTACAAGCTTGAGTACCTGCTAGAAGGATCCAGGCACCGACACACTAGCATAATAATCTTATTATCGGCTATTATGATCATCAAATAATATTTCAACTGCTTATATCTCCTGCTTAATAAATAATTAAGCTGTCCCAGTTATTCATATGACAGCCTTTGAAGCAAAACTGTAAAAATAAAAGAAATGTTTTGATTGTTTACTTACAGATTTGAGGAAAGCCGTTTTTCTCAGTATGTTATCTTCACTTCTTCCTGCAAATAACAAAATAACAATTATAATATTTGTAATTAATGTAAATGATTTTTCAGGTAACACAAGACCGTTCACAAAGGTTAACTGAGCCTTACAACAAATGGTTGCAAATGAACATAAGCGATGCAACTCTTGCCGACCTTCCCTGAAATCATGGGTGACATTGGCAGAGTGAACCATTTTTTTCAGTAAGGGTAGTCAGCATTATACCAACTCATAAGTCAAGGAATATAAACAATAAATAACATTTGACACCGACAGTCCGGTCAATAGCTTAGTTGGGAGAGTGCTTGTTGCATTCCATGCCGAGAGCTCGGGTTCGAATCCCACCGAGGCGAGGGTGTCAGAAATGATTTCCCGTTTTGGTGCTTTATTCAAACCCAAAATAAAATACCGTCAAGGTTTACTCAGCCCTCACAACAAATGAGTACCAGCCCAATCGGGAGCTGAGAAGCCCCCACTTTAACTGAAGTGGTTGGCCGGCTCCCTTACCTGTAAAATAAATAGGTTCCACTCGTCATATGAGAAGTAACTCTATATGTGCGGCTTAGCCACGTTTTGTAGTCTCCCTATATTAAAAAAAATCTTTACGAAAAAGTCAGCATGTATACCAATCACATAAAATTAAAAAATATGAATGAAAAATCCATGATAATAAGGCATGAGTGTTGATATAATACTAATGCCATGTTTATAATAATAGAAAGTGTTTGAAATTTACAACAATAATATTACTTTTAATACTGATTGTTATAAAAACATGGAAGTAAGCCTTTTGCACGCATATTCCTATTATTGTTTTTAACGAAACAATGGCTTATGCAACTTTAAACAATATGTAAGAAAGATTTTAAACAAGAGTATTGCCGTAACTAATTTTATAAGCGACAATTTAAGCAACGCCCGCACTAAAAAATTCAAGAAAATCGTTAGAGCCGTTTTTTGAGAAAAGTTAAAGGTTATGTTTTTTTTTGTATACCAGTCATGTTAAATTTTCAAGTTGGTTAATCAAAATCTGTGATTTTCAACTGCCTAAATCATAAAATTGGATTCTCTACGATCAGTTGGTTCGGCTGGGACACACGGACGGACGGACGGACAGGTTCGAAAAATTAGGTTTTTTGACATGTCCTGGGTGTCTATTCACGATAGGGGATAGAGAAGACTCATCTCGATTTTCCCCGAAAAAGGAATAAAGGTATTGTGCCTCACAATACCATTTATTGCTTTTTCTGGTAAAATCGAAATGAATCTACTCTATCCCCTATCGTGAATAGACACCCTGGTGCAGGACAACTCATTTCTGTCGAAACCTCATTTTTTTATTTGCCGACGAATACAAGACTTTATATAACAGTTCCTACGGGCTGCTAGAAAGTAAAAATGAGACTGTATCAATGAGTCTGCAAATACTTGCAAATTATGTTAACGTTTAAGATTCATATTTAATGCACGCATACACGCAGACATGCACTTACAAATTCTCGTGAAATGTCTATGCATATATTTCTACATTTTCTTTTATAAATTGTTTATGGAAAATTCACTGTTTTTTCAAACATACGATTTAAAAACTGCATTTATTATTTCGAATTACTGCTTTTCTTTCTACATAAAAACTATAAAACAGACTTCCTTCTCTTTTTTAAATAGATTGTGAAGAGGAATGCTTTCCACTAAAATATTTTACATGGCCAGAAACAGGTATTAATAGTATCTATTTATCAATGAAGAATTCATTATTAAATATTTAAATGAATTATTGATTGATAATTATCCAATTACAACTGTTGAATTATGATTAAAGTTATTTTCGATAGGTCGTGGCGCGCGCGGGGTTCGAACTCGAGCTTGTTTCAATAACGCATAAGGGTAACGCCGTTTAAATTTGTACCATAACTGTCGACCGGCAAGATTCAAGAAAACGAAAACATCGTGAGTTAAATTAAGGTCTATTCAAAATGACGGACAGGTTCGAAAAATTAGGTTTTTTTACATTTCGATATCTCATTTCTTTTTTCGACGACGAATACAAGATTTTATAGCAGTTCGTAAACACTGTTCAGTAAAAAATATAAGAGCACCATTTTGAATGTCTATAAATATGAATGTTGTTTGTCTATGAATGTTTAATAAAAATATGAATACGCACATTTAATAACTACCTAAAATCGTTCGTTTATTGTATTTCAATAAGTTTCCTTGACTTATAGGTTAGTATGAAGCTGACCACTCATACTGTAAAAAATGGTTCACTTTACCAATGTTACCATTGTGTCAGGTAAGGTCGGCAAGAGTTGCAGGGTTTATGTTCATTTGAGATTGGGTTTTATATTGTAGGTTCACATGCAGCATGTTTAAGTACGAACTTAAAGTCTTAAATGCAATATATTTTTGTAACTTAGATTATAGATTAATTATCATAGATTTAGATAGATTGGCAATGTTTTTTTTTGCGTACATTTTTCACAGTATCCAGCACCGATATAAAAATTAGGTACCTCCGTGGTCCAAATTTCATTTAATCGTTTAGCCCACAGATCACGGAATAAACCTTTTTGCTATTTTGAATAACAAACATCAAACAGTGCATTTAAAATATTAATAGCATGTAGTAAGGTTGATTAGATAGTTTTATGTTTCAATTAGGTACGTAAATGTTATTTGTTAGTCAACCATAAATAAACGGTAAGTAGGTGTATTTTTTTAAACCTACGTGAATACACCTTAATACTGGTAACATACGGTAAAGATTGTAAATAAAAAACCGCCCGACATTACCTTAAACTTGTGCCATTTGAAAAATAATACTGTCAGCAATGATAAAAACATACAATCATTAGAAGAATTAATGGATCTAAGTAAAAAATGTACAACTGACAACATATTCGAATACATACCTTAATAATGCCAAGCTAACTTCCACTCAAAACACACACGACAAATTCCCGAGTCTGATGTAAACGTTCTCAAAAGAAAATGAAGGTATCAAATGAGTTTTTTTGTGTTGTCCACACTACATCAAAGAGTTACCATACGTGAACAAATACTTAAGATTGCAAGATTTTTGTCAGTTCCAATGGAATTGGTAACATACTAAAAGAAAAATTTCGGAGCCAAAAATGGAGACAACCCTTAGCAATCAATATTTCGTGTTTAAATAAGTAAATATTATTGTGGCTAGTACAGAAAATGAAAGATACGTTACTAAGGTATATGCAAAAATACTCAACTTTAAAAACGTTTGACTATTTTGATCGTATCATGCCATCAAAGGGTCAAAAACGGGTTGCGGACATGTAAAATTTGTATGGGAATGGAAAAAAGGCGTTTTTGTTTTATTTTTTAATTACATCGCCACTTAATGCTTTTTGCAGTTTTTTTTTGTATTTCGATACGCTTTTTATTTACTTTACTCTGATAATTTTAGAATTCAGTAGAGATCACCAGTTTTTATGAAAAAGCTGAAAATCATTAGGGGACACACGCACAAGACAAAAGGTACAAATTTCGACGGCGATACCCATAATTATTCGAGTGCAAATGCTTTATCCGCTCGACCATACCAGCGACAATTTTTTCTTTACATGACAAATGAAAATATATCAATCTCTGATAGCAGAGAAATATGAAGTATAATATGTAAGCTGAATGATTGACTGAATGCTTGAGCCAAATATATGACAAGTGAGAACGGCACAGTGACATAACGATACATGACAGAACAACACATGACAGGAATACATGAAAAACATCACTATGACAAAACAACACAGAAAATAAATCACTGACAAAATATCACATACCTAAAACAGAACATAACATAAACGGCACATGAAGAAACATCACAGGACAAGACATCACACATAGCACAAACATTTATTTTGCCTATTATGAGTCCTTGAATTATAGTTTAGCGTGGGGCTACCTACCTCACATCTGAAAAATAATGCATACAATGCCGTTGCCACCCCTAGTTGTAGGTTAAAGCAGCATAAGTTGCGAAATAAATATTTGTATCATCTTTATATAGAATGCTTGAATTCCATGCCGAGAGCAAGGGTTCGATCTCAAGGTTTACTCAGCATTCACAATTAATGAGAACCAGCCCCTTCAACTGAAGTAGTTGGTGTAAGGCCGGCCCCCTTACCTGTAAAAATAAATAGGTCCCCAATCGCCACATGCAATCCCTTCGGGAACAACGCAGGCGAGAAGTTACACTATATGTGTAGCTTAGCTGCGTTTTTTATGTTTTGTCATGTGATGTACTATCATTGTGAAGTTCTGTCATGTGATTTTCTGTCACGTGTCGTTTCGTCTCTGTGCCGTTCTAATATGGAACCCCCAAATGTATGACTCGAATGTATCAAAACAAGTTTTTTCCATCCCAAGGAGTATCTAATAATATATCTGGCATAGCTAATAAGCCATATTGAATGTTGAAACGTATGGGATTGTCATTGGCCCGACAGCTGTTCGCGTAGGCAGTGATTTTATTGCGATCCTTTCTGTAGCCCAACACTTTTCAAGTTTTGAGATATTGAGAAAAAAATGAGGTTTAAAAATGTGCATGCTTTCAGATAGAAGAGTCACTCAGTACTTAGAAAAATAATTGAAATATGTGCAGGGGATATGAAAAACCTGAGCAGAATGACTGGATAAACTTTGCAAGAAAGAATGCAGAATGAAAGGCGTTAAAAATAATGTAACCTAAAAGAGGATGTGAGGAAAAAGGTGCAAAAGAAAATAAGAAGAAAGAATGCACGTTTGGAAAGAATGTGAAAGCTTGACAATAACAAACGTAAGAGGCAAAAGAGAAAAAGAAAAGGGGAGAAGGAGAAAAAAAAACGCTTAATCAAATTAGTGAAATCGTAAAAGGAATGGAATGTATCTACATAGTAAACGTAACAGAAGGAAATGCATGAAACAAGTGAATGATATGAATGAACACAGAGAAGTATGACAGGATAGGAATAAATGGAAGAGAATCTGGAGAGGATCTGGTGGACCACTCCTAGTGAAAACGGAAATAGCATTACAGTTACAGTATTAAAAGAGGTTCCACGACAAATTGGTCACAGACAACTCGTCCATGGACAAATCGGTCACACGACAGATCGTTCTGACGAATTTTCGCAAACAACAAATAATTACAACAGTAATTACAAAGGTTTTTTGGAGATCAACTTTTCTGTGATGAAGCTGTCTGTGGACCTGTATTGTATGTGACCGAAATGTCCTTGATCGAAAAATCGTGTGGACTGACTGTCGTGCTACCTATGTGCCCATGGACGAGCTGTCTTCGGTGACACGATTGAAAAAGACTCCGACGACAGAGTAAATGTTTGAGAGCTCATTGAGAAAAAATGCGTTGATAACAGAGGATGGACACTTAAGTCAGCGCACACCATTGGCAGAACCCTGGAGCGTCCGAGGAGAAGCCCGACTACCGTGTTTGGCGAGCGGGCTTTCCGTGTTGCTGCGCCCATGGCCTGGAACTCTCTGCCGGCAGGACAAGGACAACGGACAAGGAGGCAGTTTTCAGAAAAGCCCTGAAAACACATTTGTTTTCACAATCTGCAGCGCCTTTGGGATGACCAACGGTCATGAAAATACCCAATAATAATTAAAGATCTCTTCGCGTAAGGGTTTTTAAGAATGTTATTTTAGAACAGTTTTTCTAGAGATGTGCTGCGTTTCAGAAAGAAGCCGGCTCGTGATTTTTGCTCGGCCCGCAAAGCCTTATCTGTCTTGGAGCGGAGGCGAGATGACGTCACGAACATGGCGTAGGGTGCGGGGATCGTAAAGACAAGGAACTCGCGAACGTAAAAAATATATTTCAAGTGCACGGTCTATAGCTCAGGTGGTAGAGTGCTTGCATTCCATGCCGAAAGCTCGGGTTCGAATCCCACCGAGGGTGTCAGAAATGATTTCCCGTTTCGGTGTTTATTTCAAACCCCAAAATAAAATACCGGCAAGGTTCACTCAGCCTTCACAAGAAATGAGTACCAGCACTCTTGGTAGCTGGGAAACCTCCACTTCAACTGTAGTGGTTGGCGTAAGGCCGGTCCCCTTACCTGTAAAAATAAATAGGCTAAACTCGACACATGCGATCCCTTCGGGGATAACGCGGCAAGAAGTTATACTATATGTGTAGCTTAGTTGCGTTTTTTGCACATACATTCTGAAAGTGCGAGTGTAAACCTTGCAGAACTTGCACCAAGAAAGTCATTAAGAGGGGAAATAGATTAAAGAAATTTGTAAACAATTAAGGGTCTTTTTATTGACTAGTGAAGGAGTAATAAATCAAATCGTGGAGAGAAAAAAACTATGTGTTTTATTTTACATTATTATTTTAATAAATTTGATTGAGCGCTCTCGTCAATGAATCGCCACTCAAAGGTAAAACTGCTGTGCTGAATCGCTGATTTGAGAAATCGTGGATTAATTTTTTTATTGGGTGTAACTTCACATAGTAAGTGAACTAATTATAAGAAAATACTCACGAGAAACTCACAAACTACAGAACTTTCACACTTATTTAGTGTTTCCTCTTGTAGAACACAGGGAAAAAGGTGTATTTATCTAAGAAACCCACAAAGTTCCATCCAGCCTTACAGCAAGCTCGCATGAGTCTGGTCCAGCACAATTTCACAAATTTGTGATAAATGAGAATCAGTTCATCCTCAAATTGTCGTCCAAAAGGGGTGCCTCCAGAAGACGTTGGCTAAACGAAACGTCGAGAGAGAAAAAAACAGTTCAGATACAGATACTGAGACAGCCGGTGGTCGCATGAGTCTTGTCCAGCACAATTTCACATATTTGTGATAAATGAGAATCAGTTCATCCTCAAATTGTCGTCCAAAAAGGGTGCCTCCAGAAGACGTTAGCTAAACGAAACGTCGAGAAAAAAACATTTCAGAGACAAGATTATTGGACAATCGGTGCTCGCATGAGTCTGGCCCAGCACAATTTCACAAATTTGTGATAAATGAAAATCAGTTCATCCTCAAATTATCGTCCAAAAAGGGTGCCTCCAGAAGACGTTGGCTAAACGAAACGTCGAGAGAGAAAAAAACAGTTCAGATACAGATACTGGGACAGCCGGTGCTCGCATGAGTCTGGCCCAGCACGCTTGGCCGGTCAGCCTTACGCTCTGTTTGCGATGACCGCCCAACACACTCACATTCACACGTCACGATTATCCCACAATGGGGGGCACAATGCCTCTCGCGCATTGTTTCCAATGTGCCGACTCCATCACCGGCGACTGTGAGTATAAAACACATCGATCAGACTCAAACAAAACGAAACGTGTGTGTAAATTAAGCAGCGCTTTTAGCGAGTATTTCACTTTTTATACATCTAAATCTAAGCTGCAAAGATATATATCATTTAAGATCACAAGCAGACATGTATAAATCTAGGTAGCAATTATTTATTAACATTGATTGGGATTATGTGTAAGTAATTCGGTAGCTTAATTAAAACTTTAAGATTTATGTATGTCAATGTGTCAAATGTTTTACAGTTTTACATCTTTGTAATATTGTAAATGTTTTTATTTATTAATGTTGTATGTATGATTGTACATCTTTTTGTTTTATATTTAATTGTAAAAAAGGCTCTTAAGCTGTACATTGTGTTAAATAAATAAATAAACTCATATCAAATGGATGCCCACAAACAAACAGTTAGCGCTTACAAATGCTGAATGTGTACTTAGATATTAAAATCCAAACCTCAAATGAACATAAGCCCTGCAACTTTTGCCGACCTTCCCTGGAACAGGGGCGACATTGTCAAAGTGAACATTTTTTTTAAAGTAAGGGTGGTCAGCCTCATACCAACCTATAAGTCAAGGAACGCATTGTTTATAATTTGCCGAGTCTATCACCGGTACTTCAAAACACCTTACTTTTAGGAGCAGAATGGTTACAAATATTCTTATAAAATAATTTTCAAAACAAAAACGAAAATTCATAGACGAACCTTATTTTTATTTCTGGCACCTTTAACCTGGGGATGCTGTTTGTACTTGCATGGTGCATTCACAACGTTTCGTTAGAGTTTTAACGAAGTTGAATACTTGAAACATAGTGTGTCGAGATTCTATCACCTCAACGTACCTCCAGCATTACCATGAATTACTTTATTGTATTTTTATTTCACTTTGTGTTGGATGATATGCGCACGATGACTGAACACAAGGCTGTTGAAAAAACAGATTTATAAAGCTACATACATTGCAACGAAATGCAACAAAAATAAAACGGTAGACATGGCTTATTTAGAAGAGATGACTCGTAAGAACAAATGACAAGGTATGGAACGGCCTATGCCACCCTGGTTTCAGGGAAACGCGGCAGGAGTTGCGAATATTATGTTCATGTGAGGTTTGGTTTATTTTGTATACACAAGACTGGTCCGTTGTTCAGTGGCAACACTTCGGACTCTGAAAGTTGTGGGTTCGAATCCCGGCGGAGCACAATAGATATTCCATTTATATTTTCAAATTTGCTCTTCGCTGGGTTGAAAAATTAATAAACCTTTACCAATGACCGGTCACCAAAGGTCCATCCAGCCTTACAACAACTGGGTCTTGCTTGAGAATTGGCGCTTTGTAGCGACGACGACCAAGCTCGTAAAAAGGTCGATAGCTCAATTGGTAGAATGCTTGCATTCCATGCCGAGAGCAAGGGTTCGATCTCAAGGCTTACTCAGCCTTCACAAGAAATGAGAACCAGCCCCCCCCCCGGGAGCTGAGAAACCCCCACTTAAACTGAAAGTGGTTGGTGTGAGGCCGGCACCCTTATCCGTAAAAATAAATAGGTCCCGAATCGCTACATGCGACATATAGATATATTAGACATATTTATTCCTTGACTTATAGGTTGGTATGAGGCTGACCACCCATACTGTAAAAAATGGTTCACTTTGCCAATGTCACCCCTGTTTCAGGGAAGGTCAGCAAAAGTTGTGGGGCTTATGTTCATTTGAGGTTTGGATTTTATTTGTAAGTACACAATCAGCATTTGTAAGCGCGAACTACACTTGTTGGTTTGTGGGCATACATCTGAGAGCTTTAAATGAACATATCCTTGCAACTTAGATTATAGATTATAGATATGAGCCTTAAAAACCAATATATCTTTCCAACTCAGATTATAAATGAAAAGCTTAGGTCTAAGCGTAGATGATTGAGCTTGTGACTTCTTCTTCTTTTACGTCAGTCATTCACGTCCACTGCTGTTCATAGGCTTCCCCTATATCTCTCCATGCATCTCTATCTTCGGCTTTCTGCATCCAGTCACCAGAAATCCTTTTGATGTCGTACGACCATCATGTTTTAACTTGCAACTATAATGCCTTAATAAATATTCTAATAAAAAAAAAAAAATAGGCTGATTTATTTGGTGAGCGCTGTTTTTGTGTGTATCACACCTCAAGAGCCCTCTGCGAGCTTGGTAGTCGCTGTAGAAAGCGCCAATTCTCAAGCAAGACCCAGTTGCTGCAAGGCTGGATGGACCTTTGGATGGCACTCTCCCACCACCTCCCACCCAGTTCATACAACTCATGCGGAGTTGCTTCACTCGGTGAACAATATTACAATTTTTTTTTCAAGTGGCTGAGGGCCTTCCCGATGAAGTTAATCAGCTAGTGTAACTCTATTCGTGTCAAAGAAAAGAAAGTCCTCCAGATCAGAGGCTATTGCATGACATGATCTTTGGTAAAGGTTTATCAATTTTAAAACTCAGCGAAGAGCAAATTTGAAAATATAAATGGTGGTGTAATGTAAATAGTAGATAATTATAGGTATACATCGTAGGTAGTAATAGTTATTATATCATTATGTCAAAAGTAGGTTAATATAGGTGTACACCGTAGGTAGCAATAGACCTAAGAAATCTAGAAATTAAATGATCCTTTTGTAGTCTCGAACTTGGTAGAATATGCTGGCAAAATTAGTCACTGGAAAGTACTGTCTGTGAAGTATATAAGGCGGAGAATTGAGTGTGTTAGGGCAGTGCGATAGTTAGGTTTTGATAGGAAGAGTGTAAGCGATCCTAAACTGTGAAAAATAAATTTGTGTTACCAAAAGAGTTAAAAATAAATATAAATTTGCAGAAATAAATTAAGTGTAAATAAAGATCCTGAAAGAAGACCTGTGTGTATTAATTTATAGACTTTTCGAACCTAAAAACATAACAGTATATTTTTTGTGCTCCGCCGATATTCGAACCCACAACCTTCCATTTACGAGTCCGGGTTGTTGCCACTGGACTACGGACCGGTGTGTACTTGCACATCGGAACAAAGTGATTGTTGTTGATGTAGTTTGAAGGCTGTACGATTCGATCCGTTGATTTTTTACATGGAAAATGCAGCATTTTATTTTATAAATACACCTACGTACTCGCGCTGGCTGATTTCCTGTATTTCCCATATCAACTGATAGCGTTCGGCTTCGATGTGGTATTTTTATTTTACTACCGAACTCTATAATCTATTGAACGTGCATTGTTTACTGTAACTGTAACTCTGTCGCCATTCCGCTAGGGGTGGCCAGAGCCTCTGCAGAGTTGCCTCTATTTTTTCCTATCCTGACATACCTCTTTCAATTCCTTCATATCCATCACCTTTTTCATGCATTTTCTTCTTTTACGCTCACTTTGTACATCCCATTCTTTCACAATCTCCTCAATCTGATCACTCCATACTTTTCTCGGTCGTCCCTTCCCTCTTTTTCCTTTCACACTTTCTTTGTATACATGCTTTGTCAGTCTATCATCTTTCATTCTTTCCACATGCCCAAACCATCTCATCACATTCTTTTGTACTTTAACTTTCACATCCTCTTTCAAATTACATTCTTTTTTTACCCATTCATTCCTAACTCTATCCCTCAGAGTTTTTCCTGTCATGCTTCTCAAATGCTTCATTTCCACCGTACATACTTTACTCATTTCGCTATTATTCACTGTCCATGCTTCACTTCCATACATCAAAGTCGGTAACAATATGCCATTGTGTACCGCCATTCTCAAAAGTAAATCCGATTTTCTAATTATCATCAAGTTGCCGACTAGTCCGTTTACTTTATATTTTTTTATATATTGTATTGTTTGTGTATTAACACTGTGAAAATTTATTTTCAATAATTATTTTGTTTAAGGATTTAAATCAAACACTGTTTTATATTTTCACTTTTACAATTATTTATTCTTTAATTTTACTAACGTGTGGCAATTTGATTGTAATACTTAATGGTACCATTGACTTTTATTTAAAAAAAAATGATGATCAAAGATCGAAAACGTTAGTAAAATTGAAGAATAAATAATTGTAAAAGTTTGATTTGAATCCTTAAACTAAATAATTATTTTTATTTTTTAATTTAGCGATGTTCGGGTTCACAGAGAGGCTTTGAAATATGTTACAAGTATGGAGTTAGTAATTATTATATATCGATGGTTATCGCTCCTTGACTTATAGGTTGGTATGCGGCTGACCACCCATGCTGTAAAAATGGTTCACTCTGCCAATGTCACCCCTGTTTCAGGGAAGGATGGCAAGAGTTGCAGGGTGTGTGCCCAATTGAGATTTGGTTTTTATGTTGTAGGTTCGCATGCGGCATGTGCAAGCGCGAACTGGTACGTGTCTGCTTGTGGGAATGCATATAATGTGAATCTCCAATGTAACATATCTTTGCAACTTAGATTAAATTAGATGGTTACAAACAAGAAAATGATGCTGACCAAACAAATCAACCAAATTTAGTTACCATTTCTACGAAGAATTCCAATACCATGATTTTAGTTGGGCGTATGCTAGTGTTACAAAAATGATACTAAGCTACACATATAGTGCAGTGCTTCTTGTCGCGTTTTCCCTGAAGGGGTCGCTGCGTCGCAAGTAACGAGTGGAACCTATTTATTTTTACAAGTAAGGAGGCCGGCCTTACGCTCGCCATTTTAGTTAAAGAGAGGGTTTCCCAGCTCCTGAGGAGGATGGTACTCATTTCTTGTGAAGTCTGAGTAAATAAAATACCTTGCCGATGTTTTTATTTTGGGTTTGAAATAAATACCGAAACGGAAAATCATTTCTGAGACCCTCGGTGGGATACGAACCCGAGCTCTCGGCATGGAATGCAAGCGCTCTACCAACTGAACTATGTATATCGACCGGACGGAGCATTCTACTTTTTTCACGAATAAATCAAAATTCAATACAAAATTCTAGAGCCTTAGCCGCCAACATTGCAAATCAACCGCCTTTTTTTCGGTCCTTACATACTTGTTTCATTTCATCCATTGTAATAACCTCACAGAGCCAGCCTCATACCTTCCAATATCTCGAGGAACATTTTTTTTTTAAATAGATTTGTGAATAGGAATGCAATTCACCAACTTATTTTGCATGCCCAGAAACAGGTATTAATATCATCAATTAATAATGCATTATTGTTTGCTTTAATGAATTATTAATTAATAATTACCCAATTACACTTGTTGAACCAGGGTAAAAGTTATGGTCAAATGACCCAAGCGGAGATCGAACCAACGTTATTTCATTCCAAACACGCTAGAACGATCGGCCCACTTGGTCCCGTCGGCCACAACACCGACCCTGTCAGCTGTATATTATTTAAATATACTTTTAAAGTAATTGTGTTTAAAAATACGTGGCGTTTTTTTCTGTACATTACTAATGATTGAAATTATGAATACAATGAATATTAGAAAATGTAGGTAGGTGGCGGTACACGAATAACAGACACAAAATGCATAATATAAAAATTAAAAAAGCAATTTCATAACAAGCAACCAAAAAAAAGTGTGGCTTTGACCTGAATCGATTGAGGATAAAAGTGTAGAGCGACGCAAGTAGGTAGCTACCTTAATGCCATTTTTTTCACGCGTTAACAGATGTGTTTTGGCAAGGAAATAATAAAAATCAATTGTTGTTTTTTACTAGAAACGCTGCGAATAGTGTTTTTTTTTTAAATGGATTTGTACCAACCTATAAGTCAAGAAACTTTAGTTCGTCCGTCGTTTCGTCGAACGTTCCTTAATTTAGAGGTTGGTATGCGGCTGCCCACCCATGCTGTAAAAATGGTTCACTTTGCCATTGTCACCCCTGTTTCAGCAAGAGTTGCAGGGTGTATGTCCATTTGAGATTTGGTTTTTATGTTGTAGGTTCCCCACTTCGACTGAAGTGGTTGGCGTAAGGCCGACCCCCTTACCTGTAAAAATAAATAGGTTCAACTCGCCACATGCGACCCCTTCGGGGATAACGCGGCAAGAAGTTACACTATATGTGTAGCTTAGTTGTGTATGTGTGTGTGTGTTCGCATGAGGCATGTGCAAGCGCGCACTTGTACGTGTCTGGTTATTAATGCATGTTATGTTTATATCCAATGTAAAATTTAACAAAAAATCTTTGATAAGTACTCGAATAGGTATTCTGACACCGGTCAACGACGATACTATGCTGGAAGCACCGGTTCTCATCAGATCACCGAAGTTAAGCAATGATATTTTTTAGGGTTTGTGTATAAATACTGTGAAAATTAATGTTTTTAAGTTTGTTATTCAATAAACAACACTTTTAACTTTTAAACACAGTTTTTAATTTCGACCTGATAATGACTGAACAGTCGAAAACGTTAGTAGTATAATTTAAAATTCAATAATTTTTTAAATATATTATATTTGTGAAATTAAAAACAATGTTTAAAAGTTAAAAGTGTTGTTTATTGAATAACAAACTAAAGAAGTTAAGCAACATTGGGCGCGGATGCTACCTGGATGGGTGACCGCTAGGTACACCGCGTGTTGTTGGCATTTCTTAGATCGGTCCGTAGTCCAGTGGTTACACTTCGGACTCGTAAATGGAAGGTTGTGGATTCGAATCCCGGCGGTGCACAAAAAATAAACCACTTACATTTCCAAATGTGCTCTTCGCTGGGTTGAAAAATTCATAAACCTTTACCAAAGACCGGTCACTGAAAGGTCCATCCAACCTTAAGAAGTTACACATAGTAGGTATCGCAACGAAACGTAAAAAAAAAATGAACCAGGGTCTCGGACCTGGAAAATCTGATGGCTGAAACCATTTCTGAACAAACCTGCTCCTCATTTCGTATTAAATATATAAAAGAAAATTCAATGAAAAGGCGAAAGAATTTTTTTACTCCATATTGCAGATCTTTCACAGCAGTCTATTCAAAGAACGATACACTTCCTTTTTGTTTTCCATTCGCAGAGGCCAACTGAAAAAAAAATTGCCAACCCGCCGCGCGGATCTATTATTTCTAGTATTTTGCTCGCCGCACTTTCGAGTGCAAACTAAATATGGGGGAAGAACAAAGTAGTGCGTTTCAACTCCAACATAGCGTTGCACCAAAATAAATACGGAAACTAATACGCCCACAAGAGGTGCTGCTTCACTTTCCATGTACGAGTACAATAGAACCTCGATTCTCCGGGATGACTGACTGGGGTAGCGATTTTAAAAATCAATGAAAAAAATATTTTTGTCACAAAGTTTTTCGTTTTTAAGTTATAACTGCGTTTGAAACTGCTTGAGATTGTGTGGGATAGCAAAAGGAAGTAATGGCAGTAAGTGTCTTGAAAAAGTGGTTGGTTATTGCTATAAAAAATGATGTATAGAGCCAATATAGTGTTATGTAAATAGTAGGTATAAACAAAATAAATAGGGTAGGTGCATATAGATTCTAGCTGTAGGATGAATTATTATTAAGTACCTAGAGTAAGGAAATATTTTATAAGTAATAAGTGTATTGGAAGCTATTGGAATATCATAGACGTCTCCAGGCGAAATTAAGTTCTAGTAAGTTTGATAGCCATAGCTATAAAAGGCGCAACTCGCCTGCAGGTGAGTCAGTCTCCAAGTACTAGTAGCCTTTACAGGCAAAGACAGCGAAAGTGAACAATCATGTGAATTGTAAAAGAAATTGTGAACAAAAAAAAATATTAAATTTTACTCGCCCCTTAACCTAAGACAATTTGTTTATTCAATTTTTAATTTTAATTTTTTAAAAATGAAAGGTTACAAAGTGAATGCCTCATCAATTAATGATAAAATAGATTACTTTAAAATAAATCTCCGGCAGTTTTAATCAAGAAGACCAATATTTAAATCTTAAAAAAAAAACATAAGAAGCCTAAAAACACAACAATAGGAAATCAACAAGGAAAATGTAATAAAAAAAATGAACGATGCATTCTGCCCGGATTGTTTATGGTTTGTCTATGGATTACCTGGTGAAAGTCTAGTAGCGTATGGGGTTGTATGAAAAATTTCATATATTCTGTCCGGTAATCCATTATCCAGGTGTGCAAGATGAATCGGCCATGTAATACGACAAGAAGGTCTTTTGCATGCCATAATGGAGGGGATGACCGAGGGGACCAACTCTAGGGGACGCCCACGCCAGGAGTACCTGGAGGACCTGTTGGTGGACGTGCGCTGCTTAACCGGGCAGAATAGTTCTAGTGTGAAAAGGAGATTATAGTTACAACACATTAAAATGTGATTTTATTTTAGGAAGGAATGTATAGACCAAACCGGTGAGATTGCGAAAGAATGGAACCTGCAGAGTGAGAATAAGAGAAGAGTATGTATGAGCAAAGTTACGAATGTTGAAGAGATGAAAGAGATGTGCAAGGGCAGAAAAAAATAAACACGCATCTGCGGAGGTGCCGGCCACCCCTAGTTGAAAGGCGGCAGGAAACATTTAAGTACAGTACATTCACTCTGTATATCCCTCAAGATTTCAATAATTTGATCAAGCCATGCTTTTCTCCGTCTTCCCCTCTTGGCTCTTACATTTCCTATGTAGATATTATTTGTCAAGCTTTCATATTATATTCCATTCACAAGTCTTATACCTTCTTATAATATTCATTTACACCTTTTTTTACAACAAAAACAACAAGGTCCATTAAGGATTACAGCAACTGGGTCTTGCTTGAGTATTGGTGCTTTGTAGCTCGTCGACCAAGCTCGTAAGCACCTCTGTGGCACTACAACAAGTTTCATATACTCCGAGAGTCTAAATAAAAATCTAGGGGTCTCCCGCACGGGATTTCATAAAAAAAATCAATTTGATCTTCTCAGTAGCCGAAACAGCTCGGATAATCGAGGCTCTAACGTAGTATTTTGTGAAAGCTATACTCGAGTTTACACGAGTTTTATTCTGAGAGAAACGTAGTCCCTGCGGAGTCTTCTCATGGATAATTCAGGCGCCTCGTGGTGGCAGAGGTGAGACCAAGGGTCCGTAAACTGTACAAGACCATGGCAAGACGCCATGAATTATAAACCGTGCTTTATGGCCTTTAAAGGGAATAAAGGGAGCTATCTGTTATCTGGAAAAAAAACAAGAATTTTTGAAATGTACAATATATGACGTGCATTGCAAGAGAGGACAGATAAGAAGGATCCAGTTTCATGCAAATGATCGATATATAAGTTCATGGCAAAGGTATTTTTTTTGTTATTGTTTGACGAGGTTGTTATGAGCTCGACTTTCCTTACTGTTAAATTTGATTCACTTTGCCAGTTTCGGTCCGTAGTCCAGCGTAGAGCAAATTTAAAAATCAATTGTTTTTTTATGCTCCATCGGGATATATAATATATAAAGTATGTATCCCGGTAATTATATAAAAAAAAAACGGGTCAATTACACAAGCAAAACCCAATTTCTGTAAGGCTGGATGTACCTTCGGTGATTTTTTTTTATTTGGTTAAGAGACACATGGAGTTTTCAAACCAGTGAAGAGCCTATTTATTTATTTATTTATTTATTTATTTATTTATTTATTTATAAATTCACGACACTTAGTGCCTTTTACAATACATACTAAAAATAGTGTTATAAATACAAGAGTAAGTAAAAAGTATAAAATGAAACAACAAATATATCAGAACTACAATTGAAAACTATCAAATACAAGGATAAAAAAGTAACATAAAACAAAATAATGATTACATAAGTAGGTATTAATACTTTAAAAAAATAGAGAGATGAGATAAAAAAACAAGAGAAAAAACAGTTTATGAATGTATAAATAGTAAGAAGAAATTAGAAGTAAGTAGCTGAATATAAAAACACAATTAAAAATAGATTGAAAAAGACTTATAAATACATATATATGAAAGTAAAATGAAACAAAACAAACACAATAACAAAAACCATATAAAAATAAGAATAAAAATCAAAGTTACTATATAGAGAAAAAATATAAATAAAAAATCAAAATAAATATACAAGCAACAGAAATAAAAACATTATTCATCCAAAAAGTACCTCAACAGACCAGCTCTATACCTATCAAAGCTATTGTTGGGTGGGTCAAAGTCTAGTGTACAGGTATTACCACTACGTTGAAGGCGATTTATGCAACTGTTATATTGTGCATTTGTATTGGAAACTATTTGAAAAATAAACGATTTTTTTTTTCTCCGCTTGGAATCGAACCGCCTACCTCCCATTTACGAGTCCGGAGCGTTAACTACTAGACCACGGACCGGTCTTAGGCATAGCTTAGATCAGTGGTTCCCAAACTTTTAATTTCGCGTACCACTAATGAAATTAGAAATCAGTGGCGTACCACTGAAGTGCAACGCAAAAAAGCTACACATATAGTGTAACTTCTTGCCGCGTTATCCCCGAAGGGGTCGTATGTGGCGAGTTAAACCTATTTATTTTTACAAATAAGGGGGCCGGCCTTACGCCAATCACTTCAGTTGAAGTGGGAGTTTCCCAGCTCCCGAGGGGGCTGGTACTCATTTCTTGTGAAGGCTGAATAAACCTTGCCGGTATTTTTATTATGGGGTTTGAAATAAACACCGAAATAGGAAATCATTTCTGACACCCTCCTCGGTGGGATTCGAACCCGAGCTCACGGGGTAGAATGCAAGCACTCTACCAACTGAGCTATCGACCGGACCAGTTAAACAGCAACAGTTAAAAAAAACATTCAAATGGTAAAGTAATAAAAACTGCAACTGTTAATGAAAACATTATGCTTATTTATTTATTATAGTGAAAAATACAAATTTTTAGTGCAGGGGTGTCCAACATAATATTGTGGAGGGCCAGATTTAGTATTTTTGTAATTGTGGCGGGACAGGCCTGTCTTAGTCTGAAAAATGGTGCTGCATGTTCGAAACAAAAGAGGAAATATTTGGCTCAGTTGTACTTAACTTGAAGCGCGAAATTGAAAAACGTTTTATCTTATTATTTACTATGTGTTTCCTATGGCCATGGCTGCTTGCGTACCACCTTGAGAAGCGTCGCGTACCACTGGTGGTACGCGTACCATAGTTTGGGAACCACTGGCTTAGATGATTCTCGTTGTTAGTAGAGCGTGCACATGTTAGCTAGTGACCAAATGCCGCTGGGCTCGCCCATGTACGGAATCTGGTGCGGGCACGCACCTACTGCGCGGATTAGCACAGATATGAGCGGGTACATTATCTGAGTTCTGTTATGAAATAATCACCCATACTCTTTACAATGTAAGCGAGAAGTTGGAATGGCATTTCCAGTGAAGACAACATAAATCGTCACCTAGATTCAGAAGCTAAGAACCATAGAAGTCGCAACGGAACCAAGGCTTGGAATTTTCAATTTATTTATTTATTTTCTTGAGGAGAAAAGACAGATACAATTATAAAAACAAGAAAAATGGGCACATATGCAGTAAAGTGCCTTTTAATCCTAAAAAAAATCCCACAAATATGTTAAAAATTTAAAGTAGCTGACAAAAAAAAAGTCAAAAATAAATTAAATTAATAACAGAAAAAAATGAGAGGAAAAAAGAAGAAAAGAGAAATTAAAAATAAACAAAAAAATATACAGAAAACCTAATCAAGACAAACTGGATGGCAAAGACATTTTTGTATACTTTTTAATAAGTCAGATCTAAAGGAGTACTATATAAATCTAATTCATTAAAATATCTATTAAAATCACTGCACATTCTATACATAGGAGCTCTTTGAACTGAGTTTGTTCGACATTTGGGCAGAAAAAATATTTGTGACGAACGGGATGCGGCTGACCACCTATGCTGTAAAAAATGGTTCACTTTGCCAATGTCACCCCTGTTTCAGGGAAGGACGGCAAGAGTTTCAGGGCGTATGCCCATTTATGTTGTAGGTTCACATGCGGCGTGCGCAAGCGCGAACTTGCACGTGTCTGCTTGTGAGAATGCATATAATGTGAATCCCCAATGTAACATATCTTTGCAACTTAGACTAGATTAGATTCAGAAGCTAAGAACTATAGGGGTCGCAACGCTACTAAGGCTTGGAATTTTCAATGTTAGCATATGTGACATTAAAAACCATGCTTTAAATTGATAGAAAAAAAACTACCCACACGTTTTTTTTTAAGGAATCCTGTGCGGGAGACTCCCTAGATTCTAGAGACTCTAGGGGTCTATGACACTTGTTGTAGTGCCGCAGAGGTGTACGAGCTTGGTCGTCGCTACAAAGCGACGTTTTATATATATAGCTGTTTTGAATACGTACTTTAGCAAAAATAATAATTTGTCTGATTACACTGATTGGTAGGTAGGTACTGTCTTTTAATATTTATTTTTAATTCACCAATATTTTTAACATAATAATGTCTGATAGTACATAATTATTTATTTCGTCTCAAGTCTTTCAAACACACAGGTAGGTATTTAATGTACATTCACACACTTGTAAACAAAGGATAGTTATTCAAAAACTTTTTCTCGATGAATCTGGAACGTTCTTTTGTAATATTTTTCAAGATTTTTATTTATTTATTTTATTTTTTTTTAATCACACACAATAATAAAAAAAACTATGGTCCAATTTGATGACTTTCTCAATGCGGTAAAATAGTCATTATGTTATGTCCAGAATTATGTCCAGAATTATGTTCCATATGATGTTCCAGAATTTATAAACAACTTGCTTTTGCGTCTTTTCTTTTAACAAAAATTTATTTAAACACTTGTTTTCACAAAAGTCAGTTCACACAAAGTTCAATTTGAATAAAGTTCATTTTAACACTATTTAATTTATTTTATTTATTTTTAGACAGAAGATCTTAATTTTTCTTGACAATTCCGCACCTGACGCCAATTGTTACGAAATTAGGGTTCAATTGTCTTCAAATTAAAAATACACAGGTCTTCTTCAATAGTTATTTATTTTACACAGTTACAAAATTTATTTTCACACTACTTTCTCGATTATTCCACTTGGTTTTGGTTCACTGATCAGATGACTTCGAAGTGTTTGTAAGTCTCTATGATACTGGCCGCTCTGCAGGCCATTTGCACCCTTTATACTCTTTAGAGCAGTATAATCTAGACCTATAGTTGCTAGAAGGTTCCAGAGTAATTATTACTTCTCGATGTTTCACGTACTACCTAGACACAACCAAAATCCTACCTACCAATGCAATACAGTATTCCTATAATTATAACAAATACCTACTTAGCCTAGAGAATTCTACACTTATACATAATTATCGATCTTACCTACCAATACTTTTGAGGATTCTTATAACTATAACTATCCATACTTATTTCAATATTTATATTTACATAACACTATAACTACCCATACTTATTTCAATATTTATATTTACATAACACTACCCCCCACCTAGACTGTTTCGTCCCGGAACAGTCTTGACTCTGTGTAGGTAGGGGCATGCTGATCCACGTCGACACCCTGTGGTCAGGAAGAAGTGGCAGTCCACGGATTTCTCCCCACTGGCTCTCGGCTGCGCTTGCTCGCAGCACACCATGACACTGATGCCGACTCCCGAGAACACTGCTTCAATCATACTCCGGATTATCCGCCAGTCTCGATTAGCGCGGCCGCCACCCATCTTCGGTATTGCCAGACGCGCCTGCTGATCCTCCAACATGTAGTCACGCAGCTCAACAAGGCCGTCCCACAATGCCTTGTAGTCCTCTTCCAGGTTGCTGGAATCCGGGACAACCAGGCAGTATGCTTGTTGACGCCCCTTCGGTAGTCTCAGAGCTCTTCCTTGCGGGCTGCTCGAGGGTTGCGGTTCTCCGAATTTGTATCGGAAGACCCGTGCAATTCCTCTAGACATATCTAGATCTTCCGGTACACTGCATGCCAGTGTGTGGTCCCTAGTGACCTCAAATAAGTCCTTGTGGACTTCTGTGGTCACTCCATGGCGAAACTTCTGCCCTGCCTTCGCGTTCTCCCAAAACGTCTCAAAGGCTGGTGATCTTTCGGATGCGACGCACTGTCGTACTTTTTGGGCTGGTTGGTCATCATTATCGCCTAGGTATGGTGAGAGGCGATTGTAGTGCACGACCCTTGGTTTTCCGTTTGGTCTTTTTTTTATGCGGTAGACCACATCGTTGATGCGCTCCAAGATCTCGTACGGCCCGTCCCAGGAACGCTGAAGTTTCGGACAGTATCCTTGGCGCCTCTTGGGGTCAAAAAGCCACACCCAGTCACCAGCTTTGTACCCCATGCTGTCAGCTCTGGTGTCATAGCGCTCCTTCATTTGATCGCTGGCTTCCCCGATGTTCATGCGGACCTGATCATGGATGTCATCCAGCCTCCTGCGAAGGTCTGTCACATAGTCTTCTCCGGCTAGGTCTTCACCTGGTTTGCAGCCAAATTTGAGATCACAAGGAAGTCGCATTTCTCGCCCAAACAGTATGCTGCTGGGAGTCTTCTTCGTCGTTTCCTGAACAGCCGACCGGTAAGCCAATAAGAACAAAGGCAGATGTCGGTCCCAGTCCCGCTGATGGCTGGACACTACTTTGGCTAAGTACCTCCCCACGGTACGGTTCATCCTTTCCACCATTCCATCAGACTGTGGATGTAGCGCAGTGGTCCTGGTCTTGTAGATCCCTAGCCGCTCACACATTTGCTGGAAGATAGCAGCTTCAAAGTTCCTTCCCTGATCAGAATGTAATTCCAGGGGTACGCCAAACCTGCTGATAAATTCGGTAACTAGAACTTCAGTCACGGTTACGGCCTCTTGGTTAGGGATTGAGTAAGCTTCCACCCACTTGCTGAAGTAATCCATCACCACCATGATGTACTTGTTACCCTTCTCAGTTGTAGGAAATGGGCCAGCTATGTCGATGGCAATTCTTTCAAAGGGGCTGCCAACATTGTACTGACGCATTGGTGCTCGCCTTTTCCTTTGCGGTCCATTGGCCGTTGCACAGGTTACACATTTTCGACACCAATCTTTGACGTCTTCGCTGCAGTTGATCCAGTAAAATCGCTCTTTCACTTTCTCCAGCGTCTTCTTAACGCCTAGATGTCCTCCAGAAGTTCCTCCATGCAGCAGTCCAAGGATTTCCGGTACTCGGCTCCTCGGAACGAGGGTTTGCTTTCTTCTAAGTGTGCCGTCTTCCTTCTCGATCTTTCGTTTCAGAAACCCTCCTTCTATCACTATGGATCCCCATTGAGCCCAATAAGCCTTGACAGTTGGTGATAAGGGGGCGAGTTTTTCCCAGGTTGGCCTTTCTCCTTCTCGCGCCCATTCCATCACATACTTCAAGTCCGGATCATTCAGTTGGTCTTGCGCCAATTTTTCATCTTGCCAGTCCTCATCTTCGGTGGTCGTCCTTTGGACAATTGCTACCTTGTCCTCCATCTTGCTGCAATGTTTGCAGTCACTGGCGCATGGTCGTCTGGATAATGCATCCGCATTTCGATGAAGCGTGCCAGGTCTATGTTCGGAGTCATAATCATACTCCTGGAGCCTTTCAATCCATCTAGCCACTTGCCCTTCTGGGTTTTTGAATTTCAGAAGCCAAACCAGTGCAGCATGATCAGTCCGTAGTGTGAATTTTCTCCCGTACAAGTATTTGCGGAAGTGTTCCACTGATTTTATCACGGCAAGAAGCTCTCGTCTGGTCACGCAATAATTTCGTTCTGGCTTGGAAAGCACTTTACTGAAGTAACCCAGAACAGTCTCATGCCCATCCTGTATTTGGGAAAGGACGCCTCCTATCCCCACATTACTAGCGTCGGTATCCAGGATGAACTTTCCATCTTTTCGTGGGTAGCTCAAGATGGGGGCACTTGTTAATCTTCCCTTAAGCTCTTCAAATGCTTGTGCGCAGGAATCACTCCAATGGAAGCGAGTGTTTTCTTCCGTAAGCTTGGTGAGCGGTTTTGCAATGTCCGCAAATCTTGGCACAAACCTCCTGTAATAAGTGCACAGCCCCAGGAAACTCCTAGTTTCATGTTTGTCCTTCAGCACGGGCCAGTCTCTTACTGCCTTGATTTTGGCAGGGTCAACTTCAACTCCACGTTGAGAAACTATGTGTCCCAGGTAATTTACTTGTTTCTTGAACAGGTTACACTTTTTCGGGTTGAGCTTCAGTCCAGCGTCTTGTAGTCGCCCGAAAACTTGCTCCAGATTTCTCAACTGATGGTTGAAGTCCTTTCCCAGGATGATTATGTCATCCAAGTATACCAGGCAGGTTTCCCATGACAGTCCTCGCAGCACATTCTCCATCAGCCTTTCAAACGTGGCGGGGGCATTGCATAAGCCAAATGGCATCACGGTGAACTGCCAAAGTCCAGATCCAGTCGAGAATGCAGTTTTCTCCTTATCTTTGGCATCCAATTCAACTTGCCAGTAGCCACTTTTCAGGTCCAATGTGGAAAAAATGGTGCATCCTGCCAATGTGTCCAAGGTGTCGTCAATCCTTGGCAGAGGGTAACTATCCTTTTTCGTAACATCGTTGAGCAGTCTGTAGTCCACACAAAATCTCGTGGTACCATCCTTCTTTTTCACCAGTACCACCGGGGATGTCCAAGGGCTACTTGATGGTTCTATGATGCCATCCTTGCTCATGTCTTTGATGATCTTGTCAGCTTCTTCCCGCTTTGCAAAGGGTAGTCTTCTTGGAGCCTGTTTTATTGGTCTCGCTTCTCCGGTGTCTATGCTATGTCGCACTACCTTGGTTCTTCCCAGACGGCCATTAGAGTCCTCGAAAATGTTCTGGTAGCGGCAGATCAAACTCCTCACTCTCCGTTTGTTTTCCTCGGTTAGACCTTGGGAAGCGTCGTGGACCAGGGCTTCCAATTGTGTTGACAATTTGTTTCCTTCGCATGACATGTTTGTCATCTGTTGCACAATGGAAGTTATCCTCTCACATCTGCCCAAAACAAAACCTTCATTTATTTTAACTGGGTAGCTGTTCACATTCATGATCTTGACAGGAATGGTCTCCTTTGCGCGAATCACTGTTCTTGCCACCATGACTCCTTTGTTAACATTGTCCATGTTCTCCGGTTCTATCATACAGATTTGGTCATTTGTACTACTGGAATCCAGGCGGGCACTCACTATCATCTCAGATCGCCCCTTCACTTCGGTATTCTTGGCTAGGATAACACGTGCAGCCAGTTCTTTCCGTCTTTGCAGGATGACTTCTTCATTTCCAATTTTAATGGACCCTTTCTTTAAATTTAAACTGCACCCAAATCTGTCCAGTATGTCCATTCCCAATATAACGTCTTCTTCAATGTTGGCCACCAACGTCCGATGATCAAAAGTGGTGCTGCCAATTTGGAAGGTGGCAATCGTCTCCCCATACACCTGTGCTGACTCTCCCGTGGCGGTGTGCAGAGACCACTTTGTTGGTGCAATCTGCTTACCTCGTGCCACTATGTCGCGTCTCAGAATTGTCCTGGTTGCTCCCGTGTCCACCAGTAGTTCACGAGTTACTCCATCTATTATGCCATTGATAAAAATGCTGCTGGCTTTTCCTCTCACGGTTGCGACAGTAGCAGCAGATTTCAGGGCCTCTCCAGCGTGGGTCAACGGTTGCCCCTTCCCATTAACCCTTTCTAGTTTTCCGCAGCCTGTTTTCTGGGTTTCTGAGGCTTGGGACACTTGGTGCTAAGGTGGCCCAGCTGTCCGCAGTTCCAGCAGCGTGGGTCTCGTCTTCGAGGTCTCAGACGTTCCAGCACTTTTTCAATTAGCTCCTCGGTTGTAGGTAGCTTGACCTCCTCTGCCTCGACTGCACGAACCCTGGCGTGGCCCCTGATGGACTGTTTGACAGCCTCAAACTCGAGAGCTTGGCTGAGCGCCTCGTTCAAAGCCTTGGGATGGGCCAGTTTTACGGCTTGTTGCGTCTCCCATTCCCGCAATCCATTTAGGAACTTGTCCACTGCCAAGCTCTCACAGATGTCGTCGGAGGCTGTCGGGTAAGCGTCTCGTACCAGGCGGGCGATGTCCATTTCAAACTCCTGGAGGCTCTCGTTGGGCTTCTGCACCCTTGTGTTCAGCTGCGACTTGTACAGCTGCTCCAGGCACTTGTGGCCATAGCGCATATCCAAGCGCTGCTTCAGCTGCCCAAAGTCACCACGGTTGTCCAGGGGTATGGCCTGCAGAACCCTGAGAGCGTCTCCTCGGAGCGACAGGCTGAGAACCGAAGCCTTCTTCTGCTGGCTCCAGGCTCCCATCATGGCAGCCGTCTCAAAGAGGGTCAAATACTCCTCCCACGACGTCTTCCCGTCGAAGGTCGGAAGGTTGTGCTTCGACAGCGAAGGGTCGTCATCCCCTCCAGTGACCCTGGTTGGAGTTGAGCATCCCTGGTCGGTCTCGTCGTGAAGGCCGCCTTTGGGGGATATTCTAGTGGACTCCATCTGGCACTTGTCAGCCAGCTCGGCACGCAGACGATCCTCCAGGCTTGCCACACGGGCCTCAATCTCCGACATTGCTCGCGAGCTTTCTGCCACTTTCTTCTCCAGCCCGGCTAGGTTGCTGGTCATCTTCTCCTCCAGCCCAGTCATCTTCTCCTCCAGCCCGGTCAGGTTGCTGGTCATCTTCTCCTCCATCCCGGTCAGGTCCTCCTTCAGGCTCTTGGCGTTGTCAGCCATCTTCTCCTCCAGCCCGGTCAGGTCCTCCTTCACGGTCTTGGCGTTGTCAGCCATCTTCTCCTCCAGGGTCTTGGCGTTGTCAGCCATCTTCTCCTCCAGGGTCTTGGCGTTGTCAGCCATCTTCTCCTCCAGGGTCTTGGCGTTGTCAGCCATCTTCTCCTCCAGGGTCTTGGCGTTGTCAGCCATCTCAGTCTTCAGTCCTGTCAGGTTACTGTTGATGCTGATATTTAGCTCGTCCAAGGCGCGGTCCCCTCCAGACGCCATGACAAAATATGCCGGGTCTTCGCCTGACTGTTCCAAGGCCTCTATGAGGCGTGCTTGTAAGGCTGCCTTTCCTCCTGAGGTCTCCAGGTCCCTCTCCAGAAGCTCATTTTTAAGCTCAGTGACTTTGAGGTCCTTGACGTTCACTTTAGTTGCCATTTTTTTTCAAAATTTACGTCAAAACAAAAATATTTTCAAATTTATTTAATACAAGTTTTGAGTTTTATATATATAGCTGTTTTGAATACGTACTTTAGCAAAAATAATAATTTGTCTGATTACACTGATTGGTAGGTAGGTACTGTCTTTTAATATTTATTTTTAATTCACCAATATTTTTAACATAATAATGTCTGATAGTACATAATTATTTATTTCGTCTCAAGTCTTTCAAACACACAGGTAGGTATTTAATGTACATTCACACACTTGTAAACAAAGGATAGTTATTCAAAAACTTTTTCTCGATGAATCTGGAACGTTCTTTTGTAATATTTTTCAAGATTTTTATTTATTTATTTTATTTTTTTTTAATCACACACAATAATAAAAAAAACTATGGTCCAATTTGATGACTTTCTCAATGCGGTAAAATAGTCATTATGTTATGTCCAGAATTATGTCCAGAATTATGTTCCATATGATGTTCCAGAATTTATAAACAACTTGCTTTTGCGTCTTTTCTTTTAACAAAAATTTATTTAAACACTTGTTTTCACAAAAGTCAGTTCACACAAAGTTCAATTTGAATAAAGTTCATTTTAACACTATTTAATTTATTTTATTTATTTTTAGACAGAAGATCTTAATTTTTCTTGACAATTCCGCACCTGACGCCAATTGTTACGAAATTAGGGTTCAATTGTCTTCAAATTAAAAATACACAGGTCTTCTTCAATAGTTATTTATTTTACACAGTTACAAAATTTATTTTCACACTACTTTCTCGATTATTCCACTTGGTTTTGGTTCACTGATCAGATGACTTCGAAGTGTTTGTAAGTCTCTATGATACTGGCCGCTCTGCAGGCCATTTGCACCCTTTATACTCTTTAGAGCAGTATAATCTAGACCTATAGTTGCTAGAAGGTTCCAGAGTAATTATTACTTCTCGATGTTTCACGTACTACCTAGACACAACCAAAATCCTACCTACCAATGCAATACAGTATTCCTATAATTATAACAAATACCTACTTAGCCTAGAGAATTCTACACTTATACATAATTATCGATCTTACCTACCAATACTTTTGAGGATTCTTATAACTATAACTATCCATACTTATTTCAATATTTATATTTACATAACACTATAACTACCCATACTTATTTCAATATTTATATTTACATAACAGTATGTATCCCGGTAATTATATAAAAAAAAAACGGGTCAATTACACAAGCAAAACCCAATTTCTGTAAGGCTGGATGTACCTTCGGTGATTTTTTTTTATTTGGTTAAGAGACACATGGAGTTTTCAAACCAGTGAAGAGCCTATTTATTTATTTATTTATTTATTTATTTATTTATTTATTTATAAATTCACGACACTTAGTGCCTTTTACAATACATACTAAAAATAGTGTTATAAATACAAGAGTAAGTAAAAAGTATAAAATGAAACAACAAATATATCAGAACTACAATTGAAAACTATCAAATACAAGGATAAAAAAGTAACATAAAACAAAATAATGATTACATAAGTAGGTATTAATACTTTAAAAAAATAGAGAGATGAGATAAAAAAACAAGAGAAAAAACAGTTTATGAATGTATAAATAGTAAGAAGAAATTAGAAGTAAGTAGCTGAATATAAAAACACAATTAAAAATAGATTGAAAAAGACTTATAAATACATATATATGAAAGTAAAATGAAACAAAACAAACACAATAACAAAAACCATATAAAAATAAGAATAAAAATCAAAGTTACTATATAGAGAAAAAATATAAATAAAAAATCAAAATAAATATACAAGCAACAGAAATAAAAACATTATTCATCCAAAAAGTACCTCAACAGACCAGCTCTATACCTATCAAAGCTATTGTTGGGTGGGTCAAAGTCTAGTGTACAGGTATTACCACTACGTTGAAGGCGATTTATGCAACTGTTATATTGTGCATTTGTATTGGAAACTATTTGAAAAATAAACGATTTTTTTTTTCTCCGCTTGGAATCGAACCGCCTACCTCCCATTTACGAGTCCGGAGCGTTAACTACTAGACCACGGACCGGTCTTAGGCATAGCTTAGATCAGTGGTTCCCAAACTTTTAATTTCGCGTACCACTAATGAAATTAGAAATCAGTGGCGTACCACTGAAGTGCAACGCAAAAAAGCTACACATATAGTGTAACTTCTTGCCGCGTTATCCCCGAAGGGGTCGTATGTGGCGAGTTAAACCTATTTATTTTTACAAATAAGGGGGCCGGCCTTACGCCAATCACTTCAGTTGAAGTGGGAGTTTCCCAGCTCCCGAGGGGGCTGGTACTCATTTCTTGTGAAGGCTGAATAAACCTTGCCGGTATTTTTATTATGGGGTTTGAAATAAACACCGAAATAGGAAATCATTTCTGACACCCTCCTCGGTGGGATTCGAACCCGAGCTCACGGGGTAGAATGCAAGCACTCTACCAACTGAGCTATCGACCGGACCAGTTAAACAGCAACAGTTAAAAAAAACATTCAAATGGTAAAGTAATAAAAACTGCAACTGTTAATGAAAACATTATGCTTATTTATTTATTATAGTGAAAAATACAAATTTTTAGTGCAGGGGTGTCCAACATAATATTGTGGAGGGCCAGATTTAGTATTTTTGTAATTGTGGCGGGACAGGCCTGTCTTAGTCTGAAAAATGGTGCTGCATGTTCGAAACAAAAGAGGAAATATTTGGCTCAGTTGTACTTAACTTGAAGCGCGAAATTGAAAAACGTTTTATCTTATTATTTACTATGTGTTTCCTATGGCCATGGCTGCTTGCGTACCACCTTGAGAAGCGTCGCGTACCACTGGTGGTACGCGTACCATAGTTTGGGAACCACTGGCTTAGATGATTCTCGTTGTTAGTAGAGCGTGCACATGTTAGCTAGTGACCAAATGCCGCTGGGCTCGCCCATGTACGGAATCTGGTGCGGGCACGCACCTACTGCGCGGATTAGCACAGATATGAGCGGGTACATTATCTGAGTTCTGTTATGAAATAATCACCCATACTCTTTACAATGTAAGCGAGAAGTTGGAATGGCATTTCCAGTGAAGACAACATAAATCGTCACCTAGATTCAGAAGCTAAGAACCATAGAAGTCGCAACGGAACCAAGGCTTGGAATTTTCAATTTATTTATTTATTTTCTTGAGGAGAAAAGACAGATACAATTATAAAAACAAGAAAAATGGGCACATATGCAGTAAAGTGCCTTTTAATCCTAAAAAAAATCCCACAAATATGTTAAAAATTTAAAGTAGCTGACAAAAAAAAAGTCAAAAATAAATTAAATTAATAACAGAAAAAAATGAGAGGAAAAAAGAAGAAAAGAGAAATTAAAAATAAACAAAAAAATATACAGAAAACCTAATCAAGACAAACTGGATGGCAAAGACATTTTTGTATACTTTTTAATAAGTCAGATCTAAAGGAGTACTATATAAATCTAATTCATTAAAATATCTATTAAAATCACTGCACATTCTATACATAGGAGCTCTTTGAACTGAGTTTGTTCGACATTTGGGCAGAAAAAATATTTGTGACGAACGGGATGCGGCTGACCACCTATGCTGTAAAAAATGGTTCACTTTGCCAATGTCACCCCTGTTTCAGGGAAGGACGGCAAGAGTTTCAGGGCGTATGCCCATTTATGTTGTAGGTTCACATGCGGCGTGCGCAAGCGCGAACTTGCACGTGTCTGCTTGTGAGAATGCATATAATGTGAATCCCCAATGTAACATATCTTTGCAACTTAGACTAGATTAGATTCAGAAGCTAAGAACTATAGGGGTCGCAACGCTACTAAGGCTTGGAATTTTCAATGTTAGCATATGTGACATTAAAAACCATGCTTTAAATTGATAGAAAAAAAACTACCCACACGTTTTTTTTTTAAGGAATCCTGTGCGGGAGACTCCCTAGATTCTAGAGACTCTAGGGGTCTATGACACTTGTTGTAGTGCCGCAGAGGTGTACGAGCTTGGTCGTCGCTACAAAGCGCCAATACTCAAGCAAGACGCAGTTGCTGTAAGGCTGGATGAACCTTTGGTGACCGGTCATTGGTAAAGGTTTATGAATTTTTCAACCCAGCGAAGAGCAAATTTGAAAATATAAATGGTAGGTATATTTTTTGTGCTCCGCCGGGATTCGAACCCACAACCTTCCCATATGCCACAAGTACGTTTTTTTTCATTCAGTATAGGAAAAGTCACTATGCTAACGCTGAAAATACCGGTAAGTTGCGAATTGCGACCCTTCTGGCGACAGCGCGGTAAGAAAATGCTTTAAATGTGCAGCTAAGTTGCGTTAACGAGTAAAGAACCATTTTTCACATTTAAATTTTGTTATAACGTCATAGACTCCTAGAGTCTCTGAAATCTAGGGAGTATCCTACACAGGATTTCTTAAAAAAAAACTATTTACAAAAAATAAAATAACTGAGAGTGAATATTATTATGATAAAGTCGTATACAATATTAGGTATGGAGTTGCGTTGATCGCACATCTATACTTCGAGTCGGTGTAATGTACTAGTCTACAGCTAACTGTAAACGCATATGAGATGATGATGATGATGAGCGGCCACCGACCAGATGATGAGCCGGGCTAAAATAAATCTGCTATAGATCCGCAGCGAGCCACGCATATATTATATTGTAAATGGTAGTTGTAATATCCTGAACGCTGAAGATCAGTTACTAACTCGGAAGAAAAAAATATTCTAACGACATAAAAGCAGCAGAAAGGAATTGACACTTGAACCGGTTCTTGGATCGGTCCTTAGTACAGTGGCTACACTTCGGACTCGTAAATGGAAGGTAATTCGAATCCCGGCGGAGCACAAATATACCATTTATATTTCCAAATGTGCTCTTCGCTGGGTTGAAAAAATCCATAAGCCTTTACCAAAGGACCGGTCACTGAAAGCTCCATCTAAATTTACAACAACTGGGTCTTGCTTGAGAATTACAGCGACCACCAAGCTCGCAGAGGGCTCTTGAGGTGTGATACACACAAAAACAGCGCTCACCAAATAAATCATCCTAATATTAACATTATTATTATTGAAATATGGTGCTGGAAGCGCATGCTCCGAATCCTGTAGACGGCTAGACGTACCAACAAGTCCATTCGTCAGAAGTCTACGTTTGTATGGCTTGATTCTGTCCAGTATATGTACACACCGTATTCTTCAGTTTTTTGGGCAAGTTGTCGTGGCAAGGAGGATAGCCTAGGACGACTGGTTGTGATCGGTGGTTTGGAGGGGAAGAGAAGAAGAGGAAGATCCCCCATTACACATTAGTTCCTTATCGCACTGTATCCACACATACATCTACACACTTCTACAGCCCACTAATACGTATTCAACGTTTGGGTAATATATACAATGAAATAGATTCTGACACTCATACAAATCCTAAAACATACAAATATAATTTAATTAAGTACTTCAACTCCCATGGTACATAATAAGTACATAATAATTATTGTAGAGTTGCATCTCTTATAATATTGTACTGTACTATTGTTTACTCTAGTTTTATCAAATTTCTAGTTTATTTTTGTTACTTTAATATAAGACCTTGCTTTTTCTTTTTTGTTTTTTTTTTTGTTTTATCTTTGTTTTTGTTTTTTATTTTCTACTTATTTTGTTAACTTTTTTGCAGTGTATTTCAATTTTTGTTTACCCTCATCTGTGCTTTCTTTTATTTTACCTAAGTTTTAATATTATTACTTGATCATGCTCTTATTGCTCTATATGCTATATGCTCATTGCTCTTATGTTTTTCTTCTTTCTTTTCTCTCTTATGTTTTTCTCTTCATCTTCTTACTTTTTGCATAAATATCTTCTACTTTTATTCTGTAGTAATCTTATTGTAAGCTTTATTTTGTAGGAATCTGTTTTATTTTGATACTGTTATGTCTGTAATGTATTTTTATTTCTATTTTTGTATACATGTAAAAGGCACAATGTGCCGTTAAAGAATGAATAAATTATGGACCTAATCTAATCCAAGTTGCAAAGATATGTAACATTAGGGACTCACATTACATGCATTCTCAAAAGCAGACTTGTATAAGTTCGCGCTTGCGCATGCCGCATGTGAGCCTACAACATAAAAACCAAAAAAAGACCTAGCAAGTGAATGCAGCACGTTGGTAGTTGGAGCACTGAAGAAGATTGGCTGCTTCCACAAGGGTGAATGAGACTGACGAAGAAATTATATGTGACAATAATTGATGGATGTCGAGGTACACGAAGAACGAGAAAGGCATGGATGGACCAAATGTCTTTTTTTATTTGTATGCACACATGCAGAATGTGCAGGCGCGAACCTACAATGTCGTGTATGTGGGCATGCATTCAATGTGCGCCTTAAACGTTAACATATGACGATAACTTCGACCCTGGTTCAACAGATGCCGTTGCATGCACACAAGCTTCTGCTTTCGCATGAAGACAACTGGCCAGGTAAAATAGGTTGGTGGATTGCATTTCTTTCCACAAATCTATTAAAAAAAAAAAAAAATATTTTTGCAGCTTAGATTATAGATTTTCATGTATTGTACTATCGATTCAGAGATATTATGGATAGTGCCTAAAGTGTTAACCTACATAGTCTCTAGCCCAGCCAGGTGAAATCACATTTTTACCACATTTTAAATGTGCGAACTCCAAGAGTTGGACTAACGTAGGAATAATACACGGTTTTTAAGTAATTGGCCCGATGGTATAAATAACGCATTGATGGATTGATTGTGATGTATTGTAGTATCGATCCAGAGAGAGATTATGGATGGTGCTCAGTGTAAACCTACATAGGTTGGCCTTTGAAATTACTGTTCACAGACTAGCCATGTTGAAAGCACCGGTTCCCATAGATCACCGAAGTTAAGCAACATTGGGCGCGGACAGTACTTGGATGGGTGACCGCTCAGGTACACCGCGTGTCGTTGGCATCTTGGACCGGTCCGTAGTCCGTAGTGGCAACACTTCGGACTCATAAATGGAAGGTTGTGGATTCGGATCCCGGCGGAGTACAAAAAATATACCATATATATTTCGAATGTGCTCTTCGCTGAGTTGAAAAATTCATAAACCTTTACCAAAGACCGGTCACTGAAAGGTCCATCCAACCTTACAACAACTGGGTCTTGCTTGAGAATTGGCGCTTTCTACAGCGACGACCAAGCTCGCAGAGGGCTCTTGAGGTGTGATACACACAAAAACAGCGCTCACCAAATAAACCATCCTAATATTATTATTATTAGTGCTTCATTTTCAATCATTACTGACCATTACTGACAGGTCCGTAGTTAAGTGGTAACACTTCGGACTCTGAATGGGAAGGTTGTGGGTTCGATTCCCGGCGGAGCATAAAAAATATACCATTCATATTTTCAAATTTGCTCTTCGCTGGGTTGAAAAATTCATAAAACCTTTACCAATGACCGGTCACCAAAGGTCCATCCAGGCTTACAGCAATTGGGTCTTGTTTGAGAATTGGTGCTTTGTAGCGACGACGATCAAGCTCGTAAAAATGTCGATAACTCAATTAATGCTTGCATTCCATGCCGAGAGCAAGGGTTCGATCCAAGGTTTACTCAGCCTTCACAAGAAATGAGAACCAGCCCCCCCGGGAGCTGGGAAACCCCCACTTCAACTGAAAGTGGTTGGTGTGAGGTCTGCCCCCTTACCTGTAAAAATAAATAGGTCCCGAAGCGCCACATGCGACCCCTTCGTGGAAACGCAGGCAAGAAGTGTACCTAGCTTAGTTGCGTTTTTTCTTTAATAAGAGAAATACATTTGTGCAATCAATCATATTTGCAATAATTCCTTTGTAGTCTAAAACTGCATCTAAGCTGCAAAGATAAACATCATTTAAGATTCATATTAAACGCATTCCCACAAGCAGACATGTATAATTTCGAGCTAACCATGCCGCATGTGGTCCTACACAATATAAGAACCCAATCTCAAATGAACATAAGCCCTGAAACTCTTGCCGACCTTATCTGAAACAGGGGTGACATTGGCAAAGTGAACTATTTTTTTGTAGAGGAAGAAAATCTAAAAGTTTGCGGAGAGTTGCTTTCAGGGATTTGTTGCCGTTGTCTGTGTGAGCTGGAGCTCCCGAAAACAACTCTCCAGCATCATCAGCCGGCCGTGTACCTAAGCCTAAAAATCCTATAAAAAAATATTTGTTTTTAAACCGGTTGACATCAAACTTCACGCGATCAATCTCAACGTTGACTTACACGTTTTCTGAAATTTGTTTAAAAACTGTTGAGTAATAATCTATAATCTAAGTTGCAAGGATATATTCATTCAAAGCTCTCAGATGTATGCCCACAAACAAACACGTGTAGTTCGCGCTTACAAATGCTGATTGTGTACTTACAAATAAAATCCAAACCTCAAATGAACATAAGCCTTGCAACTCGAGTTGTTGAGTGACTTAAAAAAAACGCAACAAAGTAACACATATAGTGTAACTGTACTAATTTCTTGTGAAGGCTGAGTAAACGTTGCCGGTATTTTATTTTGGGGTTTGAAATAAACACCGAAACGGGAAATCATTTCTGACACCCTCGGCGGGATTCGAGCCCGAGCTCACGGCATGGAATGCAAGCATTCTACCAACTGAGCTGTCTACCGGAGGACCGGACCTAGCGAGACATTACCAACCAGGGACATCAAACTTCACAGGAACACTTCCGACAATAATTTACATGCTTCCAGAGAATATGGTTAAAATATTTTAGGAGTCCGTAGGGAACATACACACATTTAATCTTATATATTAGATTAATGTTGATTACTTTACTTTACTTTTACTTTCTTCGGCTCATAAGCCTTGAAGGCTTAGGGCCTCCCGCACCACAATCCTCCAGGACTCTCTGTCTTGTGCTGCTTCCCTCCATGGTCCCCTCACTCCCAGAACTTCGGCGTCGGCTTCAACGTTGTCTGCCTACCGCATCCTGGGACGTCCGAGTGGTCTAACACCTGAGGGGGCACCATCCAAGACTGTTCTGATGATCCTGGAGTCCTCTGCACGTGCTACATGTCCGACCCACTGGAGTCTTCTTGATTTCATTACCGACACTATGTTTGGATCTAATGTTGATTGCCCAATCATATTTGCCTAAAACTTAGGCATGTCCTTCAACCTTCAGAGCAGTTTAAAAAATAGTCAAGTCATCTATCTGACATATTATATTTCATTTGAATTTATCTTCATTTGGTTTTGTCATCTCATCAGAGGCATTCAATAGACTCGGCCATCTAATACTCTTTAGGCAGAAATTAGGCAGAATTATATATAGAGTTACAGTATATTCTCTATGCTGAGTTCTTGGTTTAAAAAAAAAACTAAGTATTTTGATTGTGCAAAACTGCAGCCATAATAATTATAAAAATATATGGATGATTTATTTGGTGAGCGCTGTTTTCGTGGCTATAGAAAGCACCGATTCTCGAGCAATACCCAGTTGCTGTAAGGCTGGATGGACCTTTAGTGACCGGTCTTTGGTAAAGGAATATATAACTTTCAACAGAACGTCGAGCATATTTTAAAATAATAAATAGTTTATTTTTGTGCTCCGCCGGGATTCGAACCCACGACCTTAAATTTACGAGTCCGAAATGCTAACCACTAGACTACGGTCCGGTCAAATAAAAAAAAGAACATAGCAATCAAGAAATTTAGCAACGCAACTCGCAACGCAACTCGCAACACAACTAAGCTACACATATAGTTTAACATCTTGCCATGTTATCCCCGAAGGGTTTCGCATGTGGCGAGTGGAACCTATTTTTTTTATAGGTAATGGGGGGCAGTCTTACGCCAACCAGTTCAGTTTAAGTGAGGGTTTCCCAGCTCCCAAGGGGAATGGTACTCATTTCTTGGAAAGGCTGAGTAAACCTTGGCGATATTTTATTTTGAGTAACTTCGGGTAAAGATTGTTACGATGTAGTTTTTAATGAAATCTGACATCAAGATAGACTGACCAATCAAATAAAGTTTATAATGCAATAAAAATACAAGTAATTCGTTTTTACACATAAAACATGAAAATTGATGTACAATTTCACATTAGTTTCAAAACAACACCTATTTATTATTTATTAATAAATTTACAACACACGCGATTTCTCCATACAGGCATTAGTAACCAACAAAGGGAGAAATATAATACTTTTATTGTGTTATTCTCTAACATCAAAGCCATGGCTCATCCGCAGCTCATAGTAGATTTTCCATACAAAAAAAAGACGTTCCGTAGATCAGCCATGGATCGTATGCGTTGTAAATAGCACTGATAATACTGTAAACTGTAACTCTGTCGCCATTCCGCTAGGGGTGGGCAGAGCCTCTGCAGAGTTGCCTCCATTTTTTCCTATCCTTACATACCTCTTTCAATTCATTCATATCCATCACCTTTTTCATGCATTTTCTTCTTTTACGCTCACTTTGTATATCCCATTCTTTCACAATCTCCTCAATCTGATCACTCCATACTTTTCTCGGTCGTCCCTTCCCTCTTTTTACTTTCACACTTTCTTTGTATACATACTTTGTCAGTCTATCATCATTCATTCTTTCCACATGCCCAAACCATCTCATCACATTCTTTTGTACCTTAACTTTCACATCCTCTTTCAAATTACATTCTTTTTTAATGACGTGTGTATTAACAATGAAACTTCATTAATATCTCATAGAGATAAAAATTTTCTTCACGCATAACACTGTATATTTTTATTAGTTTTTAAAGTTATGGATTACAAAAGTTTTCGGTCCCCAACAGTAACCGTAGTACGAGTTTTTTTCACAATACTCGACGTATTGAGTATTCGAGAAAAATGTATGTGAACTTGTAAAGCCTCTCTGGCAAAAAAAGTTTTGAAGTTCACATACATTTTTCTCAATACTTCCGAGTATTGTGAAAAAACTCGTACTAGGGGTACAGGTGTCTAATATATATAATCTGTAATCTAAGTTGCAAAGATATATTGACATTTAAGACTCATATTAAATGCATGCCCACAGACAGGCACATGTAGGTTCGCGCCTACACATTCTGCATGTGTGCATACAACTAAGCAAAACCTCACATGAACATAAACCTTGCAACTCCTGCCGCCGTTCCCTGAACCGGAGAACTGGCAAAAGTGAACCGATTTTTACAGCACGGGTGGTCAGCCTCATACCAACCTATCAGTCAATGAGCTTAGATTATAGAACTAATACGTGTCTGCATGTGGGCAAACATTTTATATGAATTTTTAAATGGTAATATTCGATGCAAATATTATAGACACTAACTGACTGTATTCAACACTAAAATGGTGTCCGAAAAATTTAAGTTCCAAACCTACTTGCAATAATAATAGTAATGCCATCAACACTCATTAAAAGGTCAAGGAGCCTTTGGAGATGCGTTGGGTATTGGATATTTATTACACAGAGACCACTGCAAGTGCAGACAATAATATATTTTGAAACATGGAGGAAGTAGTAGGAAGTATTCTATATATCCATGTTTTGAAAATTACTACTTACGCAACGGAACGAGCAATCGAAAAAGGAGTTGACACTTGCTTAAATCTGCCTCGTGTCGCGTGTACATACACATGGCAGAAGGACCCACAGCACGTGGACGTGTGTCAACAGCTATGCCAGATCCATACATTTAGTATGGAACAAATCTAAAGGTGTTAAATTGACTTTGTATGAGACAACAGGATTGGTGTGAGTTCCTTGGCTTATGGGTTGGTATGAGTCTGACCACCCATACAGTTAAAAAGATGTTTCACTTTAACAACGTCACCCGTGTTTCAGGGAAGATCGGCAAGGGTTATGTTAATTTGAGGTTTGGTTTTAATTTGTAAGTACACGTTAAAATTTTGTAAGCGCAAACCTACACATGTCTGTTTGTGAGCATGCATTTGATATGAGTTTTGGATGTTAATATATCTTTGCAACTTGCATTATAGAAGTCCACATGCGGCATGTGTAAGCGCAAACTAATACGTGTCTGCTTATGGGAATGCATTTAATATGAATCTTAAACGTATTATATCTTTGCAACAATAGATTTACGATTAATATAAAACGTATGCCCACATGCAGACACGTTTAGAGTTGCAGAGCTTATGTTCATTTGAGGTACGGGTCTTATTTTGCAGCATTTATAAGCGCGACTCTGGATGTGTTTGACTTAAGCGTAAATGTGGTTTTTCAACTTAGATAGATAGCAATAATATAGTACATGGGGGAGTGTGAGCCCAACCCCTAAATTGTTCTACATTTCACAAATATTATCATTTATTATTCAAAAAACGGGGCGAATCTAGGCTGGGCAGTAAAGCCCGTACGTTCTATGTGGTATCTATGTAATATATCTTTCACCTTTCATTCTAGGTCGGTGGAACGCGTTATATATAGCTGAACCTACAAAATATTTCGATACCTTAAAGGTACAAACTGAATAAGTGGCATATTAAGATAACATGGTTTTATCAGATAAATACAATTTTTAGGTACTTTCTATGCGGTATGCGGCTGACCACCCATGCTGTAGAAAATGGTTCACTTTGCCAATGTCACCCCTGTTTCAGGGAAGGTCGGCAAGAGTTGCAGGGTGTATGCCCATTTGAGATTTGATTTTTATATTGTAGGTTCACATGCGGCATGCGCAAGCGCGAACTTGTACGTGTCTGCTTGTGAGAATGCATGCAATGTGAATCCCCAATGTTACATATCTTTGCAACTTAGATTAGATTAGACGCTGTTACTGTTACTATATCCTGCCGCTGTTCCACTAGGGGTGGCCGGTATCTCCGCAGATGCGTGTCCACTTTATTCTGTCCTTGCATACCTCTTTCATCTCTTCAACATTCATCACTTTCTTCATACATACTCTTACCTATTTGGTCTATCTATGCCTTCCTCGGTCTTCCTCTTTCACGCTTTCCTCTGACATTTCCTCTGTACACCTTCTTCGTTAGTCGTTCATCATCCATTCTTTCAAGATGTCAAAGTGTGCATACCCTGTAGGTAGTTCAGAAGTTTTTCATGAGCATTTCTTTATAAGTTTTCTTACTATGATAAGCTACGTGTCACGACCAAAATTTCCACCGACGGACATTGTGTCGGTGGACATTCTGTCGCGGGGACATTGTCGCGTGTACATTGTGTCGATGGACATTGTGTCGGTGGACATTCGGTCGCGTGGACATTATGTCGGTGGATATTCTGTCGCGTGGACATTATGTCGCGTGTACATTGTGTGGGTGGGCATTCTGTCGCGTGGACATTATGTCGCGTGGACATTGTGTCGGTGGACATTCTATCGCGTGGACATTATGTCGCGTGTACATTGTGTGGGTGGACATTCTGTCGCGTGTACATTGTGTGGGTGGACATTCTGTCGCGTGGACATTATGTCGCGTGTACATTGTGTGGGTGGACATTCTGTCGCGTGGACATTATGTCGCGTGTACATTGTGTGGGTGGACATTCTGTCGCGTGGACATTATGTCGCGTGTACATTGTGTGGGTGGACATTCTGTCGCGTGGACATTATGTCGCGTGGACATTGTGTCGGTGGACATTCTGTCGCGTGGACATTATGTCGCGTGTACATTGTGTGGGTGGACATTCTGTCGCGTGGACATTATGTCGCGTGTACATTGTGTGGGTGGACATTCTGTCGCGTGGACATTATGTCGCGTGTACATTGTGTGGGTGGACATTCTATCGCGTGGACATTATGTCGCGTGTACATTGTGTGGGTGGACATTTTGTCGCGTGGACATTATGTCGCGTGTACATTGTGTGGGTGGACATTCTGTCGCGTGGACATTATGTCGCGTGTACATTGTGTGGGTGGACATTCTGTCGCGTGGACATTATGTCGCGTGTACATTGTGTGGGTGGACATTCTGTCGCGTGGACATTATGTCGCGTGTACATTGTGTGGGTGGACATTCTGTCGGGTGGACATTATGTCGCGTGTACATTGTGTGGGTGGACATTCTGTCGCGTGGACATTATGTCGCGTGTACATTGTGTGGGTGGACATTCTGTCGCGTGGACATTATGTCGCCTGGACATTTTGACACGTGGAAATTTTGTCAATGGAGGCATTCTGTCAATGTGCATTTATTCGTGGAAACGTGAAGTTACACGCAATAAAATGTTTTATCTGAGATTTCTCAAATCATGAAATCAGCATAATGTAATGTCACCCCTGTTACAGGGAAGGACGGCAAGAGTTGCAGGGTGTATGTCCATTTGAGATCTGGTTTTTATGTTGCAGGTTCACATGAGGCATGTGTAAGCGCGAATTAGTACATGTCTGGTTGTGAGAATGCATGTAATGTGAATCTCTAATGTAACATATCTTTGCAACTCAGATAATACACACACACTGATGTAAACTTGAAGTATTCAAGCGATTAAACGATGCATTGCGTGAAAGAGAGCGATGTATTGGAGATGAGATCATCGTACAAAAAAAAAAACAAACAGATTTCGGGTAATAATTGGCTGGCAGTGGCAGGCGGACTTTCACTGGCTTTAGTGCCGGCCTCATAAAACTTCACGTTAAAACTCAACCTTCTAGTAAATCAAAAAATTATAGAAACTAAAGCAGCACACCTAACGAGCGTTTTGGTTTCAATATTATTTGGCGGAACGCAGCGGTTGATTTTTTGATGATTTGTTTTAGACTTGAGGTACTGGCGTGGGTTTGTCGACCGCGAGACCGAACAAAACCATGCTAGTATATTCTCGGCGATACCTCGTACAGTGCGGACGATTTTATTATTTAATTTAATTTATATATGCAGAAAATGTATATTCAACCATGAAAATGTATATTCAACCATGCATACATAAATTCGGACCGATCGTAGTCTAGTAGTTAATGATACCGACTCGTAATCAGTAGGTCGTGGATTCGATTTTCGGCCGAGTACAAAAAAAAACATCAAATAAGAGTTTTGTGTATTGACATAGCGAAGATTATTAGGTTTTTTTTTTTTTAAATAGATTTGTGAAGAGGAATGCAATTCACCTATCTATTCTGCCTGCCCAGAAACAGGTATTAATATCATCAATTAATCATTAATTATTTTAAATTATTAATTAATAATTACCCAATAACATATGTTAAACCAGGGTCAAAGTTATGGTCAAATGACCCAGGCGGGGATCGAACCAACGTTGTTCTATTCCAAACACGAAATATCAGCCCACTTGGCCCCCTCGGCTATAACACCGACAAATGAATTTTAATTTAACAACGAAAAATCTAAAACAAATATTTTCTTCACGGGTTGTTTTATTTCCTCGAGCGCTTTAGGAGTGTTTTCAAACCAATTATCAAGAACCAACTCGTCAAGACACACTTGGTTTTTATTTTGCGTTATTTATTTAAAATGACTCTTCAAAACAAAAACCCTTACACTCAACTAGATTTTTTTTGTACCTTATTAAATAGAATCAGAAAAAAATCTGAGGATTAGGGTACCAGACAACATTTCCCGTATCATCATTTATTTTTATATGGGTTTATGTACCGGTATGATTTTATAAACAGTCAACAAATAAGATGCACCTTACTAAAAAATAGAGAACACCCAATTCAAGAAATGTTTCTAAACTCTACCACTTCAGGGATAAAATAATAAGTTAAGCGGTATCCTAAATATGTAGCTTAGATATTCAACACTTTTTTTTTACCTCAATTCACCATTCGTCCTTAAACGCAACCTTGGTTTTTTGCCACATTAAAATTCACCATTATTCAGAACAATAATGTCAATTAATTTTATGAAATTATTCAAACAGAGTTAGTAGAAATGCTCACTATTCGGGGTACGGCCGTGCACAGAGCATGGTTTCGTAGAGAATTCACTATACAGCAGCGCCACGCTAACGAGTCCGCCAATGAACGCTCGCTCGACAATACTAAATGACTAATTAGGACAGTGGCATTTTTCGTCTAAGCAATAACTCGTTCAGACGGAGACAGTATACATGCCAAGTTGCTGAAAAAACTGAAATAAAGGATGGATGTCCAGTTGTGTTTGGTTTGTCTGTTCTAGACTGGAAGTCTCATCACCACGGTAATTCTTACCTACCGAATATCCGTAATATTTGTATGAAGTTCCTTCACTTATAGGTTGGTATGCGGCTGACCACCCATGCTGTAAAAATGGTTCACGTTGCCAATGTCACCCCTGTTACAGGGAAGGACGGCAAGAGTTGAAGGGTGTATGTCCATTTGAGATTTGGTTTTTATGTTGTAGGTTCACATGAGGCATGTGCAAGCGCGAACTTGTACGTGTCTGGTTGTGAGAATGCATGTAATGCGAATCTCCAATGTAACATATCTTTGCAACTTAGATTAGATTAGATTAGAAGATCAGCTGTTCACTTGCTGACGTCTTGGATCGACAGGTTTAAACACAAATATTACCGATATTCGGTAGGTAAGAATTACCGTGATGACGAGACTTCCAGCCCAGCTTACAAGTCTATGAAGTCTCTAGAAGTGAGTAGAAACTTAGGTAGGTACCAAATAAAAATTTGTATTTGTTCGAGATTAATTAAGAGTTGAATCGAATATTACCGTGAGTTCTAGCAAGGTGGTATGTAACGATTCTCCATGTTTTGAGAATGATCTTAAAAATCTGTATAAATTATGGCCAGAATCGCCTGGAGGGTTAGATATCACTCAACCGTCGTACTATACTGCGCAAAAGACTCTATCCGAACCGAAAGTGAATAAATAAATTGTGAAAAATGAAAAATCTGCAGTTTTAATTAAAAAGAACCCGCTTAAAAAACATAACAATACGAGTATATTCTCGTTGACCGATAAGCAGTGTAGATGGACTGTCGTATGACAGATTTGTCCGTGGTCAAGCTGTCTGTGGACAGGTTGTCTGTGACCGGTTTGTCGTGGAACCTTAATATTGTCCAAAAGTACAAAGCGCATTAAAAAATAACTTTGTACTGGCCTCATCTGGACGGCCTGTAAATAAAAGACGAGGCGGCTCACTGATTTTCGTCCGTAACATTTAAGAATTTCTTGATGGGCGGCGTGTAGCCTTAAAAAATATCTGTTACGAAATAATAAAATAACATTACATAGTCGTGTTGATGCACATTTTACAAAATGCACAGCAAAAGCCACGTACGACCTCTGTAACTGACAATCTAAGCCGAAGAGATATTGTAAAAATTGCACGTTCTAACAATATTGCAAACAGACACGTTTAGGTTTGTGCAAACACGTTGCACAGGTGTTTAAACAAATAAAAATATAATAATAAATGAGCATAAGATAATATGTAACTCTTGACACCTTTTCCCTTATGTGGGTGTGAAATTGATGAATAAATGATGTTTTTCTACAGTATGGGTGATGAACCTCGTGTCAAAGTGAAATGAATTAAATGAATACGATGGATATGAAAAAAATATACTACAATTAATATTTATATTTAAAAAAAGTTACAAAACATAAATATTTTTTTCCATGTATATTTTTTGATTTTCTAAATAATACCTCAATAGCCCTCTGGGATCTTGTTTATCGCTACAAAGCGCCAACACAAACAAGATCCTCTCGATGAAAGTTGTGTAAAGGTTTGATAATTGCACATGAAAATTCAACACAAATCGTTATCGTTCAAGAAGAATTAGTCAGAATTTATAAAAACCTTAATAACATCCTTCTGATATTTAGAATTATAGCTCTATGGCATGGGTGGACACGGTGCCTCGAGAAGAGAATCACTGCCTTTGAAATGTGGGTCTGCCGTCGGATGTTGAAGATTTCCTGGGCTGGAAGTCTCATCACCTCTTACCTACTGAATATCGGTATTATTTGTATGAAGACTAATCAGCTTTTCACTTGCGGCCATCTAGGATTGATAGGTTTTCATACAAATATTACCGATAATCGGTAGGTAAGAATTACCGTGGTGATGAGACTTCCAGCCCTGGATGGATAGAGTCACAAATACTGAGGTTCTTTTCCGTTTGAATACCAAAACCGAACTCTTAACACCTTATTCATGAAAATATTTTAATTTTTAAAGCAGTATAAAGTCGGTTTCACCATGCGAATGAGCTGGTTGTACTCTGGTGGTTCAACCAATCTAATGAATAAGGCCCTTGATGTCCATCATGCCAAAAACTGGTATATTTCGGCCACATAATGGAATTGAGAAGTATTCACTCCTGCATCTCTTCATAAGGGAAGAATTGCGGGAAGACGAGCTCCAGGTTGAAGAAGAACATATTGGTTGAAGAACCTGAGACAGTGGATTAGCAGAAGCATAGATCCCTCTTTCGTGCGACAGCATTAAAGGTGCAAATCAGTATGATGATCGCCAATCTTCACTGAAGAGGCACAGAAATAAATTTCTCAGCCAGATATGCGAGGCAAATAGAGAATGTCCACGAGCCGACAGTCAGGCGTGTTCGATCTCTCTGTCAGTGTATCTAAAGACGCGCCAGTCAGATGGACAAGATGGACTTTCACTATCATAGCTCAAGTCACGACACTCAATTATAAAGACACAAAGGATTACTAAGTGATTAACGACTCTCTATCTGGTGTCTCAATGGCTAGCACATCTTTCTTATCCAATGCTCTAGCGAGAAGAGAGAAACCATGTGGTGAATAAGGTATATTGTGTGGTGAAAGCTTTGAAATTTTGAGAGTCACTTATAAGTGAATTCTCTAAACGGCGGGTTCTCTTTGTATGATATCATTTTATTTCGGAGAGGGTGGTCTATCGTGTTTGTCTTATGGTTAACAAAGCTGTAAATAGAGCGGATACGTCAAATTTGGCAGACACGTTCAACTCATCATCGTCCATTTAGCCTTACAGCAATTGGGTCTTTCTTGAGAATCGGCGGTTTCTATAGTAACGATCAAATTCGTAGAGGACTCTAGAGGTTTGATTTACTCGTACACAAAAGAAGCACTAATAAATCATCTTAATATTTATTAATTGATTAAAAATTCAAATGGGTAAAACCTAGTTTTAATTCACTTATTTTTAAATAAGTGAATTAAAACTATGTTTTACCCATTTGAATTTTTAATCAATTAAAAATGGACTTTTACTGTGTTAATAAATGCACCCTAAAAATATATTAATATTTATTTATTTATTAAGGAGTTGTAAGCTTTAAGTATGCACTAAGTTGATATACAGATTTGATTGCAGTTTTAATAAGTATAATAGGAAAAAAACGTGTTATCAATCATTGCAGTAATTGATGCAAATTGCTTGAGGTTTGCCGCCTGGTAACTGGGATTAATTAATTAGAGAGCTCAGGTATCCGGAGCGCATGTAAGAGGGTAGGTATGAAATAAGGGTTGGGCCGCGAGCTATCCAGGGCAAGCTCTCTCCACTGCTAGCTCGTAAACTGTGTCAATACGGTCTATTTACACGGTGACAGGTAAGAACGGCACATTGACAAGACGACACATCGCACGCTTAATAAAAAGAGCAATAACTCAAAAAATAAGAATGTTGGGAAATCACGTTTGAAGTTCAGACAACCAGTACAACTTGTATGGGATGAAAAAGGCGACCGATGTTTTATCTCGGCCATATTCGTCCAAATTTAACGGCTGTCGCATTCTACCTATTTTTCTCGCATTGTTATTGCGTTTTATTACAAAATCTCGATTTTCCCAATTTTTGAGTTATTGCTCTTTATTATTAAACGTGCGACATGACAGAACATAGCATAATAAAACATCACTATGACAAAACAACACAGACAAATATCACATGAACAAACATGGCATATATCGGTGTTATGACCGCGAAAGTCAAGTGGCTGATCTTTCTAGCGTATTTGAGTCGTATAAATGCAAACGCCGTCAACTCCTTACGCGATGATTTTGAGAAAAATAAACTTTTAAACTTGTAAAACGACAACACCAGTTGGAGATGACGGTGTTTGCACGAAATTATAATTTTTAAATTAAAATTACGAAGGATTAAGTGAGGTTTACATTATATCGCACACAGCAAATGATTTATTACACTGTGCAGAATCAAATGCAATCACTATCTCAAAAATCATAAATTTTGGAGATGACGGCGTTTGCAGTTATACGACTCATTTGGAATAAAATTACGTTGGTTCGATCCCCACTTGGGTCATTCGACCATCACTTTGATCCTGGTTCAACAGATGTCATTGCGTAATTATTAATTAACAATTTACTAAAATATACACTAACGAATTATTATTAATTGATTGTATTAATGCCTGTTTCTGGCCAGGCAGAATAGGTCGGTGAACTGAAAAAAAAATATTCCGAAAACAGAAAAAAAACATACGAAAGCACACGAAAAAACATTACATGACAGAACGACTTTCTTGTGATGTTTTGTCATGCGATGTACTGTCATTATGATGTTCTGTCATATGTCGTTTTGTGATGTGTCGTTCTGTTATGTGTTTTCCTGTCATGTGTCGTTCTGTCATGTGTCGTTGTGCCATATGTCGTTTTGTGATGTGTCGTCCTGTCATGTGTCGTCCTGTCATGTGTCGTTCTGTCATGTGTCGTTCTACCATGGAGCCTATTTACACAACCTGTTACGTTTTAGGGCACGGCTGCTCGTATAAAATTATAATGGCGAATCAATAAACGAAAACACTTTTCGATTTTAATATACTTTAGAGTTTATACCGATATAGCTATCTCCGTTTTTCTATGATATTTTTATGGTTTTTAGCGGGTTCTATTTATTTAAAACTGCGGTTTATACATCTTCTCACTTTCGGTTCTGTTAGAGTTTTTACATTTGAACAGTACAACGGTTGATTTATATCTGACCCTTCAGGGGATTGTGGTCCTACACAGATTATATGGATCATTCTCGAAACATGGTTCAATTTGATTAAAATTGCGGTGATATATTTTCCACAAATTATTTTCTCACTTTCGGTTCAGACACAGTTTGTAACAGTACAACGGTTGATGTATATCTGCCCTTCAGGAGATTCTGGTCCTAATTTATGCAGATTAAGATCATTCTAGAAATATGGAGAATTTATAGAGTTCCATACCACCATCCTGAATTTCACCAAAACGTTTGATTCAACAATTTATAATTCTCTAACAAATAAAAATGATTATTAGGTACCTACCTACGCTTCTACTCATTTCTAGATATTTCATAGGTTTATTATTAACACTATTTTAGATTTAACTTTGCACATTTTTGGTCCAAAACTCGAATAATAAGTTTGATAGGAAATTCAATATGAATCTTTACACCGATGAAATAATTTTAAAATTTACATTATCTAAATCTAAATCTAAGCTGCAAAGATATTATATCATTTAGGATATATATTAAATGCATTCCCACATGCAGACACGCATAATTTCGCGCTCACACACGCCGCATGTGGACCTTCAATATAAAAATCCAATCTCAAATGAACATAAGCCCTGCAACTCTTGCCGACCTTACCTGAAACAGGGGTGACATTGGCAAAGTGAACCATTTTTTACAGTATGGGCGGTCAGCCTCATACCAACCTTTAAGTCAAGGAAATATTTTTAAATGCATACAGGTGTGATTAGAGACAGTTTATATAGTTTATGTATAACAATTATCGATTGGCCGTGATTTAATAGGAAATGTCAATACGTGGACTCTCTTACACAGAGTATCCATAATTTATCCGTCCTTGGTCGTAATATTCCTCAACCGCACAACAAAGCATGACTTCAGCTCAAGCTGAAATAATATTATAAAAGTTAATACATCTTTGCAGCTTAGATTATAGATTATAGCGGCATGCGTATTGTGCAAGCACGAATTTACACGTGCCTGCCTGGACCGGTCCGCAGTTCAGTGGTTCACACTTCGTACTCTGAATGGAAGGTTGTGGGTTCGAATCCCGGCGGAGCACAAAAAATCTACCAAATTTGATCTTCGCTGGGTTGAAAAATTCAAAAACCTTTACCAATGACCGGCCACCAAAGGTCCATTCAGTCTTACAACAACTTTGTAGCGACGACGATCAATCACGTAAAAGAGGTCGATAGCTCAATTGGTAGAATGTTTGCATTACATGCCGAGATCAAGGGTTCGATCTCAAAAGTTTACTCAGCCTTCGCAAGAAATGAGAACCAGCCCCCCCCCCGGGAGCTGGTTCTTCAGTGGTTGGTGTGTCACTTTCGCGAGCATAATATTTTGACAAATATTTTTTTATGATATCGATAGTTAGTTCTACCATTTGATAACCGGCTCATGCACTGTGAAGATGAATGCACAGTGCGCACAGGTAATTCGTGACTCAATCTGTCGGCTATGACGCACCCATTACACTCGTATGCTTGGCGGATGACTACACCGACGCTTTCAGTCAGGGCTAAGTGAGAGACGAAATGGATACGTCACTATCAAAAAATACTTAACTTAAATTTAAAATTTAACATAAAAAACGGATTGAGAGTGTAAATGTTGTAATGCAATTATAGCAAGACAGTAATATTCCAAAATCTTGGTCACATTTTGAAAAATCCGAAAATACCCATCAACTTAAAAAGGAAAGTATTCAATGCCTGTGTCCTGCCAGTGTTCACTTATGGTATTGAGATAGTCACAATGTGACAAAAAAGTACCCACAAGCTAAGAGTCACACAGAGAGCAATGGAGATAGCCATGTTGGGTGTCTGTTTGCGGGACAGACTCAGAAACGATGACATAAGAGTCAGGACAAAGGTTTCCGATGTCATCAAGATGGCCGCAACCCTCAAGTGGCAATGGGCGGGACATGTCGCTCGAGATCCAGATGAAAAGTGGACAAAGCGACTGCTGTGCTGGTGCCCAAGGACGGCAAAGCGTGGAGTTGGGCGCCCACAGTTGCGTTGGGGCGACGATGTTCGGAGAAGTGCGGGAAGTGCCTGGATGCGGATCGCTCAGGATAGAAACGAATGGAAAATGCGAGAGGAGGCCTACATCCAGGAGTGGACGATCAATACAGGCTGAAGAAGAAGAAGAAGAATTCTAAATCAGGCATGCCAAACACGCGGCCCGAAAGATACACAATAAACTGTGACGGGATAGGACAACACATTGTATTGAAAGAGGTATTAAATTAAATTAGGCTGATTTATTTGGTGAGCCCTGTTTTTGTGCGTATAACACCTCAAGAGCCCTCTGCAAGCTTGGTCGTCGCTGTAGAAAGCGCCAATTCTCAAGCGAGACACAGTTGCTGTAAGGCTGGATGGGCCTTTTCATGACCGGTCTTTGGTAAAGGTTTATGAATTTTTCAACACAGCGAAGAGCAAATTTGAAAGTATAAATGGTATATTTTTTGTGCTCCGCCGGGATTCGGACCCGCAACTTTTCTATTCAGAGTCCGAAGTGTTACCACTGAATTACGGACCGGTCCCAAAAGCATCAAATCCCTGTTGTGAGCTTCATCTTTGAACTATATCTTTGCAACTTAGATTATAAATACTGATCGTCTTTGGCAAAACACCGGATGGGTTTTCAAGTGCACATACGTTGTTTGCATGTGTACCAACATCAAGTAAACAAATGCTCACACTTGACCCAGATTTATCCATTGAATGACACTTTTTTTGCCAAGCGTGCATTCAGCATTATTCAAGTGTTATTTTCGACAAATCTGCAGTTTTTTTTATTGCAGAATACGACCGTTTATTTTAAATTTCCTTAAAAAGATATCAGGGCTGGAAGTCTCATCTTAATCTAAATCTAAGCTGCAAAGATATGTATCATTTGAGATTCATATTAAATGCATTCCCACAAGCAGACACGCATAATTTCGCGCTTACACATGCCGCATATGGACCTTTAATATAAAAAACCCAATCTCAAATGAACATAAGCCCTGCAACTCTTGCCGACCTTCCCTGAAGCAGGGGTGACATTGGCAAAGTGAACCATTTTTTACAGTGTGGGTGGTCAGCCGCATACCAACCTATCAGTCAAGGAATACCATCACCACGGTAATTCTTACCTACCGAATATCGATAATATTTGTATGATTCGTTTGACCTTTTTTGTCCTAAAAGCGCTTGTGACATAAAAAATCATAAGAGAACGTAAAACTACATTAATAGGAATGCCATTTTTTTTAATTTTAGAGCGGTTTTGATTTTAACTATCCGATAAAAAAATATAAAAAGTTACGCCATTTTTCTGAATCTCAAACTTTAAACTGCTCTCCTGAATTTAAACAAAATATATAACTTGTCACCACAATTTTTTTTTTTTAAAGAACACGTTTTTTTCTACTTTTTAGCGTTTTTTCGTGTGTGTTTATTTTGGAAATATTTTTTTTTTCTTTTTAATTATAGAACTATACATTGTTTAGTGCTAAGGTCTTCAACCCGCGGCCCTCGGGCCTCATGTGGCCCGCCAGCTAATTTCTTGCGGCCCGCGGCCACCAGAGGCTAAAAAAATAAAATATCGCGCCCAGTGATATGCGATATATTTATACGAATACGAGTACTTTTTTTTCGGAGTTCTTGGTGTTTTTTTGTGTCATTTTGATTCTTTTCATGGCACTACTCACAGGGGGGACCACAGGAACGTTCGGCACATTCCCCCCCCAGTAGATTTACTCAAAAAAGAGTTTCAGTCGAGGTTTTCTGACTTCAGAGATAGTGAAAAATACATCAGTCTCTTTGCCCGACCATTCGGTGTATCCGTTGAAGACATGCCGGAAAATTTTCAGATGGAGGTTATAGATGCGCAGTGTAATTCGGAATTGAAAAACAACTTGCACTAAAAAAGGTTGAAGACCCCTGGTTTAGTGCAATATCGGGCCAATTTTTTTATGTCAATAGTTTTTTAAATTTTAATTAAATCAAAGAACAATGCATGCCTAGAAGCAGAAAAGTGTTAGTAAGCTCGCGCTTACACATGCTGCTGTGTACATACAAATTAAACTAAACCTCACATGAACTAAAACCTTGCAACTCCTGCCGCCTTTCCCTGAAACCGGGGTGGCATTGGCAAAAGTGAACCAAGTTTTTATAGCAAGGGGGGTCAGCCTTATAATAACCTATTCGTCAAGGAATACACAAAATTTAATAATATTATAATAATAAACAATGTTAAAACTAATGTTTATGTACTACATTTATAAAAAAAACTTTGCAGGGTAGTTGTTAGAAGAAATAAATATTTCAAGTGTTTTTAGGCTTTCATGGCCGGCTTTAGATGATGATGATAAGGATGTAGGATCCATCTTTCCGGGCTTGTAGACCATGGTCCAATAATTCTTTTGTAGGCTGCTTTATTCTTTTTGGAAGGCTGCTACGTTTCGTCAGTAACATATGACTGCCTTAGAATTCTACATCCTTATCATCATCAATAAATATTTCGCTTCAAGTATAGAAAAAATTATAAATGAAAAATAAAAATATTGATGTCATATGCATTTAATACACCTTGCCAATATTTGGTATAGGTACAGTCAGAAAATTGTTATCTGTAAATTATGATAAATAAATACTACAAGATAAAAAATATTTACTTTCAAATGTTTATTTGAGTCATCATCAGCGTGCACCTAGTATGTTACCGCATACACAGTTGCATCAAGGCAATTTGAATTTTAAATTAACAAAAAATTTACAACTTTTACTACCTTTTCTTAAATGGGGTTGAAAAGCCAAAAGGGGAACAATGTTTGAAGATATTTTGGATGGTTGGTGCATTAACACTGAAAATTCATCTTTATTTAGTTATTAAAAAATCTTGTTTTATTTTCACTTTTTTTATTATTTATATAAAGGACACCTGATGATAACTACGAAGTAGTCGAAAACGTTTGTGTCCTTTATATAAATAATAAAAAAAGTGAAAATAAAACAAGATTTTTTAATAACTAAATAATGTTTGAAGATAGATTTTTTCTCTCTCTAAAATCTAATGTAGTAAAAAAAAACGCAACTTAGCTACGCATAAAGTGCAATTTCTTGCCGCGTTATCACCGAAGGATTTCGCGTGTCGCGAGTGGAACCTATTTATTTTTACATGTAAGGAGGCCGGCCTTATGCCAACCACTTGCCAGTATTTTATTTTGGGGTCTAAAATAAACACCTTTTAACAAGAAATCATTTCTGACAGCCTCGGTGCGATTCGAACCCGGGCTCTCGGCATGTAATGCAAGCACTCTACCAACTGAGCTATCGACTAGACAGCTCTTACAGTACTTTCTAACTCATCTCTAGTACTCAGTTTAAATTTGAAAACATTGTATTTTTCTCAGTAGGTAGGTAAACGTCACACTTTTATGTGACTGGGGTTATTTACAACCAATAACAAAATATTTGCTGCACTTTCTCTATCAACCCCGCCGTGCAACGTCACAATTTGGAATTTGTGTACTTACATGAGTTCATTATTAAGCAAGAATGTGTGTAACGTATTAAAACGGATATTTTAATAGTTTATCGAATTAAGTGCAATTTAAAAGGTATTGAAAGTAATTTTACGGTGGGCAAGTACCTGTAATCACGATTTATAAACTGAAATAACATATTTTTTTTGCATGCATATGAAATAACACAAGGAAACAGATTATTTGTTCAATTGTAACGGTAAATAAATATAACAACACGATTCGCATCTAATTCGTATACCGTGATAATTAGTCATATTATAGAAACAAATGTTACAGTACTGTTAGTTTCAAAAGTGGATACCTGTCTGACAATGGTACAGGTGATATGGTCGATTCGTGGGACATCCCGCGCGATTATTATCAATGAAACAGTCAATTTTATAGAAAGCAATCACTCACCGCAAGAAATAACTGGGCAGACCAAGAGATTTGTGTCGAAACACTGTTTCAAATATGAGTATTTTGATGACAACTCACACGCCCCCGATCCGCGCGACTCGCACTTGTCTGATCTCGGCTCGCGAATGACAGAACAGTTTGACAGTTATCTTCGTGTTTACCAACCAAAAATACGTGGCTAACCATAAACAACAAACAAATTAGTAGGTATTCTTTGTTGGGAAAAATAAGTTTATAGTTTACAGCATTTGTACAAAAATCAAAATCTGAGTTCAACTTAACGTAGACTTTTTATCATATATCTGCAATCTATGTTGCAAAGGTATATTAACAATTAAGATTCATATTAAAAGCATTATTACAAGCTTACACGTATAAGTTCACGTTAACGCAAGCTGAATGTGTATTTACAAATAATCCAAACATCAAATGAGCATACTTTCATTGATTTATTTATACACATAAAAACGTGAAAATAAGTGGCAATGCATGCCCTTGCGGATGTTTTTATTTTTATTATATTTTTTGTAATCAACCTATTAGTTGAAAATACCCAATTTTTGAGGTTTTCCCGTAACATTAATCAATTTATTTCTTACTGCGTGATGTTGGCATCACATTTTTATGCGCTTGGGAAAATAGAAACATTTTTCCCATTCTCATTATCTGCTAACTTCACTTCAATCACGCAGCCGTACAAGTACATCGCATCCTGTCAAAAGGAGTGACATTCTAATTGTTCCGGAGAATTTTCAGTTTTTGTTTCACAACTTCTCGCGTAAATCCATCAAGTTTTATTTAATGTTTGTTACCAAATCGAATAAGGAACGCTAACCACATTTCACAATGGCCAAATACATCCTGCTGGTGGCTTGGATTGTGATTTTAGGCCTTTCATACGCTGCCGTAAGTCATTGTTGTATTCCATTCACATATTTTTTACTTTTCACCCTTTAAACATATTTTACTGGATTTATTTTCTTTCAAGCCATCTCCTGATATCATCCGATTGAATTTAAAAGTTTTTTTGCGAGATTAAACTACAATTTAACAGAGTTTACTTTGGTTTAATAGAAGGAATAGTATTTAGATAATGGGGCGTATTGCATAGGTTTTAAGTGGAATAATATAGCAATACTGATACACTTGTTTATTTCATATTTATTGTTTTCAATTGAATTCAATGTTCAATTGTCTCACTAAATGAGTTTATTGCTTTTCTGCTCATTTAAATGTAATTTTTTATTCATATTCCTTGACTTATAGGTTGGTATGAGGCTGACCACCCATACTGTAAAAAATGGTTCACTTTGCCAATGTTACCCCTGTTTCAGGGAAGGTCGGCAAAAGTTGTGGGGCTTATGTTCATTTGAGGTTTGGATTTTATTTGTAAGTACACATTCAGCATTTGTAAGCGCGAACTACACTTGTTGGTTTGTGGGCTTACATCTGAGAGCTTTAAATGAATATATCCTTGCAACTTAGATTATAGATTATAGGTGTTAAACTTTAACAAGTTAACGTGAAAATCAATCCATAGTTAGTTATTATTTTTGTTTTATAAAGCTGATCACTCATGCTGTAAAAATTCATTGACTTTGCCAATGTCACCCTTGTTCCAAGGACGGGCGACTTATTTGCAAGGTTTATGTTCATTTGACATTTTGGCTTCTATTTTTGTTTGAGCATGTGCAACATGTGCAAGCGTTAACATACATGTGTCTGCTTGTAGGCATACATTTTTACAAATCTGAAATGTTAATATATCTTTGCAACTTAGATTATAGAGGTTATTTCTTAGGTTTTATGCCTTTTGCATGCGTATCAGTCAAATTGTGGCGTTACTTACGTACTTAGTTTTCTAAGGAAACTTCTTCATCACTTTCTGATGATAAATAACTTGCTTTCTGGAGATGAAAGTACCGAATAATTACTCTGGTTAATAATAATTGACCTATTGTATATAGCGCCGTTTAGTAGCACTAGCCACCCCAGGGGGCGTGTTCCCATTCCACAACGCAAAACGAATGTTCACTCACACATGCACACGGAAGTATTGCAGATGAGTGAACCTAGCTGAAAACCAACTGTTATCAAATAGCTATATACTGGCTCACAAGCAATTTAATGCACATACACAGTTATCTATAATAATCTATAATCTAAGTTGCAAGGATATATTCATTCAAAGCTCTCAGATGTATGCTCACAAACAAATACATGTAGTTCGCGCTTACAAATGCTGATTGTGTACTTACAAATAAAATTCAAACCTCAAATGAACATAAGCCCCACAACTTTTGTCGACCTTCCCTGAAACAGGGGTGACACTGGCAAAGTAAACCATTTTTTACAGTATGGGTGGTCAGCCTTATACCAACCTATAAGTCAAGGAATATGAATAATAAATTACATTTAAATATAAAAATAACAAAACCTTAAAAAGAAATCTATAGGTACAAAAAAAGTCAAAAAACAGTTATGAGTGTTGAAAATTGATAAATAAGACAGCTGGATTACATTTAATGAAAAGTTGAAGTTTTTTTTATTTAATTTCTATATAAATGACTCTTAAAAATGACGACAGTCGAAAGTACTCGAGGATAAAATAACAAATATTAAAAAAAAAAATATATATCTAATAATAAACAATGGTCAATGCGTAATACCTACCATTGCTGTACGTATTTAACATATGGCAAAACTTCCGTGTGCATGTGTGAGTGAACATTCGTTTTGCGTTGTGGAATGGGAACACGCCCCCAGGGGCGCTTTAATGTGTTGAAGCTTCTGTTAAAGAAACTGCCAACACGGGTCTCTGTTCTCAACTACAAAGGTAGACTGTTCCAGCAGAACGGACAAGCCGAACCAGAAGTTTTCTTACTTAGTTGCTCTTCTTCCGAATATTGTTCACTCTTTATGATCTTTGGCGCGATATTTTATTTTTCATTGCTTTTCAAATTCTTCTCGTTCACAAAAGTGTGTATTTTTATACTTTCATCTAATCTAATCTAATCTAATCTAAGTTGCAAAGATATGTTACATTGGAGATTCACATTACATGCATTCTCACAACCAGACACGTACAAGTTCGCGCTTGCACATGCCTCATGTGAACCTACAACATAAAAACCAAATCTCAAATGGACATACACCCTGCAACTCTTGCCGTCCTTCCCTGAGACAGGGGTGACATTGGCAAAGTGAACCATTTTTACAGCATGGGTGGTCAGCCGCATACCAACCTATAAGTCAAGGAACGCCATTGTATATTCAATACATTCTTGATTTAAGCAATCGAGGTGAGATTCATGCAAAGTTTCATACTGTGGTACTGGTCTGTAAACCAGGGAAGGGTCAAGGTAACTTAGCAGCCAATAACAAAATATATAAGTTAGCTTTATCCCTCGCAACCCAGCCGGATGACGTCACATTTTTTTGTCTATGCCATTTAACTCATGATAATCAATAATAATATAGGTCGTAATACCCATAGACACAATTAGCCCTAAACTTACTCATAAAGTCCCATGCATGGTCTGTGTTGCCCTACAGTTCTGAGACTACATGGACCCTAAAAATGAATACAACAAATTGCTTAGAGTCATTTGAAATGTTTTGCATGCTTGCTTGATGACAATTGCTTCGGATACCTTGGACTGATAGGGCCACAAATGTAGAAGTGCTAAATAGAGCAGGAAGGGATAGAAAACTATTGTTGTATGTGAACTTGCGTAAAATATCATATCTGGGACAAATGCTGCGCGGGACAAAGTACCACCTTCTACAACTGATAATGTTAGGCAAGATAGAGGGACACTGCGAATGTGGCAGAAGGCATGGTAGCTACGCAACATGGGAGACTCAACCAAGATGAGAGGTGTAGAGGAGTCAGGATAGCACCTTGAAGATGAAGCACCGCAAAGCCTTTGCAGCAGTGATTGCCAATATCAAAGGAACCGGACAAAACACTCACTGTAGAAGAATAAACCCTATTCAACTCTCCGCTTTTCCTATCACGAATAAGTCTATAGCAAGTTAGTCCTAGTTGAATAGAATAGAAGTTTTTGCAAAGAGCAAGGCTGTGTTATAGAATTGCATTGCGTTGTCGTATTGTTTGACTTATATTTTTTGTGGCATGCAACATTATGCGTTGTAGCGATGAAGCAGGGGGAGATTTATGCACTTCCCTGTCAGAAGCTCCATTGTGGTGCTAGTGTGTCGATAAATTGATCTGATGCGCCAATGCTACACAACGCACTAACCTAAGCCTAAATTTTCCCTTATTGTCATTATTGTCGAAGATTCTCAACTCATCTATGAGATGTAGTCCCACTGTATGGATAGTAATCTATTTCTGGAATAAAATTAAAAAAAAACACCTTTAGATTGGGTATTTGTATATATATAAATATATTGTAAGAAATCGTGTGCGGGAGACTCCCTAGATTTAAGAGACTCCAGGGGTGTATAACATTTATTGTAGTGCCGCAGAGGTATTGGTGATGTGGCGGTTGATCCTTAATTGTAGGGCTGTTAGCTGCGTAGTGTTGTGGTGTGTGGGCTTTGTTTTGAGACACTGAAAGGAAGTGGCGATTGATATTGGTTTTGAATGGGGCTAGGTTATTTCTATATCACAGTGAAGATATTATTTCAATAGATTGGCATTTGATGCGTAGATAATTGTCTTCTTATTATTCATGACTAGAAAATTTAGGAAGAATTTTGAGGAATCCTTTACTTCGATCATCAAAGGAGCTGATTAACAGGTCTCTACAATTTGATGCAGAAAATAAAACAAGTGAATTCTGCAAGTTAATTTATAGATATTGTAACTCAAAGTAGAATTTGACACTCCCTTAATTTTTTTTACAGGACTTGGGAGTTAATTATTTTAGTGCAAAAAGTCTATTTTAAAAATTGCCTTTGGAGCGTTTCATGCTGTGTAAATTTCTACTGAGCCTAGAGCGATGGTGGATGTCTTTAGCTGCGTTATACGATCTAAATTAGAGTACGCTGTCGAGGTTTGGACTCCTTACCAGCGGAAGTACATAGATATGATAGAAAAAATTCAAAAAAAGTTTCTCAGGTATCTCCTCATGAGGCGGTGTGGAAGTTATCCATAATTCATGCATCATGAGGAGCTACTTCGGGAGACAGGATTTAGAAGCCTGAAAACGAGGCGCAACAGGTCCCTTATGGTGCTCACTCATAAGGTCATAAACAATTAAATTGACAGTCCCACCCTGTTGGAGGGCTACAGGTTGTATGTGCCTGACGACTACACCCGAGGGCGATGACATTATCTATTTCATGTACCAAAAAGCCGTACTGATGTTGTGGCAGCAACACCCTGTGACTCGGAGTATAAAACTCTTAAATAAGTCTTATATAGACATTTTTTCATGTAATTTATTAAGATTTAAAAGTCTAGCAAAAGAGTTCCTCCCAGCGTGTTGATAGCTGTGAGGGTGCACTGTAATTAGGGTAACCTGTTGTGCACAAATAAAAAAAAAATAAAAAAGTCATAAATTTCCCTTTTTGTTGCTCAGAATATGTGTTATTAGTAGTAATAAACCACTAAAACTTAATATTGACAAATGGTTTTGTTGTGAAAGCAGAAAAATCTCCTTATATTTTACTCTTCTCTGGGAAGCTAACAGATCCTTTGAAATTTTGTGAATGACAAGTATTCATGTTTTGATATTTTTAGTGGGCTGAGCACAGATTGAAATTTAAATAAAGAATGAATGTAAATGAAGGAAATGTAGACAAATGTGATGGATATGAATGAACTGAAAGAGGTATACTAGAATAAGATCAAGTGAAGGCAGATGCTCCTATAAATAATGTTGGCAGAGTTGCAATTACAGTAGTGTTATTAGATACAAGAAGTCTTGGATGAAGTTAGGAAGTAACGTTTTAATGGTAATTTTACTAAACTTGTCTTTTACCGGTATGTCGTGGAACCTACTTTAGATGTTAAAAAGATTCATATACTCCCGCTAATGCCGCTATACCTACTCATTGTACTTTAGCTGTCCAAAACATTCATATTGTTAAAATGTATATGCGATAGATGCCTATTATTGGAGCATTGGAGATACTTATGTATTTGCATTATGTGTTTTGTGTATGTGCAACTCTTTTGTTCTGTTGGCGTCTTCATATAAAATAAAAAAATAAACAATAAATTTAATTTTTACATTTTCTCATTCCAGGGACAATCTTACGATGACAAGAGGTGTAAGTGTGTGTGTCCGAGTCCATCGGCAGTTATAAACAGTACGCAAGGCTCGTCGCACACAGACCGCAAACTCTACATTGCTAATGTTCCTCCAAACAAATGGTAAGAAAACATTTACATTATGTCGTCAGTAATCTTATCATCATCATCAATGGCACGTCAACCTAGGGTGGTATTGGCCTCATTGATCAACCGCAGCCACCGCTGTCTAAAGCCTTTCTCCTCCAGTCCCACTTTCCTACTTTTCCGTATCCCGGAGCGCATTGAGTTCAAAGTGTGCACGATGTTCCACAAAGCTTTATTTGGAAAAACACCCAAATATCTCGCTGATTTAATCAAACCAGTCACCCTCGGCAAAAAAAGCCTAACACTGCGCTCGGCTGAAACTGGAGCCAAAAAAAGGATTGAAGAACCTATAAGAAGAGTTAACAGAATGTTTGGAGAGCGTACATTTGCAGTTGCTGGTCCTCTGGCCTGGAACCACCTGCCACATCATGTGAGAGAGCTAGAAGACCATGGAAAGTTCCCGAATGCACTGAAGACAAGCAAATTTCTGGCATCGTTTGCACCAGCGCCCTTGGAGTGACTACATCACGAAACGGCACTATAAAAAAATCATCAACTCATCATCATCATCTAATCTAATCTAATCTAAGTTGCAAAGATATGTTACATTGAAGATTCACATTACATGCATTCCCACAACCAGACACGTACAAGTTCGCGCTTGCACGTGCCTCATGTGAGCCTACATCATAAAAACCAATCTCAAATGGACATACACCCTGCAACTCTTGCCGTCCTTCCCTGTAACAGGGGTGACATTGGCAAAGTGAACCCTTTTTACAGCATGGGTGGTCAGCCGCATACCAACCTATAAGTCAAGGAGATCATCATCCTACCAATAGGCAGTCGACCACCGTTCATTAATAATTGTAAACGATAATTGTTTTATAGTTTTTATGGTTTGTGCATTAACACTGTGAAAATTCATATTGATTGATTATGTTTATGTTTTCTTAAAAACAAATTAATAATTAAACACTGTTTCTTTTCACTCAATATATCAATTTATTTCAATTATAGATTACTATCGCTTTCTTATTTCGATTGTAATCCTACCTGATGATGACCTATAGGTAGGGACTGGAAAATTTCGCGATCGCGATAAAACGAATTTATTCGCGAATTTTGATGTTTTTACGCGAAATTTGAGGTTTTACGCAAATATCGCGAATTTTCGTACTTTTGGTAGAAATTGTGCGAAAAAGTTGTCATGTGTCGCTTTTGCAACGCAACGATTTTGTGGGAAAGAGAAGATTCCTGCGAAAACCCTTTGCAATATGCAAAGCACAGGAAAATTGGTCGGTGTTATAGCCGAGGGGGCATAAGGTAACACTTCGGCCTCGTAACTGGAGGATTGTGGGTTCGAATCCCGGCGGAGCAAAAAAAAATCCTTTTTATATTTTCAAATTTGCTCTTCGCTGGGTTGAAAAATTCATCAACCTTTACCGAAGACCGGTCATCAAAAGGTCCATCCAGCCTTACAACAACTGGGTCTTGTTTGAGAATTGGCGCTTTCTACAGCGACGATCAATCTCGCAGAGGGCTCTTGAGGTGTGATACACACAAAAACAGCGCTCACCAAATAAATCAGCCTAATTTTTTTTTTTTTTTTTACTGTCCTGGATCATCCAAGCAGACTTGAATCGTGACATCAATGAAGGAAAATACTTCAAGGAGTGAATCTGTTTGCTGTATTAACCAAGAGCACAACTTGAGGCTTTCATAAAAGCTAACATCCCTTGAAAAATGAGATAACCCTCATCTAGAGACTAAATGCACAAAAATTAAATATTTTAAACGGATATTGCAGGGTATTCGGAGTGTCATTGAAATATTAATACTTTTTTCAATCAATGGCTTTTTGTAAGTTAGGTAGGTACTCGTACCTATTGATTCAGATGTTGTTTATTCATTGTTTTTGAAGGTAGGTACATATTGTTGTTTTTATAATAAATTGTAAATATTAGTAATATCTATTGTTTTGCAATTATATAAACCTTCATTTTGATCAAATCAACCCTAAAAATCTACCGAATCTCCCCGTTTATCATGAAAAATAACGCGAATTTCCTTGTTTTCGATTAAAAATAACGCGAATTTCACAAAAAAATAACGCGAATTTCCCAAAAAATAACACCACTATTTTCCAGTCCCTACCTATAGGGTCGAAAACGTTAGTAATCTATCTAAAATCTAAATCTAAGCTGCAAAGATATGTATCATTTGAGATTCATATTAAATGCATTCCCACAAGCAGATATGCATAATTTCGCGTTTACACATGCTGCTTGTGGACCTACAATATAAAAACCCCAATCTCAAATGAACATAAGCCCCAACTCTTGCCGACCTTCCCTGAAGCAGGGGTGACATTGGCAAAGTGAACCATTTTTTACAGTATGGGTGGTCAGTCGCATACCAACCTATCAGTCAAGGAGTACAAGCAATTAATACAATCAAATATATAAAACAAATAAATTCTAAGCAATATGAGGAAAGACTGACGAAGAAAGTATATGCTGCGAGAATTGATGGATGTCGTGGAAGAGGAAGACCGAGAAAGGTGGATGGACCAAATTTTCGAAATAGCGAATGAATGGGATATCCAGAGTCATAATAAAAGGAGAGCTTGTATGAAAAAGGTTATGGCTCTGGATGAAATGAAAGAAGTATGCAAGGATCGAAAGAAATGGCGGTTGATCTGTAATGCTGGCAGTTAAATCTAAGGCTTTTAAATTTAAAAAATATGTGTTGTGGTTTTTTTAATTTTTTACTGTTTAGTAATCTATATTTGAAATAAATTGAATAATTGTTTTTTTTTGCAGCAACTGTGAAGGTGTCATCTTACCAAAAGTGGGAGATGAAATAAAAGGAAAAGAACAAGAGTTCTGCCCGCGATGCGAATGCCATTATGAGAATCGCAACACCACCATTATCAAGGTAACATGTTATTCTATTTACAATTGTAATAACTACACAATCAAATTTTTATTCGGATATTAGACGAACCGTTATAAGCAAACTTACATTATTCTCTTACCTAAACCTAAACCTAAACCTATACCTAAACCTAAACATAACTTACTTACTTAACCCTTTGGCTGCGGCTGGCATGCATAGATGTCATGACGTAACTTGCATACAGTGCGGCTGGCATCTATCCATGTCATCGAAGTTTAACCCCTTGTGAGGGTTTTTCTTTTGATAGTATTCAATTAGGATGTTTGTAATATGTGAGGATATTCACTGCTAACTTTTCGTTCGTTCAAAATCCGCTTCAAGACTCAAGCCGTGCTCAGAAGAACTCTCTCACACCATTTGTGGCTCTGCTACAAATCACTTAATAATATCACTTATAAAACAGATAAGGAATCAAACATTTAAACACACTTTATTATTCCACAATCTATATATATATAAGTATATATAATAAACCACAGCACAATAATATTAATTATTCTTAATTACACATGCTTGTGGCTCTCCCGCCAGGCAAGCGTCTTCCCTCTTTCTGCCTTCTTTTGTTTTCCTTTTTCCATTCAAATTCAAATCTAATGTTCCATTCCACCAAACAAACAAATTCATCTCGTTACACCCTCAAGCGCCGGAACGTGGATCTACGCTCATAGTACTAAATGCGATTTTTTTAATTTTTCTTTAGTTTTTACACAGCAATAAGATCAAATATCGCATGAAATACTGCTATGCCATAAAATCACTGGCACTCCAGGGGTTTTAAAGCTTCCCCTGACATCGGTGTTCAAATTTTTCAAACTTTTTTGTTGCTTACATTATAGGTACACTAATAAATCTCATATTATACATATTTTGAAAATATTCTTCCTCAAATATTTCGTCAGAACAGCTCGATCTCTCGTCCCGCGCGTGTGTACCAATGTTTATAAACAAAATCCAGGCAAGATAACTGTTTACGTTTTGTTGTTGTTTGTAAAATAAATAATTTATTTTTCTCTTTAGTGACGAGTATTTAAGTGAGTACAAAAATTGTTTAAAACCTATTGGATATAAAATCTAGTTATAGAATGTGCATATAATATATACTTTTCAGTAATATTATGTGATTTACTTGTTTTTACATAAAACAACAAGTAAAAACATGTGTTGAAAGTTTGTGATTTGTGTTCCTGTATAGCTAATGAATATACTTTTTCATAAATTTTGAAGTTTCATCAAGTAATTAAGGTAGGAAATTAATTTATGTGTAAAAAAAATAACCTCAAAAAAGAATTCCGTTCTGGCGGTGCGTATGTAGCAAATAAATTCAGAGTCGAAAAGGTTAAAGTAATACTTAAAAGAATATAAAAAAAAAAACCTAACAATGTTATTCTATGTTTGCTCCTAATAGTCTAAGGGACAGTAGCATAAGAAGTTGATTATTTTTTCCTAGTGTTGTACCTAAGTGCTCTCCCTCATCAACTCTCTCTAAGGATCTAGAGAAACAAACATTGACTTTAACATATTGTCGATTCACATGCTTGGTATTGCTCTTCCGGGCTTAGACTGTGGTCCATAGTTTCCTTCTTCTTTCTTCTTGCTTACGTGTCATTGCCACTCTGTGTAACTTCTCTGAAGCTCTGCTCCTTTCTGATGCTGGTTGAAAAGTTGGCTTCTATTTATTTTAACAAAACATGTTTGAGTATGATTAATCTATGTTTATTTTTACTTTATACAAAAATGAATCTTCACTATGTATGTGCAGAAACCCTTGAACTTGTGTTTTTCATTTATTTTTGTATAATTTTGTAGGTGGTTGTGATCATTGTCATTTGGGTGATAATGCTCCTCGTGGTCTACATGGGATTCCTGCTCTGTCTGGATCCCCTCCTCAACAAGAGAGCCAAAGCCTCTTACCAAGAGCACACCAACGAAGAGGTATTTCTTATTGGGTTGTATTACAATTTTGGTTTTATTTCTTTTTAACCCTTACTATGAAAAAAAAAATGAAAATGGCGGTACACAATTGTATTTTGTTGCCGACCCTGATGTATGGAAGCGAGTCATGGACGTTGAATGAAAGAGAAGTAAATAAGGTATGCACCGTAGAAATGGCCCATCTGAGAAGTATGACAGGAAAAACACTGAAAGATAGAGTGAGAAACGAATGGGTTCTAAATGAATGCGGAGTAAAAGAAAGCGTGAAAGTGAAAGTTCAAAGAAGTGTGATGCGATGGTTTGGACATATTGAAAGGATGAATGAAGACCGACTGACAAAAAGAGTGTATAAAGGGAATGTAACAGGTAAGCGTGGAAGGGGAAGACCTAGGAAACAATGGATTGATCAGATAAATGAGATTGCGAATGAATGGAATCTACAGAGTGGAAACAAGAGAAGAGCATGCATGAAAAGAGTGATGAAATTAGATGAGATGAAAGAAGTATGCAAGGACAGAGTCAAGTGGAGGCACTTGTGTGGAGGTACTGGCCACCCCTAGAGGAAAGGCGGCAGGATACAAGACAAGACAAGACTAATCTCATTCATCATGCTTGCATACTAAAAGGTAACACCCAGAGTATCAGGTTCTAGATATTTTAAGTTCTCTCTTGAAAAGTCACATGGAAAATCTTAGTATTTTTGTGATACTGTAAATTCATAAATATACTATATTTAAAAAAAAAACACAGAGTAATTATGTTCATTAAAGAAAAGCACAAATCAAACTCAGTGTTGGTTTAAAAGCTTGGCACATTTAATTGTTTGAAATGTAAGAAATTGTTTTACTTTGATTTCATTTTGCGTTGTATTTTTTTTTTACTTTCTTGCTGACCAAAGGCCATAAAATAAAGTATTGTTTTGATCTTCTCTTTTATTCATCATTTAAGTAAGGTGACACAAAGATCACTTAATTAATTTGCCAACCATCTCTGACCAAGCCTATTAAGTTTCTTGTCTCAGTTTTAATCTGCTATTATTGTTGTTTGTTTTTATTTACTGGAATTTTATGTTCACCGCATGACTTGAGTTGAATTAGTACATGCTCAGTGCACACCCTTCTCCTCTGAATGAAAAAAATACAAATTTAAAATATGGACATCTCTTTAAATAGTGATAATTTGGAGAAAAGGAATGGACTGGTGCAAAATTTACTATAAAAAGTTGTTCTCATGTTAACGCCATCTATGGAGTAGAAAGTTGCCACGTATTTGTTTGGCACGGACCCTTTTAAGGTTGCTCACTGGACTAGAAAAACACAGATCAATAGAGTCCATAACAATCAGGTGATGATCAAGTGTATTATAAAAGAGAATATGAGAATGAAAGTATAAAAAAGTATGATGAGATGATTTGGACATCTTGAAAGAATTGATGACAAATGATTAATGAAGAAAGTGTAGAAGGGAAAGGCTAGGATAGAATGGATAGACTTAAGGGGGCGCTCTCATGTTGCACCGCGCCGAAAGCTGTCAAAGTTGCGACCCGTTTCCCCCCATCCCCTTTCGCCTCAGACCGTATGGATTTAGCCCCACAAAATATGCTCGACTTGCTATTGCCGTTTGAAGATTTTTTTTTACATACAACTTTTGTGGATCTCCCATCACGCAAAAAAAAAACGCAACTAAGCTACACATATAGTGTAACTTCTTGCCTGTGTTATCCCCTAAGGGGTCACATGTGGCCATTCGGGACCTATTTATTTATACAGGTAAGGGGACCGGCCTTACACTAACAACTTTTAGTTGAAGTGGGGTTTCCCAACTCCCGAGAGTGCTGGTACTCATTTTTTGTGAAGGCTGAGTAAACCTTGCCGGTATTTTATTTTGGGGTTTGAAATAAACAACAAAACGGGAAATCATTTCTGACACCCTCGGTGGGATTCGAACCCGAGCTTTCGGCATGGAATGCAAGCACTCTACCACCTGAGCTATCGACCGGACTATAGGACAGGGTTTCTTAAAAAAAAAGCCTCTAGAAAAGTCTCCTCTCCTTTTTTCTATCCTTACATACTGATCTCAGTTCATTTATATCCATTGCTTCTTCCCATAATTTCCACTTTGTACTTATTTTTATCCCGAAAATGTAAGCAGGTAGGTTTATGAATTTGAGATATATTGAACTTTTATAAATGGCTACTATAGTATTTTTTTTATTTTTTTTAAATAGATTTGTGGAAAGGAATGCAATCCACCAACCTATTTTACCTGGCCAGTTGTCTTCATGCGAAAACAGAAGCTTGTGTGCATGCAACGGCATCTGTTGAACCAGGGTCGAAGTTATCGGCGCGGGATTTGAACCAGCGTTATCCGGTTCCAAATAACCTGACTCGATCCCCGCGGCTATAACACCGACATTATATTACATATTTCATAGTGACATTTGAATAGAGTAACTAATTAAAAGTAGATAAATACATAATAAAATATTTTGTACCTATTGATATAGATTAGATTAGATTAAAACGCAACTAAGCTACATATATAGTGTGACTTCTTGCCGCGTTATCCCCGAAGGGGTCGCATGTGGCGAGTTGAACCTATTTATTTTTACACGTAAGGGGGCCGGCCTTACGCCAACCACTTCAGTTGACGTAGGGGTTTCTCAGCTCCCGAGGGGGCTGGTACTCATTTCTTGTGAAGGCTGAGTAAACCTTGCCGGTATTTTTATTTTGGGGTTTGAAATAAACACCGAAATAGGAAATCATTTCTGACACCCTCCTCGGTGGGATTCGAACCCGAGCTCACGGGGTAGTATGCGAGCACTCTATCGACCGGAAAAAAATATATTTTTCTTTTTTTTTAAATGAAATCTGTGACTATACAGTCACACAGTGCCAACCAAATAAAAACCAGAAAAATCAATCTGCAAGTAACTATAAACACAAGTCATTATGTCAACAAAATGAGTCCTAAGGTAGACAGGGTTTTCTAGGAATCAGCTTAACTTGTCAGACTAATGTATTGTTAATTTCTTTGTTGGTAATTCAAAAGACTCTACCTGAAGTCTATTATAGATGAGTCGTATAGAATCAAAGGCGGCAATCTAAAAATAAATAAATTGACATGAAGGGTCGTGGGTTCGAATCCCCACGGAGTGCAAAGGAATATAATTTATATTATTTAAAACAAACCGGTCCGTAGTCTAATGATAACACTTCGGACTCTGAATGAAAGGTTGCAGGTTCGAATGCCAGCGGAGCACAAAAAATATAGCGTTTGGCCAAATTTTAACAATTGATTTAAAAAATGTAATTTGTCGTGTATATTCCTTAACTTATAGGTTGGTATGCGGCTGACCACCCATGCTGTAAAAATTGTTCACTTTGCCAATGTCACCCCTGTTTCAGGGAAGGACGACAAGAGTTACAGGGCTTATGTTCATTTGAAATACGGGTTTTTATATTGTAGGTACACATGCGGCATGTTTAAGCGCGAACTTGTACGTGTCTGCTTGTGAGAATGCATATAATGTGAATCCCCAATGTAACATATCCTTGCAGTTTAGATAAGATCACTTGGTAAGCATAAGTCATAGAAAAATGTCTTTCAAAAATCGAGAATCCTTTTTATGGGGGTAGGTAAAATTTGAACAAAGAACCATTGTTTAACATATTATCCTATTTCCATTGAAAGACATAATATTACAATGACGACATTTTGCACAAAAAAATGAATTTTTTTTCATAATCCTTATAATAGAAATTATTCTGGTGATGACGGGTCCGTAGTTCAGTGGTGACATTTCGGACTCTGAATGGAATTTGTGGGTTCGAATCCCGGCGGAGCACAACAAGTATGCCATTTATATTTTCATATTTGCTCTTCGCTGGGTTGAAAAATTTATAAAACTTTACTCATGACCGGTAACAAAAGCTCCATCCCGCCTTACAGCAACTGGGTCTTGCTTGAGAATTGGCACTTTGTAGCGACGACGACCAAGCTCGTAAAAAGGTCGATAGCTCTATAATCTATAATCTAAGTTGCAAAGATATATAATCATTTAACCTTTTCGATTCTGAATTTATTTGCTACATACGCACCCTGCCAGAACAGAATACTTTTTTGAGGTTATTTTTTTAGACATAAATTGATTTCCTACCTTAATTACTTGATGAAACTTCAAAATTTATGAAAAAGTATATTCATTAGTTATCCAGGTTATCCAGTTATGACATGGATAGATGCCAGCCGCACTGTATGCAAGTTACATCATGACATCTATGCATGTCAGCCGCAGCCAAAGGGTTAAAGCTCTCAGATGTATGCCCACAAACCAACACGTGTAGTTCGCGCTTACAAATGCTGAATGTGTACTTACAAATAAAATCCAAACCTCAAATGAACATAAGCCCCACAACTTTTGTCAACATTCCCTGACACATTGGCAAAGTGAACCATTTTTCACAGTATGAGTGGTCAGCCTCATACCAACCTATCTAATCTAATCTAATCTAATCTAAGTTGCAAGGATATGTTACATTGAAGATTCACATTACATGCATTCTCACAACCAGACACGTACAAGTTCGCGCTTGCACATGCCTCATGTGAACCTACAACATAAAAATCAAATCTCAAATGGACATACACCCTGCAACTCTTGCCGTCCTTCCCTGAGACAGGGGTGACATTGGCAAAGTGAACCATTTTTACAGCATGGGTGGTCAGCCGCATACCAACCTATAAGTCAAGGAACACACACACACGACAAATTACATTTTATACATCATTAAAATAAAATTTTATTAATATTTTTATTTTTAATTTTTATTTAAATTTTATACATCAACCTATAAGTCAAGGAATCACTCAATTGGTAAAATGCTTGCATTCCATGCCGAGAGAAAGGGTTCGATCGCAAGGTTTACTCAGCCTTCACAAGAAATGAGCACCAGCCGGAGGTTGGAAAACCCCTACTTCAACTGAAACTGGTTGGTGTGAGGCCGGCCTCCTTACCTGTACAAATAAATAGGTCCCGAATCGCCACATGCGACCCTTTCGGGGTTAACGCAGGCAAGAAGTTACACCATATGTGCAGCTTAGTTGTGTTTATTCTAAGGTGATGCGAAACACTCCTCAAGAGCCGAACTTTACCGTCGCTATGGAATGCACCCATTCTCGAGAAAGCCCCTATTACTGTGGAGCTGTAGGCTTAAAAAAAATAGGCTGATTTATTTGGTGAGCGCTGTTTTTGTGTGAATCACACCTCAAGAGCCCTCTGCGAGCTTGGTCGTCGCTATAGAAATCGCCAATTCTTAAGCAAGACCCAGTTGTTGTAAGGTTGGATGGACCTTTTGATGACCGGTCTTTGGTAAAGGTTTATGAATTTTTTCAACCCAGCGAAAGCAAATTTGAAAATATAAATGGTATATTTTTTGTGCTTCGCCGGGATTTGAGCCCACAACCTTCGAGTTACGAGTCCGAAGCGTTACCATTTGAACTACGGACCGGTCAATTTTACCAATAAATAAAATTCAATTTCTCGCCAGGAGCAAAAAAAACACGTTTTTTCGCATATCAACTTTTCATTCAGTTTTAATATTTTTTATTAAATAAATTAATAAACGTACTAATCAAGGAACCCATACTGTAAATTTATTACACCTATGTGTAACAAATAAATTCCTTGACTTATAGGTCAACGACGTTACCATGTTGAAAGCACCGGTTCCCATAGATCACCGAAGTTAAGCAACATTGGGCGCGGATAGTACTTGGATGGGTTACCGCTCAGGTACACCGCGTGTCGTTGGCATCTTGCCCCGGTCCCTAGTCCAGTGGCAACCATCCGGACTCGTTAATGGAAGGTTGTGGATTCGAATCCCGGCGGAGCACAAAAAATATACCAGTGTGCTTTCGAATGTGCTCTTCGCTGAGTCGAAAAATTCATAAACCTTTACCAAAGACCGGTCGCTGAAAGGTCCATCCAACCTTACAACTGGGTCTTGCTTGAGAATTGGCGCTTTCTACAGCGACGACCAAGCTCGCAGAGGGCTCTTCAGGTGTGATACACACAAAAACAGCGCTCACCAAATAAATCATCCTAATATTATTATTATTTGGTATGAGGCTGACCACCCATACTGTAAAAAATGGTTTACTTTTTCAATATGTCACCCCTGTTTCAGGGAAGGTCGGCAAGAATTGCAGGGCTTATAATCATTTGAGATTGGGTTTTTTATACTGTAGGTCCATATGCGGCATGTGTGAGCGTAAAATTATGCGTGTCTGCTTGTGGGAATGCATTTAATATGAATCTGAAATGATACATATATTTGCAACTTAGATTTAGATGTGCGTTTTGAACCTATTTGACCACATACAATTGCTTTGTGTTTACAAACAATACTAATAAAAGAAAGAAAACTTTCCGACTTCAAAGTTTTAATGTGTTATTTTCAATATTTATTCGTATTTTTTTACGCTCGTATCGCAGCAGACGAGGAGATAGTTTTTGTAATACACGTTGTCTTTAACCCATATGCTCTGCGTGTGTGAGGGAGAAGTACCGTGCGGTAGAGAGGTTGGACAAGCAAGCGGCACAGATCCCACGTCCGAGCCCCTTGAAGAACAAAGGGAGACTGATTAATTTTGAACAGAATTTTAAAGGTTTGCGAAATAAGGAAAAAATCCATGAAAAAAAATATTTTGACTATTTGTTTTGTTGTTATAGGTTTAAAAAAGACTTTATCTACATGGGATTTTTTTCATTTTTTTTTTTAAACATTGAATGTCGGAAAAAAACGTGTACGAAAAATACAAAAAAAAAGAAATTTTGCAATATTCAAAAGGTAAAATAATGAAAACAATATCAAATTTCAAAAAAGTAATCTGATCATGCCTTCAACAAACTCTTTTAAAATTATTCTATCATAGAAAAAATTAAGATTTTTTTTTTGTTTTTGGAGGATATGCTTTTTAGCAAAGCTCTTTCCGCAACTAGCAAAAACAAGTCCAGATTAAGCTTTGATTTATATACGTAAATAATTTATTTGACTTTTGAAAAAAATATGATATATAGTTTAAATGTTGATTAATCTTACGTAATTTTTTGAAATATTAATTTATGTCTTAATGATACTCTAAAAAAATAAATGAAAACATACTTTAAAAAAAAAATCTTGAATATGCGTGGAGCGCACCCTTAAGAGTTGAGATTGGGAAAGAATGGAACCTGCATAGTGAGAATAAGAGAAGAGTATGTATGAGGAAAGTGATGAATATTGAAGAAATGTGCAAGGACAGAAAAAAAGTGGACATGCATCTGCGGAGGTACCAGCCACCCCTAATGGAACGGCAGCAGAATACAGTACTGTCCACTCGGAAGATTGAACCCTGGGAGTTGACCTTTAAGGTCCAAGTCTCACAACCATACAATAAACATACCCCATTTGATAAACCTGTTTTGTAACTACAATCGCCCTAATAGCGCTTGTCTAAAAACTGGGTCAGCCGACTTGTTTTAATAAGGCCAAGTTTGTGGATTTCCAGGACGAAGGATCCATCAGTCCCGGGGGGGGAGCTCATCAGATGGGCGTGAGGACCAACGTCCTCAACCGCGTCGGCCACCAGCAGGACAAGTGGAAGAGGCAGGTGAGGGAGCAGCGGCGCAACATTTACGACAGGCACACCATGCTCAACTAGACGTGATCAACTTGTTAAGGGATCCATAGAGGCAAAGGTACGCGACAAATAGAAATAGAACATCACTGAATTTAAACTCAGATTATGGTCAAGACAAAAAATAAAACCAACTTTGTTTTAGATTGTTTAAATCCTTCTTTCGTTCTAGGCGACCAATTTTGTTCTTTTAAATGCTAAGGCCAACCTATTTATCCTGAAGGGCTATTTTGCTAAATTCGATAAGATAAGGCGACAAGATAGCGATTCGTGTCCAAAAATAAGATGAACTGTGATTTTTTATTTATGGAGTTCTTTCGCAAGCGCTAGCAAGCTCCGACTTGGGTTGGTATCCAAAGTTTAAGGAATTTAGCAAAATAGCGCTTCTGATATGTACTTTGCCTCAATGTTGCAGATGTGTGTAATTTATTTAATGTGTCATTCATTTGAGAGTTGAATATGTATAGAATATTTTTAAAATTAAATTTGGAAAGATAACTCATATTTTATGTAACCATGTCTGGTCGATAGCTCAGTTGGTAGAGTGCTTGCATTCCATGCCGAGAGCTCGGGTTCGAATCACGCCGATAGAGTCAAATGATTTCCCGTTTTGGAGTTTATTTCAAACCCAAAATAAAATTCAAGCAAGGCTAACTTAGCGTTCACAAGAAATGGTAATTCAAATGAAACTCCCACTTCAACAGAAGTGGTTGGCATAAGACCGGCCCCCTTACATGTAAAAATAGATAGGTTCCACTGCTCTTTGAAGAAGTTACACTTTATATTGTGTAGCGTAGTAGTAGCTTTCCATAAGGAGATTTTATGCATTTTTTAATTGATTTTCTTGTATGCATTAAAGTAATAAATATGAAATTAAATTCAACTAAGCTGCATGCATAGTGCAACTTCTTACAGCCTTCCTTTTTACTTCTTGTCCTCGAATGGTATAGCCTAGCTGAAAGTCAGAAATCACTGAAAAACATTCTCAAATAGATGACACCACATTCATTAATTTATATTTTATCATTGTCGTAATATCCCTACTTTGCTTTACACAATTACTCATTAAAAATGTAATTTGTATTTTAATACAATATAATTATATATATAATACATATATAATTATTATATAGAATTCTAAGTTATAAACGCAGATGTTCATATGAAGAATGGTAATATTTTTTGTATAGGTAATAACTAATATTATTTCAGATTGATTGCCACCAAAAGGGCGGAAAGCCAAATCTATAATCTAAGTTGCAAGGATATATTCATTTAAAGCTCTCAGATGTATGCCCACAAACCAACATGTGTAGTTCGCGCTTACAAAGGATGAATGTGTACTTACAAATAAAATCCAAACCTCAAATGAACATAAGCCCCACAACTTTTGCAAATACTTTTAGATAAAGCTATCTAGTTAGAATAAAGTGGACTAGAATGTGGCATATCGCCCCCTCAGTGTTTGTTTGGCTTATCTTCCATTTGATTCAAAGATGACCTTTAAATGAATTCAAATATAATAAAAAAATTGAATAAAAACATTCTACATAATCTGAGCTGAAAACAAAACATAAAACATGATAACGTGAGAGTTATTTTTAATATTTTAAAAATCAATATCCAGCATTCATAAGACATTAGTCTAGTACACATACCTACAAACATTGCTCTGTGAAATAACCACTGTTGGAGATAAGACAAACAAGCACTAAGGGGACGGTATGGCAAATAAACAAGGATTAACTTTACCTTTTTCGAAATACTTGTTTTATTGTTGGTTGGTATGAGACTGATCCCCCATGCTGTAAAATCTTGGTTCACTTTTGCCAATGCCACCGCGGTTTCAAGGAAAGTCATCAGGAGTTGCAAGTTTATGTTCATGTGAGGTTTGATTTATTTTGTATGTACAAATATAGCAAGTATATATATGCGCCTGCTTGCGGGCGTGCATTAAATGTAAGCCATGTATCTTTGCAACTTAGATTATAGACAGGTTGTCTTCACTGTCATCTTTTAATCACTACTTAGTAAGGAAACTCTCCATTATGCTTTCTGACTCATATTTTGTAAAGCAAAGTCTTGGTATTATTTTAAATATTATTGTTTCCAAATGAGATACTTTAGTGAGATAATTGTATTTGTAATTAGAAAATGTATGTAAATATATAGTATAGGATTCTGTTGTATCAATTTTAGTACATTAACCGCCCTACCTTTGGGTTATTATTAAAAAAATATGTAAAAAAACATTGGGTTTTCTTTTTCAAAATATGTCGCAGAATCACGGATTCACGGCGTGAAATGTATGGGACAGACAAAAATTCTCCGAAAACGTTTGTTAGCTTGGGCTGACCTTGAAACACTTAATGCAATAACGCAGGAACAAACTTGATGAATATGAACGTATAGAATCCGTTTTTTGGGTTTTCGGGTATAGACATTTTTTTGCATGAATGTACGTGATATGGCTTGTTGCGTTCGGGCGACAATATAGCGAATGTATCATGTATGTTCGTATGGGTAGGGCATTCTTTAAATACCTAACTCAGGCACGGTATTTTCAACGTTAGCATAGCGACTTCATAATGAGTGATAAGAACGCATGTATGTCGATTGTGTGGGTAGTTTTTTGCGTCATTTTAAAGTTGTATATGCTAATATTATAAAATACCCAGCCTTAGTTTATTATATTTTTTTTGCAAAAATTATGAAAATAGTTTTTTTTATGATGGAGTGATGTTTTCCGGGATCTGTTGCCGTGGTCTGTGGGAGCTGGAGCTTCCGAACGTTTCACCCATTTCTACGATGGGCTTCTTCAGCATGAAGTACGATGATGAAGATGATCTTGATGAGAACTGTGAGGTCACAGTACACAGATGCACAACAATAAAAATACACAGATGTCGCTACTAAACCAACAAACTCGTATGCAAAGTGTATTTAGTTTCCACATATAAACTCCGAGTTTACACATACTTGCATCACAGTTCTCATCCAGATCATCTTCATCATCATACTTCATGCTGATGAACCCCTTGGAAGAAATGGGCGAAACGTCCGGAAGCTCCAGCTCCCACAGACCGCGGCAACAGATCCCGGAAAACATCACTCCAGCATCATCAGCCGGCCGTGTAAGCCTTAAACTCTTATTCAGTTTTTTTATGTTAAAATTATTTCTATAACTTCTTGTTTCTAAAATAATGTATATTTTTTTTATTATTGTTTATTTTGTTGCTGCATTGAAAATTAATCAAATCTCTTAAAAATGTGTTGAATTAAAATTTGTTATCGAAAACATATTATTCTGTTTTTAGATTCTTTTCTCTTTTTTTTAACATCATATATAATAAACATTACATATATTATGCATGTAAAATTTATTGTTTTTTGTTCCTAATAAAACAAAAAATATCCTTTAAAACTTGTCTTTTTATTGATAAAATTGATAGTGGGAAGCTATGAGAAAGATAGTCAGCGCTATGATGGAGTGGACGAGAAGGCGGCAATTTGGCTAGTATGTGTTTGAATTAATTAACACTGGTTTGAATCCCGTTCCTCTCGACAATAGTTTTGATTCTTAGATTAAAGATGTCATTGAGAGATTGTGAATTGATAATTGATCAAGTAAAGCTTATGAATTATTACTTGTTATTATTAATACTGGTTTCTGGCCAAGACGAAAAAGGTTGGGGAATCACAAAGAATTTTCAGAGTAAATATTTTGTCATTTGGTTTTGACCGGTCCGTAGCTTAGTGACAACACTGTGGACTCTGAATGGGAAGGTTGTGGGTTCGAATCCCGGCGGAGCTCAAAAAAAATACCATTTATATTTTCAAATTTGCTCTTCGCTGGGTTGAAAAATTCATAAAACCTTTACCAATGACCGGTCACCAAAGTCCATCCAGCCTTACAGCAACTGGGTCTTGCTTGAGTATTGGCGCTTTGTAGTGACGACCAAGCTCGTACACCTCTGCGGCACTACAACAAGTGTCATAGACCCCTAGATTTCTTAAAAAAATAAAAATGTATTCTAACAATGAACTAATCTAATCTAAGTTGCAAAGATATGTTACATTGGAGATTCACATTACATGCATTCTCACAACCAGACATGTACAAGTTCGCGCTTGCACATGCCTCATGTGAACCTACAACATAAAAACCAAATCTCCAATGGACATACACGCTGCAACTCTTGCCGTCCTTGCCGAAAACTAATTTAACCTTTAATTTAAATTCAAATCTTAATTTCAATGTTTGTTACCATTTGTTTCGTACCTTATAGGAAGATGTGCCTGTATAGGATGCTCGCTCCTGGTTAATTGAAATCCTCTTCATGAATGTATTTTAAAATATTTTTTTCTCCTTTAGACCCCCTTCCATTTTTGTGTTTCACAATAATTTAGATTACACAGAAATATCTTATAATAACATTGAAACCAAACTTTCAATTATACTATTTATTATTCATATAAAATATTTATAAAACAAATCATTTAAAAATATCATTTTAGGAATGACTTTATATTAACTAACTACAGACATTACATCCAGAAAAAAAACATGATCTAAGTCTAAGAATATTTTTTGCGATGATGGCGAAAAATGAAAGAAACAAATTAAAAAATAAAAGTATAACAGAAACATTTTTGTTATTAATTTTCATATCAATAATTTAGTGTAAAACAATATTTGCTTTATTTTATGATGTTATTTGAAATAAACAAAAATAAAATCTGTACCTTAGAGCATAAACAACGGTAGTCCACTTTTTTGCGTTTTTGAGTTAATGATGCAGTAATTATAACAATTAGCTGTTCTATAAGTGGTAAAAATATTGGAGTCCTCGGACTCATAGTTACTGAGATATCAAGTGTAATAAATATGGGATGCACATAAAAGTGCGAGCATAAACCACGGAAGTTCCACATACGTTGTTCATGCTCTAAGGTGGAACACATTATTTCACATAAATAAATATTGATAAAAGAAGAGAAACAGTTTGTACAGATCAAAAATATCTTGTCTAGTTTAGAAGTTATGATGGTTTAAAGTGCACATTTTCATTAAATCTCGTCTCCTGCACATTTTACTAAATGTGACTACCGTTGTTTATGCTCTAAGGTACAGAAATAAAGCGTTTCTTCACAGGTTGAGTTTGATACCTCGAGAACTTTCGGAGTGTTAACACAGCGTTTTCAAGAGACTGACTGCTTTGGTAAATGTGGAAAATGATGTGGTAACACTACGAAAAGAGGTATTACACTAAACCTGCGATGAAAAATTTTGTTTTATGTATTTCAAATGAATCTTCACACAATGTGTTTACAATACGAAAACGCTTAAACCTTTATGTTTTCATTATTTTGAAAGAATGAAATGGAGTACCTCAGTGTTTCACTGAAAAGTTTAGAATGAAAATAAATACTATGTTTTAACATGTTCATCAGTAGCAAAAAAGGCAGTTTTTTTAATGAATTTTTTATGTTTTTCAAAGTTTCGTAGCAGTGCTTTTCCGCATCTTTTTTGCCGAACAAGTAGGCATCTTAAAGGTGTAGAATACGTCTCAAAGAAACATTTACTGGATTACTCACAACAAATTTGATCCATAACTGATCCATAGATCATAATTTTTTTTATATGCATGGAATGGTGGTTAAGCCAATTTGCTGAGTGTGAATAACACCGTTAGAAACTGACTTATTCCCAAATACTGAAATATAAAAATTATATTACTCCTTTTAATGATAAACTCCATGTCCTTTTGTTTGAGTTGAATACTTTGTTATCTAAAAAACTAGATGTAAAACTAGCAGTTTATTCCTTGCACACATAAAATCATTCTATAAACCTTTATTTAATGATTGTTTAACATATGAGGTGATTTAAAGTAAAAGTCATGTCAGAGTCGTATAGAAGCAAAGATGACAATCTAGGATTATTTTGAAAATGAAATAAACTATTGAATTATAAAGAGTATTTTGTAAATGTTGTATCTATAATCTATAATCTAAGTTGCAAGGATATATTCATTCAAAGCTCTCAGATGTATGCCCACAAACAAACACATGTAGTTCGCGCTTACAGATGCTGATGTTGTAAAAAGTAAAAAAACCTGTTTCAGCGTTTATGTTTCTTTGAAGTTTCAGGTTTTATTTTTTAAAAGGGCACGCAGTACGTGTAAGTGTGAACTTGAACATGTCTGCTTGTGGATATGAATGTAATATGTATTTTAAATGTTTTGATTTCTTTGCAACCTAAGTTTTAGATTATACATATGGAGTTCAAGAGAATGCCATGTTCTGTGTTTCCGTATATTTATCTCATCTTAAAAAAAAAAACGAATGGATTGCCGCCTTTGTTTCTACACGACTCATTGGTTAACTGGCACACGACTCATTGGTTAACTGGCACATGACTCATCGGTTAACTGGCACATAATGAGTAAAATAACATATTTACCTATCAGCGGCGAAGGGTGCCATACAAGCCGATTCCCATCAGTTTCTCGTTGAAAATGAGGCAAAAATGATAATAAAGTAGACTGCATGGTTTCAATGGGGAAAAAATATGTATTGTTTCTTTGGTTTTAAATGTATTTTTTTTACTTTGTACCTATATTTTTTAACTACTTTGTTACATCATTTTAAACCGGCTTGTATGGCACCCTTCGCCACTGTTACCTATAGATTACATTTTTTTTCTACCTAAATAATTACACATTTCATAAAATGCTGTTGCGAGTTGAGAATGAAATGAATTAAAAAAAAATGAAGAAAGATAAGAAATAAATATGATGAAATTGTTACATATTGTCCAAAAGTTGGCTTATGCAATTAATGAGGTATGAGGCTGAACCAAACTGAAAAAAAATAATAGTAAAAAAAAATCATGGAAAGGGGGCGAGAGTTGCAGGGCTTATGTTCTTCTGAGGTTTTGGGTTTATTTTGTAAGTATTCATGCAGAATGTGTAAGCGTGAACTTTAAAATGTCATGCATTCAATAAATGGCCACCTTAAAGATAAAAGTATAGAAAATAATTGCATTTATCTGAGAAACCGAAATTAGCTACACTTGTCCCTTTTTCAGTTTTACCTTTAAGGTATTAAGGTATTGCCAATGCCACCCCGTTCAGGGAACGGCGGCAGGAGTTGCAAGGTTCATGTTCATGTGAGGTTTTGTTTATTTGTATGCACACATGCAGAATGTGTAGGCGCGAACCTACATGTGCCTGTCTGTGGGCATGCATTTAATATGAGCCTTGAGTGTTAACATATCTTTGCAGCTTAGATTATAGATAGATTATAGTATCGATAAATTGGCAATTTATGCACATATCTTTTAGGTATTCATTTGAGATGCCCAAAATTGTTAGTCAATTTTGGTTTTTGTTATTTTTTAGAATTGAGTTTTTTAAATTAATAGTAATAAAATGATCATTTCATTGACTTTATATTGAGAGTAAATATGGCAAGATGGCAGTACAAAGATGTGCTAGGATTTTTTTATATACAAGGTTTTACAGATCATAGCATATTCATGCTTATTCATAAACAATCCTTAGATTTAATATCACAAAATTGTTCATAGAAAAAACAGAAAATGTCCATACTATGTCTTTACTAGATTTATTAATTTTATTCTATTTCTCCTAAGCCAATCAGCTGTATAAAAATAATTGTTTTTATTTTGATACGTTTTGTGATGCGTTCCTTTACTTTAAGGTTAGTATGATACTGAAAATCTATACTGTGAAAAATCGGTTCACTTTGACAATGTCACCCCTGTTTCAGGGAAGGTCGGCAAGAGTTGCAGGGCTTACGATTAGGTATTAAAGATTTTTTTTTGTAAGTGCACATGTGCCTGCTTGTGAGCATACATTTTTTATGAATCTTAAATGTTTATATATCTCTGCAACTTAGATCATGGATTACTATATGAATGAATAGTTCGCTGACTAGACTTTGCAATTTTTGTGAGAAAAACGACTCGTTTGTAGGAAGATTTCAAAAGAAATGAGGCCTGCACATTTCAAAAGGTCTGCAAAGTTGTCATGTCGCACGGCCGGGTTGCTAGAGCAATTACTAGGTCAACTAACAATTTCTTATTAGTTGCTTAGAACCGTAGTTACACAGACTTGTGATGCTTGCCCTCTGAGAAAAATAATAATTTTGAACCTGAAAATAAATTAAATAATAATAAGTAAATAAACTACATTTACTCTATGTAAAATTTAGCATCATTGTACATAGTATTCGATTGAAGTATGAGTGTATATCTTGTCTCTAGTGTAATATTTACGATGTTGTTACATTCAGAACCAAGGTGCATAGCAATCATTCAAACAAATGCATGTGTCTAGCAACCCAGTCAAATCGCACGTTTAATTAAAGAGCAATAACTCGAAAATTGGGAAAATCGAGATTTTGTAATAAAACGCAAGAACAATGCGAGAAGAATAGGTAGAATGCGACAGCCGTTCAATTTGGACAAATATGACCGAGATAAAACATCGGCCGCCTTTTTCATCCCATACAAGTTGTACTGGTTGTCTGAACTTCAAACGTGATTTCCCAACATTCTTATTTTTTGCTCTTTATGATTAAACGTGCGAATTTGATGTCACATTTTGTTCCACCAATTTGAAATGTGCTACCTCAATTGGTTTATTTTTATGTTGATGAAGGCTTAATGTATCTGATAATTATTTCTATTAGTGGATCCAAAGAATACTGATATGGTTATACAACTTAGAATTCTGAACAATGAACTGAAGCTTGTAGATAGAAAAAAAAACATTGTTTTTGGATTACATTATACAAGTAGTATAATTTAATATCCACAACTGGGTTGGCAAACATACCATCCGCATTGTCAGATAGTCTTTATTAATTTCAAGAATAAAACAATTTAAATTAGTTGTGAATATTGAATTATACTGAAATGGGGCTGTCCATATATTACGTCATTCGCATTAAGGGGGGGGGAGTCTGGTCTGCAGATGATGGCAAATGATGTACGAGTACTAAAAGTGACGTCCTTCTTGTAAATACCAATTTCTACAAAATATTATGTAAGTAATATAACATTACAAATTATTAAGCACATCCATTATTACAGAAATTGGGGGGGAGGGTCATTAGATAATGACTATAGGATGATTGTAAGGGGGGGGTGGGGTCGAAAATTGGCCAAAATCGATGACGTAATTTATGGACGGTCCCAATGTATTCAAATAACAAAGTTATTTTTTATCTATCAAAATGAAAAATTACAAAGGCTATGTGTCAAAAATAAATACAAATGAAATAGTATTTATTTTTTTGAATAAAAGCTTTTGAAATAGATGAGATGAAAATGAGAAGCTTATTCATTGATGAATCTTGACACACTTTTTTAAATATAAAAGATAAGATCTTTTTAATGCACTCTCATTGAGTCCCTTGAATTGTAACATTTTAATATAGTTGTCTCTAATCTATGACCTGAACATAGTAAAAAATAGAAGTAATAAAACATGGCAAAAATTCCCCTCTGTTGCATGTATAGAAAAAATGTATTACAACTAAATTCTTCTATCTTCCCTACATATTTCTACATACGCAAGTGTGACAAATGGACCTGACACAAAATTTAATATTTGGGTTCTGTATCGACGGACTAACGTCACAGTTCTATTTGACTAGGGTCCTTAATAACAAAATATAGTTTTTCTTTCCTTAGCACCCATACTGTAAAAAATGTTTCACTTTGCCAATGTCACCCCTGTGTCAGGGAAGGTCGGCAAAAGTTGTGGGTCTTATGTTTATTTGAGGTTTGGATTTTATTTGTAAGTACACATTCAGCATTTGTAAGCGCGAACTACACGTGTTGGTTTGTGGGCATACATCTGAGAGCTTTGAATGAATATATCCTTGCAACTTAGATTGTAGGTTATAGATTAGCAATCCGGCCGTGTGAATTTACAATATTTTTGTTTTTGGGATTTGCGCCGTCTTATACCATGTTTCATTTATTCTAGAAGTATGTATCTTTATTGCAAGTATAAAAGATTGCATAAAGTCCCATCAATTGCGTACATACAAAGAATAATGAAACTATATCACTCACTATGCGTGCTTTTGTATATTACATACATTTTTCTAATAGCGCGATTGAGGGGAATTCACGCAATGTCTTATACTACTCGAAAGACACAAAAATGGCTTGGAGATGGTTTATGGTTCTTGGCTTATAGGTTGGTATGCGGCTGACCACCCGTGCTGTAGAAAATGGCTCACTTTGCCAACGTCACCCCTGTTTCAGGGAAGATCGGCAAGAGTTGCAGGGTGTATGTCCATGTGAGATTCGGGTTTTTATATTGTAGGACTACATGCGGCATGTTTAAGCGCGAACTTATGCATATATTTTTTGTGAAAGTGCATATAATGTGAACCTTTAATGTTACATATATTTTGCAACTTAGATTAGATTAGATTAGAATATCTCCTGCAAATCCAAGAGTCTCAAGAAGAGTGTTCTAGATTTCAATTTTCAAAACCAAATCAACAAATTCTTATCCCTACATATAACTGAGAGTTTTAGTAACTATAAATCACATTGAACTAATATTCTAAAATTCCATTATAAAATATATAACATTGTTTAAACTATTGCATATAATTTGTATTCAACATTTTAATTAACATGTAGCTTAGAGTGAAGTCTATGCGCTATTTAGTTCAAACTTCAACCGTTAGAAAAATAGAAACACTCTGTCTTATTCATTAAACGGGTTGAACCCAAAATCGTAGTTAAACCGACTTTTCCCTAAGGGAAAAACAAGCATAAACCAAAATTAATGATTAGAACTTTTTTTTTTGTGAATAAGCAGCATTGGTTTTATACTGTCCAACAGTTAAAATTTCTATTTCTATTTATGCTAATAGTTTACATTGTAGGTACAATAATGTCAACAAACTCATTAGCTTATCACTTAGCTTACTATTATTACAATATCAGAGAGAATATAAAGTAGCTTTTAGCATTTTAATTTTAGCAGCACATGTTGATATCACTTCAAAAATGATTAAATCTAATCTAAATCTAGTACAATAGTTTACACATCCCTTAAATTAATAGAATTGCTTAGTCTATTTTCTAATTAATTATCAAAAGCTCTCAGGCTCCGTGCGGTTTGAAGAATATAGGATGAGCTTTTTTTAAAGTAGTTGAGCAAACTTGTTTTTTTTTTTAATCACAATACACTTGCTAAATAAAACTTAACCTGTGTATTACGTTGGATAATTTTTGACCAAATAAGCTTTGATAATGTCTACTAGTAATATTGAAAAATAAGATTCTGTCTGTTCAGATCTATATAGTATTTCAATATTTCTCCTTAAATGATTTCACTAAAAATAAAATGTGTCAAATTGCACATTGCAACACAAATAAAAGGGACAATCAATAGAATGAACTTAAAATACATTTTAGGTAAAAATAAAATCCATGTTTCAGGTATTCCTAATCGTATACTTACCCCCATATTCACTGATCGTACTAACAGTACTCTTAGGCCTCACTAGCTCTTAGAATGGTCTTTATTTAGGCTTGTGCTGTATAAATACAAACCAATCTAAGTGCTAGTGAGGCCCAAGTGAAGTGATAGTAAAATTTATGAATGTAAGGGTTGATATTCAAAGTATTCATGTTGAAAGCTAAAAATTGTATTTTGTTTAAAAAATCTGCATTTCTTTCTCTCATTTACTGACGAAAAGATGTTATTTTTCGAAAGCAGATTGATCTTCAAAAGTATGAGTAAATTTAAAATTTATTTAAAGAAGGGTAAGCAGTTGACCTGTGACATCATAAACAATCAATATGAAAAAGCGATTCCCTTAAGGAAAGGATAAAAAGTATTTCATATCTCTGTGAAACTAAAGACGGTAGGATATCAACTGGTTTGTTAAGCTTTCCAATTAAAAAACTCTTAAGTCTGTGAAGGGGTACTCTCTTTCGTTACATATTTTTTAAGTTTGAATTATTAGAAACATCATAATTGATCCCTTTAATTTGATAACACCATACATTTCACTTTACATCTCAGTACACATTCACTGAGACTCCATGATCTCTTGTATACTGACATACGTTCCCGTCACAAAACCAAGCATCCCAAACATGATGAGGAACAGATTTTTGTACAAAAGCAATTTGCTGAAGTCTGGATGCTCCCAGTACGTGACCAGTTCAATGATGGCAGGGAACATGAGACCCAACGTGGACAAACACACGGCGCCAATCAGTGAGATGAACGGACCCAAATTTGGGATGGCAATGGCTGTCACCACTGTTCCGGTGATTAGGCAGATTCTCAGCGTGTACTCTGCGATGTTTTTCTTGGCTCCAAACTTATGCTTGAGGTTCTTCCAGATGATCTCCATCGGGACGTAGAACTGGAGACTGTATGTTAAGAATATGGCGACTGCGATCATGATTTTCACAGATTGAGCCAGTCTGGAAAGAATTAGAAACATTTTGTTAACATGGTTAATCAAGTCGAATTGTGTTGAACAGATGTTTTAGATTTTCACGGCCGAATGTTGACGCTGGAGGAGCTCGTTCTGCTGCAGTGGTCTTTTTTAGCATGGTGATGAAACTGTTACAGTAAATCACATCATGATGAAGAAGCGCATTGCAAATATAGGCAAAATATCTGGAAGCAACATCACCAATGGATCACACAGATCCTGGAAAGCGACCCTCCTGTGTTAAATTAAGTTTGCGATGACAAGTTTTACTTAAAAAAAAAAACGCAACCAAGCTACACATGCAGTGCAACTTCTTGCCTGCGTTATCCCTCAAGGGGTCGCATGTGGCGATTCGGGACCTATTTATTTTTACAGGTAAGGGGACCGGCCTCACACCAACCACTTTCAGTTGAAGTGGGGGTTTCTCAGCTCCTGGGGGGGAGATGGTTCTCATTTCTTGTGAAGGCTGAGTACATCTTGCCGGTATTTATTTTGGGTTTGAAATAGACACCGAAACGGGAAATCATTTCTGACACCCTCGGTGGGGATCGAACCCTTGCTCTCGGCATGGAATGCGAGCATTCTACCAAATGAGATATCGATCGGTCTTTTACGAGCTTGGTCGTCGCTACAAAATTCTCTAGCAAGACCCAGTTGCTGTAAGGCTGGATGGACCTTTTGATTGACAGTTAATCATGTATTTTCTCTTTGTTTATAATGTAACGCTTATTACATTCTATTTATATAGTAAAATATAATAATTCTATGAATTGAATGTAATTAAAACTATTAAATCTCTTTAATCATGGCTTTTAAACAGTCAATATCCAAACTGTAAAAAATCTTGTCAATTAACAAGGTGCAATTTTTTCAGTGTCTCCCCTATTTCAGGAAAAAGTGGTAAGAGTGGCAGAGCTTGCAGTTTTAAAGCCTGATTAACTACAATTTAGAAATTTGTTTATCCGCTTGCTCAGTAGATGTTAAAACCTTAGATTTCTCGCAGCAAAAAAAAAAGGTATTTATTTTGGTTATAGTTTTCTTCATAAATATCGCATGCCATTCATTTGAGCAACTTAATCCTACCATATGCTTTCAATTAAAATTTCAAGTATTCATTAAACAAACACAAGTTTATTAACAATAATGCAGCAAGGTTTATAAAATAAAATAAATATACTAATATGATAAGTTATGTACGTGATATTTTATCAGATTTTTAAACTTGCAAGTTTTTTTAATTTGTTCAATAATCTATTAATAATGTAAAACAGCAACAGAAAACTGATTTTGTTGGCGCATTGCAAGAATTAAAATATTTTAGTACTAATGACTCGAAGATAAGAAAGGAAAAAGGAAAATTAAATTATAGAAATAAAAATCATTAAAAAATGCTTCTTTAAAAACATAAACATGATTGGATGACAGTTTGTTTTCTACTTATTGTCTTTTAGCATAGTTCGCCCCTTAGGATAACATTCAGAACACTTTTTTCATTTTATTAATTCAAGATGAAATATGACATGAAACTTGAATGAATGATATTTGTAAGGGTTTGATGTTTCAAACTGTGAAAGTTCATTGTATTTATTTAAAAAAAAAAAAACAGTTTTAATGCACTATTTTTTTTTTTATAATTTTTTTTTTATATTTTATGCTCGAGTACTGTCACCTTAAAAGGCATCATCAGGAGCACTGCACTGAGCATAAAATATTAAAATAAAATTATAAAAAAATTAAAAAGTGAATTAAAACTGTGTTTTAAAAAAAAAAAAGCGAATGAATGATTTTGAAGTGAGAAATATCGCACGTTTAATAATAAAGAGCAATAATTAAAAAAACAAGAATGTTAGGAAATCACGTTTGAAGTTCAGACAACCAGTACAACTTGTATGGGATGAAAAAGGCGGCCGATGTTTTATCTCGGTCATATTCGTCCAAATTGAACGGCTGTCGCATTCTACCTATTCTTCTCGCATTGTTCTTGCGTTTTATAACAAAATCTCGATTTTCCCAATTTTCGAGTTATTGCTCTTTTTTATTAAGCGTGCGATGTGTAATTCAAATTATTCAAAACTGAATACCTTTTTGGCTTTTAAGTACCAGAATTAAATTAATAGGTACATTATTGCAACTTACATTTCGTCTTTGGGTAAATTAAGAGTGATGCTTCCTTCAGTGGCGTCTCCGTACTTCAAGTATCCACAGAATCCAGTGACAGCATACAATGACACGACAAAGAACATGCCAAAGTTCAGCACTCCAGGGCATCCGATAAAGTGTTCAGGGGTCCTCATGTTATTCTCCAAGGGCATAACCACACCGATGCCTTCCAAAGCGAAGATAGCAGTACCGAAGAACAGAGGCAGCTGATGCCATTCCGAGAAGTATGGCCTGGATGACATGGGAGGAAGGTCGCTGAGGATGTAGTAAAAGGTGACCCCCATCCCTGCGCCGATCAGGCAGTTGGCGACCATGGAGAACGGAGACAGGTATTTGAGCTTCCTGATGAGGTTGATCAAGATCAGGAATGGTAGGAGGATGATCATGTAGATTCGCACGTCCCAGTCGTTGTCGAAGTGGAAGTCGACGACTTGCTTGATGTTTTTGGCGACGAAGACAATGTACACGCAGCAGCAGCCGAGGAGGTCGGTCACCAGGAAGGTGTTGATGATTGCTCTGAAAGGATAATTGGAAGAACAATGTTAAATTAGAAGAATATGCAATTATGTTGTACACAAAATATGTAATAATCTACCATGGAAAGTGTTGAATTTTTTAGAGAGAGAAAAATGCTATTTAAAATGTTGCTTTCTCAATTTTTAATATGAGAAGAGATCAGACAAAATAAATATTTAAAAAAAAATTGTGAAGAGAAATGCAATTCACCAACTTATTTTGCCTGGCCAGTTGTCTTAATGCGAAAACAGAAGCTTGTGTGCATGCAATGGCATCTGTTGAAACAGGATCGAAGTTATGGCCTGAGGGCCAGGCGAGATTTGAACCACCGTTATTCTGTTTCAAATAGATTTAACCACTCGGCCACAACACAATATAAGTTATACTTTGAGATGCCTTACGTTGCCTTCTTTTTAGGTTCATATATCTGCTTGGAAAGGTCTCATATAGTAAAAATTGATGAAAGTTCATATTCAGGGTATGCAGGTTCTATAAAAAGTTTTTCAATGGGCTGACCATATAATTAAAACGCAAACCCTATAAAGCGCCTGACACTTTCAACATCACAAGGCTGAAGGAGACTAGAAAGACCAAAAGTGCGATGGTTGGATGGCGTCAACGCAGATGCAGCCAAGGCAGACAGACGTAGCTGGAGAGCAAAGGTGATGGACAGGCGAGAGTGGAGGAGAATCCTGGATTCAGCCAAGGCTCACCCAGAGCTATCGAGCTTCAGTGCTAATGAGATTCTGTAGTTATTTTTTTCCTTACTTAGCCAATCTGGAGTACGGATGCAGGGCAGTTGGACCGGCGAGGAACGCTGCTTCGGCTGTTTCGGCAAAGCCCAGCGAGGGTATGTGTCTCCGCCGGCAGAGCTCGTGGGCGGTCTTCACCAGGATGTGCACACAGTACGTGCAGATTCCGCCCACGGCGAAGGTGGCGATAAGACCCGTGATGAGGCCGGCGTTCAGGATGGCCAGGGGCATGGCAAGGATGCCGCTACCCAGGGATCCCTTCAGGAGATGGATCAAAGTGTCAGCGTCACTGGAAAACAAAGCAAACCATTATTAACAACATTTTTTGCATGCCACCACAAATCAGTGTGTCCACAGTTTGTCTATAGACAAATCGGTCCCACGACATTTGGTCCACACGACTTTTCAGTCAACGACATATCAGGCACAGACAACTCGTCCACAGAAATATTGTTAATGGAAGTTTGGACAGTTCGTCCACATGACTTTTCGGTCACATACAATATAGGTCTGCAGACAACTCCATCATGGAAAATGCTTGTAATTCTTGTAGTTTTCATTGGCTTTCAAACTGTCCGAGCGGGAGTGGGAAGACTCTAACTGAGGTGGCTGGACGACATCAAGGAAACTGCAGGCAGAGGATGACTGAACACAGCAGCCGATAGACAGAGATGGAGAGGATTGGAGGAGGCCTACGTCCAGGAGTGGACTTGGACTGAGAAAGGCAGAGGAATAAGAAGAATGAATACTGATTGTTTACTCACGAGGTGGGGTGCGTGAGTTTTCTGTGTTCAAAGGGGTTGTACTCTTCGTCGGCCTCCACATCCCTGAACGTCTGCTCTACGAGGGGTACGGTGGAGCCGGCCTGCTGGGCCATGGTCACTTCATTGTTGCTGCACTTGTATCTGACACAGACAAACAAAACATATTATTATTATTATTGAAGAAGCAACTCGTTAGTGTTGTTATTGTCAACGTTGTAAATTTGTGGAAGTGTTTTGGAATTGTAAAGGAAGCTAAAAAAAACCATTTTAAAATATATTTTTAAATAAATATTTGAAGAGTAATATGATTTTTTTTATATTGTAGGTCCACATGCGGCATGTGTTAACGCGAACTTATACATGTCTGCTTGTGGGAATGCGTATAATATGATTATTAAATTATGTACATGTTTGCAGCTTAGATTTAGATTTCGATTTCATAATACAATTCACCAACCTTTTTCCCAGCCAAAAATAGATATAAAGATTGTCAATTAATAATTCAATATTTAATATTTCAATGAGTTACTGATAAACAAGTCGGTACCTAATTACATCTGTTTAACCAGGGTCAAAGTTATTGCCGATAGGACACGGCGCTGGCAGGGTTTAAACTTGTGATTGTTTCTATAAGTAAAATTCGAGATACCAGCGACTTTTTAGATGTTTCTTATAATATATCGATAAAATCAGCGCATTCAAAATATGAGAAGAATTTGAAGTCACCTGGCCGGGCTAGAGACAAGACAGAGAGTCATAACTTCAATGCAAAATTATGTTGGTATATTCTGTATTGTTTGTGTATTAATACTGAAAATTCATTTTGATAAATAATTTGTTAATTTTCAAGATTCGAATCTTGTAGTGTTATTATAATTTGATTAAATGTTTATCTTAATTTATATTCTTTTATTAAATGACCACACTATTTGATTATATTATTTTATGGTACCACTGTGACTTTAATTTTGAAATTTTAATACCTGACGATGATTGTAAATCAAAAAGTTTGTAAATTAAAAATATATATGTATATAGAAGTGAAAATAAAACAGTGTTTGATTCTAATTCAAAAAATTTACAAACTATTAATTATGTTGGTATGTTGAAAAGACGCTAAATCTTGGAGATCCTTTCAATTAAGTTTCGTGGGGTGGAAGTCTAGACTCACTTATTTTCAAAAAGGCGCTGGAAAATCTACCGACGACCGTCGAAACTTCGGTGTCTATTCACGATAGGGGATAGAGTAGATTCATTTCGATTTTACCAGAAAAAGCAATAAATGGTATTGTGGGGCACAATACCTTTATTCCTTTTTCGGGGAAAATCGAGATGAGTCTTCTCTATCCCCTATCGTGAATAGACACGAGAATAAGGAAGAAGGCAGGTAAAAATCATACTCACTTTACCATCACCATTTCTGTATCTCCGTTGAGAACTCCATTTTTGTTGAAGCCGTATTCCGCCAATTTCGGCCGCAGCGGTTTTTTCTGAAACTAAAAACATCCGATGTTACTCACACAGTTTTTGAAAGACATTAGCTACCTTCTCGTATTTGATAAAAAATTATATAGGATTAGATTCTACGATACAAAATATGATATTTTTTTGATGAGAAGGTGTAAATTATTATTCTATAATATTGTAATGTAAATAGTAGATTAATATAGGTGTACATCGTAGGTAGTAATAGTTATAGACCTAAGAAATCTAGAAATTAAATGATCCTTTTGTACTCTTGAACTTGGTAGAATATTCGCGAATGTGCTGGCAAAATTAGTCACTGGAGAGTTCTGTCTGTGAAGTATATAAGGCGTAGAATTGAGTGCGCTAAGCCAGTGAGATAGTTGCCTTTGATTTGAAGAGTGTAAGCGATACTAAACTGTGAAAATAAATTTGTGTAACCAAAAGTGTTAAAAATAAATAGAAATTGTAAAAATAAATTTAGTGCAAATAAAGATCCTGAAAGAAGACCTGTATGTTTTAATTTAGAGACATTTCGAACCCAAAAACATTACAATATGCTTAAAAACTATTACACTATTCAACCTAAAAAAAATAAACATGAAAACAAAACACCGTTGTATTCTACTGATATTATTATTTGTTGATTTAACAAATAATGAGTTTTGGCCGGTTTCGGCCTCTTGCCCATCTTCAGAAAAACTAAAATCATCAATATATTTTATAGGGTTAATCTGTTTACACAGTGAAAGTCCATTTTTAATTATTTAAAAATTCTAATGGATAAAAAATAGTTTTAATTCACTTATTTATTTCATTTTTGTGCTCGAACATTTTCGCCTAATAGGGCATCTTCAGGAGCATAATGGTTACTGGCCTTAATTAATTTAAGTTAATGGTTAATGGCCTGAAGATGCCTCATTAGGCGAAAATGTTCGAGCACAAAAAAAGAAATAAATAAGTGAATTCAAACTATGTTTTATCCATTTGAATTTTTAACTTACTAAAATCATCCATTGTTTCTACATGTCCAAACCTTCACATCACATTCTTTTGTACCTTTACTTTCACATCTTCTTTCAACGTACATTTGTCTTTCGCTCATTCATTCTTAACTCATGAATGTAGTTTGAATATTAAATGTTAACATATCTTTGCAACAATTATAAATGAAAGAGATGTTGCCTAGCTGCAATTTTAATTACTTACATTACCAAACTATTTCATATTTTGTTGTTTTTTTTTTGCCCTTAAAGCCAATTGACTCCGTCACAAACACGCTAAACAAAACAACAGTTGGCAACAAACGGCGGCCAGCTCTTACAGCTATAAAAACTTATTTTCTCACTTGGCATGAAGAAGTGAAAAAGTAAGTTTTTTCGCGCGTCAAAATTATAAATAGTGCGGGTATTTTTCACCGCTCTCATGAAATGCCACAGACTTAGAGAGAGAGAGAGAGAGAGATATTTCAATTCCGAAAACCAGTGCATTCAAGATTGTTCAGGGCCTCGATCTGTTAGGATATAAAAATGTCGTTTCATGCTGTGAATGCCCACACGATTTGATTGTCTTAGCTCGAATGAGATTCAGATAATGCTAATTTGTTACGTGTTTATAAATTAACGAGTGTGACTCAGTGAGACTTTGATACTAGAAAAAGATGTGAATAAAGCTTTTTTTTTTCATACAAATCTACGCGTTTTCAGTACGACGAAATGGTGTTGGAAAAAGGAGATGAAACAGAGCTTATAAGTCACATTTTGAAGAGGAAAACTAAAATAATAGGAAAGTCGATAAGAAATCACCTTTCTTAGCAACATCTTTGAAGGAAATATCTTGGGAAGATTACTTAGGTCAACAAAAAGATGTGGCAGAAAGAAGAAAGAAGAAGAGAGCTTATAAGTCACATTTTGAAGAAGAAAACTTAACCGATAAGACACTCGATTAGACATAACACCTTTCTTAGCAACATATTTGGAGGATTTTTTGAGTCGAACAAGAGGTCGCCCAATAACTTCCTACTTTCAGGATTTGAAATGGCTCCTGTCTCCTCCTATTTGCAGCTCAAGAAGATGACAACCAACAGAGACAGATGGCTGGCACAACAAGGCACTGCCATAGAAGATGACGTATTTTTAAAACTGTGGAATGAAAAAAATCGAGGTCCAGCCTCCAAAAACCACTACATATTTTTTTAAAGTTTGAATTAATTCAACCACCTGATGATGCGAACGAATGTTTGCGAAACCGGTTGTGGAATTAAAATATACTCAAAGTAATCGTAAAACCAAGTTGTTTTTTACTTTTTATCTTTTAAGATGAACGATTACAAAGTTAATGCATATACAAATACATTCCTTGACTAATAGGTTGGTATGCGGCTGACCACCCATACTGTAAAAAATGGTTCACTTTGCCAATGTCACCCCTGTTTCAGGGCAGGTCGGCAAGAGTTGCAGGGCTTATGTTCTTTTGAGATTGGGTTTTTTATATTGTAGGTCCACATGCGGCATGTGTAAGCGCGAAATTATGCATGTCTGCTTGTGGGAATGCATTTAATATGAATCTCAAATGATACATATCTTTGCAGCTTAGATTTAGATGCCTCTACAATCAATAAAATAAGCCCTACAACTTTCCATTAATAAAATTAACAAAACAGAAAGTATGCAAAAGTATCAAGTAGATTTGAGAGTAGGTATATATTTTCTAGACACTGGCGTTCCATTTTGTCATGGGAATTTGCTTCACTATATTTTTGTTATTTGTGTTGCTCGAAAGAAATTTGCCGCCCAATTTTCGGCGCGTCTCGTGTCGTCTCGGCGCGCGTACGGCCTGTCGGAAAACCGAATTAGATTCTGAAGAGCGGTCGATCGTCATGCGGCCGGTTATGCAAGCCGACTCGCGCTAAATATACCGATGCGGTCCGCATGCAAAAATATGTATACACACAAGAAACCGTGACCGGGAAAACAAAATGGATGGTTGACCCTCTGGAGGAAATGAAAGAAGTATGCAAGGACAGAGAGAAATGGCGGTTGATCTGTAATGTTGGCGGCTAGGGTTAATTAAATTGGAATTTGTTTTCTGTTTTGGTTTTGATGTCCACAGATATTATTATTTATATCCAGAGTATCCAGACAAAATATCCAGAGTCATAATACAAGGAGAGCCTGTATGAAGAAGGTTATGACTCTGGATGAAATTAAAGAAGTGTGTAAGGACATAAAGAAATGGCGGTTAATCTGTGATGTTAGCGGCTAGGGTTTTTTAAATTAAAAAAAAATTCTTGTTAGTTTTTGATGTCCATACATATTATAATTAATTGATTTACAAAAATGCAATTTGTCGTGTATGTTCCTTGACTTATAGGTTGGTATGCGGCTGACCACCCATGTTGTAGAAAATGGTTCACTTTGCCAATGTCAACCCGGTTTCAGGGAAGGTCGGCAGGAGTTGCAGGGTGTATATTCATTTTAGATTTGGTTTTTATATTGTAGGACTACATGCGGCATGTTTAAGCGCGAACTTAAACATGTCTGTTTTGTGAAAATACATATAATGTGAATCTTTAATGTTACTTATATTTTGCAACTTAGATTAGATTAGATTAGACAGAAAAAAAAACAGTGAAACCACAACAACAAAAAATGTTATGCAAGAATCCCGAAAATAGGAGTCAGTTGTTTGGCTCTTTTAGAGACTGGTGAATGACGGAGTGACGAGGAGTGATGGATATGTAAAAGAAAGTCAAGTGAGAATTGTTTTTCTGGCAAAAGTTGTTTTGCAGTTTTTTTTAAAATTTATTTCATGGTCGTCAATGTAGACGTTGAAAGTTAATAGAGAATGGCCCGATGAAATGAAACCAATGGCGGTAATCGATCATTATTTTAAAATGTGACAAATGTATGGAAATGGAGATATAGTAAAACGCAACGTAACTATGCTACGCATACAGTGTAATTTCTTGTCCGCGTTATATCCGAATGGGTCGCATGTGGCGTTTCGTGAATTATTTGTTTTTACAGGTAAGGGAGCTGGCCTTACGCTAACCACTGTTGCTGTACTTACGCTAAAATCAGTTGAGTGAGGGGGGGGTTTCCCAGCTCTCGAATGGGCTGGCACTCATTTCTTGTGTAGGCTGAGTACACCTTGCTGGGATTTATTTTTAGTTTGAAATAAACACCAAAACGGGAAATCAACGGGAAGACACTCTCGGTGGGGATCAATCCCTTGCTTTTGGCATGAAATGCAAGCATTCTACCAACTGAGCCATCGACTGGACTGTTTATGAGCTTGGTTGTCGTTACAAAGCGCCAATTTTCAAGAGCCCTCTGCGAGCTCGGTTGTCGCTATAGAAAGTGTCAATTCTCAAGCAAGACCCAGTGCTGTAAGGTTGGATAGACTTTTGGTGACCATACAAGAGACATCACAGAGAGATACGTATAAATTTTGGAGACCGTGCTTTCCGTGTTGCGGGTCCGGTGGAGTGGAGCAGACTGCCACCAACTGTGGGTATATTTCGCGGAGCTCTCAAGACGCACCTTTTCAAAAAGTATTATCCGTGATTGGAGAGGGCCCTTGAGATGTGACACGCACAAAAACGGCGCTCTCTTATCATGTGCAATTAAAAATAAATAAGCCTGATATATAAATATATATATATATATATATATATATATATATATATATACAGCTTGCTATACTTCTTGCGTCCACCCGGGAAAAATCCCATAGTAATACTGCGTCCACCGACTTGTTGCGTCCGGTATACGGACGCACTATTATTTTTACTTAAAACCGAGACCAATCGAAAGCTATAGGCCTAGGGTTACTATAGTTAAAATATAGTTTGGACGCAATTTTTCCTCCCAAGCGTCTGGTGATATATTTTGTAGTTCACGGTTTGTCCGCTTGAGGCGCTGCATCGATGTATATTTTTTAGGAGTATATTTTTTTTCATTTTGACGATCATCTTGCTTCCGTTATCAACTATCATTATTGCGGAATGGGGAGCAAGGGGAAGGGGAATGCGGAGCAAGTTTTTTCCTGCTCATTCTGCGTTTGAGCTTCGCGGAAGCAGCATTAACCGTGTGTCTGCGATAATATTTGCACAGTATACTGAGATGTGTTAAATTTACTGGCAAGATGAAACGAAACACCAGAAGTAGACGTATTTTGAATCTGGCGTTGCGAAAAGATGAGTTGATACCCATATCTAGGATTTTCAACAAAATTCGCTCAATCTGTATTAGTCAAAAAAATAAAAACACGAAACAGATAGAAGTATGGATTTCACAATATTTGGGTTTATATTATGATGATGATGCTGAGTTGTTCATCAACTCAGCTTTCTCTCAGATTTCTTTATAGCGCCGTTTCGTGATGTAATCACTCCAAGGCTGCTTGTGTAAACGATGCCAGAAATTTGCTTGTCTTCAATGCATTCCGGAACTTTCCATGGTCCTCTAGCTCTCTCACTTGATGTGGCAGGTGGTTCCAGGCCAGAGGACCAGCAACTGCAAATGAACGCTCTCCAAACAAAGTATTAAGTAACTCTTTTTATCGGTTCTTCAATCTTTGATTTTAGCTAGCAAGCTTTGACGTCAAAGTTCGCAAAGCCGACTTTGCTGTGTTTTGGCGGGACTCAAATTCTGCGCATATTATTTTTGAAAAGTATCAATGAAATTTTTATTTTTACTACTTAAAAATATATTTGTTGTGATCCTTGAAACGTACTCTACACAACCATATTATTTTTAACCGTTTAACTTACCACTGCAATTACATTATTATTTATTTTTAAATATCGACTGAAACGGTGAAACTGACAGGGCAACTCGTAAATGTGCTGCTTCAACTATTGACATTTAATTTTTAGTTGAGGCACACACTTTGTAATCCTTCACTTAAAAATATAGATATATTTTATATTTGTTTAGCTGCTAAAATCTGAATAGATCAAAAATGTGCAGATGAAAGTAATACGTAGATTAAAAGTAATATACCCACAAGAAATATGCCCCAAAAGTCACAACCAAAAAACTGCTTATAAAAAAAGTACTTATTCACATATGAAATTGTTTTTGCCGCAGATGAAGAAGTTCAAGAAAATGTAAGAGAATTTGCAGAAGAAAAACATTTTTTTCTGAACCAGGTATGATGCTCATTTAAATTGACTTAAAATGCATTTGTTGAAGTGCTTATTTTGGGACTTTTTGTCTTCAATTTGTCCATCAAATTAACGTTTCGTTGAACATCTGTGGATGATGTGACTTTTTTAGAGTAGATAAATGTCTAAATGAACTAACTACTGTGCCCTTATTATAAAACATAGCGTAAATTCTCCCTTGTCGCTCAACTTAAAAAATGCATGAAAGCTTAATTACTCTTTGTATACTTACGTGTTAGGGTGGAGAATTTACGTAATTTTCATACAAGGAGTACTGTACTCACATGTATGCGTAAAACAAGCACTTCAATGTCTAGAGCTGGCCATACGAACCTTAAACCTTTTTATATTCAAAATAATTTACTTACAAAACTCAAAACTTACAGGACTATCCAGAATCAGACTGCTTTTCGGCTTCTGGCTCGTCTGATGAATATCAATCTCCATGGGGAAAAGATAAAGTAAGCCATAGCTATTCCAATGGCTCTATTAGCGACGAGTCAGCTGACAACATGACGCCCAATACCACTAAAGATAATATCAATAAAATTCATCCTAGCTACAAACCATTAACCCTCATACAACAAGAACCTCGCCAGCTTCAACCAGGCTATGTATCACCAACCATCACACAACAAGAACCTCACCAGCTTCAACCAGGCTATGTATCACCAACCATCACACAAGAAGAACCTCACCAGCTTCAACGAGGCTATGTATCACCAACCATCACACAACAAGAACCTCGCCAGCTTCAATCAAGCTATGTATCACCAACCATCACACAACAAAAACCTCACCAGCTTCAACCAGGCTATGTATCACCAACCATCACACAACAAGAACCTCACCAGCTTTAACCAGGCTATGTATCAACAACCATCACACAACAAGAACCTCACCAGCTTTAACCGGGATGGGTATCACCTATCATTACACAATACGGAAATTTCCAACCACAGGGGAATTGCTTATTTTCAACCTTCACAGAATATGAACCTCACCAAAAGCTAACAACCCACACGTTGCAAAATACCATAGAACCTGACCTTCTTCAAGCACAAACATATCTTACATCACAAACCACCACAGACTACGAGGCTCACCAATCATCAACATACCTCTTGCTGCACAATACAACATAACTAGAGTCTCACCAACCGCAAACATGCCTCATGCCGTTAACCAACAATGAGTCAGAGTCTCGTCAACTGCAAGCATACATGCCACAAAACAGCACTAAATACGAATTTGGTCAATTGAAAACATACCACATGCTGCAAAAAACAACAAAACTAAAGTCTATCGAACTGCAAACATACCTCGTGGAGCAGAATATCACATCACAGGAGCTTTGCCAACCGAAAACATACATCATGACACAAACCAATACTGAGCCAAAGTCTCGTCAACCGCAAACAGACATGCCGCAGAACACCACTGAACACGAATCTGGTGAACTGCAAACATACCCCATGCTGCAAAACATAACAGAACTGGAGTCTCACCAACTGCAGGTAGAAGTCCAGTCTCCTACTACCGAGGAACATCAATCTCAAGCCGTGGGCTGTAATACTTTGATCAAAAAAGGGCGTAACAAAGATTTTTAGAAGCTTAAGGTGACCTAGTTTATAGCAATGTTTGTGGACCCATGAGTGTCTCATCTATTCAAGGTGTGAGATATTTCTTACTCTTCAAGGATGCTGCAACAAGTTACAGGCATGTATATTTTATGAAACATAAAAGTGATGTCATGGAAGCCTTCAAGGGGTACAATGCTATGATTAAGAATAAATTCATGCACAATGTCAGAATATTACATACCGACAATGGAACAGAGTATGTAAATAAAGTTTTTAAAGAGTATTTGGAAAGAGGGGGTATAGTTCATGAGCGTACTGCACCCTATACGCCAGAACAAAATGGTCGAGCAGAGAGGGAAAATCGTACCATAGTGGAGAGTGCACGTTCAATGTTGTATGCGCGAGATATGCCATTGGAGCTGTGGGCAGAAGCTGTGCAATGTGCTACATATTTATTGAATAGAACATCCTCCACCCAGACCCCAAATACAACAGCTTTTGAATTGTGGAACGGGACCAGGCCTCAATTAGGACATTTGAAGGTGTTTGGGAGTATAAGCTATGTTCATGTTCCAGATCATTTACGAACAAAGTTGGAGAAGAAAAGCAAGAAAATGATACTAGTTGGCTATGACAGCACCAACTTCAGAATGTATGATATGAATACAAAGAAAATACCTAACTATCTCAAGAAATGTAATGTTTGATGAACATCATGTTCAAAGCACAAAGAAAAATATTTCACAAATAAGAATTGTTGATGATGAAGCTACCAATATAAATGAGAGTTTGTAACAAGAAGCCAATGCAGATGACACTCTAGTTAGCAGTCCGTCAACAGAGAGGAAAGATAGCATGCTGAGTTGTACCGGTGATGACCCAGACTATGAACCATCTCGACAATTGGAAGATTCAACAATACAGACAACGAATTTGAGACCACGGATGAATAAAAATTATGAAGCAAATCTTGTCGAGCTGTCATTGCCTCAAACATATGCAGAGGCACTGAATAGTCCACAAAAGGCTGAATGGTCCAAAGCTATTCAAGAAGAATTAACAGCACATAAAGAAAACAATACCTGGGCTACGGTTAAAAGGTCTGCTCAACGAACCCATACTACGATGTGGGTTTTTAACATAAAGAAGAATGAGAATAGTCAAATAGCTCGTTTATGTGCAAAAGGGTTTAATCAAATTAACCATATTGATTATCAAGAAATATTTTCTCCAACAACCCGTTATGATTCTATAAGAAAAAATCTTTCTTATGCTGCAAAGTATAATTTAGAAATTCAAAAGTTTGATTTCGACTAATACTTTTTGTTTATCAGTCAGTATATAGATAGAGTTCAATTTTAGTGGGAGTATTGGGTTTATAAAAATTTAACTTGGTTGATGAACTTGGTTGATGAAAATGATTGGGTGATGAACGAGTGTGGTATAAAAGAGAATATGAGAATGAAAGTACAAAAAAGTACGATGAGATGGTTCGGACATCTCGAAAGAATGGATGATGAACGACTAACGAAGAAAGTGTACAAAGGAAATGTCAGAGGAAAGCGCGGAAGGGGAAGGCCGAGGAAAGAATGGTTAGACCAAATAGGTGAGATTGCGAAAGAATAGAACCTGCAGAGTGAAAATAAGAGAAGAGTATGTATGAAAAAGGTGATGAATATTGAGGAAATGAAAGTGGTTTGTAATGACAGAAAAAAGTGGAGGCGCATCTGCGGAGGTACCGGCCACCCCTAGTGGAACGGCGGCAGGATACAGTAACAGTAACAGTAACCTATAGAGTTATGATACCTATTAGAAATAATCATTGGAAGCATTGAACAAATTATTATTGTTGTAACTGAGTATTCGTACAATAAAATTGTTATGTACCTATAGTAAGAAAAATAAAAAATAAGTGTTTGCACTATAAAAAGATATTTTCTTCAAATAAAAACTCATAATCCAATAGTTTTGAAAATTGAATGAACTTATTTCTGCCCAGCCCCATTCATACTAACAGCTTGTGGTGGAGTCCGGTGGGCTACACGTATTGCATCATCATTTCATAGCACGTGTTGTCTGTCACATAATATTATTACGTAAGTGCGTTGTTTGACGCCAAATTATGCATTTTAAAGGGTGTAAGACGTGTATTAGATTAGATCTTTTACAAAACTCGTATATTGGAGGACGCGCGATTAACCGTAAGCACAAAAGACGCGACAAGGGCCCTCTAATAGTCCGTATATAAAAAATATACGAGTGGACGTGAAAAAGTAAATGACGCAATAAGTCCACCAAGACAAATGGTGCGTGAATATCCATAATTTTTTGTTTTTTAAAAAACTGAGTTGAGCAGGAAAGTTGCATACAATATAGAAGTCAATATTCGCAGAAACTTTAGTTAAAAACTTAGTGGAAAGGACGGAAGCCATAAGTCGGTGTCCCTGTATGGACGCAACAACTATACCGTGATGTATATATATATATATATATATATATATCACAGAGAAAAGGATGAAGAGTATATGAAGGAAATATGAAAAAGACTTGTCTCACATGGCCAGAATAGCTTCACGTGTTTTTGTTGGATTCTCGCAAGGCGTATATTGGCGCTGTGGTTTTGGATGCACTCCAAATGCGCTAACAATTTCGCGTGCCGTGTAATATCGGTAACCTTATATGAAGACGTCCTTCGCTTAGGTAACTCGTGACCTCAAGGATTGAAGAACCCATAAGAAGAGTTAACACAATGTTTGGAGAGTGTGCATTTGCGGTTGCTGGCCCTCTGGCCTGGAACCACCTGCCACATCATGTGAGAGAGCTAGAGGACCATGGAAAGTTCCGGAATGCACTGAAGACAAGCAACATTTCTTGCATCGTTTGCACCAGCGCCCTTGGAGTGACTACATCACGAAACGGCGCTATAAAGAAATCATCAACTCATCATCATAATTTCAAGAAAACTTGTGGATTGAAACATCTGCTGAGCGGAAAATACAGAATATACAAAGTTCGTCCAGAGTCTTTATGGCCTTTAAAAGGGAATAAAGTGAGCAATCAGTTATCTGGAAAAACCAACATTTTTTTAAATTTACGATGAAATATATGATGTGCAAGAATAGATGGATGTCGTGGTAGAGGAAGACCGAGAAAGGTATGGATGGACCAAATATCCAAAGTTGCGAAATAATGAAATATCCGGAGTCATAATAAAAGGAGAGAGATTGTATGAAGAAGCTTATTACTCTGGATGAAATTAAAGAAGTATGTACAGACAGAAGGAAATGGCGGTTGATCTGTAATGTTGGCGGCTAGGGCTAGGATTTTTTAAATTAGAGTTTGGTATTCTGTATTTGTTTTGATGTTTATCCTTATAATTATTTGTGATTGAAAAAAAATGTAATTGTTGTGTATATTCCTTGACTTATAGGTTGATATGCGGCTGATCACCCATGCTTTAGAAAATGGTTCACTGTGCCAGTGTCACCCATGTTTCAGGGAAGGATGGCAAGAGTTGCTGAGTGTTTGTCCATTTGAGATTTGGGTTTATTTATTGTAGGTTCACATGCGTCATGTGCAAGCGCGAACTCGTACGTGTCTGCTTGCGAACGTGCATCAAATATAAGGCTTAAATCATATAAATACATCTTTGCAACTTAGATTATTAATTAAAGTTAGATGAAAACTCACACTTAGCCTCTTTTCACAGACATTGATGTTGGGAATATGTTTTCTCATGCAGTTTGGATAGTGCAAGGGCAAATGTTTCCTTTCGCACAATCTGGCATAGTTTGCCCAGTGATCCCGTACATTTCGCAACCAGTACCCTTAGTACGAGTTGCAAAACTTGAGAAAAGTGAAGTTTACGGAAAATATTAATAATAATAATAATATTAGGATGATTTATTTGGTGAGCGCTGTTTTTGTGTGTATCACACCTCAAGAGCCCTCTGCGAGCTTGGTCGTCGCTGTAGAAAGCGCCAAATCTCAAGCAAGACCCAGTTTGTTGTAAGATTGGATGGACCTTTCAGTGACCGGTCTTTGGTAAAGGTTTATGAATTTTTCAACTCAGCGAAGAGCACATTCGAAATATAAATGGTATATTTTTGTGCTCCGCCGGGATTCGAATCCACAACCTTCCATTTACGAGTCCGAAGTGTTGCCACTGGACTACGGACCGGTCCAAGATGCCAACGACACGCGGTGTACCTGGGCGGTAACCCATCCAAGCACTATCCGCGCCCAATGTTGCTTAACTTCGGTGATCTATGGGATCCGGTGCTTTCAACATGGTAACGTCGTTGACTGATTTCTCCCAAAATCTGGCGTTTTTGTTTCTTACACTTTATGGTCTTGGCAAAAGAGTTACAGTGATGAAGAAAATCAAGTTCAAACAAACAAAAAACGGCAGATTTTGGGGGAAATCACTCTTTAATAATTTTACAAACTTTACATTACTCAAGTTTTGCAACTCGTACTAAGGGTACAGGTAGACTTTACAACTAGATCGTGTGAAAAGTGTTAGACACCCAGGGTGTCTATTCACGATAGAGGATAGAGAAGACTCATCTCGATTTTCCTCGAAAAAGGAATAAAGGTATTGTGATTCACAATTCCATTTATTGCTTTTTCTGGTAAAATCGAAATGAATCTATTCTATCCCCTATCGTGAATAGACACCCTGTTGATTATTTTTGAGAATGAGTGCGTTTCAACCCCCCCACTCCCCCCCACCTCCCCACCCCTTCGACCTTGATCCTTTGCGGCCCTCAACTTAGTGTAAAAATGTATCATTTGGGTTGCCAGGTCGTCTGACTTTGACATTCCTAGTCCATAAAGAAGCACCTAAATGAATTTTAAACAAATAAACTCAGAGACACGGCTCGTACGTAAATAAATCAATAGACAGTTTAGATTTGACAGTTATGAAAACATTAATTTCTTGGTATTAATAAGGTTATTTTTTCAAAGCACAGAGAGTCTGAGTATGGCCAAAAAGTAAATCTGTACCTTAGAGCATAAACAACGAAAGTCCACTTTTTTGCGTTTTTGAGTTAATCTAAATCTAAATCTAAGCTGCAAAGATATGTATCATTTGAGATTCATATTAAATGCATTCCCACAAGCAGACATGCATAATTTCGCGCTTACACATGCCGCATGTGGACCTACAATATAAAAAACCTAATCTCAAATGAACATAAGCCCTGCAACTCTTGCCGACCTTCCCTGAAGCAGGGGTGACATTGGCAAAGTGAACCATTTTTAACAGTATGGGTGGTCAGCCGCATACCAACCTATCAGTCAAGGAATAATGATGCAGAAATTATTATAATTAGCTGTTTTATGAGTGGTAAAAATATTGGAGTCCTCGGACTCATAGTTACTGAGATATCAAAGTGTAATAAATATGGGATGCACATAAAAGTGCGAGCATAAACCACGGAAGTTCCACATACGTTGTTCACATTACTTCACATTAAATAAATATCGATAAAAGAAGATAAACAGTTTTTACAGATCAAAAATATCTCGTCTAGTTTAGAAGTTATGATGGTTTAAAAAAGTGCACATTTTCACTAAAACTCGTCTCCTGCACATTTTACTAAATGTGACTACCGTTGTTTATGCTCTAAGGTACAGAAATATACTCTAGTTGTCCCAACAAACGTTATCTTATTCAAATTCCAATCAATTTTATACTGATGATTTTGATAATTTGTTCAAGAAAGCGATTTAAGAAGTTAATTTTTCCTCGAAATTGAAAATCTTCCTCGATATTTTAAAGTTGTAGGGTTTATATTCATTTTAGGTTTAAATTTTATCTGTAAGTACACATTCAGCATTTGCAAGCGCGAACTACACGTGTTTATTTGTGGGCATGCATTTGATATGAGCTTTAAATGTTAATATATCTTTGCAACTTAGATTCTAGATCGACGGTTTTCGATAGAAGTATCAACCAAGAGAAGGAGACAGGGAGGAACATTTTCGTAATACAAAAAATGTATCAGATTGTATGTGATCTAATCAAAAATTTGAGTTACATTGTGTGCATATAATTAATGAAATGCTTTAAGAAGTCTTCCTTCCGCAGTTGGGAGTAGCGGATTGTATATATCCGTGCCAAATGTGTGATGTCACATACAAGATAAATATCTTTCTGGTGACGAATCATTCCCAAACTTTGAATCCTTTTCTGGTATAAAGATACTTTGTATTACGTTGAGGAGTTGCCCCATCGTACTTGTGTGAATTGTGCAGAGTCGACCAGATAGGTGGAAAACGATGCACTCTTCGTTCTGCACAGAGTGACGCCGTAAACAGGCTTCAACTGCCTCTTCGACGGAACAAAACCGGTTTCAGAGACAGGGCTTTTAGTTCAGCTGGTCCATCCTGCTGGAATAGTCTACCTCTGGAGTTGAGAACAGAGACCAGTGTTGGCAGTTTCAGGAAGTTGCTTAAGACACATTTGCTTAACAGAAGCTTCAACACATAAAAGCGCCCTTGGGGTGGCTAGTGCCACTAAACGGCGCTGTATACAAATTGTCCAATTATTATTATTATTACGTTCCTTGACTTGTAACTTGGGATGAGGTTGACATTTCGATTGAGCAGACTTTATTGTATTTGAAGATTTACAAGTTTTCGATCGATGTTTTATTTTTATTGCAATGATGATCCCTTGACTTATACGTTGGTATGCGGCTGACCACACATAATGTTAAAAATGGTTCACTTTTACAATGTCACCTGTTTTACAGGAAAGGTCGGTGAGCGTTGCAAGGCTACTGTTCATTTGAGATTGGGTTTTTATGTTGTGAGTCCTAATGCGGCATGTGTAAACGCAAACTTGTACGTGTCTTCTTGTGAGAATGTCAATATGAATCTAAAATCTTAATATATCTCTGTAAATTAGTTTACACAGTATAGATTATAGACGTACAAAAATTACGCTATCTATAATATGCCAATGTCACCCCTGTTACAGGGAAGGACGGCAAGAGTTGCAGGGTGTATGTCCATTTGAGATTGGTTTTTATGTTGTAGGCTCACATGAGGCACGTGCAAGCGCGAACTTGTACGTGTCTTGGTTGTGGGAACGCATGTAATGGAAATCTCCAATGTAACATATCTTTGCAACTTAGATTAGATTAGATAATAATAATATACGATGCAAAGGTATAGAACATTTAGAATTCAAATCAAATATTTGCCTACAGGGTGAGATTGACTAAGTGTACCAATTTTTACAGCCAATAAAAATGATATGAACTCGTCGTAGATTTCAAAGATAAAAACAATGTTACGTCACACGGCCGGGCTGCTAGGGAAAAAACAAACAAATACTTTGTTATTGGTTTCTAACGAAAGTAAAGTCGCATAAGCCTGTAAAATTTGCTCATCGAGTCCATTTACTTAGTGTGTTTTTTTTTTCATGTTCAAATACTGAATTATACTAAATTCATCAATAAATCCACAGTGCCATGCAATTTTGAATTGTTGTAAGTACGAGTATTTATAAGTAATAAAGAAACGCATTAGTTACGCCTTTGAGATTATAGAAACTTTTGTAGAGACTGCAGTCTAGACTCTAGATGGAAAATCATTTTCTTATCTTAATAAAAAAGGTGATAAAAAAAAGATTAAGCGTTTCCGTTTCATTAGAAATACAAAAAAATACCAACTAAAAAAAAATTATTCTATGAATTCTTTCTACATTTGCAAATGAAGTATGCACACTTATCAAAATAAACCAAACCTCACATGAACATAAACCTTGCAACTCCAGCAGCCTTTTCAGAAAGCCTGCGTGGTATTGCCAAAAGTGAACCAAGTTTTTACAGCATGGAGGTCTGCCTCATGCAGCTCTATAAGTCAACGGTTCTGTAAAATCCGAAAAGTGTAATTTATATTGAAATGAATTTATCTATATAATATATTATCTAAGTTGCAAAGATATGTAAGATTGGGGACACATATGACGTATAAGTTCACTCTTAAACATGTCGTATGTGGACTTACAATAAAAAACCCAATCTAAAATGAACATGCACCCTGCAATTCTTACCGACCTTCTCTGAAACAAAAGTGACATTGGCACAGTGAACCATTTTCTACAGCATGAGTGGTCAGCCGCATACCAACTTATAAGGCAAGGAACAGATACAACAAATTACATTTTTAAAATCAACAAATAATAATAATATGTATGGACATCAAAATAATACAAAATACAAATTCTAATTTTAAAAACCCTGGTATTAGCCGCCAACATTACAGATCAACCACCATTTCTTTCTGTCCTTACATCCTTCTTTCATTTCATCCAGAGTCATAACCTTCTTCATACAAGCTCTCCTTTTATTATGACTCTGGATTTCCCATTCATTCGCTATATCAGAATTTTGATCCTTCCATACCGTTCTCGGTCTTCCTCTACCACGACATTCATCTATTCTTGCAACACATACTTTCTTTCGCACCAACTGTGCTATCGACCACAACTTTGGTAATCGTTAAAAATAATAAAAAGAAAATTCGGCAATTCCAATGCGAACAAAGAAAAAATGCCGAAATTGGTAGAGGCTATGAATTCGTCGAGCAACCAAGACGCAAAATGGCGTAATTATAGGAACGGCCAGACATCTGAAGGAAAGATGTCTGTGAAATTATAGTCCGATAGGGGTTGATTAGAGAGAAACCCATACCACGGATGTGCTTCAAGGTTACCCGCGCTTTCTTCGACCTTCTTTCATATCGACGGTTAAAAGGCAGTAGGACGACATAAACTAAATAAAAAATAAAAAACAAACTCTATTAGGTTACAGGGCGAGTAAAATTCAATAATGTACGTGACGACGGAAACATTATATCCGAAATATATTGAATTTTACTCGCCCCGTAACCTAATACAGTTTGTTTTTTATTTTTTATTTTAATTAAAAAAAAATGAAAGGTTACAAAGTGAATGCCTCATCAATTAATGATAAACTAAATTTAATTTTAGAATTTGGATGAAATTCAAATAAAACACTGTTTATTTTCACTATATTTTTATAGTGCACTTACAATCTTTCATTTCTAATAATAATAATAATATTAGGATGATTTATTTGGTGAGCGCTGTTTTTGTGTGTATCACACCTCAAGAGCCCTCTGCGAGCTTGGTCGTCGCTGTAGAAAGCGCCAATTCTCAAGCAAGACCCAGTTGTTGTAAGGTTGGATGGACCTTTCAGTGACCGGTCTTTGGTAAAGGTTTATGAATTTTTCAACCCAGTGAAGAGCACATTTGGAAATATAAATGGTGTATTTTTGTGCTCCGCCGGGATCCAAATCCACAACCTTCCATATTTTACGAGTTCGAAGTATTGCCACTACGGACTACGGACCGGTCCAAGATGCCAACGATACGCGGTGTACTGTACCTGAGCGGTTACCCATCCAAGTACTGTCCGCGCCCAATGTTGCTTAACTTCGGTGATCTATGGGAACCGGTGCTTTCAACATGGTAACGTCGTTGACTGGTAATGGTAAGTATAAATGAATATAAGTAAATAACTTAAGTCTATAATGGTGGTATTTTGATAAGTCGCGGACGCGCGTATGAGGCTGCTGGAAGTGAGTGACGCGTATGAACATTGAAACAAGTTGATAACGTCAATACTTGGTCTTGTACGAAGGCTGAGCGATTCGCCAAGCCTCTGTGACGTTTCAGGGCACGGAGAAAATTTTCCACTTACCGTACGCAGAATATGATAACAAACGATACGATATATTTAAAATCGTCCGGTCCAGTCCGGTCGATGGCTCAGTTGGTAGAGTGCTTGCATTCCATGGCGTGAGCTCGGGTTCGAATCCCACCGAGGCGAGGGTGTCAGAAATGATTTCCCGTTTCGGTGTTTATTTCAAACCTACCGGCAAGGCTTACTCAGCCTTCACAAGAAATGAGTACCAGTTCTCTCGGGAGCTGGAAAACTCCCACTTCAACTGAAGTGGTTGGCGTAAAGCCGGCCCCCTTACTTGTAAAAATAAATCGGGGATAACGCGGCAAGAAGTTACACTATATGTGTAGCTTAGTTGCGTTTGCGTTGCGTTGCGTATAATAATATATTTTTTATAGAATCTGTTTTGTAGGTTTTAATTTTTACTGTTTAATTGTTTAGTGTTAATTTGTTTCATATACTCAAATGTATTTAATTGCTTATATTCCTAGGCTTATGGGTTGGTATGAGGCTGACCACTCATGCTGTAAAAATGGTTCACTTCGCCAATGTCACCCTTGTCTCAGGGAAGGACGGCAAGAGTTGCAGGGTGTATGTCCATTTGAGATTTGGTTTTTATGTTGTAGGTTCACATGCGGCATGTGCAAGCGCGAGCTTGTACGTGTCTGGTTGTGAAAATGCATGTAATGTAAATCTCCAATGTAGATCCAAGTTAGATTAGATTAGTGTGTACTTACAAATAAAATCGAAGCCTCACATAAATTATACATAAAAACATGAACCCTACAACCTTTGCCGACTTTCCCTGAAACAGGGGGGACATTGGCATAGTGAACATTTTTTTTACATGATGGGTGGTCAGCCTCATACCAACCTATAAGTCAAGGAATACAACCAATTAATTACATCCAGTTGTACAAACAAACTAACACTAAAAAATCCACAAAACATCTATAAAAATAAAAATTGATTCTTGGCCTTAGCCGCCTACATTACAGATCAGTCGCCATTTTATGTATCAATGCAGAAATTTAGTTTCTGCTCCTCCATGTTATTACTCGATGTAAATCTGCGTGGATTTTTTGCTAGTCTCGCCATAAAATCAATCAAGTACTGAAACCGCGTTTCCTATTGTTTGCAATAATTATTTATTAAACGCATTCCCAATGTCAGGCCCACAATAAAAACACAGTTTATCAGCGGTGGCCACGTGACACACCGAGACCTTGCCGCTAACTGCATATGACAACCATCACCCAATCGTTCCCGTAGTGCTTGTTTGTCTTATGTCCATCAGAGATGACGATTAGACTAATTCAATTCTATTCTACTGTTATGTAAATAACAAATACTATAAATGTTAGGTAGGTATGTAGGTTAGGTTGTATTAGTTATAGCCGATGAGAGTTGGAGTAATTATTATAGGTATCCAGGAAAGAGACATTCAATTATGTACCACTGGAAGCTTTATGTTCTGGAAGCTTGCAGTAAAATTGGCTTCTAGCAACTACTGTCTTTAGGAGTATAAAGGGCTGCAAGCGGCTCGCAAGAGTCAGTTGATTTACGTCGCTCTGCTTCTGAACAATAAAGACATTGTAAGTGAAGACCAACCGTGAAGCAAATGTTAAGTGCTAAACCATAAATGTGAATTGTTAAAAATAAATATAAATTGTTAAATAAATCTAAGTGTAAAATAAATATACATGAAAGAAGAGGTCAGTTTTTTTAATTAAAATTTTTTAAACACTATTTTATTTTCTTTTCCACTTAAGTGGTTGGCCATTTAGTCAGAAGATCGCCTCCAGAACATGTTCATTAACATCACGCTCACTGTGGCCTTAAGTCAAAACTTACAAAAGATGCTCAGAACCGAAACCCAACAGGGTGTCATTTAAAATCATCGAGCCTTAAAATTCCTTTACTTTTGGCTATCATTTCTTGTTTGTGTCCTGAGCCACCTTGTCTTGTTTTACACTGGAGAGAGTGTTAGCCTCACGGAAGAGCCTTTTGCCACTTGCATCTATATAATGTTTTGCATGCGAGTCCTGTGACACATACCCGGATGGGATGGGTATACAGGGCGTGGGTCAGAGAAGGGAGAACATGTCCATCAGAGATAATTTTACATGAACAATGATTGTATAGGATAGCACTGACATGGGCAGCTTTCGGAAATCCGGGCTACATCCTCAATGCCACGAAAATGCCTATTAACCTAAAACGCAGGGTCTTTGAGTCATGCGTGCTTCCAGTATGCACCTATAGCTTGGAAACAATAGGGCTCACTCAGGATAGCGCCAACAGACTGAGGACGTGCCAAAGAGACATTGAAAGGAAGATGCTGGGAATCGGCCTCAGAGACAGGGTTCCAAACCAGGAGATCCGTAGACACACTGGTGTCACTGGTGGCATAAGGCGAATGGCCTGCTTAAAGTGGCGCTGGGCTGGTCACGTCGTAAGGCAGGGCCATGAAAGGTGGCTGAAAAGGATCGTCCAGTGGTGGCCCAGGATGCCCAAGTAAGGGGTGGGGAGATCCCGACTCATCAAGGGAACTACAGGCAGAGGGTGGTTGAACACAGCAGCCGATAGACAGAGATGATTGAAGGATTGAAGGAGGCGCATGGCCAGGAGTGCACTGAGAAAGGCTGAGGAAGAAAAAAAATAAGAGTGTTTGCATGTGTAGTGTACTGGACCAATGTGTCTTATAAAAACTGGAAATTGATTTTAAAAATATTTAAAAGAACTCTAACACTATCGTATGTTACGTTTTTTTCTTAGCTCAGATTGTGTAGAATGTGATTCTTAAAAAACTTTGATTTAAAAGTTATATTTGAATCTAATCTAATCTAATCTAAGTTGCAAAGATATGTTACATTAGAGATTCACATTACATGCATTCCCACAACCAGACACGTACAAGTTAGCGCTTGCACATGCCTCATGTGAACCCACAACATAAAAACCAAATCTCAAATTGACATACACCCTGCAACTCTTGCCGTCCTTCCCTGTACCAGGGGTGACATTGGCAAAGTGAACCATTTTTACAGCATGGGTGTTCAGCCGCATACCAACTTATAAGTCAAGTAATCAAATGGTAGATAAGCCAAACAAGCACTGGGGGGACGCAATAATAATCAGCCGGCGATAAAAATACCTGCGAGAAATGTATCGACGAAATCTGTAAGCCATACTCGGGCCAGCGGTCGACGCACGATAGTCTACAATAATCTATAATGTAAGCTGCAAAGATACGTCAAAATTAAAGGTACATATTAAATGCATGCCTACAAACTGACACGTATAAGTTCACGCTTACAAATGCTGCATGTGTACCTAATTGAAAATTAAAATCCAAACCTCAAATGAACAAAAGCCCTGCAACTTTCACCGACCTTCCCTGAAACAGGGGTGACGGTGGCAAAGTGATCCATTTTTTACAGTATGGGTGGTCAGCCTCATACCAACCTACAAGTCAAGGAAAATACGTGATAAATAGCCATAATTGTAAACCTAGAAGCGAAAGAAATATGCAAGGAAAGAACGAAATTATGTTTTTTTTTAATCCTGTGCGGGGGACTCCCTATGAAAATTGTTGTAGAGGTGCTGTTGATGTCGCAGTTGATGTCCTGATCTTTTGTAGCAGGGTTGTTAGCTGCGTAGTGTTGTATTGGATTTGTTTTGAGACACTGAAAATAAGCGGCAATTGATATTGGTTTTGAATATGACCAGGTATAATTTGTTTGGGATGCCGTTACACAGATACCGTTAACTTGTTCCATAAATGGATAGTTTGAGAAAGGAATGGGTCGAGAAAACACCAAGTTCTCATAGTGCTGATATTGACTGCAAATAGATGGATGGGAGCCGTTCTACGAGTTGCCCTTGTTTTGACGAGAGGAGGAGGTATAAGTGAGAATATTTCATCAAAGCAGACGCCATTATAGTACCTATAGAAGAGACTGATCAATCCAAGTTTCATTCTGTAACGCAACGCCACGCAACTAAGCTACACATATAGTGTAACTTCTTGCCTGCGTTATCCCCGAAGGGGTCGCATGTGGCGCTTCGGGACCTATTTATTTTTACAGGTAAGGGGGCCGGCCTCACACCAACCGCTTTCAGTTGAAGTGGGGGTTTCCCAGCTCTCAGGAGGGCTGGTTCTCATTTCTTGTGCAAAGAAAATGTTTGTTGGATGTGAGAGCAAGGTCATCAATCAGCTTTCAGTAAATGTTAAAATATTTTGTCAATGGTTTAAAACAACTGATCTTACTGAATCATAAATATACTTGATTTACTGAAAAAAATATTTTGTTATATTTCATGTGTCTCAAAATTCACATGTTTTAATGAACACATGTTTTAATGAAATACATGTTTTATTGTAACACATCTAAATCGAAATCTAAGCTGCAAAGATATGTATCATTTGAGATTCATATTAAATGCATTCCCACAAGCAGACACGCATAATTTCGCGCTCACACATGCCGCAGCGTCCGAGTCACAGTTACAGTTTTAATTGAGAAACGATCTTCTGCCCCTGACGTTGGTAAACACAGTTGGTAATAGAGTCCGTGACACCGAGCGTGTTTTTATCCATTCCATATTTTGTGTACGTTTGCTCTCGCATTTGATGTGAAGCTGGCACATTGGTCCGACAACAGAGCATTTCTTGGCACTCCTCCATTCGCGGCGTCACGTCGGCAAAGCGCCGCACCACTCGTAGTGAAAATAACGAAACAGTAACACCCACCTTTTTGTATATACCCTTACTCTTGTTTACCTGATTCATTCATCTTTCATTTCATTCATACGTCATTTTTGTAAATCTAATCTAAGTAGCAGAGATATGTAACATTAGCGATTCATAATAAATGTATTTCCACAAGCAAACACGCATAATTTCGCGCTCACACATGCCGCATGTGGATTCCTACAATATAAAAAAACCCAATCTCAAATAAACATAAGCCCTGCAACTCTTAGGACATGGGCCTGTTGCACCAAACTACAATCAAACAAAAATCAATATTAATTGTGATTTCTTCCATCAAACCAAACATTTGGTTGCACATATGTAAATCAGCTAATGTACATCATCTTTCCTGTTCAGATTTCACCATATTATCACCCTTTAATAATCTATCTAAAATCTAAGTTGCCCACAAACAAACACGTACTTTTTTTCCCAACACCGAAATCCCTTTCTCCGCACCAGCCAAAGCTTCTGCATACGCTCAGAGATGTTCCAGGAAAGTTGCCGACCTGCATATTATTAGACTGGACGGGCTGGACTTGTCTGTGTTGCTTGTATGCTCGCTTCAAAGGCGATGGCTCCTATTTTAACGCACCGACTCGAATAGCTGTCTACCGAATAGTCGGCAACCTTTTCAGAGCACTTGCAGAAATATTTTGAGAATTTGAACTGTGTGAAATTTCTGTAAATATAATACATATATCATTAAGGCTTTAAAAAAAATTGTTTTCACTTCTTATAGAATATTTTTACTGTTTAATTGTTTAATGTTTAGTGTTTGTTTGTTTAATATACACAAATGTAATTAATTGCTTGGATTCCTTGACTTATAGGTTGGTATGAGGCTGACAACCCGTACTGTAAAAAATGATTCACATTGACAATGTTACCCCTGTTTCAGGGAAGATCGGCAAGAGCCGCAGGGCTTATGTTCATTTGAGACTGGGTTTTTATATTGTAGGTCCCCATGCGGTATGTCGCTGCCTAAGTTTTTGTTTGCCGTATAGACCATTCAGATAATTTTACATGAGCAATGTTTGCATGTGTACTGGACCAATGTGTCTTATGAAAACAGCAAATTGATTTAAAAAATATTTTAAACAACTCTCAAATTATCGAGTTTTACGTTTTTTCTTAGCTCAAATTGTGTGGAATTTGATTCTTAAGACAACTGCATTAAAAAGTCACGTTTGACAGAATTGGTCTATACAGCAAACAAGAACTGGGGGATCGATGTGTTAGCTCGAAATTATACATGTCTGCTTGTGGGAATGCGTTTAATATGAAACTTAAATGATATATATATCTTTCCAGCTTATATTTAGATTGAGATTAGATGGCAGTGCCATTTTGTCCACATATATCGTTGCTATTTCAATTGAGTGAAATTTGATGTAGAAAAATGAACGTTGAAATTAAGGTGTTTTCTGCTGATGGTAAAAATGCCTTAGAAATCTGTTAATGCAGTTTTTTAAGGAATGTTTTATAAAAACTAGTTTTTTTTCAAAGTAAGCAAATTGGTAAGTGTTTTTTCCTTACTTTGATTTTCTTTGTATACATCAATTATCATCCATTTGATCGGTGTTTCTTTGCCTAAATTATGATAATAAATTGGATTTGTATTCCTTGACTTAGATGTTGGTATGAGGCTGATAACCCATATATAAAAAAAAATTACTTAAAATTGGCAAAAGATGCAGGGCTTATGCTCATTTGAGATTGTTTTTTTTTAACTCGAACTTACGGGTATCTGCTTGTGAGTATGCATTTAGTAAGAATTTGAAATGTTGATATACCTTTGCAACTTAGATTATTATATACAGATAGAAATAAAAAAAAACATTCACGTTTATTAAATTGGAATTTGTTTTCTGTTTTAGTTTTGATGTCCATACATATTATTATTTATTGATTTAAAAATGTAATTTGTCGTGTATGTTCCTTGACTTATAGGTTGGTATGCGGCTGACCACCCATACTCTAAAAATTGGTTCACTTTGCCAATGCCACTTCGGTTTCAGGGAAGGTCGGCAAGAGTTTCAGGATTTATGTTCATTTGGACCGGTCCGTACTCCGTAGTCCAGTGGCAACACTTTGGACTCGTAAATGGAAGGTTGTGGATTTGGATCCTGGCGGAGCACAAAAAATATACCATTTATATTTCGAATGTGCTCTTCGCTGAGTTGAAAAATTCATAAACCTTTACCAAAGACCGGTCACTGAAAGGTCCATCCAACCTTACAACAACTGGGTCTCGTTTGAGAATTGGCGCTTTCTACAGCGACGACCAAGCTCGCAGAGGGCTCTTGAGGTGTGATACACACAAAAACAGCGCTCACCAAATAAATCATCCTAATAATATTATTATTATATTGAGATTAGGTTTTTATATTGTAGGTTCACATGCAGCATGTGTGAGCGCAAAATTATGCGTGTCTGCTTGTGGGAATGCACTTAATATGAATCTCAAATGATACGTATCTTTGCAACTTAGATTTAGATTAGATACATAATATAGCCCACATTTGTTTCAATTCTGTCAAACGTTGCAGTGGTAGGTATAGTTGTACGAAATAAGGCCATTATGTCCAAATCCATGTTGTGTTTCGGTACATATGTCTTGAAATAATGTATTTTTCCTTTAAAATTCCTCAATTTTAGCGATCAAAATATTTATAACGAGTGTTATCTGTCTATTCTAGCTTTGCAACTTAGATTTAGATTTAGATTGTGTGTTTTGACTCACATTTCGATGGTTGCCCGTCGCCCAATGTTTCGCCCCGTCCTAGTCCCGCAGGAACGCCGAGCGCCGGAAATTTTCCATGACGTCACAGCATGAAAACTAGAGAAAAGTTGACGCGGAGCCGCTCTTAATATAGCGGACGCCAGTATACGCATGCTTGCCCGCCGCGATCACACACGTGGGCAGGTGAGGGTCCATGGCAGAGACTTCAACGGGACGGCAACTCTGCCCTGCCAATTGCAAACGCAGTAATCGACATTTTCAGATGTTCACTTTTTTGCAAAAATGACATGGGCTTAATACATACATATTGTTACGATTTTTTGGTTCGGATATAATCTATAATCTATAATCTAAGTTGCAAGGATATATTTATTCAAAGCTCTCAGATGTATGCCCACAAACAAACACGTGTAGTTCGCGTTTACAAATGCTGATTGTGTACTTACAAATAAAATCCAAACCTCAAATGAACATAAGCCCTGCAACTCTTGCCGACATTCCCTGAAACAGGGAATGTCGGCAATAATACTTTTAATAAAATACTTTTCAAATACTTTAAATAATTTTCGAATACTTTTCAAATAAAACTCTACTCTTCTTTTTACTCATTTATTTTACACGTTTTTATGTTTATTTTTACAAAGCCACTCTCATTTATTTCATTACACTGGTTTTAGTTCACTGGTCGGATTTGTTCAATGTATTGGAGCTCGCAGATGACTGACTAGTGCAAGCAACTTGCACCCTTTTATACTAAGAGAATCGATCACTCCGGAAGACATTTTTGCTTGATGCTTCTTGAAGTACTTAGCCCAGAGATTACTCTATTTACACACAATTATCAATCCTACCCACCAATACAATAAAGAATTCCTATAACTAATACTTATACATATTTCAATTGCCTATTTACATAACAATATATTTAAAAAAAAAATCCATGTTTGTTCATATTAGAACTATGTGTTTTATTTAAGAAAAAACGCAGTACTAACACACAGGATCTGCAGCATTTTTTTATCTCCAAACTGTCATTTTGCCAGTACTGCGTTTGCAGTTAGCAGAGCAGATTACTAGCGACCTGGGATGCAAGGCTATGGAGAAGTTAACAAAAATCAATTGGAGTTTTAGGCTTTCATCGCCGGCGGTTTGGCTGTAAAGAATTGCTTTCTGGGATCCGTGTTCTACCGGAGCTGGAGTTTCTGCACATTTCGTTCATGTCTGAGATGGGTTTCTTCACCGTGCTTAGTAGAGGAAGACCGAGAAAGGTATGGATGGATCAAATATCCGAAATTGCGAATGAATGGAATATCCAGAGTCATAATAAAAGAAGAGCCTGTATGTTATGACTCTGGAGGAAATGAAAGAAGTATGTAAGTACAGAAAGAAATGGCGGTTGATCTGTAATGTTGGCGGCTAGGGTTTATCAAAGTGAAATTTGTTTTATGTTTTAGTTTTTGATGTCCATATATATTTTTATTTATTGATTGAAAAAATTAAATTTGTCGTGTATGTTTCTTGACTTATAGGTTGGTACCTATGCGGCTGACCACCCATGCTGTAAAGATGGTTCACTTTGCCAATGACACCACTGTCTCAGGGAAGGACGGCAAGAGTTGCAGGGTGTATGTCCATTTGAGATTTGGTTTTTATGTTGTAGGTTCACATGAGGCATGTGCAAGCGCGAACTTGTACGTGTCTGGTTGTGAGAATGCATGTAATGTGAATCTCCGATGTAACATATCTTGTAACAGATTTAACATCATTTGTAACAGAAGTTTAAATTTGGTATATTCAGGAAGCCTACGTATACAGACACAGTAATTCATGCATCATCTAATCATCCATTCTCACAGAAGATGTCAACCTTTCATTCTATGATACATAGAATGAAAGTGCTACCTTTAGATAAAGATGAGTATGATAAGGAATATAATTGTATTATGGATATTGCTGTTAATAATGGTTATAAAGAAAATATAGTTACACAAATTATTAACAAATATGATCGCCAGGACCTTTATAAACAATTTATATATCCTATCATAGCTAAAAACAACAATGATTCCTGGCGAAAATGCCTATTTGTTAATAATAATTTGTCGCATAAAATTCAGAAAATTTTAAGAAATAATTTTAATTTGGCCTTCTATACAAACTTTAATTTACATAAATTATTATTTAACAATAAAGACAAAATTGATAGACTTGAATTGGGGGGGGGGTATATAAAATTAATTGTAATCAGTGTGATGCTGTATATATTGGAGAGACAGGGAGATCTATACAAACAAGAATTAAAGAGCATTCCAGAGCGTTCAGGGGTCTATCCGCGCACTCTGAGATGGCAGATCATTGCATTGGTGAAGGTCATACGTTTGACATTACTAGTGTAGAGATAATGCATTCGGAGTGTAGTGTGAGTAGACTTCTGGCATTGGAAGCATTGGAAATCCATAAAAATAAGAATGCAAACTTGATAAATGTTCAGATTCCATATGTCTCTCCATTGTTACAGTAATAATTAACTTTAATAATTTATTTTTTAAAAATTTGACTCTTATTGTGCTTTTTATTTTTATTTTATATATGCATTAAACAATTTATATGATAATTTTTTTGCAATTTGGATTATACAATTTATAGGTTAATTTATACATCTGACAATTTTTATTTTGAATTTTATAATTGATTATACAATTTACAATTTTATTATGGACTTTACAATTTTAAATGACAACTATATTTGTGTTTTTTGTTTTTTGTTTTTTTATTTAATTTGACTGTAAATTTATACCTAACATCTTACAAATTTACTATACATTTTACAATTTTACTATACAGTTTACAATATTGGTTAAACATGTATATTTATTTTATTTTATTTTATTAATTTGACTTTAATTTATACCTAACATTTTACAATTTTATTATACAATTTACGATTTGGTTAAACATTTATATTTGTTTTTTTTGGATTTTACATTTATACCTAAATATTATATTGTCTATTTAATGTTGAAAGGATAAGAAGAAGAAGAGAATTTTAATTTTTGATTGTCATTGTCCTGAGGATGCCTTTTTAGGCGAAAACGTTAGACATAATTTAAATAAAATAAAAGTGAATTAAAACTGTGTGTTATTTAATTAATATACAATGGACTTTCACTGTGTTAACCACCGAACCCTGAAAAATATTTAATTGTTAACTATACTCTTCGCTGAGTTGAAAAAATCATGCCACTCCATCCAGCCTTACAGCTAATGGATCTCGCTTGAGTTCTATAACGGCGACTAAGCTCGCAAAGAGCTCTTGATGTGTGATTCACTCAAAAACAGCGCCCATGAAATGAATCGTTCTAACAAAGTTTTTTTTAAGTCCGAATTTTTGAACTTATATATAGTAAATTAATAAAAGGATTTTTCTTAAATATGAATACTTGAATAAGCATTTTTGAAACAAGCGCAAGTTCGAGTCCCATCGCGTCCTATTAACAAAAACTTTGATGCTGATTCAACAAACGTCATTGTATTGTTATTAATTAAAAATTCATTAAAAATATATAATTTATTAATTAATAATGTAAATTTTACATTTGACCAGGCAAAAAGACGTTGTTGAATTGCATTCCTCTTCACGAATTTGCTTACAATAATTTTATTTTTTTAAATAGCAAACAAACAGTTTTAACGTGATACATCTTGGTACAAAAAGCATAATTGAAATAATTAAAAAAAACAGCAAAAGTAAGGATGAATAATTTTACTTTTACTAGTAATGTAAATGGACGGTGACTCATTGTTCATATCGATATAGAGAAAAATATATATCCACATTCTTTAAATTATATAAGCAGGAATTTTACAGACAAAGGTAAAAATTTAAATTGTAACGTTAGAAATTATAAGGTCATCAAATCGTAAGAAAAAAAAACGGAAATTGCATAAATTTACGGTCTTAAACGAAGACAATAAGTTTTATAGGAAAAATGCAGTTTTTTCTCGTTTCCTCAGTACGATGACATTGCGTGCCTCTTAGCAATTATGTTTAATATAACAGTGAATTAAATAAATAAACGCATTTATTGATGTATTTGATGGGGAAAAGTCGATATGCATTGATCAAACATACATACATATATAGGGAAGGTCGGCAAAAGTTGTGGGGCTTATGTTCATTTGAGGTTTGGATTTTATTTGTAAGTACACATTCAGCAATTGTAAGCGCGAACTACACGTGTTTGTTTGTGGGCATATATCTGAGAGCTTTAAATGAATTTTTCTTTGCAACTTAGATTATAGATTATTATAGGTATCGCCACCTTAGAGGTAAAATTGAATAAGTGCTGATACACTATATTAGGAAATTGTGGATAAAACATTTTATTGGATCTGACTTTTCTTTAACTATTAATTAATAAAATAAAATAAATAATTAATTAGTAAAAACTCCTACACTACACGTTTTTATACTTTATCTGTGTTTGCTCTCGAAGAAAATAGGAAAAAATGTGGATTTATCTTAGAAATCCATGTTGGCTAAATATGTCACTTTCTCAATTTTACCTTTAAGATTACAGATTTACCTGTTAGACTTTGGTTTACTAAAAAGCTGGCTTCACATGTTTTTAAAATTAAATTCTCTTTTGTGCCTTTTTACTTTGTTTCAGGAAAGTGAGTTAAAATTTTGTGTTCCTTTCAGGTTTTTTTTTTTAGTATAGATGACACGTATAATGTGTTTGTGTGAACTTGTTCGTGTTTTCCTGTAAGCATGCATTCAAAGTGAATCTATAATCTATAATCTAAGTTGCAAGGATCTATTCATTTAAATCTCTTAGATGTATACCCACAAACAAACACGTGTAGTTCGCCCTTACAAATGATGAATGTGTACTTACAAATAAAATCCAAACCTCAAATGAACATAAGCCCTACAACTTTTGCCGACCTTCTCTGACACAGGGTGAGAATCCTTAATATAAATGTATTAATTTGCGCATTAAAATTTTTATATTGGCTAAAAGTGTCTTGCTTTTTTCTAAAGAGGGAATGGATTTTTAATTCATGCTTAAAACAGCACACAAAAAGAAAAATTATTTGAAATTCAAACCTAATAATAAGCATTAATAAGCCTGCCATCACTGTTTCAAATTTTAAAACTAGGACGTTAATACAGTTGTACTTCTTACCATGAAACTTAATTTTCACAGGCCTTATGTCAACCAATAAACTTGAAGTGAAAAAGAGTGTCTCTGTTTCCAAGGGGGACACTAGAAAACTCATGTTTTCATTTCTTATGAAGACCGAGTAAATCTTGGCGGTCTTTTGATTTGAATTAGACAAAACACATCATGTGAGAGAGCTAGAGGACCATGGAAAGTTCCGAAATGCACTGAAGACAAGCAAATGCAAGCAAGCAAATTCTGGCATCGTTTGCACCAGCGCCCTTGGAGTGACTACATCACGAAACGGCACTATAAAGAAATCATCAACTCATCATCATCAAAAACACGTAAATGCACGCTCAATTATTTGTTCACTTTGAACGCAAGCGTTCCACCAACTAGGCTACACGACCGGACATGTGAGCTATCGACTAAACTAATTTGTGACTCTTTACGAATTTATAAATAAATAAAACTAAAATATAAAATAGAAATATGAGTGAAAACTAAAGCTCTCACTAGAGGCGTTGTTACATATTGAGTACATTTTTTTATGTTAACGCGACAGTTGAGTAGCTCTGTCATTTATTATGCTCGGTGTAAAGTACCTGTTGAACCGATTTCTGTTCGCACTTAACCAGTTTCTAAAGCGGCCATAAATCTCCACTTTAGTTACGATCATCTCACGTTAATTGTTTTTCATTCATCTCAAACAAAATATTGATTCTCTCAGTACTGTTTCCGTCTTGTGATGATGAATGTTTGCACTTTATTTGATCACTTGATTATGCAAATTTTCCCAAGAAAAATATGCCTCTTGTTTGTTATATTACGTTTCGTATAGAACAAATTATGGATACGACAGGAAGATTTTTTCAGCATACTGATACGATTTACTTGGTTCTAATCTAATCTAATCTAAGTTGCAAATATATGTAACATTAAAGATTCCCATTATATGCATTTTCACAAGCAGACACGTATAAGTTCACGCGTAAACATGCAGCATTTGGACCTACAAAATAAAAACTCGAATCTCAAATGAGCATACACCCTGAAACAGGGGTGACATTGGCAAAGTGAACCATTTTTTTTACAGCATGAGTGGTCAGCCTCATACCAACCTATAAGTCAAGGAATACAAGCAATTAATTACATTTGAGAAATAAACACTTAACAATTAAACAGTAAAAATTAAAACCTACTTAACATATACTATAAAAAATGAAAGATCAATGATAAGTATTTATCTATTGAATCCATCCACAGTTGAAACTTCTCCTTGACTTCTTCCTCCGACATGTACCTAGGTATATAAGATATCATTGCAGAGTCATATCCAGAGTCATAATAAAAGGAGGACTTGCATGAAAAAGGTTATGACTCTGGATGAAATGAAAGAAGTGTGCAAGGACAGGAAGAAGTGGCGGCTAATCTGCAATGGTGATTTCTAATGTTGGTGTATTAATTTGCTACATTTTTTGCATAGGAAATTTCTGACTTTTTTTGTATAGATTTCTTTGTAAGGTTTTGTTCTTTTATATATTTAAATGTAATTTTTTATTCATATTCCTTGACTTATAGGTTGGTATGAGGCTGACCACCCATACTGTAAAAAATGGTTCACTTTGCCAATGTTACCCCTGTTTCAGGGAAGGTCGGCAAAAGTTGTGGGGCTTATGTTCATTTGAGGTTTGGATTTATTTGTAAGTACACATTCAGCATTTGTAAGCGCGAACTACACTTGTTGGTTTGTGGGCTTACATCTGAGAGCTTTGAATGAATATATCCTTGCAACTTAGATTATAGATTTTATTATAGATTGCAACTTAGACTATGGTAGGTTTTCTGTTTACCATTACAATAATAGTATTTGTTTCATAGTATAATCATAAGTATAATCATAGTATAATCATAGTACAATGTAATACAACTGTGAAATATATTAATACATACTGCCATGTGGACTGCTAAACAGGGTTGTGAAAAACGTATTTTAAATTTGAAAATGGACAACGCCCAAATTTTCACTTGAAACTTTTTTCTCAGCGAACCAACGTCAGGTTTGTATAGGACTACCGTCCTTGAAGGCTAAAGTAAACTAAATCTAAATCTAAGCTGCAAAGATAAATATCATTTAAGATTCATATTAAGCGCATTCCCTCAAGCAGACATGTATAATTTAGCGCTAACACATGCCGCATGTGGACCTTGCCGGCAAATCGGAAAATAGGAAATCACTTCCGACGCCCTCGATAGGATTTGAACCCGTGCTTTCGCCACGGAATAAAAATACTTTACCAACTGAACTATCGAACGACCATTTTTATTTTCATTTTATTTTATATATTTATAAACGCTAAGAGGAGCTTGTATATAATAACAAATCGGATACAAAATCATGAATGTGTCAAATACATCCCAATTGTTAACATTTTAGGAATTTGTTCCATCCCATAGTTTTCTCGGTCTTTTTCTACCACTACATATTCATTCTTGCAAAATACAAGTACATACAGCTTCGTTTCAGGGAAAGACGGCAAGAGTTGCAGGGTGTATGTCCATTTGAGATTTGGTTTTTATGTTGTAGGTTCACATGAGGCACGTGCAAGCGCGAACTTGTACGTGTCTGGTTGTGAGAATGCATGTAATATGAATCTCCAATGTAACATATATTTGCAACTTAGATTAGATTAGATTAGTAATATTAAAAACGTTATCTGCTTGTGAGAATGCATGTTATGTGAATCCCCAATGTTACATATCTTTGCAACTTAGATTAGATTAGATTGTTATTTCTTTTTATCTTAATTATTTTTTGCGTTCATTTTCCGGGATTCTCTAAAATTGAGAAATGGTCACATAAGTACGTTTGTAACTTTTTTCAGTGCTAAGATTGCCCTTATTTCAGAATATGTAAATTCGGAAAGAACATTGACTTCTTAAAATAAACTTGCATTGTGTTCACGTGAGCCGTGTAATTGCAGCCAGCCATTACCCGTCTAAACACAACTTTTGTCTGTGAAATGCCTTTTATTCTAAAACATATGATATTTAAACATTCGCTTGACGTAGAGCACGGTAAGAGAAAAAATAGTAAATTGATTTTTGCAGAAAACAAATCCCAATTGCTTCTCTTTTTTTAAGGAGTTTTGTGCGGGAGGCTCCCCAATTCTTGAAAGTCTTGGGGGACTATGTCACGCTGGAAGGGTGCCGCAGAGGTGTTGCTTGGGTTGTTGCTTCTGTCGTGAGGCGCTGCAAGGAAGTGGCGATTGATGTTGGTTTTGAATAAAACCGGATTAAATTTAGAAGGGAACACAGATACTGGTAGACCGTTCCATAAACGGTCAGGAATGGCAAAGGAATAAGTCATGAAAACGCCAAGTTCTCATTGTTTTGAGATCGACTTCAAAGTGATGAATGAAAATCTTAAAAGTGATGGATATGAATGAACTGAATAGATATGCAAGATATTAAGAAATTGAGTCCTACTTTTTTTGTATAGATTTATTTTTAAGGTTTTGTTGTTTTCTTATACTTAAATGTTATTTTTTACTCGTATTCCTTGACTTATAGGTTGGTATGAGGCTGACCACCCATACTGTAAAAAATGGTTCACTTTGCCAATGTCACCCCTGTTTCAGGGAATGTCGGCAAGAGTTGCAGGGCTTATGTTCATTTGAGGTTTGGATTTTATTTGTAAGTACACAATCAGCATTTGTAAGCGCGAACTACACGTGTTTGTTTGTGGGCATACATCTGAGAGCTTTGAATGAATATATCCTTGCAACTTAGATTATAGATAGATTATATAGTCCTGACTGCAACGGCCCCCTTACCCGTAAAAATAAAGAAATTACGCTATCAGTGTAGCTTAGTTGCTTTTTTTCGATACTTTGCCAATGTCAGCCGTGTTTCAGGGAAGTTTGGCAAGAGTTGCAGGGATTATGTTCATTTGAAATTGGGTTTGTGATCATTCTAAGAACTTTCTTTACAGTAGAGATGTTCTGAGAGCTCTGATCAGAAACAATCGATTTTAATTTTCAGTGACATTTGTTCAAAGCCCGGTTGTTAGTCGATAAGTAGGTTAGTAGCTTTATATATTTACTAAGCTCTTCACTCGTTATCTCTATCATCCGCATCATACCTACCTACGCAAACTGTTATATTGATCCAGGTGACATAGGCAATGAAACAAAAATAATACTTATTATGAAAATACTTAACGTTTCAATATATTGTCATGAACCAAACTTAGTGAAAATCCAATTGTAAAGAATAATTAAAAATGTTTTTTATGAAGAAAATCGTCTTTTATTTTTTATGCTATTGGTGTCTAAATACCTCAGCGCTATCGGAATTTATCCGCTCATTTTTCAGGAGGTATGAGATCTTCTAGGAGCTAGGCTAATTTGGTAAGCTACAATTTTTCATCTTATGAAAATCGCCAGACGAACCGCAACTAATCTAAACATATAGCTTAACTTCTTGCCGCGTTATCACCGAAGAGTTTCGCATGTGGCGAGTGGAACCTATTTATTTTTACAGGTAAGAGGACTGGCCTTACGCCATCCACTTCCGTTGAATTGGGGATTTCCTAGATCTCGACGGCGCTGCGGTACTCATTTATTGTTAAGGCTGAGTAAACCTTGCCGGTATTTTACTTTGGGTTTGAAATAAAAACCGAAACGGGAAATCAGTTCCGACACTTTCGGTGGGATTCGAGCCCGAGCTCTCGGCATAGAATGCGATTACCCTACCAACTGAGCTATAGACCGGACCGGCCAGGGCTGGATGTCTTATCACCACGGTAATTCTTACCTACCGAATATCGGTAATATTTGTATAAAGACCTGCCAATCCAAGATGGCCGCAAGTGAACAGCTGATTATTTTTCATACAAATATTACCGATATTCGGTAATTTTGATTCGGATGAGACTTCCAGCCCAGAGAGGGTTAGTAATGCACTCGATTTCAACAAACGACCATCGTATTGAAAAGACCAGCTTTTTATGTAGTGATTTATAAATTTAAAACTCTGGTTGTATTATGTTTTGACGGGCCGCGTGTTTAACATGGTTGTTACATATTATGCACGTAGAAGTACTGTAACGAGATGAATTGGTTATGTAGGTAGAATGGAACATGTAAAAATTTGAATTTGAATTGGAATTAGAAAAACAAAGGAACACAGAAAAGGGGGTTGAAATAAAAGGCAGAGAAAGAAGGGGACGGAATGCAAGTCGTCGTGTTAAAATTATTAAATGATTATATGTGTGTGTGTTTGTAACAAATTATAAGTTCAAATAAAGAAGAAGTTATATGTATAAAGTATTTGTGCTATTTAATAAAGTGATGGAATTTTAAAGAAACGTATGAACCCGTGTGAGGAATCATTTTCTTCTGGATAAGGACTGTCGTAAAATAAAACTTACTACAAATTTAATATGAAATAACCGTTGAAGTACAAGGAAGTGTTTTGCTCGTGGGATTTGATGAACCAATTTTCATCAAGTCCTGTGAATATCATCATCGCATTAGTCTACTGGTGACCTTGCCACCTCATCAGAATAATAGAGGTCACTTTGTTTCATTTAGATCTCCAACTTTAGACCCCACCATACTGCCAATGGGTTTGTCAATCCTGCTAGCGCCTTTCAAAAAAGTTGTACAATACGATCCGCAGACGCTCAATTTATGGGATAGACAGAATGTTCAACGATGCAATGTCCACAGACAAAATGTACAGCGGGGAGATGTCCAACGAACATTTTTGAGCGTGAAAATTTTGTCGCGTGGACTTGTTGTCGCGTGTACATTCTGTCGGTGGATATTCAATCGGTAGACATTTTGCCGGTGGACATTGTATCGGTGGACCTTCTGATGGGGAAAATTCTGTCAAGTGGGCATTTTGTCGCGTGGACATTTTGTCGCGGGGGCATTGTGTCAGTGGGCATGTTGTGGGTGAAAATTCTGCCGGTGGACATTCTGTCGCGTGGGCATTTTGTCACGTGGACATTTTGTCGCGGGGGCATTGTGTCAGTGGGCATGCTGTGTGTGGAAATTCTGCCAGTGGACATTCTGTCGCGTGGACATTCTGTCGCGTGGGCATTTTGTCGCGTGGGCAAGTTGTGGGTGGAAATTCTGCCGGTGGACATTGTCTCGGTGGACCTTCTGGTGGTGAAAATTCTGTCACGTGGGCATTTTGTCGCGTGGACATTTAGTCAAATGATATTGTGTCGGTGGACATTTTGTGGTGTCACGCAATTTATAATATCCGAGTATTCCGCAATACCTACACAACAAGGATTTTGGACTCGACACTGTTTGATATTGAAAAAAAAAACAATCTCTCTAAAATATAAGATTAAATGTCTGTTTACATGTATGCATGTTCCCTAGAGAGTAGAGACTTTTAAATTGCTGTACTGACTAAACCTCTATATACTTTTTCTACTAAAATTATGGATAGATTGAAAAAAAAAAGTTAAACTGGATTTCTGTCGCCATTGATGAGGGTTGATCACCCCTGCCCCTGGATTTAAACGCAAAAGTTATAGCAACAGAAATATAAACAAAAGATCATAAATATTAAATAAGATTCAAATCTTATTTAATATTTAACAAATATTCCGTGGTATCGACTTACTTAAATAAAAACGACGACAAAGTGATACACCTGAAACTGCTACCAAGAAAATGAAATTGTGACTTTTCATTTGACACCTAAATATGATACAACAAAACAATTGAACAATAATAAACTGGTGTCAATGTAATTTTACAGAGAAAAAATTGAGTGTGGGAAAGAAGAAACATCATTTGGCGTATTTAAAAATCATGACGAATCGAAATGAAGAAAAAGGTTTAATTTTCAAATACTCGTGTTACATATCCTTGCAATTAGCAAATAAAACCTTAGGATTCCTATAACACTACTAAGCTACACATATAGTACAACTTCTTGCCGTGTTTTCCCCGAAGGGATCGCATTTGGTGAGCGGAACGTATGTATTTTTTTTTACAGGTTAGGGAGCCGGACTTTTGCCAAACAGTTGATTGCGCGGGTTTCCCATCTCCCTGGGGGAAGCTGGTACGAATTTCTTGTGAAGGTTGCGTAAGCCTTGCCGGTGTATTGTTTTGGGTATGCAAGAGTTGCAGTTTCTATATTCATTTGAGACTTGGGATTTTACTTTTTAAGTATACACATATTAAAGCACAAACTTATACGTGTCTACTTGTACAGCAAATATGAATCATATTTGTTCATTATATTCGCATCATTCTATAATAATACTATAATCTATAATCTAAGTTGCAAGGATATATTCATTTAAAGCTCTCAGATGTATGCCCACAAACCAACACGTGTAGTTCGCGCTTACAAATGCTGAATGTGTACTTACAAATAAAATCCAAACTTCAAATGGATATAAGCCCCACAACTTTTGCCGACCTTCCCTGACACAGGGGTGACATTTGATTATGACATATGTGCATCATTGATTATAGAATATACATACAAACTGAGAAATAAAGGCACTGTTTCAATGGCATTATATAAGTTTTTTAATTTCGATGGATTGTCTTCTTTAAAATAAAAATAAAGGAACGTTCATCGGTAAACAACCAAAAAACCTGTCAAATCTTGACACATAAGCGAAAGAAAACAACTTTCAGTTTACTTCAGCCATTTGCTAAAAAGGTTAAAAAGCAAAAAAAAAACTGATTTGTTGCCAAAATTTATGTTTTTAAACACAATTTTTGGCACGGAATCCAGTTTTTTCTTGTTTCGATAAGTATTCAAAACACACACTGGGAAAATACAAATCTTTTAATTTTACATGACCTTCATTTTCGTGATTAACTAACACAACGAAACTAGGCTGCACACATAGTGCAAATTGTTACTGCGTTGTCACCAAAGGGGTTGCATATGGCGTGCGGAACCTATTTATTTTTGTAGGTCAGGGGGCCGGCCATATGTCGGTTACTTCAGTTTAAGTGGGGTTTCCCCAGCTTCAGAGGAGGCTGATTTCATTTCTTGTGTAAATCGCTATTACGATCATCAATCTTTGTTGAAGAAGCGCAAAAAGAAGAAGAAACAGAGAGTTACATATATCTTGTCAATACACTAAGCCAATGGAAGACCGAGAAAAGTGTGGTTGAATCAGATTTGTGAAATTGTGAAAGAATGGTTATAAAGCGAATGTTAATGAAGGAAATGTATGAAAAATGTGATGGATATTGTTATGTAAATAGTAGATAAATATATGTAGATGTACATCGTATGTAGCAATAATTATTATAGGCTTATGAAATCTAGAAATTAAATAATCCCTTTGTACTGTTGAAGCTGGTAGAACGTTCGAGAGTTTTCTGGCAAATTGGCCCCTAGAGACTTCTGTCTCTAGGGTATATAAGGAGCAAAATTGGGTGCACCAAGGCAGATAGATAGTCGCGTTTGATTGAAGAGTGTGTGAGGTGCTGAACTGTAAAAATAAATTTGAGGTGCTAAAAGTGTTAAAAATAAATAAATAAATTAGGTGAAAATAAATATCCAGAAAGAAGACCAGTATGTTTTAATTTAGAGACTATCCGAACCCAAAAACACTACAATATGAATGAACTGAAAGAGGTATGCAAGGAAAGAAAAAAATGCAGGCAAATCTGCAGAGGCTTTTGCCACCCCTAGTGGAATGGCGACAGAGTTACAGTATGTAATACATTAAACAATGTGATTTTACACGCTTTCGTTAAGGATATGCATTAAATATTAATCATATATGTTTGCGACTTAGATCATAGATTAAAACTACTGTTAAGAGATCAAAATGAAATAAAAAGTTGACCTTATTTCAGTGACCCCATTGTTGTTTAGCAACCTAAATGTTTATTTCCTCTGATCGTCATGACGACTGTAAAAGCAGTGGCGTTTTTCATGATCACAACTTAGTATATTACTGATAAAAAAAACTGATAATTTTAAATTAACCATATTAAAAAATACTCTTGCAAAGACATCCGTTCTCGTTTACGTAAGACTCTGAATTTCTGATTTTCTTTGTGGCCTTTTTTTCAGTGGCCTGATAATAATAACAATAATATTTATATTTACTTGGGCTTAATTTAATACAACTTATTTTACACAGTTTATTTTAGGATTACCTCATTATTATTATTATTATTACCTCACATTTGGTTCACAGTTCAACTTTCGAACTATCTCGCTTAACGGCTCGGGTACTAATCACCTTCAAAGCGTGATCTGTATTTATAGGTGAAAAAAGGCTACTATGGTATACACCAGACCATGCCAGAATGTTCACAATTAGAAGCTTCGAGCTAACACTAGTACAACCATTCAAATACCTACGTCTAGAGATACACTCACACAAGTACATAAATAAAAGCACACAGACACAAAATCATACGGTCAACAATAATAATATTAGGATTATTTATGTATTTGGTGAGCGCTGTTTTTGTGTGAATCACACCTCAAGCTCTGTAGCTTGGTCATCGCTCATCGGTATAAAAAGTGCCAATTGTCAAGCAAGACCCAGCTGCTGTAAGGGAGGATAAACCATCGGTGATCGGTCCGTGGTAAAATCACATGAATTTTTCAACCAAGCGAAAAGTAGATTTGAAAAAAAAAAAATTGTAATTAAACTGTAATTTTGGTAATTTGTTGTATATATTCCTTGACTTATAGGTAGGTATGCGGCTGACCACCAACGCTGTAGAAAATGGTTCACTTTGCCAATGTCACCCATATTTCAGGGAAGGTCGGCCAGAGTTGTGGTGTGTATGTTCATTTGAGATTTAGGCTTTTATGTTGTAGGTTCACATGCAAGCGCGAACTAATACGTGTCTGTTTGTTAGAATGCATATAATGTGAATCCCCAATGTTACATATCTTTAGATTAGATTGCAACATTCACAGGTTCGTCCCTGGACCAGAGACTTGCAAATGGCTCCACGAAGCTAATCAGTTCAGCGATGATTGCCGGCTCCCCTTGTGTATTTCAAGTGTATCAGTCAATAGAGAGCAGCTACACATCCAAAACGACGCCATTATGTCTTAACAAGTTATTTATTGTAGCAGACATAGAGATATATTCAATGAAGGGGCTATGAATGTGATTTAGTACCAATCGACATGATGCAACGTCTTTGGCACCATACATTGTTAATCGTGCTGTCTCGCTCACGACACACGAAACACTTTTGTTATTTACTATGTAAGCCACGTGTCTCTACTCCATCTTCAATCTATGTACATATCACCATGGAAACCCATGAAATCACTATGGTAACGATGTTTGTTACTAGTTTTGTTGAAAGTATGAAAACATCTGATATATTCCGAATTCAAAAATGTTTCCACCTCATTTTGTACGAGATGGTTTTCACAAGTATCTTTTACCGCGAGCATAGAAGTTACATACTTCAAGAAGCAAGTACCTAAATATTTGAACATCACTAATTTTGAAATGGCTAGAATGGTCATTTTTGCGAACAAAATATTTCAACAAACGAAAAATACATTTTATTAACGTAATCATATAGAATAGTGATTAAAGTGAAAAATTATTCCATGTTCTATAACACATTTACTCTCTTTTGTTGGCACGTTAAGAATATACCCAGTTTGGCATTTTTTGGATTTTTTTTCCAATTAGGTAACACACCTGTTGACAGTTGGAAGGTTACCGATAGACTGAATTTGGATTTTTGTATGATGAGTGGGGTAGCGTATTTCTAATTCTCAAAGGATTGATTTCAGTCCATCCAGTTCTATTTATCGATGGTAGCAGCATTGCTGAGTGTCGTTGCTTTAATATGTCACGTGATTGTAAAACCTAAACATCCATTTTGAATGCTTGCATTTCGAGAAAGCCAGCAACAGTTAGAGGGTTTATGCTCATTTGAGGTGGGGGTCTTGTTTTCTGATTGGTTGATATGAGGTTGCCCCCCGTGCTGTAAAAATTGGTTCACTTTTGCCAATGCCTAATGCTAATGAGGTCCATTCATTAATCCCTCCCCCTCGTATTTCAGAAAGGAAAACTCGTAGTACGACTCTCATTTATCTCTTGCAGTCGATCTCAAAACTATGAGAAGTTGGCGTTTTCATGACTCATTCCTTTGCCAAACTGCCCGTTTATGGAATGATCTACCTGTATCTGTGTTCCCTTCCCAATTTAATTCAGTTTTATTCAAAACCAACATCAATCACCACTTCCTTGCAGCCCCTCACGACAGTAGCAAGAACTCAAGCAACACTTTTGCGGCACCCTTCCAGGGTCACAAAGACCCTCAAGACTTTCAAGAATTGGGGAGCCTTCCACACAGGATTCCTTAAAAAAATGCCTAAGTTCATGTGAGGTTTTTTTTATTTGTATGCACACATGCAGTATGTGTAGGTGTTAACCTACATGAGCCTGTCTGTGGGCATGCATTTAATATGAGCATTTCATGTTTACAAATCTTTGTAGCTTAGATTATAGATTAAATTATAGACTTGAAGCTGTTTCAGGGAGGGTCCGCAAAAGTTGCAGAGTTTATGTTCATGTGATGTTTGGATTGTAATTTGTAAGTACACATTCAGAATTTGTAAGCGCGAGCTTACACTTTTCTGTTTGTGGGCATGCATTTGATATGAGTTTTGAATGTAAATATATATTTGCAACTTGGTTATAGATAATAAGCAGGTAAAAACGTCATTGCAAATAAGATGATTCCTTGACTTATAGGCTGGTATGCGGCTGACTACCCATGCTGTAGAAAATGGTTCACTTTGCCAATGTCACCCCTGTGTCAGGGAAGGTCGGCAAGAGTTGGTTTCCTTATTGTAGGTTCACATGCGGCAAGCGCAAGCGCGAACTTGTACCTACGTATCTGCTTGTGAGAATGCATGTAATTTGAATCCCCAATGTTACATATATTTGAAACTTAGATTAGATGATAAAGGTTAGATAGGATTAGATTAGATGATAAAGGTAACATAAGAAAATTCGTGATAAATTTAAATATATAATTAAGTTTGCAATAATATATTATTTTTTCCGTACTAACAGGTCACTAAACGTCTTACTAAGAGCTCAATTAGAGTGTTTGCTTGTAAAGACACAAGTATCAGATACACATACATAGTTTGTATACCAATAAAAAGTAAGTAAGTGCGACACTAAGACAATATAAAGTGTGAACGATCCACAAACAAACACGGCATTCACGTGAAAATCTACAGATTCGCAAAGTAACCACTAATGGGTTGTTCACACACGTTATGAATTACTTATAGCAGTATTCACAGACAACACTATAAAATCAAACGATAAACAGTGTTATTCACAAAATAATCAATCTATAGATGATCCACGGATCATATCGACGGTTAAAAGGTAATAGGCGACAAAAACTAAATTGGTCAGGAGAGCAGTTTAAAGTTTGAGATTGCAGAAAAATGGCATAATTTTTTTATTTGTTTATCATATCGTTAACGTCAAAACATCTCTAGAATTTAAAAAATAAAGGTAGATATTTGTTGGCATTTCTATTAATATGGTTTTAGGATTTTTTTATGTCACAAGCGCCTTTAGGACAAAAAAGGCCAAAATCTTGTCGGTAACACCAAAACCATACTTTGAAAACGCAGTTTTGCTTGGGCATAAACAATAGAAAAATCGTGCTCTATGGGAGTTAGCGCATTAGAAAGACCGGAAAACTTTTAGTAGGATAGCATTCATAACCAATTATTGACCAAAACGTCGCTTATGCCCTACTTCCTTTTAACCGTCGATATGTTTTTTTGTATCGGAAAAAATTTTTTAGGCTGCGGATTTGTTGTTTGTGATTGACAATTAAAATGGTTTTTATTTATCGCGTTCATTGACTAGTGGGTTGATATGAGGCTGACTCTCTATGCTAAACAAACTTGGTTCACTTTTGATAATGCCCCCCCGGATTCAGGGAAAGGTGGCAGGTGTTCCAAAGTTTATGTTCATGTGAGATTTGGTTAATTTTGTTTGTGCACATGCAGCATGTGGATGTTCTTGCTTGTGGGCATACATTCAATGTGAGCCTTAAATGCCAATATATCTTTGCAACTTAGATTAAATATTGATTGAAAAAAGACATAATCTATAATATTTTATCCAAGTTGCAAGGATATATTCATTTAAAGTTCTTAAATGCATGCCCACAAACAAACAAATGCTGAATGTGTACTTACAAATAAAATCCAAACCTCAAATGAACATAAGCCCTACAACTTTTGCCGACCTTCCCTGACACAGGGGTGACATTGGCAAAGTGAACCATTTTCTACAGTATGGGTGGTCAGCCATATACCAACCTATAAGTCAAGGAATACAAGCAATTAATTACATCCAGTTATACAGACAAACACACACTAGAAAATCTACAAAACATCTATAAAAATGAAAATTGATTCTTGGCCTTAGCCGCCTACATTACAGATCAGCCGCCACTTTTTTCGGTCCTTAGATACTTCTTTCATTTCATCCAGAGTCATAACCTTTTTCACACAAGCTCACCTTTTATTATGACTCTGGATCCCATTCATTCATATGCACAAAAAAATCGAAGGCCCAAGGCCCAAGATAATATTTGTTGGTGAAAACAGTGGCTAGTATTGTCGCGCGCTATGAGCCGTTTAAGAATAACGAGATGGCAGGAAAACGTTCACACAGACAAACAAAAAAATACCTACCTACACTCTAATATGCCGATAAAAACACTATATTAACGATAAGCAAAAATTTACACTGACTGATTCTGTTCCATTAACTACATTTGGAGCTATTTAACGACCATAATCGATACTTAACTTGGGCTCTAACGACAACGGCAAACACTGGCAAAACGTCTGAAAAATAACGCAGCGTCACCAATCAGGTGCTTCTTGTGAGGTGAACCATCACTACGTCATAAAAACAATCATTCTTCTTCTTCTTATGCCACTTCTAACGAAGATCGGCGATCATCATAGCTAATTTGATTTTTGATGCTGCGGCTCGAAACAGGGATTTACCCTGAATGATAAGATGAAGGAGACGGTACATCTCATTTCTCATAATGTGACCGAAGTACATTAGCTTTCTCTGCTGAATGGTGCGCATTCGTTGAAGGACTTCTTCATTTCTTCATTGGTGACTCGATCACGCCAAGAGATCCGAAGCAGTTTTCGGTATAGACAATCATTGGATAACATCAAACAAATCATTCCATGACGAGAGCTCGGGTTCAAATCCCATCGAGGCTGTCAGAAATGATTTTCCGTTTCGGTGTTTATTTCAATAAGCCTTACCGCTACTAGGTCTTGCTTGAGAATTGACGATCTAATAAAATCTTATCTAATCTAAGTTGCAAAGATATGTTACATTGGGGATTCACATTACATGCATTCTCACAACTAGACACGTACAAGTTCGCGCTTGCACATGCCTCATGTGAACCTACAACATAAAAACCAAATCTCAAATGGATATGCACACTGCAACTCTTGCCGACATTCCCTGAGACAGGAGTGACATTGGCAAAGTGAACCATTTTTACAGCATGGGTGGTCAGCCGCATACCAACCTAAAAGCCAAGGAAAATACACGACAAATTACATTTGTCGTGTATGTTCCACCCTCGATGAATTTCGAACCCGTGCTCTCAGCATGGAATGTAAGAGCTCTACCAACTGTACCCTTAGTACGCGTTGCAAAACTTGATTAAAGCGAAGTTTACGGAAAGTATTATCCCCAAAGAGTGATTTTCCCCAAAATCTTCAGTTTTTGTTTCTTCGAACTTGATTTTCTTCATCACTGTTACTCTTTTGCTAAGACCATCAAGTGTAGGAAACAAAAACGGCAGATTTTGGGGAAAATCACTCTTTAATTATTTCCGTACACTTTACCTTTCTCAAGTTTTGCAACTCGTACTAAGGGTACAGCAGAGCTATCGACCGGAAAAATACATCAAACTCAAGATATTTTTCGGGTTATATAACTCGTTCAAGTGTTGTGCTTTTTTTTACGTTTCGCAAAATGCTGAATGTCATTGTAATAATTGGCACAGTGTACCGATTTTCCGGAAGATCTGTCACTATGAGGCAGACTACACACAGACACACACACACACGCACACACACACACACACACAGACACACACACACACACACACACACACACACACACACACACACACACACACACACACACACACACACACACACACACACACACACACACACAGATACAAAGTCGGTGTACGAAATTAGAAAATAAATCAACTGACATAGCCGCGAGCAAGGCGAAGTACGAAAATATTCATTTCCTATTTTATGAATGTCTTAGACTAAATTTTACAACATCCCCATCGAAGAGAATGCGGTAAGAAGTTACACTATACCGCCACCTTAGAGCGTGCACGCAAGCTTCTGCGTTCGCATGAAGACAACTGGTCAGGCATATTAGGTTGGCGAATTGCATTCCCCTTCACAAATTCATTTTTTTTTTAAAGTCACTTACTCAGTATTACCTTTAATGTAGCGATATGTGAAGTTTTAGTTGCGTAGTGTTAAAATATACCATCATCAGTTTTTGAAGACGATTGTTGTGAATGGCAAGGATTTACAATATAAAATATAAGTTACAAAGGAATATTAGATTTAGGAGTCATATCAAATGCATGCCCACAAACAGACATGTATAAGGTTGCGCTTACACATGCTTTATGTGAACTTACAAAATATAAACACAAATGTCAAATGACCGCGAGACTTGTAACACTTGTCGACCTTCCCTTAAACAGGAGTGACATTGGCAGATTGAACCATACACCAACCTATAAGTCAAGGAACAAGATTGTAAGCAATGGGTAGGTACTTGTTTTATAATATTTTGATATTTTTTGTTCCTTGATTTATATGAAGGTTAGTATGAGGCTGACCACCCTTTATGTAAACATTTGTGCCCTTTTGCTGTTTCAGACAAGGGCTGCAAAAGTTGCAGGGCCTATACTCATTTTAGATTATAGATTGTTTGTGTAACTGTTCAATAATGTGAATAGAATATTTTTTCTATAAATATTTAAAAATATAAATGGTAAAACATTGTTTTAATTCACTTTGTAATAATTATATAAAGAATATTTTTTCCTTGACTCAAAGGTTTATATGAGGCTGACAGCACATACTGTAACTTTCTTTTTACTTTTGCCAATGTCATCACTGTTTTCAGGGAAGGCTGATAAATTTTGCATGCTTATGTTCATTTGAGATTTGAGTATTTATTTTATAGACGCATTTTTAAATATAATATTTTGTAAATTTTGATGTATAATTTGTCTATAATCCAAAATATCATTTGAAATTAATATATCCATGAAAGATTCATGTTTAATACTTGCTGACAAGTAGACACGTGTTAGTTTGCATTTGTAGATTGTTAGATTAGATTAAATTAGAGATAATAATAAAAAAATAAAAGAATGAACGTAAGTCCTTGAATTCTAGTAGCCCATTCCAGAAATAAGGACGAAAGTATTTTTTATATTTTTATTGGCTTGTGTGTTCTAAATCTAAATCTAAGTTGCATAGATATCCATCATTTAATATTCACATTAAACGCATTCCCACAAGCAGACATGTATAAGTTCGCTCTAACACATGCCGCATGTGGACCTACAATATAAAAACCCAATCTCAAATGAACATAAGCCCTGCAACTCTTGCCGAACTTCTCCGAAACAGGGGTGACATAGGCAAAGTGAACCATTTTCTACAGTATGGGTGGTCAGCCTCATACCAACCTGTAAGTCAAGGAATTATTAACACTGAAAATTCATATTGATGGAATTGTATTAAACTTTATAGAACCATTGTTTTATTAACTCGAATAAAATTAATATAACTGTGAAAATAAAACAGTGTTGTATTAAGTTGTATCAAGTTGAATTCAATCATTATTTTTTAGTTTTTTCCCAAGTAAAGTTTAAATTTAATAAAATGAAAGAATTTCCATGATTTACACACGAATTTATGCAGCAAAATGAAAATTACATATATATTTTTACAGAATTATATAGCTTACAATTGCATAATTATACTACTTTATGCACACAATGACTAAGTCTGTTATTATGAAAGATTAAAAAAAGAGCCATAAAAAGTATCGGCATGAAATCTAGATAAATACCGGTCATATGAGTGGAATATGCTAGCAAAAAAATCTGGAAAACTGGCTGTCACGGGTAAAGTCGGGTTAAGGCGTTTATGTTTGCGTTATAGAGGCTATTGTATGGACTGGATGCAGAGAGCCCAGGACAGAGACGCCTGGAGAGATATGGGGGAGGCCTATGTCCAGCAGTGGATAAGAAGTGGCTGAATAAGAAGAAGAAGAACATCAAACGAACATAAACCCTGCAACTCTTGCCGAACTTCACTGAAACAGAGATGACGTTGGCAAGTGAGTATTTTTTACAGTATGGGTGGTCATCCTCACACCAACCTATAAGTCAAAGAGTTGGTAATGCTAATACCAGTTTCTGGCCAGGCAAAATATCACATTCCTCTTCAAAAAATTATTTTTAAAAACTTATCACATTTTCCTTGGTATTGTGTGTGATTTCATTTCGATATTATTTTATATTTCACAACAATTATTCACGGATATCAAACTACGAGTTACTCTCTAGAAAATGCAGAGTATTTTACTTTTAAAAATGCGATATGCAAGCGCGAGGCTGCCTGCAAAAACGTAAAACATTGTTCTATCCTCAAAGGCGCTCAAGGAAATAAATCAACTCGTAAAGAAAACCTTAATTTAATTAATTTAAAAGGTATCTACAAAATGTCAATACACTTTTTTATTTTATTTTTATTAAATAAATTTGTGAAGAGGAATGCAATATACCAACCTATTTTGCCTGGCTAGTTGTCTTCATGCAAAAGCAGAAGCTTGTGTGCATGCAACGACATCTGAACCAGAGTCAATGTTATGGTCAAAGGGGCCAGCCGTGGCTCGGACCAACGCTATCTGAACCAAATACGCTAGCTGAACAAGCGTCTTGACCGCCGTGGACATATATAATCTATAATCTATAATCTAAGTTGCAAGGATATATTCATTTAAAGCTCTCAGATGTATGCCCACAAACAAACACGTGTAGTTTGCGCTTACAAATGCTGATTGTGTACTTACAAATAAAATCCAAACTCAAATGAACATAAGCCCTGCAACTCCTGCCGACATTCCCTGAAACAGGGGTGACATTGGCAAAGTGAACCATTTTTTACAGTATGGGTGGTCAGCCTCATACCAACCTATAAGTCAAGGAAATATAGCACCGACAAAAACCCTTAAACTTGTATTTTTATTCTGAAATTTTATTTAATGTATTTTTAAGAGGTATTATTTATGTATGCACTCTTTTAATAATTGTTAACAGTATCAATAACAAATATATTAATTGTAGACTAAATTAAATATCACAATAATATATAACAGAATGCTCTATTTGTAAAAAGTAAGAAATTTAACCCAAAACAGAAATAAATTTATTTGAAAAAATTATAATTGAGGGAATGTAAAGTTTACTCATTTGAAATTATTTATTTACAATAAATTAATTATGATAATTTAGAAAGAGCTTTTCTTTACTTCCAGCAAAGGTTTTGCATCACTGGGTACAGTCAAAACTAATTTGAAATGTAAATATATCAAAACATTTTACCATGAGATAGATTTATATATTTCCAAAACCAATTCATAAAAAAAACAATGAGTTAATTACTACAATAAACAAGCGTTAAAATAATTTATGTATTATTGTTTATAAATTAATTATTCCAAATTTATAGAAGTGAAAATAGAAGCTATATTCCTTGACTTATACGTTGGTATGCGGCTGACTACCCATACTGTAAAAATGGTTCACTTTGCCAATCTCACCACTGTTTCATGGATGGTCAACAAAAGTTGCAGAGCTTATGTTCATTTGAGGTTTGGATTTGAATTATAATAAATAACGACGCGTACAGCATTTGTAAGCGGAAACTGACACGCGTCTGTTTTAGGCATGCATTAAACATGCAACATAGATTATAGATAAGAAATATATATTTTTCAATTTTGTTTTATGTTGTCTTGAAGTACGCCAAAACTTATTTTTAGGGATGGCATTTGTACTATTATTGTTGATAAAAAACGAGAACACTATTCATTACATAATCTACAATCATTCATCAAAGATAATTAATTTCAAGATGTAAACATTATGTTCAATTATCCATATATTCATTAAAATTCATATTAAATACAAGCCCACAAACAGCACGTGCAAGATCACGCTTACAAATCCTGCATGTGCACTTACAAATTTAAATTCAAACCTCAAATAAACATAAGCCCTGCAACTTTTCCCGACCTTCCCTAAAACATTAGCAAAGTTAATAATGAAGAAGAAAAATTTTTCACAAGTAAATAAAAAGTAAGCTGATTTATTTAGTGAATGAAATTAAACTTCAAGAATTTTCAATATGCTTGGTATCGGTCAAAAAACTTCGCAAGTAAACTTGTAAATATTTACCTCAAAATTTTCATTAAAACATTTATGTTTTTTTTGTTATTTGTGACGTTGTTGTGTATGCACCTTGACTTATAGATTGGTATGCGGCTGACCAGTGACCACCCATGCTGTAGAAAATGTTTCACTTTTCCAATGTCACTCCTTTTCAGGGAGTTGCACGGTATATGTTCATTTAAGATTCAGCGTGTCTAAGCGCGAACTGAAACATGTCTGTTTTGTGAAAGTGCATATAATGTGAATAACTAATGTTACTTATATTTTGCAACTTAGATTAGATTAGACGTCATGCGGAAATGCACCTCATTAAAAAAAATACGGTATTTATAAGTTGTTTTTCTTTTCAGAGCAAACCTCTATAAATAGCACAATATTTACTACGACCATTCGCGATGAATTAAATACTGAAAGTTCACTGAAAGACTCACTTCATAGTCCTGCGTCATGGGGATGCTGGTCCCGTTGTCGGCCATGGTGGCTGTCGCCTCGGGAGACCGGGGAAAATTGTAAACTTTTCGTTAACTTTTCAGGGGGCAACATGCGGGGTTCGCGGACTGGGTGCGGCGCGACTTGCGGTGCGGCGCGCTGTCGGGCGATGACTGGCGCGAGGCGAGACAGCGCCGGGTATATATAAGCGCGGGCGCCGCGGCGTCCCCCGGAAACTGCGATGTCAACAATCATCGAATCCCCGTCATTTTCATAGCAGTTTTCCATATTCCATGGTATTTGTATAAAAGGTAAATTTTGTAGAAACTTTGATGTCAACAGTCATCGAAACCCCGTCATTTTCATAGCAGTTTTCCATATTCCATGGTATTTGTATGAAAGGTAAATTTTGTAGAAACTGCGATGTCAACAATCATCGAAAACCCGTTATTTTCATAGCAGTTTTCCATATTCCATGGTATTTGTATAAAAGGTAAATTTTGTAGAAACTGCGATGTCAACAATCATCGAAACCCCGTCATTTTCATAGCAGTTTTCCATATTCCATGGTATTTGTATAAAAGGTAAATTTTGTAGAAACTGCGATGTCAACAATCATCGAAACCCCGTCATTTTCATAGCAGTTTTCCATATTCCATGGTATTTGTATAAAAGGTAAATTTTGTAGAAACTGCGATGTCAACAATTATCGAAACCCCGTCATTTTCATAGCAGTTTTCCATATTCCATGGTATTTGTATGAAAGGTAAATTTTGTAGAAACTGCGATGTCAACAGTCATCGAAACCCCGTCATTTTCATAGCAGTTTTCCATATTCCATGGTATTTGTATGAAAGGTAAATTTTGTAGAAACTGCGATGTTAACAGTCATCGAAACCCCGTCATTTTCATAGCAGTTTTCCATATTCCATGGTTTTTGTATGAAAGGTAAATTTTGTAGAACCTGTGATGTCAACAATTATCGAAACCCCGTCATTTTCATAGCAGTTTTCCATATTCCATGGTATTTGTATGAAAGGTAAATTTTGTAGAAACTGCGATGTCAACAGTCATCGAAACCCCGTCATTTTCATAGCAGTTTTCCATATTCCATGGTATTTGTATGAAAGGTAAATTTTGTAGAAACTGCGATGTTAACAGTCATCGAAACCCCGTCATTTTCATAGCAGTTTTCCATATTCCATGGTTTTTGTATGAAAGGTAAATTTTGTAGAACCTGTGATGTCAACAATAATCGAACCCCCGTCATTTTCATAGCAGTTTTCCATATTCTATGGTGTTCTTGTGAGAGATAGTTTTTTTAAACATCAATGTGAGCTCGGGTTCGAATTCCACCGAGGGTGTCAGAGATGATTTCCCGTTTCGGTGTTTATTTCAAACCCCAAAATAAAATACCGGCAATGTTTTTTATAAGGTACTTGCCTGACTTACTTATTTTACTTATTCAGCCACTTCTTATCCACTGCTGGACATAGGCCTCCCCCATATCTCTCCAGGCGTCTCTGTCCTGGGCTCTCTGCATCCAGTCACCAGCAACTCTTTTAATATCATCAGACCATCGTTTAAGAGGCCTTCATCTTGTTCTTTTATCTTCACGAGGTCTCCATTCTACCACTCTTTTCGTCCATCTTTGCTCGCTCAATCTGGCTACATGCCCTGCCCACGACCACTTCTGTTTTGCCACTCTTTTGACTATGTCAGTAACTCCCGATCTTCTACGTATTTCGGTATTTCGCATCCGATCTGACAGTCTTATGTGTAGCATAGCTCATTCGTGCTTTCGTTGTGCTACACGGAGTTTCCTGATAGTCATTTTAGTGAGAGTTAGTGTCTCTGCTCCGTAAGTCATAACTGGCAGGACACACTGGTCGTACATTTTCCGTTTCAGGCATTGGGGGATGTTGCTGGTGAAGAACTTCTTAAGACTGCCATAGGCCACCTATCCTAGAGAGATCCTCCTTTGCAGTTCAATCGTTTGGTTGTCTCTGGAAACTGCAATATCATGACCAAGGTATTTATAATCATGGACCTCTTCTATTGGTCGGCTGTCGATGACTATCTTACCACCCAGGACGAGATTTGTCATGATCTTTGTTTTTTCGCCGTTGATAAGGAGCCCCACTTTTTTTGTCTCCGTAACGAGCTCTTCTAACATTACACGGGCGTCTTCCAGATCTTCGGATATTAGAACAATATCATCCGCAAATCTCAGATTGTTCAAGTAAACTCCATCTACTTTGATACCTTTCTCTTCCCAATGAAGGTTTTTAAAGGCATATTCCAGGACCGCATTAAATAGTGCTGCGCACGACTGCGGCATTCTAATTTAAAGTCCTGCTTTGCCAGCACACTTTACCTCTGCTCTGATTTTTAAAAGATTCAAGAAAACTGACAAACAACAAAGAAAAGTGGACAGTTTTATGGTAGAATCCCAGGCCTGATCGTGCTACTTCCTATTGTTGTGCAGGTGCTGAAGTCTTTAACCTGCTTTTTATTTCTGCTCTTTATTTTTCTGGTGATGGTTTAAAATGATTGACCCGTTCATTATCATTAAAGTGTAGGTATAACTTGTCTTTTCAGCACTTTTTCGATTTGCTGGTAATAGTATCTTAAGCGTACCCGTGTTGCTTGCAATTCTCTTATAGTGGCATAAAACATTACTGCGTTTGCTATGTATATGGCATTGTTTTGTCGGTACTGGTGCTTTTGTTTTTAGATTTATACAGCATTCACAATAAATGAGTACCAGCCCTCTCGGGAGCTGGGAAACCCCCACTTCAACTGAAGTGGTTGGCGAAAGGCTGGCCCCCTTACCTGTAAAAATAAAAAGGTTCAACTCGCCACATGCGACCCCTTCGGGGATAACGCGGCAAGAAGTTACACTACATGTGTAGCTTAGTTGCGTGGCGTTGCGCGTTGCGTAATGTAACAGTTATGACATCCTTTAATTTAGATATTTGGATTTTCCATTTTCTTATCGTCTGAAATCTTCTGAAAAAGAGGTTTTTATAAGCAGTCGAAGAGTCATCATTTCAATAACAACTATTCATAGCAATTTTTCCAAATTTTAAAATAATTCTTAGAAAGTAGTTTTTTTGGAAACAGCATCGTCAATATTTATGAAAATCCTATAATATCATGGTATTTTCCATGTATTATTTTCTCGATTTTTTTCATAGCAGTTTTCCATATGCCGTGATTTTTGTATGAAAGGTAGATTTTTGGAAAAAGCGATGTCAATAATTATGAAAACCCTACAATATCATGGTATTTTCCATGTACTATTTTCCCGATTATTTTCATAGCAGTTTTCCATGTTCCATGATGTTTGTATGAAAGGTAGATTTTTGGAAAAAGCAGTCTATAATTATGAAAATCCTTTCAAATCATGGCATTTTCCATGTATCATTTCTCCGATCATTTTCATATCAGTTTTCCATATTTTATGATGCTCTTATGAACAATTTTTGTATTTTCAAACAGCGATGTAACAACTATAAACACTTATAATTAATCAGATATTAGTTTTCCACTTTCTTGTTTTCTGAAATCTTTTGAATGATGGTTTGTAGGACCAGCGATCAATCATCAAAACCCTATCATTTTCATAAGAGTTTTCCATATTCGATGATATTTGTATGAAAGATTATGAAATCCTATAAAATTATGAAATCCTGAAATTTGAATTTATGGGTTTTTAATTTTTTTGACATCTGAAACCTTCTGAAAAAGAGGTTTTTGTGAGCAGTCATGTCATCGAAAAGAATTTTTTTATAGCAGTTTCGCATATTCCATAAGAATTGCATTAAATGTAGTTTTTTTTGGAAACAGCTATGTAAACAAATATGAAAGTCCTATAATTTCATGGAATTTTCTTTGTGTTATTTTCGTCATTATTTTAATAGCAGTTTTCCAAATTCTATGATACTTTATGAAAAATAGTTAATGTGAAAACAGCGATGTCAGAAATCATGAAAACCCTATAATTTCATGGTATTTTTCATGCATTATTTTTCTCGTTTTTATAATTTTCTTAGCTTTTTTCCATATTCCACGATATTTGCATGAAAGGTAGTTTTTTAGAAACATCGATGTAACCATTAATTTGGATCTAAGTTTACCATTTTCTGGTCTTCTGCAATCTTTTGAAAGATAGTTTTTAGGAAGCAATTAAGTCAGCGATTTTCATCAAAATCCCATAATTTTCATAGCAGTTTTCATATTCCATGATATTTTCATGAAAGATAGATTTTTCATTCAAAGCTCTCAGATGTATGCCCACTAACAAAAACGTGTAGGTCGCGCTTACAAATGCTGATTGTGTACTTACAAACAAAATCCAAGCCTCAAATGAACATAAGCCCCACAACTTTTGCCGACCTTCCCTAACACAGGGGTGACATTGGCAAAGTGAACCATTTTTACAGTATGGGTGGTCAGCCTCATACCAACCTATAAGTCAAGGAATACGAATAATAAATAACATTTAAGTATAAAAAAGAACAAAACCTTAAAAAGAAATCTGTACTATAATAATAATCTATAATCTAAGTTGCAAAGATATATTCATTCAAAGCTCTCAGATGTATGCCCACAAACAAACACGTGCAGTTCGCGCTTACAAATGCTGATTGTGTACTTACAAATAAAATCCAAAACTCAAATGAACATAAGCCCTGCAACTCTTGCCGACATTCCCTGAAACAGGGGTGACATTGTCAAAGTGAACCATTTTTTACAGTATGGGTGGTCAGCCTCATACCAACCTATAAGTCAAGGAATACGAGTAATAAATAACATTTAAATATTAAAAAAAACAACAAAACCTTAAAAAGAAATCTATACAAATAAAGTCAAAAATTTCTTATGCAAAAAATGTAGCAAACTAATAACCAACATTACAAATCAGCATTGCAGATTAGCCGCCACTTCTTCCTGTCCTTGCATACTTCTTTCATTTCATCCAGAGTCATAACCTTTTTCATACAAGCTCTCCTTTTATTATAACTCTGGATGTCCCATTCACTCGCTATTTCGAAAATTTGGTCCATCCATACCTTTCTCTGTCTTCCTCTTTCACATACACAAAGAAAGTAAAAAAAATCCAAAAAAAATGTAGCAAATTTATAAACCAACATTAAAAAGCAACATTGCAGATTAGCCGCCACTTCTTCTTGTCCTTGCATACTTCTTTCATTTCAAAAAATGTAGCAAATTAATAAACCAACATTTGAAATCAACATTGCAGATTAGCCGCCACTTCTTCCTGTCCTTGCATACTTCTTTCATTTCATCCAGAGTCATAACCTTTTTCATACAAGTCCTCCTTTTCTTGTGACTCTGGATATCCCATTCATTCGTTATTCAAGAGATTTTATCCATCCATGATCATCCAAGTATCTAAATAAAATCTAAATCTAAGCTGCAAAGATATGTATCATTTGAGATTCATATTAAATGCATTCCCACAAGCAGACATGCATAATTTTGCGCTTACACATGCCGCATGTGGACCTACAATATAAAAAACCCAATCTCAAATGAACATAAGCCATGCAACTCTTTTTTTTTTAAGGAATCCGTGCGGGAGGCTGCCCAATTCTTGAAAGTCTTGAAGGTCTATGTCACCCTGGAAGGGTGCTGCAAGCTCTTGCTGACCTTCCTTGAAATTGAAACTGGGGTGACATTGGCAAAGTGAACCATTTTTTACAGTATGGGTGGTCAGCCGCATACCAACCTATCAACCAAGGAAAGGAAAGTATGATTGCAAAAAAACGGAGAGATAGGGTTAGGAATGAGTTAGTGAGAGAAGAATGTGGTCAGTGGTGCAAGGTAAAGTATAAAAGTAAAGTTCGAAAGGGGTTTGTTAAGATGCTTTGGACACATGGAAAGAATGAATGACAAAAAACTGACGATAAAGAGTGTATGCTGCAAGTATGAAGCCGTGGAAGAAAAAGGCCGAGAAAAGTATGGATGGATAAAATTTCTGAAATAGCGAATGAATGGGATATTCAGAGTCATAACAAAAAGAGAGAGTGCATGATAAAGATTATGATTCTGAATGAAATGAAAAAAGTATGTAAGGACCGAAAGAAATGGTGTTTGATTTGAAATGTTAGCGGCTAGGACATTAAATTTTAAGTTTAAGCTTAATTTTATTTATAATTTTTAATTTGATATTTAAGGTGTTGCTAAAGTAATTTTTTGTTCATCATTTATAATTTTTTAACTCCTTGACTGATATGTTGATATGAGGCTGACTTCCCGTGCTATACAAATTGGTTCACTTTTGCCAATGCCACCCTGGTTTCAGGGAAAGGCGGCAGGAGTTGTAAGGCTTATGTTCACGTGAGATTTTTTTTTTGCAGAATGTAGGTAGGCGCGAACCTACATGTGCCTATTTGTGGGTATGCATTTAATATGAGCCGTAAGTGAGAATAACACCGAATTGATGATAATATCTAACTGAAGTTTTGTAAAATGCATCGAATCACTTCTTTAAAATCTGAAGCGGTGAACAAATAAATAATTTGTGCAAGATTCTAAACAGCATGGTAAAAACTCACAATAAGGCTTATCAGGGGTATCAAATTTTTAAATCAATATAAAAATAATGTGTTTTGGTGATGTATGCGATAATAGATTTTTATGTAAAGAAATAAATCAAAGTAAAATTAAATAAATTTTAATTTTACGGCTTCCTAAAGATATTATTATTTAGATTTTCTAGGGTTTGTGTATTCACACAGTGAAAATTCATTTTATTTAAAATCAAATTATTTTTTATTAAACGTTGTTTTATTTTCACAATAATATTTTAAATCTCGAGTACTTTCGACCTTCAATATTCAGGTCATTATCAAGAGTGATGTATAAAAAATTAAAATTATTAAGAACAAACCATATATCAAAATTATATAAATTCAAATAAATAGGTAGGTATAGGTACAATAAATATGAACTTAATTTAAATTAAATACAAAAAATATTTATTGTACCTATACCTACCTATTTATTTGAATTTATATAATTTTGATCTATGGTTTGTTCTTAATAATTTTAATTTTTTATACATCACTCTTGATAATGACCTGAATATTGAAGGTCGAAAGTACTCGAGATTTAAAATAATATTGTGAAAATAAAACAACGTTTAATAAAAAATAATTTGATTTTTAATATTATTATTTATTGATTGAGAAAATGTAGTTTGTCGTGTATGTTCCTTGACTTATAGGTTGGTATGCGGCTGACCACCCATACTGTAAAAATGGTTCACTTTACCAATGACACCACTGTCTCAGGGAAGGACGGTAAGAGTTGCGGGGTGTATTTCCATTTGAGATTTGGTTTTTATGTTGTAGGTTCACATGCGGCATGTGCAAGCGCGAGCTTGTACGTGTCTGGTTGTGAGAATGCATGTAATGTGAATCTCCAACGTAACATATCTTTGCAACTTAGATTAGATTAGATTAGATTAGACAGCTTCAAATTATCACCGTAGTGCTTGTTTGTCGTATGTATGTACAATGTACATTACATTTCACATGAGCAATGTTTGTATGTGTACTGGACCAATGTGTCTGGAAATTGATTTTTAAATTTTCAAAAAAACTCTAACATTGTCGTGTTTTGCGTTTTTTTCTTAGCTCAGATTGTGTAAAATGTAATTTTTAAGACAATTTTGCTGAAAGGCCATCTTTGAATTGGGGGACGAAATTTCTATTTAATGAGCCTAGTATTTTTTTACTGAAATTCAAATGCATTATATATGATTTTTTCAGTGTGTTGGTATAAAGCTGACCACCCATGCTTTAGACATTGGTTCACTTTGCCAATGTCACCCCTTATTCAGAGAACGTGGGTAAAAGTTTCAAAGCTTAATGTTAATTTGAGGGTTGGGTTTTCATTTAGTAAATACACATTCAGAATGTGTAGGCGCGAATTAATACGAATTTTCTTGTAAATGATAATACATATATCTTTGTATTTATTGTTAAAAAAAGTTTTAACAATCAAAAATCCAAATTACATTTTAGTTGAATGACGAACAAGGAAATAAATTATTAAAAAATGATAACAAACTTTGTTTAGTTCTACTTTATTTATTTTTATTTAGTTACAAACAAAAATAACGAGTTGTGAACGGTTTCGGCCTCTTGGCCATCCTCAGAGAAACTGAAATCTTAAAATAATGGGAGACTATATAAAGCAAAATGAATATTATACACACAGTAGAATTAGGAGAAATATGAAAAATTATAAAGAATAGCTTTGTGAATTTTAAGGATGGCCAAGAGGCCGAAACCGGTCACAACTCGTTATTTTTGTTTGTAACTAAATAAAAATAAATAAAGTAGAACTAAACAAAGTTTGTTATCATTTTTTAATAATTAAAATGGAGTTCTACAATGTTTCCGCTAAAACTTTTCAAAAAAAGGAAATAAATTGTAATCGTTAAGGGTTGCACTGAAAAACAAACCGTTCGTTACTTTGACTGATAGGCCACAGATGTCATTGCTTTCTGTTTGAAAAAAAAAATGTAATACTATTGATAATTAATTTTAATTTTATAGTTGTGAATTATATGATTGTAAAAAATATTTCAAGGTTATTCACAGCACGTTTGATCCGTGGCTGATCCATGAATCATTGTTTTTTTTATTTTGAAAATTCACTTTAAGCGGCAATCCAGTCATAAATTTTCATTTGAGTATACAGCAACCGGCCAACATCACTACGATTATTTGGGTGTAAGGTGGTACAATGCACTTTTTTCCAGGTATGAGCATGATAAGCACGCAGATCCTAAGGCCATTAAGTACATGATCAGCAAATATTTGAAAGAGGTGTAAATAGTTGAGTGTTTATATTTATTTGGTTTTTCCTATATTATTCTTATCATTATTATTTTTGTTATTTTTTTCATATATCTACATATAATGTATATGTATAATTACTATTTCTGTATTTTCTATTTAAACTTGTTACCTCTTTATGTTATTTTATTTTATTTTTTGTCTTCCTGTTTTTGCTAAGTAATGACTAAATGGTGTATACATATATTGTTTTTTTTTTTTTTATGATTTTTATCTATTAAGTGATTAATTTTAAGTTAAGATAAGTTGGAATCCTCCCCAAAACACAAGCTATGCTTACTTTGAGGAGTATTTATTGCAATTATATTTTTAAAATTTATTTTTATTGTAATACTTTGTACATATTGATAAAAACAATAAAGACCTTATGAATTATGAGTCTAACTTCCTTCCTTCCTCAGAAGGTCTCAGTGAGGAGGTACCGGCCACCCCTAGTGGAACAACGGCAGGGTGCAATAACAGTAACAGCGTCAAAAATATCTATTTTCAACTTTGTTTTGTTGTTTTCAAGTGTGAAGATTTGCGTTTATACTACACGGGACTGTTGTAGGATGTGAAACTCTTTGGGGGCTTGCGTTTTTTTTCGTCATTTTTTCTCTATTTTTCGTCGACTTTCTGCCAAGTCCGCTCGGCGAGAGACGTAATTCCATCTGAAGCGTTTGTAACTCAAAAATAAGTATGACGTCAGCACGCACACCTCTCTTGGGCCGGCGCGGAAAAACACATTTCGCTCTAATAGCCTGTGCAATCATCAGATGGATGTTTGCGCCACGGACCGTTGTTCAAAGTCAGACCTTTGCTGTTGTGGTGATAGAGAAATTAACACTTTAAGAAAAAAACATACATTGTTTTGTTTGCCATATTTATCTTTCATACCTTCTATAATCTAAGCTACATATATTATCCCCGAAGGGTTTTGTATCATAAATAGGTATTTATTAATATACATACATTAATAAATGGATACATTAATGATGGATGTCGTGGAAGAGGAAGACCGAGAAAGGTATGGATGGACCAAGTTTTCGAAATAGCGAGTGAATGGGATATCCAGAGTCATAATAAAAGGAGAGCTTGTATGAAAAAGGTTATGACTCTGGATGAAATGAAAGAAGTATGCAAGGACAGGAAGAAGTGGCGGCTAATCTGCAATGCTGATTTGTAATGTTGGTTTATTAGTTTGCTACATTTTTTGCATAAGAAAGTTTTTACTTTTTTGTATAGATTTCTTTTTAAGGTTTTGTTGTTTTTTTATGCTTAAATGTTATTTATTACTCGTATTCCTTGACTTATAGGTTGGTATGAGGTTGACCACCCATACTGTAAAAACTTTGCCAATGTCACCCCTGTGTCAGGGAAGGTCGGCAAAAGTTGTAGGGCTTATGTTCATTTAAGGTTTGGATTTTATTTGTAAGTACACATTCAGCCTTCCCTAACACAGGGGTGACATTGGCAAAGTGAACCATTTTCTACAGTATGGGTGGTCAGCCTCATAACAACATATAAGTCAAGGAAAATACTTATTATTTAGTTTTATAATCGGTGTAGCTTCGTGACTTATAGGTTGGTATGAAGCTGACCGCCATTTCTGACCCTTTCTGTGGGTCAATTGTGTGTTGTAATTTCTTTTATTTTTTAATTCCTCATTAAAAAATAATCAATTTTTAACAATGAATTTCCACAGTGTTTCACTAAAATCTTTTGAATTTTTTTTTACTCTCTGTGGGATTCTAACCCGAGCTTACAGCATGGAATACAAGCACTCTACCAACTTAGCTATCGACTGTAACTGTAACTGTAAGTCTGTCGCCATTCCTCTAGGGGTAACCAGAGCCTCTGCAGAGCTGCCTTCATTTTTTCCTATCCTTACATACCTCTTTCAATTCATTCAAATCCATCACCTTTTTCATGCATTTTCTTCTTTTACCCTCGCTTTGTACATCCCATTCTTTCACAATCTCCTTTATCTGATCACTCCATTATTTTTTCAGTCGTCCATTATCTTTTTTCCTTTCAAACTACCTCTGTATACATAATTTGTCAGTCTATCATCATTCATTCTTTCCACATGCCCAAATCATCTCATCACATTATTTGTTTTTCTTTACCTTAACTTTCATATCCTCTTTCAAATAACATTCGTTCTTTACCCATTCATTCCTAGCTCTATTCCTCAGAGTTTTTCCTGTCATGCTTCTCAAATGCTTCATTTCCACCGTACATACTTTACTTACTTCGCTTTGTCGGGACAAAGTAAATAAAATCTCCGACAGTCTGGTTGCAGCTTATTTGCAAAGGATATCTGCACATGAGATGCCGTCTTCCTCATTAACTATCAATGGAACAAGACTTCCTGGCCAAGTCCCATCAAACTATTAACATAATACTATGTGGAAGCTACTTATCCGGACTCATACAATGTGCACGGCTTTAAAGAGCCTCCTACGTGTCTATAATCTATAATCTAAGTTGCAAAGATGTATTCCACTTAAGATTACCGGTCGATAGCTCAGTTGGTAGAGTGCTTGCATTCCATGCCGTGAGCTCGGGTTCGAATCCCGCCGAGGCGAGGGTGTCAGAAATGATTTCCCGTTTCGGTGTTTGTTTCAAACCCTAAAATAAAAATGCCGGCAAGGTTTACTCAGCCTTCACAAGAAATGAGTACCAGTTCTCTCGGGAGCTGGGAAACCCCCACTTCATCTGAAGTGGTTGGCGTAAGGCCGGCCCCCTTACCTGTAAAAATAAATAGGTTCAACTCGCCACGTGCGACCCCTTCGGGGATAACGCGGCAAGAAGTTACACTATATGTGTAGCTTAGTTGCGTTTTGCGTTTATTAATATTTTATGCATTCCCATAAGCAGACATACGTGTGCTCAAACTCTCCTCATACCCGTCCTGTATGTTTGTGTCAGAATGACCCACAGCACAAGGACGCTTGAACAAAGACATATATTTTCTCAAGGTGAAGGAAAGCCTTCTCGTGAAGTGAAAGCAACGGCACAACAAAACAAAAACTCTGGGTAAGAGGCGTCCTCATGACTCTACAAGTAAATGGTTCGATGTTACTGGTATACACATGCCGCATGTGGAACTACAATATAAAAACCCAAATCTCAAATGAACATTAGCACTGCCACTCTTGCCGACCTTCCCTAAAACAGGAGTGACATTGGCAAATTGAACCATTTTTTACAGTACGGGTGGTCAGCCGCAAAAATAATTAAAATTTAACGTAATTAAATTGTTTAATTTATAATTTTTTTTATGAATTCAAACCAAAACACTGTTTAGTTTCACAATAAAATTTGTTTACAAAGATTGAAATCTTTAAAACAAATTACAAACGTTTTCGACCTAGTAGTTTTAATTAAGTAACGTTTGTAATTTGTTTTAAAGATTTTAGTCTTTTTAAATAAATTTTATTGTGAAAATAAACAGTGTTTTGGTTTGAATTCATTCAAAAAATTATAAATGAAACAATATGAATTTTCACAGTGTTAATACACAAACAATACAAAATATAAAAATGTAATTAAATTGTGTCAATGTTATAAATCCACAATCTCCACTGAAGAGGCATAGGAAGAAGAAGACGAAGTTGTGAAAAATATTTACCTTCTTTTGTGGCATGCACACTTTCGACCACTTATTTTTGACCGCATTTTTCAGAGACTGTTATTATTCCGTAATTGACTGTCTGGGTAGTGAAAGACCGAGAAAGGTATGAATGGACCAAATTTTCGAAATAGAGAATGAATGGGATATCCAGAGTCATAATAAAAGGAGAGCTTGTATGAAAAAGGTTATGACTCTGGATGAGATGAAAGAAGTATGCGAGGACCGAAAAAAATGGCGGTTGATCTGTAATGCTGGCGTTTAAGGCTAAGGCTTTAACAAAAATATTCTTCACTTTTATATAGAATATGTTTTGTAGGTTTTAATTTTTACTGTTTTATTGTTTAGTGTTTGTTTGTTTTTCATACTTAAATGTAATTAATTGCTTGTATTCCTTGACATATAGGTTGGTATGAGACTGACCACCCATACTGTAAAACATGGTTCACTTTGCCAATGTCACCCCTGTTTCAGGGAAGCTCGGCAAGAGTTGCAGGGCTTATGTTCATTTGTGATTGGGTTTTTTATATTGTTTATATTCCTTGACTTATAGGTTGGTATGAGGCTGACCACCCATACTGTAAAAAATGGTTCACTTTGCCAATGTCACCCCTGTTTCAGGGAAGGTCGGCAAAAGCTGTGGGGCTTATGTTCATTTGAGGTTTGGATTTTATTTGTAAGTACACATTCAGCATTTGTAAGCGCGAACTACACTTGTTGGTTTGTGGGCATACATCTGAGAGCTTTAAATGAATATATCCTTGCAACTTAGATTATAGATTATTATAGATTATAGGTTCACATGCGGCAAGTGTTAGCGCGAACTTATACATGCCTGCTTGTGGGAATGCGTTTAATATGAATCTTATGTATACAAAGAAAGTGTACAAGGAAAACGGGGGAAGGGACGACCGAGAAAAGTATATAGTGATCAGATTGAGGAGATTGTGAAAGAATGGGGTAAAGAAAGTGAGCGTAAAAGAAGAAAATGCATGAAAAAGGTGATGGATATGAATGAATTGAAAGAGGTATGTAAGGATAGGAAAAAATGGAGGCAACTCGGCAGAGGCTCTGGTTACCACTAGCGGAATGGTGACAGAGTTACAGTTGCAGTATTACAGTTACAGTTAAATGCTGTATATCTTTGCAGCTTAGATTTAGATTTAAACTGTAACCTAGCTAAAGCATCAACCATTTTAAATCACTTTTTTCTATTGTTGGCGTTTAACCAATTGCGTCTGTCCCAATGAACATAAATCTCTGCAAATTAAAATGACGTCACACGCTTTAAGTACTCATTAATCATTTTCTCACGTTCCTTCTTCAACTTCAATCCATTTAATTTTGCAGTGAATAGAAGCGATTGTGTACTGTACGTTTTGTGAGGTACCTATTGATAAAAAACGAGACGCGATAACAGGGTAAGAAAATCCATCAGATACTTTTCTTGAAAACAAAAAAAATGTGGGCGGAGTCTGAGAAAAGCGAGTGCGCAAGCGTGGAGGCGGGGCCTGTGACGTCATCCCCTAAAGAAAATCTCATGACTTGTTATGACATTCAAAATAAGAAAAACTCGAAAAAACAATATGTCACATTACTATAATATCTATAATCTAAGTTGATCGATGGCGGTTGATCTGTAATGTTGGCGGCTAGGGTTTATTAAATTGGAATTTGTCTTCTGTTTGTTGTCCATAGGTATTATTATTTATTTATGTCTAAACCTAAATCTAAATCTAAGCTGCAAAGATATATATCATTTGAGATTCATATTAAATGCATTCCCACTAGCAAACACGCATAATTTCTCGCTCACACATGCCGCATGTGGACCTACAATATAAAAAAAAACAATGTCAAATGAACATAAGCCCTGTAACTCTTGCCGACCTTCCCTGAAACAGCGGTGACATTGGCAAAGTGAACCATTTTTTACAGTATGGGTGGTCAACCTCATACCAACCTATCAGTCAAGGACTATGGGATCTATAATCTAAGTTGATCGATGGCGGTTTGTCTATAACGTTGGCGGCTGGGGTTTATTAAATTGGAATTTATTTTCTGTTTGTTGTCCATAGATATTATTATTTATTGATGTATAAAATGTAATTTGTCGTGTATGTTCCTTGACTTAAAAGTTGATATGCGGCTGACCACCCATGCTGTAAAAATGGTTCACTTTGCCAATGTCACCCCTGTTTCAGGGAAGGACAGCAAGAGTTGCAGGGTGTATGTCCATTCGAGATTTGGTTTTTATGGTGTAGGTTCACATGAGGCATGTGCAAGCGCGAACATGTACGTGTCTGGTTGTGGGAATGCATGTAATGTGAATCTCCAATGTAACATATCTTTGAAACTTGGATTAAATTAGATTAGATTAATTTTTGAATATATTGACATTTAGGACTCATATTAAATGCACGTCCAAAGATGTGACGATGAATCTGAGAATTGCGGTACACCATGGCATATTGTTACCGACTTTGATGTATGGAAGTGATGCATGGGCAGTGAATGATAGCGAAGTAAGTAAAGTATGTTCGGTGTAAATGAAGCATTTGAGAAGCATAACAGGAAAAACTCTGAAAGATAGGATTAGGAATGAATGGGTAAAGAAAGAGTGTTATTTGAAAGAGGATGTAAAAGTAAAGGTACAGAAGAATGTGATGAGATGGTTTGGGCATGTGGAAAGAATGAATGATGATAGACTGACAAAGTATATACATAGAGGTAGTGTGAAAGGAAAAAGAAGTAAGGGACGACCGAGAAAAGTATGGAGTGATCAGATTGAGGAGATTGAGAAAGAATATGATGTACAAAGTGAGCGTAAAAGAAGAAGATGCATGACAAAGGTGATGGATATGACTGAATTGAAAGAGGTATGTAAGGATAGGAAGAAATGGAGGCAGCTCTGCAGAGGCTCTGGCCACCCCTAGCGGAATAGCGACAGAGTTACAGTTACAGTTACGTCCAAGGTAGACACGTAGAATATCATGCTTCAATATTATGCATGAGTACAAATTAAATAAACCAAACCTCTCCTTACTTGCCCGTTTACATGCCCGAATTCACCCCGGCAATAATGCTTTTTTTGGCCTTAGAGGGCTATTGTGCTCAAAATGGCCATCCCGCTCCACAAAATCCAAGATTTACACTTCCATTGTTCGGCCAGTTGTGTTGTACGGATGCGAAGCCTGGAGTCTGACTCAAAAACAAGAAAAATCTCTCCAGGTCTTTGAGAACATAATGCTTCGTCGCATTCTCGGACCTGTATTTGAAGATGACAGGTATCCGGACCAACGCGGAGCTGATGTCCGTGTTTCAAGATGCTTACATAGTGTCGGTAATGAAATCAAGAAGACTCCAGTGGGCCGGACATGTAGCACGTGCAGAGGACTCCAGGATCATTAGAACAGTCTTGGATGGTGCCCCCTCAGGTGTTAGACCACTCGGACGTCCCAGGATGAGGTGGGCAGACAACATTCAAGCCGATGCCGAAATTCTGGGAGTGAGGGGACCATGGAGGGAAGCTGCACAAGACAGAGAGTCCTGGAGGATTGTGGTGCGGGAGGCCCTGAGCCTTCAAGGCTTATGAGCCGAAGAAATTAAAGTAAGTAAGTAAACCTCTCCTGAACATAAACTTTGCAACTCCTGACACCTCTCCCTGAATCCGGGGTGTGCATTGGCAGAAGTGAACCAAGTTTGTACACCAGGGGGGTCAGCCCCGTACCAATGTATTAGTCGGGAATAGTGTATTTTCTATTTTTCGAAATGAAAAAAACGGATGTTACTGACCGCGTGTAAAGAGAAGAACGATTTTTCTACGTTTCGTCGGAGTCATATCCGACGTCTTCAGGAGACGTGTGTCTACAAGGAAGAAACACGAACTGTATTTTCTTATTAAAAAAGTAAATACATAAAATAATACCTGTTTCTTTTCAGGTGAAATAGGTTAGTGAATCGCATTGCCTGTAGAAGATGTTTTCAATATTTAAATGCAGATGCCAAAACCTACGCGGGTTTTGAGCCAATTTAAAAATGCGAAATTCACGCATCGGAAATAAACAAGTGCCCACCGGTTTATGAGCTATTTCTTACAAACAGAATGTTAAAAAAACACAATTTATTCATTCAATGTGTACGCGCTAGACACATCATAGACTTATCCTTAAACATTCAAATCCACAATATATAAAATAATGGAGTGTGTGTGACTTCTATATCGATAGTAAATCTATAATCAAAGATGCAAAGAAATATTAAGGGCCTGTTGCACCAAACTCCAATCAGACAAAAATAAAAATTCCTGAAATGACTGATAGGTTGGTATGAGGCTGACCACCTTTTCGCCAATGCCACCCCGGTTCAGGGAACGGCGGCAGGAGTTGCAAGTTTTATTTTCATGTGAGGTTTTGTTTATTTGTATGCACACATGCAGAATGTGTAGGCGCGAACCTACATGTGCCTGTCTGTAGGCACGCATTTCATATGAACCTTAAATGTTAACATATTATCTTTGCAGCTTAGATTATAGATTAAAGAAGTGGGATTTCTCCCACCAAATCAAAAATTTGGTTGTATATACATACGTAGGTAAATAAATCAGCTGATGTACATAATCTTCCCTGTTAAAATTCCATCATATTCTTACGCACTTCCGAGAAATATTTCACCGAGGTCCTTACCAGAACTAAGCAATCAAATTTGATGTGTCAATCAAGTATTGATTGGAGGTTGGTGCAACAGGCTCTAACAGTAAGTTTTCAAGTTAAACGCTTGTTCACAATCCAATATAAGTTCGCGCTTACACATGCTTCTGCATGTGTCTTGACGAATTTTCCTGAAACAGTGATGATATTGGCAAAAATCACAAACACGTCTTGGTACAGGTCGTATGGTTCAGAGTTGTGCTATGCCCATTCTGTTGTAATAAATTGTGAAATGAAGGCTTGCACAACTCCAAGAACATTAAAGTTTTTTATCACGGATATCAAAGGATTATTTACAAAAAGTTCAAAATCTAGCCTGGCAGTCGCGCTGCCAGTCTCATATATTAAACCGGTTGGACCTCTAGATTACCCTAAAACTCTAAACTGCTCTCCTGAACAATTTAGTTTTTGTCGCTTATGTCCTATTGCCTTTTAACCGTCGATATGTATTCTCACAAGCAGACACGTACAAGTTCACGCTTGCACATGCCGCATGTGAACCTACAACATAAAAAACTAAATCTCAAATGGACATTAAGTCGGTGTGATAGCCGCGGGGATCAAGACAGGTTATTTGGAACCGGATAACGCTGGTTCGAATCCCGCGACGATAACTTCGACCCTGGTTCAACAGATGCCGTTGCATGCACACAAGCTTCTGCTTTCGCATGAAGACAACTGGCCAGGTAAAATAGGTTGGTGGATTGCATTCCTTTCCACAAATCTATTTAAAAAAAAAAAATTAAAAAAAATACACACACCCTGCAATTCTTGCCGTCTTTCCCTGAAACCGGGGTGACATTGGTAAAGTGAACCAAGTTTTACAATATGTTATGATTTTTTAAATCAATGAATAATAATATCTATGGACATCAAAACTAAAACAGAAAACAAATTCCAATTTAATAAACCCTAGCCGCCAACATTACAAATCAACCGCAATTTCTTTCTGCCCTTACATACCTGTACTTCTTTCATTTCATCCAGAGTCATAACCTTCTTCATACAAGCTCTCCTTTCATTATGACTCTGGATATTCCATTCATTCTAATATAGTAATTATATTTTAAATTAAACAGGTATAATGCCATCTGCATTTATTAATTAAAATGATTATCGATGGAGCAGAATATCAAGCTTCCATATTTCACTATGTGATGTCACTGCTGTGCAGAAATCAAAGCGAATCAATACAAAGTGGAATCTATATTCTATAGAGTGGCAAAAAAAGATATCCTGCACTTATTCATATTACATGCATTCTCACAAGCAGACATGGTTCTTTGCCAATGTCACCCCTGTCTCAGGGAAGGACGGCAAGAGTTGCAGGGCTTATGTTTATTTGAGATGGGTTCTTATAATGTAGGTCCACATGCTGCATGTGTTAGCGCGAAATTATACATGTCTGTGGGAATGCATTTGATGTAAATCTTAAATGGTATATATCCTTGCAGCTTAGATTAGATTAGATTAGATTAGACACAAATAAGTTCACGTTTATACATTCCGCGTGTACACAAAATAAAAACGAACCTAACATTTGTTTGTTTCTTGTTTGTTGTGTATGTTCTTTGACTTATAGGTTGGTATGCGGCTGACCACCCATGCTGTAGGAAATTGTTCACTTTGCCAATATCATCCCTGTCTCAGGAAAGGTCGGCAAGAGTTACAGGAAGGATGTTCGTTTGAGATTTGGGTTTTTAAATTGTAAGTCCACATCTATAAACGTGATCTTACACATGTCTGCTTGTGAAAATGCATATAATGTGAATCCCCAATGTTACATATATTTACAACTTAGATTAGATTGGATTAGACATGAACATAAAGCTTGCAACTACTGCTACCCTTTCCTGAATATAGGGTGGCGTTGGTAAAAGTGAACTAAGTTCTTTGATTAACATAATAAAGATCTTTAATTGAAGTTGCAAAGATTTGAGATTGATACTTAATGCAGGTCAGGTTCCCCCACTTCAACTGAAGTAGTTGGTGTGGCCGGACCTCTTACCTGTAAAACTAAATAGGTCCCGAATCGCCACATGCGACGTAGCTTAGTTGCGTTAGGTCGATAAATCACTTCTGTAAAATTATTGCGTTCCACGCAAGAGAGCTAGGTTCGATTCCCTCCAAGGGTGATAAAAATGTTTTATATTTTTTGTTTTGGTGTCAATTTTAACTCCACAATTTCCTCAGCCTTTTCTCAGTTTCTTCAGTCTTCACAAGAAATGAGGACCAGCCACAGCCCCCTCGGGAGTAGGGTAATCTCCACTTTAAGCGAAGTGGCTGGTGTAAGGTCAGCCCCTTTATTTGTAAAAATAAATAGGATTCCTCGCGCTACATCTAGCCGTATGGAGATCAACGCAGTTAAAAGTTGTAACTTGGATTGAAATCCGTAGACGCAACGCAAGGCAACGCAAACGCAAAACGCAACTAAGCTACACATATAGTATAACTTCTTGCCGCGTTATCCCCGAAGGGGTCGCATGTGGCGAGTTGAACCTATTTATTTTTACAGGTAAGGGGGCCGGCCTTACGCCACGCCAACCATTTCAGTTGCAGTGGAGGTTTCCCAGCTCCCGAGAGTGCTGGTACTCATTTCTTGTGAAGGCTGAGTACACCTTGCCGGTATTTTATTCTGGGGTTTGAAATAAACACCGAAACGGGAAATCATTTCTAAAACCCTCGGTGGGATTCGAACCCGAGCTTTCGGCATGGAATGCAAGCACTCTACCACCTGAGCTATCGACCGGACTGTTACAGTTATGACCGTAGACAATTAATAGATTCGCACTTTTTTCGTGGTTACCGGGATCTGTACACAAAAGTGTTTGCCGTAGAGCATTGCAGGTGTGTTGGTTTGAATCTAGCTTAAGGTTTGCTCTTGTATTCAAAGCACACATCAATTGTCATTTGTTTAATTAAATAAACGCGGGGCACTCAGTGTCGTCAAGCAGGGCGGGTCGTGCCGTTTAAACTAGTTTTAAATGTGCAGTACCCTTAGTACGAGTTGCAATACTTGAGAAAAGTAAAGTTTACGGTAAAAATTAAAGCGTGATTTCTCCCAAAATCTGCCGTTTTTGTGATGAAGAAAATCAAGTTCAAACAAACAAAAACGGCAGATTTTGGGGGAAATCACTCTTTAATAATTGCCGTAAACTTTACATTACTCAAGTTTTGCAACTCGTACTAAGGGTACAGATCACAGATTTTATACGTCGTTCCATCACACTGTATAATACATTGTTTTGTAAATAGCAAATACACATAAATATTTAGGTAGGTAGGTATATCATTTATAGCTGATGACAGTTGTATATAAGTAGGATTAATTATTATAAGTACCTAGGGTAAATAAATTTTAGAAAGAAGCCACTAGATTATGTGCTTCGAGAGGTCGCATGTGGCGATTCAGGACCTATTTATTTTTACGGGTAAGGGTGCCGGCCTCACACCAACCACTTTAAGTTGAAGTAGGGGGTTCCCAGCTCCCGAGGGGGGCTGGTTCTCATTTCTTGTGAAGGCTGAGTAAACCTTGAGATCGAACCCTTGCTCTCGGCATGGGATGCAAGCATTCTACCAATTGAGCTATAGACCTTTTTACGAGCTTGGTCGTCGTCACTACAAAGCGCCAATTCTCAAGCAAGACCAAGTTGCTGTAAGGCTGGATGGACCTTTGGTGACCGGTCATTGGTAAAGGTGTACGAAATTTTCAAGCCAGCGAAGAGCAAATTTGAAAATATAAATGGTTTATTTTTGTGCTCCGCCGGTATTCGAACCGACAACCCTCCATTTAGAGTCCGAAATGTTACCACTGAACTACGGACCGGTCACACTTGGTACGAAAATATCATTTTCAAAATTTTCATGAGAATTTTTGAAATGAACTCATGCTACACTAATTTATTGCTCGTATATCTGCTTTGAGCCGTAATTTTGTAAATTTGACACCGTTAGTTCTACAAAATGCACCTGAATAATTGTTAGTTCTGCGATTGAATCTTAGCTTTTCGTAGAAAATAAAGCATTCTTTAGATTCTTACATTCAGGTCAGATTTATTTTTCTAAGATGTACCATTTTTACCAAAGGTCCATCCAGCCTTACAGCAACTGGGTTGTTGCTTGAGAATTGGCGCTTCGTAGCGACGACGATCAAGCTCGTAAAAAGGAATTGGTAGAATGCTTGCATTCCATGCCGAGAGCAAGGGTTCCATCTCAAGGTTTACTCAGCCTTCACAAGAAATGAGAACCAGCCCTCCCCCCCGCAGGAGCTGGGAAACCCCCACTTCAACTGAAAGTGGTTAGTGTGAGGCCGGCCCCCTTACCTGTAATCGCCACATGCGACGCCTTCGGGGATAACGCAGGCAAGAAGTTACACTATATGTTTAGCTTAGTTGCATTTAGTTTTAGAAATACAAAGTAATCAATCGTAAAAGTTTCATATATTGTGTATTGACATTATGAAGATTCATTTTAAATTAATAATATAAAAATTAAACACATTTCTTTTCCCGAGTTGATTTACTTCCTTGAGCGCTTTCTGTGTTGTCACACCACTTTCAATCAGTCACAAAATTATCGCGGACTTATGGCGTGACAACATCGAAAGCGCTCGGGGAGATTTTAATCAACTCGTGATGAAAAAAATTGTGTTTTTAATTTTTCACTATTAATAAATAATAATCGATTCGGGTAATGGAAGTTTTACCGTATGTTTTTAATGTGAAGAAAGGCGTTTCCGTGAAGCTAAAAGCATTGGCACGAGAAAACAAGAGTCTGTTAGTCAAAGGGGTGTTACTGAAGTCAATAGTATACCTAGGATTGCTAGATGATTAAAAAAATATAAGAAACAAAAAATATAGTATTACTTAGAATCCGCTCATTTTTTTTTATTTCTTTAATGATTTATTCCTTAACTTATAAGTTGGTATGAGGCTGACCACCACTTTGCCAATTTCACCTCTGTTTCAGGGAAGGTCAGCAAGAGTTTGCGGCACCCTTCCAGGGTGACATAGACCTTTAAGACTTTCAAGAATTGGGCAGCCTCCCGCACGGATTCCTTAAAAAAAAAAAGTTGCAGGGCTTATGTTCTTTTAAGATTGGGTTTTTATATTGTAAGTCCACATGCGGCATGTGTTAGCGCGAACTAATACATGTCTGCTTTTGGGAATGCATTTAATATGAATCCTTAATGATGTATATATTTGCAGCTTAGATTTAGATTTAAATAAAAATTATAATGATTATAATTCCTACCTGATGATGACTAGCTAAGTCGAAAACGTTCGTTATATTGTAATTTAAATTTAAATGTATTGTATGTGAAAATAAAAACAGTGTTTATATATATAAAAAGTAGTAACTGTAACTCTGTCGCCATTCCGATAGGGGTGGCCAGAGCCTCTGCAGAGTTGCCTCCATTTTTTCCTATCCTGACATACCTCTTTCAATTCCTTCATATCCATTACCTTTTTCATGCATTTTCTTCTTTTAAGCTCACTTTGTATATCCCGTTCTTTCACAATCTCCTCAATCTGATTACTCCATACTTTTCTCGGTCGTCCCTTCCCAATTTTTCCTTTCACACTTTCTTTGTATACATACTTTGTCAGTCTATCATCATTCATTCTTTCCACATGCCCAAACCATCTCATCACATTCTTCTGCACTTTAACTTTCACATCCTCTTTCAAATTACATTCTTTCTTTACCCATTCATTCCTAACTCTATCCCTCAAAGTTTTTCCTGTCATACTTTTCAAATGCTTCATTTCCACCGTACATACTTTACTCATTTCGCTATCATTCACTGCCCATGCTTCACTTCCATACAGTGTTTTTAAAAAAAACAAATCAATTAAATAAAAATGATGGAATAGTTTTCGTCTGCTCCTCTGCATTGGCCGCGTCCCGGTTTATTTCGCCAAGAGGAAGTACCGGCTTCAGGGCCCGCTCAACAAATCAACATGACCCGAATCTCAGGCCGGGCCGGCTTTTTGTGAAGACTGGGTCGACCGTTGAGCGGTGCGGGGAGAACGGCCTCTCAATGCCGTCATAGAAAACAATAGTACTACTTTCAATTATTCGACCCTTTAGTATGTAATAATGATTTATGATGATCAGATGTAAGGACAGAAAAAAAGTGGCGGCTAATCTGTTATGTTGATCTGCATTGTAGGCGGCTTATTCTAATTCATTCATCTATTTTTTAATTTTATGTAATGACTTATAGGTTGGTATGAGGCTGACCACCCATACCTTAAAATATGGATCACTTTGCCAATGTCACCCCTGTGTCAGATCTATAATCTATAATCTAAGTTGCAAGGATATATTCATTTAAAGCTCTCAGATGTTTGCCCACAAACCAACACGTGTAGTTCGCGCTTACAAATGCTGAATGTGTACTTACAAATAAAATCCAAACCACAAATGAACATAAGCCCCACAACTTTTGCCGACCTTCCCTGAGATAACATTTACATTTTAGATAATGTCGGCAAGAGTTGTAGGGTTTATGTTAATTTCAGGTTTGGATTTTATTTGTATGTACACATTCAGCATTTGTAAACGTGAACTACACGTGTTTGTTTGTGGGTATGCATTTGATATGAGCTTTAAATGTTAATATATCTTTGCAACTTAGATTATAGATTATTATTGAATACGCCCACTGAGATTGAGATTTATATTAAATGCATTCCCACAAGCAGACACGCATAATTTCGCGCTTACACATGCTGCATGTGGACCTACAATATAAAAAATCCAATCTCAAATGAACATAAGCCCTGCAACTCTTTCCGACCTTCCCTGAAGCAGGGGTGACATTGTCAAAGTGAACCATTTTTTACAGTATGGGTGGTTTATACATATTTTCCAAATCCATCTCGCGCAGGTCATCTGGAAGGCTGCTCCATGCAGTTGGAGCAGCCACCTTGAAGGCGCTCTATAAGAACGGTTCTCTTTTCTCTTGTGTGGAACTCCAGACGACTGCTTCACGATGCGGCTGACCGTAGTTTTGCCGTCCTATAGTTATATAGCAGTCGCTGGAGTTATGTATGTATATCAGACAGACTGCCACCTAAATTAAGGTAGGCAAAGACTGCCGTGTTTTTAAAGAAGCACTAAAGAAAAAGGGCTCTTAAAGTGAGACACACATAAAAACGGCGCTCTCTTATCATACGTGATTTAAAACGAAAAAAAACGCAACTAAGCTACACATAGTGTAACTTCTTGCCGCTTTATCCCTGAAGGGGTCGCATGTGGCGAGTTATTTATTTTTACAGGTAAGGGGCCGGCCTTACGTCAACCACTTCAGTTGAAGGGGGGGTTTCCCAGCTCTCGAGGCGGCAGATACTCATTTCTTGTGATAGCTGAGTAAACCTTGCCGGTATTTTATTCTGGGGTTTGAAATAAACGGGAAATCATTTCTGACACCGTCGGTGAGTTTCGAACCCGAGCCCACGGCATGGAATGCAAGCACTCTAGCAACTGAGCTATCGACCGGACAGTCGCTGGAGTACATCAGGCAAACTACCCCTTAATTGATGAAGGCTAAAACTGCCGTGTTTTTAAAGAGGCACTAAAGAAATGGGGCTCTTGAGGTGTGACACACACAAAAACGGCGCTCTTTAATTATGTGTACTAAAATCTAAATCTAAATCTAAGCTGCAAGGATATGTATCATTTGAGATTCATACTAAATGCATTCCTACAAGCAGACACGCATAATTTCGCGCTCACACATGCCGCATGTGGACCTACAATATAAAAACCCAATTCTGAAATGGACATAAGCCCTGCAACTCTTGCCGACCTTCCCTGAAACAGGGGTGACATTGGCAAAGTGAACCATTTTTTACAGTATGGGGGGTCACTATCTTTGCATATTTTGAGTAGAATAGTTTTGAAAACAAAATCAAAGCAAAGCATTTGCTTGACTCTTAGAAAGAAAAAAAATGGACCTACATAATAATTAAAAATGTCAAAAAAATATTTTCTTAGTAATTCATTTCCCGTTAAAAAGTGATGCATTCATACAAAATAATATTCAGTATGCAGTACGGATTGCAGCTTGAAAATAAACCTTGAAAAAACCGATATGCTACTTCAAGCGAATGTTTCTGTAGAATTAATTGAAATCAAAGTTACCCTTGTCGCTTGCAGTGCAGCGTCCTTTTTCAATTTGATATTTAAAAAAAACACTGCCCTTCTCTACTCGAATAATGTAAAATCAACCTATGATACCAATACACTTAAACCTCAACTCCCACCGTAGATATGTATTGTTTCAAAGAGTCATTGGAAAATCGAAATTTAATTCGCAATCTTCATATTTTACTGTACTGTATTCTGCCGCCGTTCCATTAGAGGTGGCCGGTACCTCCGTTGATGCGTCTCCATTTTTTTCTGTCCTTGCATATCTCTTTCATCTCTTCAGCATTCATCGCTTTCCTCTCCTACATACTTTTCTCTTATTCTCACTCTGCAGGTTCCATTATTTCGCAATCTCACATATTTGGTCTACCCATTCCTTCCTCAGTTTTTCTCTTCTACGCTTCCTTCTTTCGTTTCTTCTATGCACTTTCTTTGTTAGTTGTTCCGCAAGAAGTGAGTAAAAATCCTCAGGAGCTCAGAAGCTTTCACTTCAACTGAAGTGAGTGGCGTTAGGCCAGCCCCCTTAACTGTAAAAATAAATAGGTTCCAATCCAATGCAACATGCGACCCCTTCGGGGAGAACGCGGCATGAAGTTACACTAAATGTGTAGCTTAGTTGAGTTTTTTTTGGAAGTAGATTGTGATGAGTAGTATTATATTAAGATGAACCGCTCCTTGACTGATAGGTTGGTACGAGGCTGACCACCCGTGCTGTAAAAATCGGTTCACTTTTGCCAATGCCACCCCGGTTCAGGGAACGGCGGCAGGAGTTGCAAGGTTTATGTCCATGTGAGGTTTTCTTTATTTGTATGCACACATGCAGAATGTGTAGGCGCGAACCTACATGTGCCTGTCTGTAGGCATGCATTTCATATGAGCCTTAAATGCTTACATATCCTTGCAGCTTAGATTATAGATTATAGATTATGGAACCGTCAAATTATGTTAATTGTAAGTGTGTGAGGGTTTTTCTTACTTACGAGTATTTAATAAGATCTTCAATGGACAATGAGGTGTTTGTTTACAAGTTGCTTCAATTTCAATACCGCTTTTATTTGATTTCTTCATCACAGACTAGAAGGATTTATTCAGTTCACTTCACAAGCGAAAGTACCCACTGACCGATGAACGACACAATGTTTAATACGACAACCACATTAAATGTTTACTTTATTCGTTTCACAATTACAATAACAACAAAACACAATAAATTTTTTCTACTCCCATTTGGTAATTTACTAATTACAAAACGGCTAACGCAATCACAATGCCATACATTTCTACACCCGTTGCATAATGTTACATTATGCAACCGGTAACCGTGTTAAAATGAACATGTGCGCATGCGCATTGTCAGAATTGGAACCATTTTTTAATTTCAAATGTCAACCTTGTATGGGGGTATGAAGACCTGTCAATCCAAGATGGCCGCAAGCGATCAGCTGATTAGGCTTCATACAATATTAGTGATATTCGGTAGGTAGGAATTACCGTGGTGATGAGACTTTCAGCCCTGTTCAGATGAAAATAAATAAGTATATTTTATGTGTAGAGTCAAATAAAAATTGTTAATAGTGCTAAAATTTATCGAATTTATTTATCGGATTGCTCCAAATAAAGCTTTCCTTTTTTCAATGGAAAATAAAAGGCTTGAAAGGAAAACAATACAAAAAATTTCACCGCAAACAATAAACAAACTCAAAAAGTTACTTGGTTAATAGGTGAGTATGAGGTTGATCACCTATGCTGTACAAATTTGGTTCACATGCCAATACAACTGCAGGGCATATGTTTATTTGAGTTTTGGGTTTGAATGTTTAAGCTTATATGCAGGATGTAAAAGCGCGACCTTATACATATGTGTCGGCTTGTGGGCATGAATTCAATATGAAACCTAAATATAATTTATTTTTACAACTTAGGTTAGATTAGATAATCGAAGGGAATGATAAATCACACGTTTTGACAAAGGTAAGGTTTTAATTACTTCAAATGGACGAGTACATTAAAATGACTATTATTCACTATTTTGTTAATTCTCTCATGGTCGTAGAAAAAGTATTGTATGCCACTGCACGTAATTAGTCTTTGTAACACTCGTGCTTTCTATTGTGCCATTCGGCTGCGCCTCATGGCACAAACTAGCACTCGTGTTAAAAAGACTATCATTACTTGGCAGTGGCATAAATAACTATTATAATCACAATTTACACCAGCTTGTGGCTCTCTAGCCAGGGAAGCTTCTTCTCTTTTTCGCATTCTTTTGTTTTCCTTTTTTCATTCAATTAAAATATAGGAATATTCCATTCCACTAAACAAACAAATTCATCTCGTTACAAGTGGTTTATGAGGATAGAAAAAAATATCTGGCGATGTCACAAGGTTTGTGAGAACAAAAATATTTTAGTATTTGAAAGTAAAAGGAATGAAACGCACCGGAAGCAGAAAACCCAATAAAATAGATTTGCTTTTTAAATGTAAGATTTGAAATACGTACGATTTACGAAATCCAAAGCAAACGATTGCAAGCACGACATGTGAGGCACTCCTATGTTATTTTTTTTATTGGAATATCAATCCTTGTTTTGCATTTGAAGGGCGGTACGTGAAACGATGCCTTTTACAAGAGCATTCATGACTCTGGATGAAATGAAAGAAGTATGCAAGGACAGGAAGAAGTGGCGGCTAATCTGCAATGTTGATTTCTAATTACAGATTTTAAATTATTTAAAATAAAATTATTTTTTCTTAAACGTAGTTTAATTTTCACAACAATATTTTATATCTCGAGCACTTTCGACCATCAATATTCAGGTCATTATCAAGAGTGATGTATGTCAAATTAAAATTATTAAGAACAAACCATAGATCAAAATTATATAAATGCAAATAAATAGGTAGGTATAGGTACAATAAAGATGAACTTAATTTAAATTAAATATAACAGTCCAAATTTAAAAAAATTAAAAGAAATAAAACAAAATAATTATAATGAATTAATTCAAACATCCGAGGGTCAAAAATAAAATGTTTAAAGCACAAATAAAATTATTGAGTCAACACAAAAAGACAAATAATAATAATAACAGCAAAATGTCAAAGAATAAAAGTAAAATTAAAGGGGTTGGGCTATGGCGGATTGCGGAAAGGAGATATAAAATATTGTTGTGAAAATTAAACTACGTTTAAGAAAAAAGAATTTTATTTTAAATAAAATGAATTTTCACTGTGTGAATACCCAAACCCTACAAAATCTAATTTTAAATTATGATTACGGTCGTTAGACATTTTAAAGAATGAAAAAATGGATTTTACTGACCGTGCAAAAGAGAAGAACGATTTTCTCTACGTTTCGTCGGAGTCATATCCGACGTCCTCAGGAGACGTATGTCCTCTATAAGGAGGAAAAAATCGTTCTTCTCTTTCCACGGTAAGTAACATCCGTTTTTTCATTACAAATGAAGTGTGTATTGTTGTTGTTTTTCTGTCAGTTGAGCTTGACGAGGCGATTTTACAAGTAGATTAAATTTAATTTTGCAAATTCTTCCACACCAGCTCCTCGTGTCTTGCCGTTGTTCCGCATTGTTGATAAGAGTTGATGATGCTGCCTGGCAGAGTTGATGACATAATGGGCTTGCAATGCGAAGGCAGCAACTAATGGGCCTCCGTCGGCTCCACGACAAATCGGTCACAGGCAACCCGCCCACAGCCAGCTAGGTCATAGGCAAATCGGTCACACGATAGTTCGTCCAGTTAACACTTCCGACTCGTAAATGGAAGGTTATAGGTTAGAATCCCGGCGAAGCACAACAAATATACCATATACAGATGACCTGCGCGAAATGGCTCTGAAGAGTACTTTTAGAAAGGGGTTGAAGACCCAGCTGTTCGCGCCCTCATATGAGCAAGCGCCTTTGGGATGACCAAGAGTCATGAAAAGGCGCTATAAAAAGATTTTATTATTATTATTATTATGTATATTTTCAAATAAGCTCTTCTTTCTGTAAAAATATGGTTCACTGTCACCACTCCCAGTGCCACTGTGCCTATGTCATCTCTTTTTCAGGGAAGGTTGTCAAAAGTTTGTAGAGTTGTAAGAGAGTGCTTATGTTCATTTGAGTTTTGGGTTTTCATAGTGTAGGTCCACATACGGCCTGTGTAAGCACGAACTTATTCGTGTTTGCTTATGGGAATGCATTTAATATCTTTGTAACTTAGATTAGATGAAAATACTACATTTATTCATATTTGCAAGGACAGATGTGACTGTGGACGAGGTATCTCTGACTGAAATGTCGTTGACAGAATAGTCGTGTGCACAATTAGTCATGAGACTGATTTCTCCATGGACGAGTTATTTTTGAACAATTGGTTGTGGCACGGTCTCCGTCTAATGGTTCCTGGCATCAGAGAGTCCAGGAAGCTGCCGGTAGACCGCCCGACGTCTGTTTCCAATTATGCAAAGACCTACGCACTCTGAGACGCGCTGGTGATGACCGTCTTCCTACTCTTGAGGAGTTGGATGGAGAGGAAATTGCGTCATGGCCATACTCATAGCCTTGCCACTGACAATGAATATTGTGTAATACAATCAGTCGCACTATCTACATATAGTCTGAGTGGAAAATATATCGACGGTTAAAAGGAAGTACAAAGCGACAAAAACTAAATGACATGATCGACATGAACATTCAAAGCTCAAATCAAATGCATGCCCACAAACAAGCGCGTGTAAATTCATGCTTACAAATGCTAAATGTGTACTTACATATTAAAATACAAACCTTAAATGTACATAAACCCTGCAACTTTTGCCGACCTTCTCTGGAACCGGGGTGGCATTGGCAAGGTGAATCATTATTTACAGTACGGGTGGTCAGCCTAATACCAACCTATAAGTCAAGGAATCACACCAAGAAATTTGACAATCATGCATTAAATGGCGGTTGATCCGCAATGTTGGCGGCTAAGGATCATAAACTAACCTTCATACAAACCTATAAGTCAGAGTAACTAATTATTGATTAAAATAAAATTAATATAATTATGAAAATAAAGCAGTGTTTTAAATATTGGGCCTATTGCACCAAACTCCAATCAGACGAAAATCAAAATTAAGTGTGATTTCTCCCTTTCAAATCAAACAATTGATTGCATATACGTAGGTCAGCTGATGTGAATCATATTTCCTGTTCAAATTCCATCACATTTTTACCAACTTTTGAGAAATATTAAACCGAGGTCCTTACCAGAACTAAGCAATCAAATTTGATGTTTCAATCAAATATTGATTGGAGGTTGGTGCAACAGGCCCGAATTTTCAAAGTTCTACAAAGTTTAATAGAATTCAATCAATATGAATTTTCACAGTGTTAAAACAAAAACCATACAAAATATAAACACATATATCTGGAGTCCGATCTACGCGGAAAAGTTTGCAGGAAACTGAGAGCCTGTTCTTTTAATTTAAAATCAGCTGTTTTTCCACCCTCATCAGCTCGCTCCCGCCCTCCCGTGTTTAATCGGATTCCGACGAGGACAACAAACAATGGACATTATTAACATGGATCTAGTCCGTAACATGGATAGTCCGGTCGATAGCTTAGTTGGTAGAGTGCTTGCATTCCATGCCGTGAGCTCGGGTTCGAATCCCGCCGAGGCGAGGGTGTCAGAAATGATTTCCCGTTTCGGTGTTTATTTCAAACCCCAAAATAAATACCGGCGAGGTTTACTCAGCCTTCACAAGAAATGAGTACCAGCACTCTCGGGAGCTGGGAAACCCCCACTTTATCTGAAGTGGTTGGCGTAAGGCCGCCCCCCTTACCTGTAAAAATAAATAGGTTAAACTCGCCACATGCGACCCCCTCGGGGATAATGCGACAAGAAGTTACACTATATGTGTAGCTTAGTTGCGTTATCTAATGCTGAGTATACACACATGCATCAGTGTTTTCTGACGAGATCGCATGTTTCTACGACTGTCTATAGTATTATATATAATCTATAAGTTGCAAAGATATGTCACATTTAAGATTCATAGGGCATGCGCTCCCATAAGCAGGCACGTATAAATTCGCGCTTACACATGCCGCATGTGTAATTAAAAAATTAAATTCCAAACCTGAAATGAGCCCTGCAACTTTTGCTGACCGTCCCTGAAACGGGTTGACCTTAGAATAATAACATCACGAAACGGCGCTGTCAAGAAGTCATCTACTCATCTTCATGATGTTGTTTTGCAAAACAAAAAGTTTATTGGCTGGCTAGCAGTGGCGAAGGGTGCCATACAAGCCGGTTCCCATCGGCTTACCTTTTAAAATGATGTAACAAAGTAGTTAAAAAATATAGGCATAAAGTAAAAAAATACATTTAAAACCAAAGAAACAATACGTATTTTTTCCCCATTGAAACCATGCAGTCTACTTTATTATCATTTTTGCCTCATTTTAAACGGGAAACCGATGGGAATCGGCTTGTATGGCACCCTTCGCCACTGCTGGCTAATCGGTGTTATGGCCGAGGGGGTCAAGAGGGCTGATCTTTCTAGCGCGTTTGGAATAGAACAACGTTGGTTCGATCCCCGCCTGGGTCATTTGACCATAACTTTTACCCTGGTTTAACTAATGTTATTGGGTAGTTATTAATTAATAATTCATTAAAATACACAATAATGAATTATTAATTGATGATATTAATACCTGTTTTTGGCCAGGCGGAATAGGTTGGTGAATTGCATTCCTCTTCACAAATCCATTAAAAAAAACATATAAAGGAGAGACCACTAACATACGAGTATGCTCTAATTGATTACTGAGAACATAGTCTCATAGACCTGAGGCGTTTTACAGTCGACAAAATTTCATAGCTTCCGTTCCAACTTCGTTGTCTTGTCTTGTATCCTGCCATCACTCCTCTAGGGGTGGCCGGTACCTCCACACAAGTGCCTCCACTTGACTCTGTCCTTGCATACTTCTTTCATCTCATCTAGTTTCATCATTCTTTTCAAGCTCTTCTCTTGTTTCCACTCTGTAAATTCCATTCATTCGCAATCTCACTTATCTGATCAATGCATTCTTTCCTAGGTCTTTCCTTTCCACGCTTACCTGTTACATTTGTTACATCTGTTACACTCGATGATGATATTATGAATTCCACTTTGGCTAGTTTTGAATGAATCACATAAGTTTTTGGCATTCCAAATGTCAGCTGCCGGATTATTTAATTATAGACCATACAAGACAGACAAGACTCTGCAAAAGCGTCACACTCTGGATGCGGGCCAAGACGGTCTTATATAGGTAAAATATCATTATTGTCATGAGCTATGTGTGTTAACATTTCGAGCATACAAATTACTATAGAAAGTAAAGTGAAAATTAAAAAAACCTGTGTCCTTAGTTGGTAGAGTGCTTGCATTCCATGCCGTGAGCTCGGGTTCAAATCCCACAGAGGGTGTGAGAAATCGCTGCCTTAGTTCTTGTTTGCCTAATGGACCATAAGGCTTATTTTCAATAAGCAATGTTTGCATGTGTACTGGACCAATGTGTCTTATGAAAACAGGAAATTGATTTAGAAAATATTTAAAACAACTCTTAAAACAGTATCGAGTTTTATGTTTTTTCTTAGCTCAGATTGTGTAGAATTTGATTCTTAAGACAACTGCATTAAAAATTAATATTTGACAAAATCGGTCTATACGGCAAACAAGAACTGGGGGAGCGAAATGACTTCCCTTTTCGGTGTAAATGAATTCTCAGCCTTCGCAAGAAATGAGTACCAGTCCCCTTGAGAGTTGGGAACCCCCTCCCCCTCGTTCAACTGAAGGGGTTGGCGTAAGGCCAGCCCCCTTACTTGTAAAAATAATTAGTTTTCACTCGCCGTTTTAAAATCCCTTCGGGGATAACGCGGCAAGAAGTTTCACTATATGTGTAGCTTAGTTGCGTTGCCGTTTCGTGATGTAGTCACTCTAAAGGCGCATTGATTTACACGTTGGTATAAGGCTGACTTACCTTACTGTAAAAATTGTTTCACTTTTCAAATGTCATGTCATTTTCAGTAAAGGGTTGCAAGAGTTTGTTAAATTGAGATTTGATTTTTCTTTGGAAGTATAAAAGTAGTATGTACAAAACACGAACTTACACGTGTCTGACTATGGGTATGTATTAAATATGAATTTTAAATAAATGCATCTTTGCAACTTAATTACTCGTATTAAAAAAAAAAAAAATAGGCTGATTTATTCGGTGAGCGCTGTTTTTGTGTGTATCACACCTAAAGAGCCCTCTGCGAGCTTGGTCGTCGCTGTAGAAAGCGCCAATTTTCAAGCAAAACCCAGTTGCTGTAAGGCTGGATGGACCTTTAGTGACCGGCCTTTGGTAAAGGTTTATGAATTTTTTCACCAAACGAAGAACATATTTGAAAATATAAATGGTATATTTTTTGTGCTCCGCCGGGATTCGGACCCGCAACCTTCCATTTACAAGTCCGAAGTGTTACCACTGGACTAAGGACCGGTCAATGCCTTTTATTTTAAATTAAAAATTGTATCACCTTCTTCCTAACAACAATAATGATTGTTAGGTCGTTCATTACTTCGTGTGTGATTAATTTTTGCAATTTTTGGGTTCACGGCCTGCAGATCACGTTTCAAAATGACGCACAGAACATTTTGGGACGCTTGCTTGTCCGTATTTTAAATTAATTGAATTAAAAATAATTTCAACTAGACAGAAAACGAAATATTGAAACAAGAAATAAGTTTAGTACGGCAGGCAACGTAAGATGGGGAAGACAGATACTGGTACCAGCATATCAACAGATTAGGAACCGATAGGATACCATGTATCGTCCTTCATCGAAGACTTCCGAAAAGAGAGATGGTGTAAAGACTGGCTGTTTGGATCACACGAGGGAGTAGCGACACAAACAAATTCTTTGGATCTATAAAAGAAAGAAGAAAAAGAATGCGAATGAAAATAATTTCTACAATTATGAAATAATTTAAAACCATGTCTAAATCTAAATATAAATCTAAGCTGCAAAGATATGTATCATTTGAGATTCATATTAAATGCATTCCCACAAGCAGACACGCATAATTTCGCGCTTACACATGCCGCATGTGGACCTACAATATAAAAAAACCCAATCTTAAATGAACATCAGCTCTGCAGCTCTTGCCGACCTTCCCTGAAGCAGGGGTGACATTGGCAAAGTGAACCATTTTTTACTGTATGGGTGGTCAACCGCATACCAACCTATCAGTCAAGGAATTATTCTATGTCCATAATCCGTAATCTAAGCTGCAAAGATATGTTAACATTCAAGGCTCATAATTAATTGCATGCCCATGTGATTGCAGGCATATGTAGTTTTGCATCTACACATTCAGCATTTGTGCATACAAATAAACATAACGCCACATGAACATAAACCTTGCAGCTCCTGCCGCCTTTCCCTGAAACCGGGGTGGCATTGGCATGTCTATAATATAATCTATAATCTAAGTTGCAAAGATATATTAACATTTAAAGCTCATATCAAACGCATGCCCATAAACAAACACGCGTAGTTCGCGCTTACAAATGCTGAATGTGTATAAACAAATAAAATCCAAACATCGAATGAGCATAAACCCTATAACTTTTGCCGACCTTCCCTGACACAGGAGTGAAATTGTAAAAGTGAACCATTTTTACAGTATGGGTGGTCAGCCTCATACCAACCTATAAGTCAAGGAATACAAATAATAAATATATAAAAACAACAAAACCTTAAAAAGAAATCAATACAAAAAAAAGTCAATACTTCCCTATACAAAAAACATAAATGAATAAGCCAACATTACAAATCAACATTGCAGATTAGCCGCCATTTCTTCCTGTCCTTACATACTTCTTTTAATGTTAATATTGCAAATGGTCTACTTTTTTGATTGACATACTTTTTTAGTTGCCGTACTATTTTGATTGCCGTACTATTTTGATTGCCGTACTTTTTTGATTGCTGTACTATTTTAAATGTCTACAAAATGGTCTCATGAGATTGTATATTGCACAGGAGAAAAGAAAGGAAATGAGTGAGGAAAACTCCATGGAAATATACATAGAATTTCATCTTTAAAAGCAAATTTTGTTTTCGTTTATGGTGAGGTTCTTTTCGCTTTACCGTGTATCCTTTTTATTATCAAGAAATGATGTTCACTTTAACCAATGCCACCCCCGTTTTCAGAGTGAGGTACCGTTAGTCTCTCATGCAGCGTGCAATGAAATTATAAGTATGAGAATTAAAATATACATCTAAAAAGTCTTTATTTTCCCTGTTTTTTTTAAACAATAATATACGACCAAAGTTCTGTAGTTAACGCTACGTACTCGTAACAGAAAGTTCATGAGTTCGATTTCCAGAGGACGATAATTTTTCTATATTTTCAAAAAAAAATATTCGCTGAGGTTTTTTTTTCTTTAAATAAAAATAGATTTGTGAAGAGAAATACAATCCACCAACTTATTCTGCCTGGCCAGAAACAGGTATTAATATCATCAATTAATAATTCATTTTTGTTTATTTTAATGAGTTATTTATTAATAATTACCTCATAACATCTGTTAAACCAAGGTCAAAGTTATGGTCAAATGACCCAGCTCTATTCCAAACACGCTAGAATGATCAGCCAACTTGGCCCCCTCGGCCATAACACCGACTAATAGTTGACAAATTCATTGCCTGTACCAAAGACCGGTCACAAAGGTCCATCCAACCTTACAGCGATTGGATCTTGCTTGGAAATATGCGCTCCGTAGCAAAAACGAAGCTCGCCAAAAGTCCAGTCGATAAAATTCTTCATTCATTGTCGAGAGCTAGGTTTCAATTCCCCCCCCAACGGGCGTCAGAAATTATTTCCGTGTTTATTTCAAACCCAAAATAAACTACCGTCAAGGCACTCAGCTTTCTCAAGAAATGATAACCAGCCCTCTTGAGAGCTGGAAAAAACCCCACTTCAACTGAAGTGATTGGCGTAAGGACGGCCCCGTTTCCTTTAAAAATAAATAACTTCCACACGCCACATGCGACCCTTCGGGGACCACGCGGTAAGAAGTAACACTATTTGTGTAGCAGAAGCGTGCATAGGGTACAGGCAAATTAATTTTAGAATAAATATTTTCTCCCATTCCTTTAAAATAACTCATTGGAAATTGACTGAAATGCTGATGATGGCTCCAATAGAACCTAAATTGTTAATCTTAAATCTGAAAATCAAGCGTAAATATTTTTTTACTATCTATTTCCTACCTATTAGGCGTATGTGCCTGTATGGGATGCACGCCGCTGATGTGTAGCTTAGAAGCAAAGGAGCGAATATTCATACACGTGAATAGTATATGAGCATTCCTTAAGGGTAGGAATTAAAAAAGGCTGCAGTTAAACTAAGCACTTAACAATTTGTATACGCCACATACAAAGAAAGTATGAAAGGAAAAAGAGGGAAGGGACGACCGAGAAAAGTATGGAGTGATCAGATTGAGGAGATTGTGAAAGAATGGGATAAACAAAGTGAGCGTAAAAGAAGAAAATGCATGAAAAAGGTGATGGATATGAAGGAATTGAAAGAGGTATGTCAGGATAGAAAAAAATGGAGGCAGCTCTGCAGAGGCTCTGGCCACCCCTAGCGGAATGGCGACAGAGTTACATGCGACTCTTCGGGGGCTACGCGGTAAAAAGTTGCAATATATATGCAGCTTAGTGGCGTTGCATGGCAAGAAAACTTGCATATTATGATGGTGCACTGAAGGCATAGTTTTCCTTTATTTCCCGACCTGCCCGAAGTGGCCAGTGGGTGGGCCGAACGCATACGAAGTACATATAACAATACATGGTTCCGCCCGGTAGCCCCCCATTCGACGTCCGACAGTAGACCGATTCGCACGTCGATTTTTCGCGCGCGCCACTCAAAATTCGCGTCCGCAAAAATAACCATCAACTCTGAAATCACCAAACTAAGTGTGAGCCTTCTGTGAAATATTTCAGTTGTATTAAAAAAAAGTGTTTTGCCCAAGTGAAGATTCTTGCTGTGAGTGAAAATGGATCAGCAAGGTCTAGCACCGAAAAATGGGAGACTCAATGTGAGCGATTTTCTTTTCTTTTTGGTATCCATCTTTTCTTTCATTTTGTTTTGGATTTTTATCGTTATCATTTTAATGTTAAATTTTTGAGTTACTGAAAGTTTTTTTTTTTAATTTTCAACATAACATTCAGTTTGATTTAAAACTACGCGAAAAAAACTTTTGTTTCCAATATTAACAAGGCTTAACAAGTTGTAGTTTTACGTTTTGTTCATCATTATTTGAATTTGTAATTGCAAAGATCCTTCGATGTTATTCATGAAATAATAAAAAAAACTTATGTATATCGACACCTTAAAGGTTAAACTGAATAAGTGCTGATTCACTGATTTGAGAAATCGTGGATTAAACATTTTATTGCGGGTAACTTCTCGTAGTAAGCGAATTAACCATAAATCAGTGCTCATGAATTTTTTTTTGAGACACCCATGTTAGCCTTATATGTCTTTTATTCAGGTTTACCTTTAAGGGATCGATATACACTAGAGATTTCAATTTAAAAATAAGTAAATACTCATAAAATAATTTTATTACATAGTTTTTTGCTCATTTTTATATAATATTTCTTCATATCTAGCTTGTATGTAAATTGAAATCTTTTTTCTTGCGACCTATACCCTTAGTACGAGTTGCAAAACTTGAGAAAAGTAAAGTTTGCGGAAAATATTAAAGAGTGATTTCTCCCAAAATTTGCCGTTTTTGTTTCATACACTTTATGGTCTTAGCAAAAGAGTTACAGTGATGAAGAAAATTAAGTTCAAACAAACAAAAACGGCAGATTTTGGGGGAAATCCCTCTTTAATAATTGCCGTAAACTTTACATTACTCAAGTTTTGCAACTCGTACTAAGGGTACTGTTGTTCCTGATTTACCGCGTATCAACTTGTTGCATATACATAATATTATTATCATATACAGAAACATGTACCTTGCAGGCGATTTCAGTTCATGTTTGCATTTCTCTATTTTTTCCTTTGCTTCTTATTTAATGCTGTTTTTTAAACATTTTTTTTCATCCAATTTTAAATTACTTTTAAGGAATATCTTGACATGAATATTTTTGTGTTTTTATCGAAACAGCTACAAAAATTTACCTCTTCTTTCAGCAGCTACTTTTTTTAACTAATACGGAAAAGTGTAGGATATTTAAGTGCGCATATAACTCTTCATAAAATTTTTTTAGTAAGATGCACATGTGTTGTAACTTCTTGAGACTTTTCCCACGAAGGCGTCGCATTTTATGCTAACAACTTCACTTAAAGTGGTGGTTTCCCTGCTCTCGTGGGGCAGGTTCTCATTTTTGTAAGCGCTCAGTAAGCCCAGCTGGTATTTAAATTTTGTAAACAGAAATGGAAATTATTTCTGACACCCTTTGTGACGATTAAAGCCTAGTTCTCTGGCATTAAACGCAAGGGATTTACTAACAAAGCCATCAAAATGACGAATATCGAAAAGAAACTGGATTCATTCAATAAATCAGCCTTAATTAACGTTGCATTTTTAAGTAGGTTACAGGACATTTAGAAAAGAAAGAAACAAAAATTACAAAAAGCTTAGAGACACCTTGAGGAGTATAGAGAGCCATATTGGGTAAAGGTCCATGAGATCAAATCTTAAATGTCGACATTTAAATCAGGTAAAAGGACATCGAAATAGCAGCTTAATTGGCTGTCCCAATGTGGCGATGGGCCTCAAAAAAATAGAGGCATAAATTAGTAAGTACTTCGCTAAATATGTGGTCCACAAAAGGATGCAGAATAAAGGGAATGATGATCTTTGCAAAACTTCCAAAGAACTACCAAACACACAGCTAGGGCTAGTGTTTTTAAATTAGAATATTGTATTTGTTTTGGTGTTTATATGGATTATTTGTTGATTGTAAAAATGTAATTTATCGTGTATGTTCCTTAACTTAAAGGTTGTTATGCGGCTGACCACCCATAATATAAAAAATTAGTTCACTTTGCCAATGTCACCCCTGTTTCAGGGAAGGACGGCAAGAGTTGCAGGGCTTATGTTCATTTGAGATTGGGTTTTTATATTGTAGGTCCACATGCGGCATGTGTTAGCGCGAAATTATACATGTCTGCTTGTGGGAATGTATTTAATATAAATCTTAAATGATATATATCTTTGCAGCTTAGATTAGATTAGATTAGATTAGATTGGTATGCGGCTGACCACCCATTCTGTAGAAAATGGTTCACTTTTCAAATGTAACCGCTGTGTCAGGGAAGTTCGGCAAGAGTTGCAAGGTGTATGTTTATACGCAATTTGGGTTTTTATGTTGTAGGTTCACATGCGGCATATAAAAGGGTGAACTTGTACGTGTTTGCTTGTGAAAATGCATATAATGTGAATTCCCAATGTTACATATCTTTGCAACTTAGATTAGAGATCCAATTAGAGACAGTATTTAAACCTTCATAAGACGGCAAAGGTTGAGGTGGGCTAGGCATGTTCACAGAATGCCAGGCACACGGTTTCTTAAAACAATGATGACCTTCCACTCGGGAGGAAGAAGAATAGCGCGAAGACCCAGACTGAGATGGAGGGATGAAATGGGAAGTGACGTGGCTCAGCTTCTTCAAGTTACGAAGTGGAGAACGGCGTCGGAGGACAGGTGGAGTAGGAGGCAGAAGTTGAAGAAAACCAAAGCTCGAGTTGGGCAGTAGGCACCAATGAAAAAGAAGCGGTCGCATGTGGCAAGTAGAATCTATTTATTTTTACAGGTAAAGGGGCCGACCATACGCCAACCTCTTCAGTTGAAAGAGGGGCTACCCAGCTCCAGAAGGGGCTGGTAACTCATTTCTTGTAAAGGCTGATTAAACGTTACTGGTATTTTTTTTTGGTTTGAAATAAACACTGAAACGGGAAATCATTTCTGACACCCTCGCCTCGGCGGGATTCGAATCCGAGCTCACGGCATGGAATGCAAGCACTCTACCAACTTAGCTATCGATCGGACTATTTGTTTGATATTGGTTTTAATATGAAATTATATTAATTAAATTCACGAATTTTATACGATTTCCACGAATATTTTTTTCACACCATTTTCTGCTGATAGTCAATGAAAAATATGCACAATATCCTTTTTAAACGTAAAAAAATGCTGATGTAATTTTTTTTTTTAATTTAAATAACTTCATATTTGTCATTGAAATGTCAGCAATTAATTCATGTATATATATATATATATATATTTCCAAGTAAAAACTGTCGGTAGAATAATATATTTCTACGCAATACCTGTTGGTGTAAAAATCTTTTCGTTCTAAAAATCATTCTATAAAAAAATATCGCCTTGAATCCAAATAGTCAATTTGCAGAAGCGGTTTAACTCTTTTAGCCACGGCGCGGCGCCATCATACTTTTGAAACATATTGTCTGTAATCTAAGTAACCAAGATATATCACATTTAAGATTCATATCACACGCATTATCATGAAATAAGTATGCAAGGACAGAGTCAAGTGGAGGCACTTGTGTGGAGGTACCGGCCACCCCTAGAGGAATGGCGGCAGGATACAGGACAAGACAATACAAGACAATCATAAGAACACATGTATAAGTTAAAGCTTACACATGCCGTATATGGACTTACAACATAAAAACACAATCTCAAGTGAACATTAGCCCTGCAACTCTTGCCGGCCTTTCCTAAAGCAGGGTCGACGTTGGTAAAGTAAACATTATTTTACAGTATGGGTGGTCAGCCTCATACCAACCTATAAGTCGAACAATACAAACAATTAATCACAGTTAATAATCACTCAGTAAAACAACAAAATTTATATCTATAAAAAATGAGAAATAAAAAATTTAAAGCCTTAGCCTTAACCGCCAACATTACAGATTTACCTCCATTTTCTACAGTCCTTACATACTTTTATCATTTTATCTAGAGTTTATACCAATATCCTGCATATTCTTACCATTAACGCTCCTTGACTGATAGGTTGGTATGAGGCTGACCCCGTGCTGTAAAAATTGGTTCACTTTTGACAACGCCACCCGGAAGGCGGCAGGAGCTGCAAGGCTTATGCTCATGTGAGCTTTTGTTTATTTGTATGCACACATGCAGAATGTGTAGGCGCGAACCTACATGTGCCAGCAATTACATGGGCATGAACCTTGAATGTTAACATATCTTTGCAGCTTAGAGTATAGACATGGTTGTAAATAATATTTTTTAGTGTTGATCTGTTAACACAGTGAAAGTCCATTTTTATAAATATTTAAAAATATAAATGGTAAAACAAAAAAAATGAAGTGATAAACAAATAAAATAAAGTGAATTAAAACAATGTTTTACCATTTATATTTTTAAATATTTATAATTATGGTTGTAAATTATTTCCAAATTCTAGAAATTCTTTTCATTCGTCTCCTTCTTCTTTTTCCTTTTATAGTTCCAAATGATTTCTTTGTGCTGCTTGCATTTAATAAGAGCCTTAAATTTTAACACATCTTTGCAGCTTAGATTATAGATGGATAGATTAGATTATAGATTTGCTTGCATTGTAAGTAATAGGCACTGAATCTCTCATTTCTTGCGCACTCCATGTCTGTGTGATTGTAAATTGCTGATTACCACTGGCTTGTCCTTCTCTAGCTTTTTCTAACAACATGTATGAGAGAATGAATCTTTTGATATTACCTTGTCGACCTTCCGTAAATCAAATTGAAAATAAATTTGTACTGATAAAATGAGAGAGATTTTTATAGTACAAAAAATGCAATAATCTATAGTGTAAGTTGCAAAGATATGCTGATATTTTAAATTCACATTAAATGCATGCCCACAAGCGGGCACGTTTAAGTCCGCGTTTTCGCAAGCTGCACGTGTACTCAAAATTTAAACGACATGTGTAAATTCGCGCTTATAAATGCTGCATGTGTACCTACTGACAAATTAAAATCCAAACCATAAATGAACATAAGCCCTTCAACTTTTGACGACCTTCCGTGAAACAAGGGTGACCATTTTTTACTGTTTGGGTGGTCAGCCTCATGCCAACCTATAAATAAAAAAATAAAACTCTCCCTTTGGCAAGTTATTTATTCTTCTTTTTCCTCTGCCTCTTCAGTGAAGATTGGCGATCATCATAGCGAGTTGCACATGCAATACTGAGAGATCTTACTTCTGCCAAACCACTGACGCAGGTTCCTTAACCAAGATGTTCTCCTTCGACCTGGAGCTCGTCTTCCCTCAATTATTCCCTGTATGATGAGATGCAGGAGTCAATATTTATCATTTCATCCCCAACGTAAACAAACATCTTATTACTTTCCTTGATTTGGATCTTTTGATCTGTCCAAATCTAAATCTAAATCTAAGTTGCAAAGATATGTATCATTTGAGATTCATATTAAATGCATTCCGACAAGCAGACACGCATTATTTCGCGCTCACGCATGCCGCATGTGGATCTACAATATAAAAACCCAATCTCGAATGAACACAAGCCCTGCAACTCTTGCCGACCTTCCCTGAAACAGGGGTGATATTGGTAAAGTGAACCATTTTTTACATTTAATATGAATCCTTAATGCAATCTCTTTGCAACTTAGATTATATAGTACAGAAAGATTTAAGAAATGGTGGGCTTACACTGAGTGAACTATTAGCGCCAAAGTCCGTATTAAAAATGCTTTTAGCGTTTTTGCAACTAAGGCAGTAGACTGCTCAAAGTGTTAGAAGAGTCTGTTAAATAATTAATAATCCCTAGATGCTGGGGACAAAATATAAAATTAAATGAAAGACGCTGAAGACAGAGCTAAGATGGAAAATCTTAAATGTTCTACTGCTTTTCTTAATCTCTCTATCCGTTGTTCTATAATCTATAATCTAAGTTGCAAGGATATATTCATTTAAAGCTCTCAGATGTAAGCCCACAAACCAACAAGTGTAGTTCGCGCTTACAAATGCTGAATGTGTACTTACAAATAAAATCCAAACCTCAAATGAACATAAGCCCCACAACTTTTGCCGACCTTCCCTGAAACAGTGGTGACATTGGCAAAGTGAACCATTTTTTACAGTATGGGTGGTCAGCCTCATACCAACCTATAAGTCAAGGTTGTTTCTTTGTAAAAATGATTTACCTTTAATGACTCTGGAGGAAATGAAAGAAGTATGTAAGGACAGAAACACATGGCGGTTGATCTGTAATGTTGGCGGCTGGGGTTTGTTAAATTGGAATTAGTTTTCTGTTTAGTTTTGATGATATTATTATTTACTGATTTATAAAATGTAATTTGTCGTGTATGTTCTTTGACTTATAGGTTGGTATGCGGCTGACCACCCATGCTGTAAAAATGGTTCACTTTGCCAATGTCACCCCTGTTTCAGGGAAGGACGGCAAGAGTTGCAGGGTGTATGTCCATTTGAGATTTGGTTTTTATGTTGTAGGTTCACATGAGGCATGTGCAAGCGCGAACTTGTATGTGTCTGGTTGTGAGAATGCATGTAATGTGAATCTCCAATGTAACATATCTTTGCAACTTAGATTAGATTAGATTAGATTTACCGCACTAGTAGAGCGCTGTTTATCTATCTATCTACCTATATAAAGCCAAAACATTTTAGATACTTTATACCTGGTCGATAGCTAAATTGGAAGGATGCTTGCATTACATGCCGAGAGCTCGGGTTCGAATCCCATCGAGGGTCACAGAAATGATTTCCCGTTTCGGTGTTTAATTCAAAACCCAAAATAAACTACCGGCAAGATTTACTCATTCTTGGAAAGAAATGATTCCAGAGCTGGGAAACCCTTACTTCAATTGAAGTGGTTAGCGCAAGACTAGCTAATCTGCCAAAATAAATAGATTCCAATTGCCGCATGCTCACCCCTTCGGGGAGAACGCAGAAAGAAGTTTAACGATGTATGTAGCTTAGTTGCGTTGCAGTGGTAGAGATGACCGAAAAAAGTATTGGCGTTCTAAATTCCTTAAATAGAAAACGCAAAACGCAACTAAGCTACACATATAGTGTGTTTAATTTTTTTTAGTTATTCAAAACACTGTTTTATTTTCACTACTTTATTATTTAATTATTTGGACGTTTTCGACTCCACAGTAATCATCATCCACAGTAATCATCATCCACAGTAATCATCATCATTTGGATGATTACTGTGTAGTCGAAAACGTTTGTGTCCAAATAATTAAATAATAAATAAATAATAAAGAGTGAAAATAAAACAGTGTTTTGAATAACTAAAGATAAGATGAATTTTCACATTGTTAATGCACCAACCATCCAAAATATATTTTTTTTCGTTTTGCAACTACACATTCTTAATGAATGAAATATGAGTCGTATTGAGTATATCTTTGCAACTTAGATAGCTGATATGATGGTGTAGAGTCTAGACCTACCGCAATAAGAAAAAAATGGGAATATTTTTGACTAATGTATACCTACTTTAAGCGTACGATGTATAGAGGTATTTATAATATGTTAGAAACATTTTTAACCCTTTCCCTACCAGAGATGAGATATATCCATTATAATCTGTAATCTAAGATAATATCTTAACATTTAAAATTCATATTAAATGCATTCCCATAAACAGACACGTGTAAGTGCGCGCTTACAAATGCTGCATGTGTACTTACAAAGGTATGAGGCTGACCACCCATACTGTAGAAAGTGCTTGACTTTTCCAATGTCCCATTGTTTCAGGGAAGGTCGGCAAGAGTTGCAGGGCCTATGTTCATTTGAGATTGTGTTTTTAGATTGCCAGTCGACATGCGACATATTTAAGTGCGTGTATATAAAAAATCAAAATATGCGTATTCCTTGACTTATAGGGTGGTATGACGCTGACCACCCATACTGTAAAAAATGGTTCCCTTTACCAATGTTACCCCTGTGTCAGGGAAGGTCGGCAAAAGTTGTAGGGCTTATGTTCATTAGAGGTTTGGATTTTATTTGTAAGTACACATTCAGCATTTGTAAGCGCGAACCACATGTGTTTTTTTTTGTTTTAAGAAATCCTGTGCGGGAGACTCCCTAGATTCTAGAGACTCTATGGGTCTATGACACTTGTTGTAGTGAGGTGTACGAACTTGGTCGTCGCTACAAAGCGCCAATACTCAAGCAAGACCCAGTTGCTGTAAGGCTGGATGCACCTTTAGTGACCGGTCTTTGCTAAAGGTTTTATGAATTTTTTCAACCCACTGAAGAGCATATTTGGAAATTTAAATTTGTATATTTTTTGTGCTCCGCCGGGATCCGAATCCACAACCTTCCATATACGAGTCCAAAGTGCTGACACTGGACTACGGACCGGTTTGTTAGTGGACATGCATTTGGTATGAGCTTTAAATGTTAATATATCTTTGCAACTTAGATTAGAGATTATTATAATAATTTGCAGCTTAGATTATAAACAGCTTCGGGAGGGTTGGGTATGCCGGAGCGCGTCGACAATAAATGTGTTTGCCAATCGGAATGGTATCGTTATGACAACCTCGCAAGGTATTTGTTGACCAAACACTCCGGCAACTTGTTACCGAGCTGCGAGTTGGTTTTCCCTTTGAGAATTATTCGTGCAGCGTTCTTCCATATGCGTTGCATTGAACTCTACCAGCTAAGGCGTCCATTGAAAAAGGTTCTGTAATCTGTGATCTCAGTTGCAAATATATATATATACATTTAAGGCTCTCGAATGCATGCCCTCAAACAAACACACGTAGTTCGCGCTTAAAAATGCTGAATGTGTAAATCCAAACCTCAAATAAACATAAGCCCTACAACTTTTGCCGACCTTCTCTGACACAGGGGTGACATTGGCAAAATGAACCATTTTTTACTATATGGGTTGTCAGCCTCATACCAACCTATAAGTGAAGGAATAATCTATATTTAATCTATAATCTAAGTTTCAGAGATATATTAACATTTAAGGCTCTCGAATGCATGCCCACAAACAAACACGCGTAGTTCGCGCTTACAAATGCTGAATGTGCACTTACAAAGAAAATCAAAACGTCAAATGCGCATAAGCCCAAAAACTTTTGCGGACCTTCCCTGACACAGGGGTGACATTGGCAAAGTGAACCATTTTTTACAATATGGACAGCCTCATACTTTCCTATAAGTCAAGGAACTTTGGTACGAGGCTGACCACCCGTGCTGTAAAAATCGGTTCACTTTTGCCAATGCCACCCCGGTTCAGGAAACGGTGGCAGGAGTCGCAAGGTTTATGTCCGTGTGAGGTTTTCTTTATTTGTATGCCCACATGCAGAATGTGTAGACGCGAACCTACATGTGCCTGTCTGTAGAGCCTTAAATGTTAACATATCCTTGCAGCTTAGATTATAGATTATAGATAGATAGAATACAAATAATAAATAACATTTAAGTACACAAAAAACAACAAAACCTTAAAAAGAAATCTATACAAAAAAGTCAATGCTTTTCTATACAAAAATGTAACATAAATCAATGAGCCAACATTACAAATGAACATTGCAGATTAACCGCCATTTCTTCCTGTCCTTACATCCATACTTTTTTCATTTCATTCTGAGTCATAACACTTTTTCATACAAACCCTCCTTTTATTATGACAGCATATCCCATTCATTAGTAAAACCTTTAAACTGAAAAAAAGTTCAAATAAAATTTTATTCTCATTGACACTTTGTTTAGTGCCAAACAAAATATAAGCTACAAAATAGTTGTAAATAAATAGCATACAACAAAAATTATAGTATAGCGGACGTTGTACCTGCCACATAGGTAACTAGAGGTCGTTATTCTTACCTTCAAATCAGCTGATTTCAAATAATACCGTGTTATTAGTATTCACTATTAAATGCTCTAAGCTAAACCGTGAAAAAAAACTATTAAAAAACGTAAACAGTACACTGAGTTTAAAACCGATTGCGTAAATCGAAAATGTATACAATTTCCAAGTGTGCTCCTAGAGAGTGATTTAGTTTTCACACATTTTTTTTTGATTTACGCAATCGAGTTGGTTTCACGAAATGCTTATATACTCGGGGTACTTGTACGTTGCAAACAATCGATCAACTTCCTTTGAATACGTAGGCACTATTGAGAAATAATAAGAATGTTTTTTTTTTATTTTTTTAAATAGACTTGTGAAGAGCAATGCAATTCACGAACCTATTTTGCCTCGCCAGAAATAGGTATTTTTATTATCAATTAATAATTTATCATTCAAAATTTTAATGAATTTTTAATCTATAACTACTCAATGGTATCTGTTGAACCAGGGTCAAAATTGCTGTCGATCGTTTTTCAATATTTATTCTCCTAAATTAGTTCCGTATCCAAGTGATTTGCCATGGCATGTCCGGTCCATGGCTTAGCTGGGAAAGTGCTTGCATTCCATGTCTAGAGCTCGGGTTCCAATTCCCGATTGGGTAGCCTCCTTACCTGTAAAAATAAATAGATTCCATTCGCCACATGCGAAACCCTTCGGCGATAACGCGGCAAGAAGTTTCACTACATGTATAGTTTAGTACGTTAATATAAAGTACAACAACTGCATGCTTCGTGAAAAATATAATATTTTGGTACTTAGTTTATAATACTCTATAATCTAAGCTGCAAATATATGTTAGCATTTAAAGCTCATATAAAATGCATGCCCATAGACAGACACATGTAGGTTCGCGCGTACACATTATGCATGTGTGCAAACAAATAAACAAAACATCACAGGAACATAAACCTTGCAATTCCTGCCGCATTTTCTTGAAACTGGGGTGGCACTGACAAAAGCGAATCAATTTTTAACAGCACGGGGAATCAGCCTCATACCAACCTATCAGTCAAAGAGCACTTAAGTGCCTTGTTTGAATTGACCGTTGGTGCAATAAAACATAAAAAATGGCAATTGTTAATTTTTTATCATTATTCATCTTACCCAAAGGGAGCTTCATTTTTGTTTACAAAATGATTCTCATTGTTACTACTCATACAACATGGTACTAGTAATATTAAATTTGCAATTACAATACGCCAATGTCACTCCTGTTTCAGGGAAGGTCGGCAGGAGTTGTAGGGTGTATGTCCATTTAAGACTTGGTTTCTATATTGTAGGTTTACACGCGGCATGCGCAAGCGCGAACTTGTACGTGTCTACTTGTGAGAATGAATGCAGTGTGAATCCCCAATCTTACATATCTTTGCAACTTAGATTAAATTAGATTAAATACGTTATTATTCACACACAGCGAATCTATAGCTCAAACGAAACCTAACGTGAATTTGCCACACAAAAAAAACGGATCATCCATGGATCACCTATTGATCAAATGTGTAGAAAAAGTTACGAGTTATCAGGTAATTGTTGAAATGACGGCATGCCATTGTTTCGAATGTATTAAGGCCCATCTAGCTATACTAAATGCATTAAAGTTTCTGCCATATTTTTTTTTGCATTAAGATCTCTTATTTTATTTTGATATTTTTTTGGAGTTGGTAGCTAATCTAATCTAAGTTGCAAAGATTTGTTACATTGGAAATTCACATTACATGCATTCTCACAACCAGACACAAGTTCGCGCTTGCACATGCCTCATGTGAACCTACAACATAAAAACCAAATCTCAAATGGACATACACCCTGCAACTCTTGCCTTCCTTCCCTGAGACAGGGGTGACAATGGCAAAGTGAACCATTTTTACAGCATGGGTGGTCAGCCGCATACCAACCTATATGTCAGGGAACATACACGACAAATTACATTTTATACATCACTAAATAATAATATCTATGGACAACAAACAGAAAACAAATTCCAATTTAATAAACCCAATTTGCTCAATTAAAAAAATAATTGCTTTATTATGGAAGGTATCAGGGTTATTGACAACACATTTGGTCTGTAGCTGATCCTTGGATCATTTTTTTTTTATGGAAAATTCACTTTATTGGCGGCTGAGCCATGAATTTTCAGTGTGTGAATAACACCGTATTATTTAAATTTCGATAATTATAAATATGGTCAGTTATGAAAGCTTGGGTGGATTTTATGTACACCCATAGTGTATTTTATTACCAAAAAAGATTAAGGGAGAAATGACTCAAAGACGCCAAACAAAATCGTGACTGAAAACCCTACGATAATAATTAAGCAAAATCACCATATCTCTATTTTCAGCTGCATTACCTGAAGTGAAATCTACTTCTTGAAAGCCGATCCTGGAATGTGGTTCAAACCAAGATAGCGCTCACTAAAAAAATAATACCCTAAATTTAGTAGTCTGTCAAACACAGGTATATTCTCCTAAAATGATTTCAGCTTTATATGCATTTGGAATTATTGTTTCCTGATTTTGTGTGCAAAAAAATTTGAAAACATTTCGATTAAGTTGTTTATTTTCCTTGTATGCTAATTTTTACCTGAATATTTTTTTCAAAATCACAGTCGGAAAACCCATTTCTCACGGCAGCGCGCGGTCAGAAAATCCCAGCACCGACGTGTCGCACTAAAAATGTGCGCAAGGCTGATGGGTGATGTATTCAAAACAGGTTATACGCGTCATGATGGGCTGCTCACACAGACCGGGACAGTGAACAGTATACAGTAGTTAAGTCAGTGTGTTTACAAGTACATGTAGACGCATTGTGAGCAATGATATGGGGGAATTTATTCGATAGACAGTGATTAAGCTCTTGTTTTCCTTCTTCTTTTTTGTCTTATGATAAAAATAAAGATTGGTGAACATCATATCATAAAGGCAATAGGGCATAAGCGACATTCAGGAGAGCAGTTTAAATTTTGATATAGCAGGAAAATGGCATAACTTTTTTATTTTTTATCGTATCGTTAAAATCAAAACAGCTCTAAAAAAATAGAAATAAAGGCATTAATTGGCATTCGTATTAATGTGGTTTTACGATTTTTTATGTCACAAGTGCGTTTAGGACATAAAAAGCAAAAATCTTGTTGGTTACACCAAAACCATGCTTCAAAAACGCAATTGTTTGCTTGCGCATAAACAACAACAAAAAATCATCGTAGAGCTATGGGAGTAAGCGCATTAGAAAGAGCGGAAAATTTTAAGTAGGATAGCATTCATATCTCATTTTTGACCAAAACGTCGCTTATGCGCTACTTCCTTTAAATTGTCGATATCAATTTACACTTTTAATCTAGTATTCTGTCTAGTGTCTGCAAAGCCATTGTTTCAGGTTCTTCATCAAGGATATTTTCCTTTGACCTTGAGCGTTTTTTTAATTTCATTCTTCCCTGAATAATGACTCTAACGGGCCAATTTTTGTAACTTCTCGTTATGTGACCGAAATAATATTTTTTTGCCATTTGCGGACATCAGGAAATTGGATCGGGTATTCAAACTGGAAAAAACTTTGGCATTTGTGACTCGATCTATTCAGGATCGAGTCACAAACCATTTTTAGGTACTCTTCTTACCTCTAACCATTTACCACTTACAACTTACCTCTTACCACTTACAACTTACCTCTTACCACTTACAACTTACCTCTTACCACTTACAACTTACCTCTTACCACTTACAACTCAGCACTTACAGCTCACCACCTACCACTCAACATTTACAATATACCACTTATCACTTACCAATTGTAACTTATGACTTACTACTGATGATGATGATGATGAGTTGATGATTTCTTTATAGCGCCGTTTCGTGATGTAGTCACTCCAAGGGCGCAAAGCCTACTAACCATTTAACACTCGCCAGTCATCACTCGTCATTTATAACTTATCACTTTGCACTTACCACGTATTACTCATCATCTACCACTTACCACTTACAATCAACTTGTTACAATACTTACCACTTACCATTTAAGAACTCACTACTAACCATTTAACACTTACAACTTCCATTCAACTTGTTACAATACTTACCAGTTACCATTTACCACTTACCACTTACAATCAACTCTTAACAATACCTACTTACCAGTTACTATTTGACCACTCAATATTTACCATTTACTACTTACCATTTACCACTTACCACTTGCGGCTGACCACCCATGCTGTAAAAGTTGTTCACTTTGTCAATATCACCCCTGTTTCAGGGAAGGACGGCAAGAGTTAGATAGATAGATTCATTTTCACACATTATTGTACATAACAGGTTAAACCTAATACGTACAATAATTAAAAACATTAATTAGCATTATATGACATAAAATTTAAAAGAAAAAAAATCAAAGATGAAAATAAGTAACCGAAATCAGCTTAAGAGAAACGAAGCCTCTGTCTAAGCTGATTTTCACTCAGGTGGAAGATATAGTTGCAGGGTGTATGTCCATTTGAGATTTGGGTTTTTATGTTGTCATGTATGTTCCTTGACTTATAGGTTGTTATGCGGCTGACCACCCATAATATAAAAAATTGGTTCACTTTGCCAATGTCACCCCTGTTTCAGGGAAGGACGGCAAGAGTTGCAGGGCTTATGTTCATTTGAGATTGGGTTTTTATATTGTAGGTCCACATGCGGCATGTGTTAGCGCGAAATTATACATATCTGCTTGTGGGAATGCATTTAATATAAATCTTAAATGATATATATCTTTGCAGCTCAGATTAGATTAGATTAGATGTTCTTAGTTCACATGCGGCATGTGCAAGCGCGAACTTGTACGTGTCTGCTTGTGAGAATGCATATAACGTGAATCCCCAATGTAACATATCTTTGCAAACTTAGATAAGATTAGATTAGATCAGACTTACCATCACCTCGTTACAATATTTACCACTAACCATTTGAGCACTCACTACTTACCGTTTACCACTTACCACTCACATATCTACTGTCCTCGCCTACGCCAGGAATTAGCGTTTCAATGTCGTAGGAAGTGAGCGGGGGAATCACCGGCAGAATTGAGCGCTAACAGCTCATCATGGTGTCATATTATACATTACACGGACGTGCCCTGGCGCAAGGACCCCCCGCTTGTGTTTTGCATTCAGTTTTCATAATTTCATCTTCAAGGTGTAACTGTTTATTCAAATACGAGTGCACACTCGTTGAATATCAACGCCTGATTATGAATTTTTTCCTTGTATATTTATCAAATTAACAAAGTTCCAATTCACTTTTTACAACTTTATTTCTGTCTAGCACTTTCGCCTACAAGGCATCATCAGTACCCTCAGTACGAGTTGCAAAACTTGAACAAAGTAAAGTTTACGGAAAATATTAAAGAGTGATTTCTCCCTAAATCTGCGGTTTTCGTTTGTTTGAAGTTGATTTTCTTCATCACTGTAACTCTTTTGCTAAGACCGCAAAGTGTAAGAAACAAAAACGGCAGATTTTGGGAGAAATCACTCTTTAATGTTTTCCGTAAACTTTACTTTACTCAAGTTTTGCAACTCGTACTTAGGGTCCAGGACAATGACAATTACTTGAATTTACATTTCTTGTTCCTTGACTAATAGGTTGGTATAACGCTGAATCCCATGCTGCAAAAACATAGTTCTTGAAGCATTTGAGAAGCATGACAGGAAAAACTCTGAAGGATAGAGTTAGGAATGAATGGGTATTTGAAAGAGGAATGTAATTTGAAAGAGGATTCCTTGACTTATAGGTTAGTATGAGGCTGACCACCCATACTGTAAAAAATGGTTCACTTTGCCAATGTCACCCCTGTTTCAGGGAAGGTCGGCAAAAGTTGTGGGGCTTATGTTCATTTGAGGTTTGGATTTTATTTGTAAGTACACATTCAGCATTTGTAAGCGCGAACTACACTTGTTGGTTTGTGGGCATACATCTGAGAGCTTTGAATGAATATATCCTTGCAACTTAGATTATAGATTATAGATGTAAAAGATAAGGTACAAAAGATGTGATGAGATGGTTTGGGCATGTGGAAAAAATGAATGATGATAGACTAACAAAGTATATATACAAAGAAAGTGTGAAAGGAAAAAGAGGGAAGGGATGACCGATAAAAGTATGGAGTGATCAGATTGAGGAGATTGTGAAAGAATGGGGTATACAAAGTGGGCGTAAAAGAAGGAAATGCATGAAAAAGGTGATGGATATGAATGAATTGAAAGAGGTATGTCAGGATAGGGAAAAATAGAGGTAGCTCTGCAGAGGCTCTGGCCACCCCTAGTGGAATGGCGACAAAGTTACAGTTACTTAGAATTGCTTTGGATCTATAAAATTAAGTAGAAATCAAATGATTATATTACGTGTAAAATTGTTTAATGTAGATATTCGTTATTTAGAACTCCTGTGAAATATAATTTTTGGTTAATGAATGTTAGTTCCATTTAATTTCTATAATTTGAAGATAAACTTGAAATTACGTTTTTGTAAATTTCCGATGAATTTTGTAAATTGTTAATTGGTTTACGAAACTGGAATTTTACGAAATTAGTCTGATTAAAGCATCAATCAGGTTACCGTCGTTATTTCATACAGATTTGTATCGGAAAAATATAAATTGTTGTAATACTGCATAAATAAAATAAAACTAAAATGTCTCTCAGAAATGCGTAATAAAAAATATTTTTAATAAATAAAGCAGCTCATCATTTGTAAGGGAGGATTGACACGTGCTTGTGGGCGTGCATTTGATACGAATTTTAAATGTTAATACATAGGTATATCTTTACAACTTAGATCATGGATTGTAAATTATAGCATAGTTCCTTGACTTATAGGTTGGTATGCGGCTGACCACTAAATCTAAGAATCTAAATCTAAGCTGCAAAGATATGTATCATTTAAGATTCATATTAAATGCATTCCCACAAGCAGACATGCATAATTTCGCGCTTACACATGCCGCATGTGGACCTATAATATAAAAAACCCAATCTCAAATGAACATAAGCCCTGCAACTCTATCTGACCTTCCCTGAAACAGGGGTGACATTGGCAAAGTGAGACATTTTTAACAGTATGGGTGGTCAGCCGCATACCAACCTATCAGTCAAGGAAAAATCCATGCTGTTACAGGGAAGGACGGCAAGAGTTGCAGGGTGTATGTCCATTTGAGATTTAGTTTTTATGTTGTAGGTTCACATGAGGCATGTGCAAGCGCGAACTTATCCGTGTCAGCTTGTGGACTGCATGTACTGTGAATCCTCAATGTTGTATATCTTTGCAAGTTAGATTAGATTAGATAAGAAAAGTATCAGAAATCATTCCCGTGTTTGTGTTTATTTCAATCTCATATTCAAAATACCGACAAGGTTTACTCAGCGTTCCCACGAAAAGAAAATTTCTTGCAAAAATATTAAAATGGTGTGCACATTGTAGCTTCTCTTAGCTGTAAAAATAAATAGATTCCACCAGTGAAATGCCACCTCTTCGAGAATAATGTCGAAAAAGAAAGACCCTTAAAATGTCTTTGATACGTAGACGTTAATTCATTAAAATACCTCTGGTTCGTTTCTTGACATTTAGACTGGTATGAGGCTGAGGACTCATTCTGTCAAAAATGTTTCATTTTTCGAATGCCCTCCCTGTTTTGAGGAAGGTCAGCCAAAGTTGCAGGATTTATGTTCATTTAAGGTTGGATTTTAATTTGTAAGTACACATGCAGTATTTGTAAGTGCGGACTTACACTGCTTGTGAGCGTGCATTTAATATGAAATTTAAATATAAATAAATCTGCAACTTACGAGTAGATCATGGATGAGAAATTAAAGCAAAGTCTTTTTTCTGCAGACCATTAATCTTTTTGTCAATTCATCTCGCAATAATAATTTTTGACCGACAAACTATTTAATGGTCATGATTAGAAACTAGTTATAAAAAAATGGTGTCTTGTGGCAAAGAGAAACTTGTTTCTGAACAGCTATACAAATTTTAACCTAGTACTTCTAGTACACTAGGTATACAATCATTCAAAATTTGCAATCAATAGATGGTGATGATGATGAGTTGATGATTTCTTTATAGCGCCGTTTCGTTTCTTATGAAAACTTATTAAATTTAAAAAAATATTTAAAAGAACTCTCATATTATCGAGTTTTACGGTTTTTCTTAGCTCAGATTGTGTAGAATTTGATTCTTAAGACAACTGCATGAAAAAGTCGTATTTGACAAGATTGGCGTATACGGTAAACAAGAACTGGGGGAGCGTAATGATGCCAGAAATGTGCTTGTCTTCAGTGCATTTCGGAACTTCCCTTGGTACTTTAAATTCTTATAATTTTACTGTTTTTTTTTTAAAGAAATCCTGTGCGGGAGACTCCCTGGATTCTAGAGACTCTAGGGGTCTATGACACTTGTTGTAGTGCCGCAAAGGTGTACGAGCTTGGTCGTCGCTACAAAGCGCCAATTTTTCAAGCAAGACCCAGTCGCTGTAAGGCTGGATGGACCTTTGGTGACCGGTCATTGGTAAAGGTTTATGAATTTTGCAACCCAGCGAAGAGCAAATTTGAAAATATGAATGGTATATTTTTTGTGCTCCGCCGGGATTCGAACCCACAACCTTCCATTCATAGTCCGAAGGGCTACCACTAAACTACGGACCGGTCAAAGTAGAAAATATTTTTGTCAGAAATAAAGTTCTTAAATTTAGTTTTTTTTTTAATCTAAGTATTCAAAGTCAAACGGATGTATGCATGTTTGTCCTGTATAGATTCTACTACCTAAATAATTTCGAGAAAACTTAGATTATTATGAGTAATTCTCAACATGCCAACTTAGTCTTTTGTATAAAAATAATGGAACGGTATATATGTAGATTATTTCATACAAGTTCATGGGAGAGACTGCCAAATTAAATACGAGAAATGAGGCGCAGGTAGACAAATCTTCAGTCAAACATAGTATGGTAAAAAAACTTGTAACAAAAAAGTAGTCTATCCTGTTTTTTATAAATAATACCAGCTGATGACTCTACAACAAAATAATCGGCATCATACCTACTCAACTACAAATATAGCAAAGTTTTTGATTCACCAATCATATATTTGCTTATCTTTATAAGGTCTAAAATAATATATAATCTAAGTTGCAAAGATATCAAATGCATGCCCACAAAAAACCACGTGCAGTTCGCGCTTACAAATGCTGAATAAATGCTTACAAATAAAATCCAAACCTCAAATTAACATAAACCCTAAAACTTTTGCCGACCTTCCCTGGCATAGGGGTGACATTGGCAAAGTGAACCATTTTTTACAGTATGTGTGGTCAGCCTCATACCAATCTATAAGTCAAGGAATACCAATCTGTAAGATGCTAAGATATATTCATATTTAATGCATGCCTACAAGCTAAGCACTGTGCTTGTTTGGTTTATCTACCATTGAATAAAATATGCCATTTAACAAAACCTGAGCTAAGAAAAAAACATAAAACACGATAATGTGAGAGTTGTTTTAAATATTTTCAAAATCAATTTCCAGGTTAGATTGGTCCAGTACATCTATATCTATAATCTATAATCTAAGTTGCAAGGATATATTCATTCAAAGCTCTCAGATGTATGCCCACAAACAAACACGTGTAGTTCGCGCTTACAAATGCTGATTGTGTACTTACAAATAAAATTCAAACCTCAAATGAACATAAGCCCCACAACTTTTGACGACCTTCCTTGAAACAGGGGTGACACTGGCAAAGTGAACCATTTTTTACAGTATGGGTGGTCAGTCTCATACCAACCTATAAGTCAAGGCATTATTTTAAATAATTAAATCAATAACAGATGTGTATCGTTTTTGTAGAATAAATGATTTTGTAAAATAAATGATGTTTTTGTTTCTTACAAAGGCTGCAAAAAAAATTCTGTGAGTGTAATCCCAGATATTTGTTTCCTCTTTTTAATAGATTTGTTTATTTGCTGTATTATTCTTTAAAAAACCAAAAGTTTGAATATTTTTCAAGTATGCCTTTAAAATATGTGTCAACCATGGCTTTAAGATATCGCTGCCCTAGTTCAATACTCAGACATCTTACACAAAGCTAGTTTCGAGAAAATCGAAAAAGAAGGTTTGTAATCGCTATGATAATTACAGTTAACTTTGTTTTAAAGTCACTTAACGCAACAATGTGTAGCTTAGTTGCATTAAGTGACTTTAAAACAAAGTTAACTGTAATTATCATAGCGATTACAAACCTTCTTTTTCGATTTTCTCGAAACTAGCTTTGTGTAAGATGTCTGAGTATTGAACTAGGGCAGCGATATATTTCAATTATTCCTTCTTGTGTGTGTGTTCCTTGACTTATAGGTTGGTATGCGGCTGACCACCCATGCTGTAGAAAATGGTTCACTTTGCCAATGTCCCCCCTGTTTCAGGGAAGGTCGACAGGAGTTGCAAGGTGTATGTTTATTTGAGATCCGGGTTTTTATATTGTAGGACCACATGCGGCATGTTTAAGCGCGAACTTATACGTGCCTGTTTGTCAAAATGCATATAATGTGAATCTCTAATGTTACATATACTTTGCAACTTACATTAGATTAGATTAGATTAGAAATATATGTAAAAGTTTTGTCTTTAAAATATGTTTAGATCATGCCTTTAAAATTTTTTAATTTATAATTTTTTGAATGAATTCGTAATCATACCTGATGATGACCTACTAGGTCGAAAACGTTTGTAATTTGTTTTAAAGATTTTAATCTTTTTAAATAATTTTTATTGTGAAAATAAACAGTGTTTTGATTTGAATTCATTCAAAAAATTATAAATTAAACAATATGAATTTTCACAGTGTTAATACACAAACAATACAAAATACGTTTAAAATTTGTTTAAATTATGCCTTTAAATATGTTACTATTATACCTTCAAAATATGTTTCAATTGCGATTTTAAAATATGTTTCAAATACTCGCGTACGTCATCTAATCCTCTCTAGTACTCGTTTAATGTACCGACAAAAACATTAGACTGCCATGGTGTGAGCGATTCTTTTGAAGCTACCTCAGTCCACATTGTCAAGGGCATCCTACTTATAATAAAATTACTCTGCTACCGGTCCGGTACATACTATAAATGTGTATATAATTAATTTAACTGTTAATAAATGTGTTATTCTTCCGCAATACAAAAAATTATATTTCTTAATTGAAGCCATATTTTCCGTACCAGGATAGGAAGTCTCAACGACTGTCGAAAGATCATCCTTCAAGTGCTTGTTTGGCTCATCTACAATTTGATTCAATGATGACTTATAGGTTGGTATGAGGCTGACCACCCATACTGTAAAAAATGGTTCTCTTTGTAAATGTCACCTCTGTTTCAGGGAAGGTCGGCAAGAGTTGCAGGGCTTATATTCATTTGAGATTGGGTTTTTATATTGTAGGTCCACATACGGCATGTGTTAGCGCGAAATTATACATGTCTGTTTGTGGGAATGCGTTTAAGATGAATCTTAAACGATATATATCTTTGCAGCTTAGATTTAGATTTAGAATCGTCCCTTTGACCATATCGCTGGCATGTTCCGGGGATAAGGCGTCGGCACTCAAATAAGCGTTATTGAAATTGCAAGTTCGAACCCCGCCTGCACCGTGTCCTATCGACAATAACTTTGACCCTGGTTCAACAGATGACATCGGGTAGTTGTGAATTGATAATAATTCATTACAATATTAAGTAATGAATTATTAATTGAAGATATTATAACCTGTTTCTGGCAAGGTAAAATAGGTTGGTGAATTGCATTCCTGTTTACAAATCTATTAAAAATGTTTAATTTTAGGTTTTCACGGATGTTATACATGTTATTAAGTTTTCGGGTAATCCGTTGACTATTAATATTTTTAGCCGACGTTTCGGATCGGTCGCCTTGATGACGGATAATGATACCGATCCGAAACGTCGGCTGAAAAATAATAATAGTCAACAAATATATATATGACAACGATTTTTTACCAATGCGCAACTTAGATTAGATAAGAACAAAAATTTGGAACGGATGTGAAAAAAAATTGGTAGCACACATTTGCGAGGAAATGTTTCCAAGCGTTATCACAGGTAATATTTTTACGATAGCTGAGTCACCTTGGGCCGGTCTTTATGTAAATTTGAACTTTAAATATGACCATTAACAGTGTACTCCGCAAAGATGTACCTGCGTACAAAAATTTGCGTCCATTCCTAATGATAAAAACTTCCTCTTCTTCGTCTGTCTATGGATCAGTCGAGGTCAGCGGTCGTTGCTTCTAGTTACTAATACAACATTAATGGTTATTTTAATTTAATCTCTAATCTAATCTAAGTTGCAAATAATAATAATAATAATCTAATAATAATCTAAGTTGCCAGGATATATTCATTCAAAGCTCTCAGATGTATGCCCACAAACAAACACGTGTAGTTCGCGCTTACAAATGCTGATTGTGTACTTACAAATAAAATCCAAACCTCAAATGAACATAAGCCCTGCAACTCTTGCCGACATTCCCTGAAACAGGGGTGACATTGGCAAAGTGAACCATTTTGTACAGTATGGGTGGTCAGCCTCATACCAACCTACAAGTCAAGGAATACGAGCAATAAATAACATTTAAGTATAAAAAAAAACAACAACAAAAACCTTAAAAAGAAATCCATACAAAATAATGCTAAAGATATGCTAAAATTTAAAATTCATATTAAGTGCATGCCCACAAACAGACACGTGTAAGTTTGCAAAGTTTTTCATGAGAACTTTCTTATAATTAGCTGAATTACTATGAAAAGTTACCCGCAATAAAATGTAATTTATGATTTATCAACATTTGTTCAGTTTTACATTTAAGGTGACAATTTGTTTTCCTTGACTTACAGGTTAGTATGAAGCTGACCACCCATACTATAAACAATGGCTCAATTTGCAAATGTCACCCCTGTTTCAGGGATATCGGTGAAAATTACAAGGCTTATGTTCATTTGAGGCCTGGATTTCAATTTGTAAGTACACATGCGTGTTGCATGTTGTGGGCATGTGCGTAATATGAATTTTAAATGTTAATTCATCTTTGGAACTTAGATTATAGATTTGCCCTAGCAGCCCCACCGTATGAAGTAACAACTTTTTTGTCCTTTTCAAATGTGCCGACTTTATTTTCATCATGTACATTTGAGAAGTATGACAGGAAAAACTCTGAAGGCGTAGAGTTAGGAATGAATGGGTACAGAAAGAATGTATACGTAAGTTGGAAGAAGATGTGAAAGTTAAGGTACAAAAGAACGTGATGAGATGGCTTGGGCATGTGGAAAGAATGAATGATGATAGACTTAGACAGAGGAAGTGTGAAAAGAAAAAAAGGTAAAGACGACCGAGAAAATCATGTAGTGATCATATTGAGGAGATTGTGAAAGAATGGGGTATACAAAGTGAGCGTAAAAGAAGAAAATGCATGGAAAAGGTGATGGATATAAATCAATTGAAAGAGGTATGTAAGGCTAGGAAGAAATGTAGGCAGCTCTGCAGAGGCTCTGGCTACCCCTAGCGGAATGACGACAGAGTAACATTTACAATCTTACTGTGAAGGCCTTACAACTTGAACCATAATCTAAGTTGCAAGGATATATTCATTTAAAGCTCTCAGATGTATGCCCACAAACAAACACGTGTAGTTCGCGCTTACAAATGCTGATTGTGTACTTACAAATAAAATCCAAACCTCAAATGAACATAAGCCCTGCAACTCTTGCCGACATTCCCTGAAACAGGGGTGACATTGGCAAAGTGAACCATTTTGTACAGTATGGGTGGTCAGCCTCATACCAACCTATAAGTCAAGGAATATGTAAAATTGAGGATATGTAATATATTATATTCATTCTCACAAGCAGACACGTACAAGCCTACAACTTTTGCCGACCTTCCCTGACACAGGGGTGGCATTGGCAAAGTGAACCATTTTTTACAGTATGGGTGGTCACACACCTACACATTACACCTACGCAAATTTAATTTACAAAAAAAAAAATGAAAATAAAATCATTGATGTTATTGAAGGCGACTTTATTTGTGAGTTGCGGACTTAACGCTGAAATCCGATTGTATTACATTCTGTGAAACAATTTCGTATGACTTTACAGTGGCGCATGATCTGGCTTAGCAGTTCGTGACTTTGTTTACTTAAGATGGATCTAAAAATAAAGCGGGGATCGTATTCCATCTTATTTGCCTGATTAAGACCGAGAGAAAAGATTCGCCGGGGGTACATTATGATGTACTATGTGTGTGTACTCAATTACGCTCGATGGTGCTTTCCTTGACTAGTAGCTTGGTATGAGACTGACCCCGCATGCTGTAAAAACTTGGTCCACTTTTGCCAATGCCAACCCCCCCCCCCCCCCCCCGGTCTCAGGGAAAGGCGGTAGGAGTTGCAAATTTTATGTTTATGTGAGCATTGGTTTATTTTGTATGTACACATGCAGCACTTGTAAGCGTAAACTTAAACGCGCATGCATTGAATATGAGCCTTATATGCCAAAAAATATTTGAATCTGAATCAACCAGATAACTGAATTCGGACAAAATCTGAGCTCTGTCTTTTGCCTGAGTTCGGCCAAACCCTAAAATCATCCAAAAACTTTGATTTTGAATAAAAGTGATTTTTATTTACTTTTTATTAACATTACACTATTTTTTTATTTACTGACTTGGCTGACCTCATGCTGTAAAAACTGGATTCAGATTTGCCAATGCCAATCTGGCTTCAGGAAAAGTCTATAGAAGTTGCAAGGTCTATGTGCATGTGACTTTTTTTTTTATAAGTGCACATGGAACGTATGTAAGCGCGAATTCACACGTTTCTGCCTGTGGGCGTGCATTGAGAATAAAGCTTTAATGCAACGGTTTCCAAACTGTATGCTAACATACCTCCCTAAAAAAAATAGCGCCTCCCTCCCTACGTTTTATTTTTTAATATATATACTGATCTACAATGCTGATTTGTAATGTTGGTTTATTAGTTTGCTACATTTTTTGCATAATAATTTTTTGACTTTTTTTGTATTGATTTCTTTTTAAGGTTTTGTTATTTTTTATATTTAAATGTAATTTATTATTCATATTCCTTGACTTATAGGTTGGTATGAGGCTGACCACCCATACTGTAAAAAATGGTTCACTTTGCCAGTGTCACCCCTGTTTCAGGGAAGGTCGGCAAAAGTTGTGGGGCTTATGTTCATTTGAGGTTTGAATTTTATTTGTAAGTACACAATCAGCATTTGTAAGCGCGAACTACACGTGTTTGTTTGTGGGCATACATCTGAGAGCTTTGAATGAATATATCCTTGCAACTTAGATTATAGATTATAGATTATAGAATGGCATACCCGGGATCAAAACTAGGGGGGGCAGGTTTTGGAAAATTGAAAATCAACACAAAAATATATCGTCGATGGGAGGGGGGGGGGGTAGGCACGTAATTTTCAAAAGATCATTTTGTACAAGGGCAAAATATGTGAGATTGCGAAAGAATGGAACCTGCAGAGTGAGAATAAGAGAAGAGTATGTATGAAAAAGGTAATGAATATTGAGGAAATGAAAGTGGTTTGTAAGGGCAGAAAGAAGTGGAGGCGCATCTGCGGAGGTACCGGCCACCCCTAGTGGAACGGCGGCAGGATACAGTAATAGTAACAGCAACGGTGTCCAAGCTTCATCCTTTTTTTTTCGCGCCTCCCTCCCTACGTTTTATTTTGTAATAGACACGTTTGTGGCGCCTCTCAATTTGAGAAAATATATTTACTGTTTATGACACCTTTACTGTGGACTTGTTTAACAACATGTAAATTAAAATACATGTGTAAGTGAATGACAGAAAAGCGAGAATAATTTTCATCGGTATTTTGAAAATATTTACATGAACAATTGTCACTTTGCACAAAATAATGACTGATGACCGTGAAATCAAAATAAGCCATGAAGATTTCCTTTAATTTCAAAATTGGTCACAATTTTTCAACTATGTATTTCATTCTACATACACTTACTAACGGTTTTGCCTTCATTGAAAGTCAATTCTGTTTCATTAAATGGTGGAAAACGTTAGAGGGTTTTTTTTTCATAAAAAACAACAATTACTGTACATTGAAGCTTTCACGGCCGGGTCTTGTTGACACAACAATCACTTTTTTCAGGCTATGCAGCCGTGGTCTGGTTGGTTCTTTCCGGACAGTTTCGCCCATTGCTCCGATGGGCATTATCAGCGGTTGGCTAGTCGCTGCGATCCGGAGCAACGGGCGAAACTGTCCGGAAAGAATCAACCAGACCACGGCTACATAGCCCGAAAAAAGTGATTGTTGTATCAACCATTACAGTTTTCTCATATATTCTACTTAACAAAAATACACCATCTTCATCAGATTGGTCTTTAGTCTAGTGGTTTAGGCTACGGGCTCGTATTACGTAGGTCGTGAGTTCGATTCCCGGTGGAGCAAGACACAATCAAATATGCTCTTCGCTAGATTAAAAAAATCATTTACCTTCCAAAAAACAACAATACCTAAATTTGATAATTTGTAACCTTAGTGCTTTTTTTCTTATCTCCAACAGAGTTAATTACACTCTAGCAATGTTTGTATGTGTACTGTATCAATGTGTCATCTAAAATCAAAATCTATGTTGCAAAGATATATATCATTTGAGATTCATATTAAATGCATTCCCACAAGTAAACACGCATAATTTCGCGCTAACACATGCCGCATGTGGTTCTACAATATGAAACCCAATCTGAAATGAACAGCTCTTGCCGACCTTCCCTGAAACGGGGGTGACATTGGCAAAGTGAACCATATTTTTATAGTATGGGTGATCAGCCTCATACCAGCTTAAAAGTCAAGGAAATGTCATGAAAACTGGGAATTGATTTTATAAATATTTTGAATAACTCTCACATTATCGTGTTTTCCGTTTTTTTTCTTAGCTCAGATTGTGTAGAATGTGATTCTTAAGACAATTCCTTTTAAAGGTCATGTTTGAATCAGATGGTAGATAAGCCAAACCAGCACTGGGGTAACAAATTTGGTACATTTAATTAGCAACAAATCTCTGCTACTATATCTTATTTTTTCACAACAAATACATTAGCTACTCGTAGTCAAAAGTGCTCCGCAATTGAGTCATAATAATTATATTTGCGTTCAACAAAACAAATAGCATAAAAAACACAACAATCGGCCGGACACCGCATTCACAGTAGACTACACCAAGGTTGAACTTCGTTTGCAATCAGATAAATTGACTGTTCAGTTAATATGATTTAGCACGCGTTTTTAGTATCTATATTTGAGCATATTACTTTATATGCCCATCGTAATATATAATTCATAATAATCTTTAATCTAAGTTGCAAAATATAAGTAACATTAGAGATTCATTTTCACAAAACAGACATTCTTAAGTTTGCGCTTAAACGTGCCGCATGTAGTCCTGTAACTCTGTCGCCATTCCGCTAGGGGTGGCCAGAGCCTCTGCAGAGCTGCCTCCATTTTTTCCTATCCTGACATACCTCTTTCAATTCATTCATATCCATCACCTTTTTCATGCATTTTCTTCTTTTACGCTCACTTTGTATATCCCATTCTTTCACAATCTCCTCAATCTGATCACTCCATACTTTTCTCGGTCGTCCCTTCCCTCTTTTTCCTTTCATACTTTCTCTGTATACATACTTACTCCTACATACTCCTACAATATACAAACCCGAATCTCAAATGAACATACACCCTGCAACCCCTGCTGACCTTCCCTGAAACAGGGGTGACATTGGCAAAGTGAACTATTTTCTACAGAATGGGTGGTCAGCCGCATACCAACCTATAAATCAAGAAACATACACAAAAAGTTACATTTTTAAAATCAACAAATTATATAATGTATGGACATCAAAAACTAATAGAAAACAAATTTCAATTTAAAAAACCCTAGCCGCCAACATCACAGATTAACCGCCATTCTTTTTTGTCCTTACACACTTCTTTCATTCCCTCCAGAGTCATAACCTTCTTCATACAGACTCTCCTTTTATTATGACTCTGGATATTCCATTCTTTCGCAATTTCGGAACTTTGGTCCATCCATACCTTTCTCGGTCTTCCTCTACCACGACATCCAGCTATTCTTGCAACATATACTTTCTTCGTCAGTCTTTCATCATTCTCTGTTCATTACTCTGTTCCTAAAGCCGTTTTCTCCCCTGGGACTCGAACCCACAACCTTCCATCGACGAGTATGAAGCGTTACCACTAGACTACGGACCGGTCAGTTATAACTCAATGAAAGATGTACGTGTTGATCTGAGAGCATTGACAGTAGTTGTCATAATATGTGACATTAGGTAACCGGCGCACCGTCTGACCGTCATTTGGCTTGGGGCCAGTGCGGATACCCTACGGCCGGTTCATTATCATTGCAAGGGTGTCAGAGGAGCAGTCGACCCTCAAAACAACGCAACTGTAACTCTGTCGCCATTCCACTAAGGGTGGTCAGAGCCTCTGCAGAGCTGCCTCCATTTCTTCCTATCCTTACATCTTCTAATCTAATCTAATCGAATCTAATCTAATCAAATCTAATCTAATCTAAGCTGCAAAGATATATATGATTTAAGATTTATATTAAATGCATTTCCACAAGCAGACATGTATAATTTCGCGCTAACACATGCCGCATGTGGACTTACAACATAAAAACCAAATCTCAAATTGATATACACCCTGCAACTTTTCGTCCTTCCTGAGACAGGGGTGACATTGGCAAAGTGAAGCATCCTTACAGCATGGGCGGTCAGCCGCATACCAACCTATAAGGCAAAGAAATTCTTGTTCTTTTGAATCCAGCCATCTTCATCCACTGCTGGACATAGGCCTCCCCCATGTCTCTCCATCCATCTCTGTCTCGCGCTTTCTGAATCCAGTCTCCAGCAAGCCTTCTTATATCATCCGACCATCTCGTGGGAGGTCTCACTCAGCTTCTCTTATCTTCCCGAGGTCTCCACTCTACTAATCTCTTCGTCCATCTCTGGTCGGTGGTTCTAGCAACATGCCCCGCAAAGGACCATTTTAGCTTTGCCACTCTCTCTACTACATCAGTTACTCCCGACCATATCCGTAGCTCTGTATTCCTTATTCTGTCGGAGAGTCTTACGTGTAACATAGCTCTTTCATGTTTTCTTTGTGCTATACCAGTGGCGTGCCTACGGTTTCTGCCATGCGCATGCTGGATAATTAAAGTTGCACGAAATCACAAATAATAAATCTTACCCCTTTGATTCTTTCCTCAGTGTTTCTTAATCTCTTCAGACTTCGATTTTGGATTAATTAATAAATCTTTACATACTTAAGATCCTTACTGAGTACAACTATATTTTCACAGGAATTCATTGTTTACTATAAAAACCGGATTCTCGATCGCAAACAAGCAATAAGTTATTTATTCTGATATTTGAACCTGACCCGACAGTGTTTTCAAAACAAAATACATAAGTCATTCATAAATCTGTAAACAGCTTCAGTCTGGAATCGTAAAATTTAATGGACGAAAAGCTTAGCTTATCTGAATATTATTATCATGCATACTCCAAGCCACATCTCCAAGCAATATCTGTGAATGTGTGTTTTCATTTAGAATTAAAAGAGCTTTAGCGACTATCTTCATACAAACTTACAGAGTTCAAGCTTTTTCATACGTTAAACAAAGACAGGCATACAATTCTCAATCACGTTTGAACAGAGTTTCGTTCGGCAATGACTAATATTAATATCCCACTTTACCTCACAGATGGCAGTAGCTGGAATATTGATGTATATCTTTAATCTACTCAAAAATATTCATTATTTTCATTTCTGAGGGTACGCATGCTTAGCTTTTTAGCTTGTAAGATAGTCACGCCACTGTGCTATACGGAGTTTCCTTATCGTCGTTTTTGTAAGAGTTTTTCCGCTTCATAAGCCAGTACTGTCAATACGCATTGGTCGTACATTTTGTGTTTTAAGCTTTCTGGAATGTTGCTGTCGAAGAACTTTGTGAGATTGCCATATGCTGCCCATCCTTACATACAATCATTCATATCCATAACCTTTTCCATGCATTTTCTTCTTTTACACTCACTTTCTATATCCCATTCTATCACAATCTCCACAATCTAATTCCTCCATACTATTTCTCGGTCATCCCTTACCTACCTCCTTTTCCTTTCACACTTCCTCTGTATATATACTTTGTCAGTCTATCATCATTCATTCTTTCTACATGCCCAAACCATCTCATCACATTCATTTTGTACCTTCACTTTTACATCCTCTTTAAGCTTACATTCTTTCTTTTTCCATTCATTCTTAACTCTATCTTTCAGAGTTTTTCTTTTCATGCTTCTCAAATGCTTAATTTCTACCGTACATACAAAACAGAATATAATTGTCGTCTTACTTCTTCTTCGATGTCCCTACAGCTCATATTTGCCCTTGACCTCCATCAGCCTTCGCCTCCCACTCCTCTTATCTACCTCTGCGGCTTTGCAGTCTGAAAAAGGAAATTGTCATATTATTCCTTGACTTATAGGTTGGTATGAGGCTGACCACCCATACTGTAAAAAATGGTTCACTTTGCCAATGTCTCCCCTGTTTCAGGGAAAGTCGGTGAGAGTTGCAGGGCTTATGTTCATTTAAGAATGGGTTTTTATATTGTAGGTCCACATGCGGGCATGTGTTAGCGCGAAATTATACATGTCTGCTTGTGGGAATGCGTTTAATATGAATCTTAAATGATATATATCTTTGCAGCTTAGATTTAGATTTAGATCTGATATAATCCAACGTGTCTTACCTACTGTTATTTCATTATTGTTTTTTTTCTAAAAAAACAAATTTGTGATGAGAAATGCAATTCACCAATCTGTTTTGCCTGAGGTCGAAATCTCGACGACCGTCGTTAAATCTTATCTTGTCTATAGAATATATATAATAAAACATGGCGGCGTATTAACAGCTGATTCATTTTATATGGAACAACGAACAGCTATTCAGGCACCGCCAAATTTTATTCAGTCTTATCAACAAATAGGTATTAAATTTATATTAAAATATTGTGAAATATTTAGTTACAAAGTTTTGAAAATTAGTTGGCAGCCCTGCAGCTCACGTTGTTCCGGATCGCATTGCCTAAAGATTCACTTTAGATTATTGGAGAAAAAAATTGCAAGCTTTTTAATGCGAATTGACATCTTGGCACATATTGCAAAAAATATTATATCTCGTGACGTACCTACAAATATTATAAACATTTTCAATCTTTTTCATCAACGCTGCTTCTTAAAAGACTTTAAAATAGGGATAGCTTGTAAATTTTCATTTAACTCACTTTAATTCTATTTTAAGTTTGTTAATTATTTCAATTCCCGAATTTTTTTAATTCCTTGACTAATATAAGTTATAATGCTGTAAAAACTTGGTTCACTTTTACCAATGCTGCCTCGATTTCAGAGAAGGGTGGCAGGAGTTGCAGGGTGTAAGATTTATTTGAGGTTTGGTTTTTAATTAATTTTGCAATTACACATGCCAGAACTTGCACGCGTCTGTTTGTGGGCATGCATTTAACGAGAATTTCAAATGTTAATATATTTCAATTTATGAAATGTTTCAGAGGAATCTTTGTGGAACTCCATTTTCAATTAAAAAAAAAAATGAAAATAAACTCTGTTTTATTCTACTACAAGATATGTTAGGTTATTTAAAAAAAAATGTAGAATAAAACAGAGTTTATTTTCATTTTCATATATTAAATCCGGTCGATAGCTCAGTTGGTAGAGTGCTTGCATTCCATGCCGTGGGCTCGGGTTCGAATCCCACCGAGGGTGTCAGAAATGATTTCCCGTTACAATGTTTATTTGAAACCCCAAAAATAAAATACCGGCAAGGTTTACTCAGACTTCACAAGAAATGAGTACCAGCCCTTTCGGGAGCTGGAAAACCCCCACTTCAACTGAAGTGGTTGGCGTAAGGCCGGCCCTTTTACCTGAATAAATGAAATAAATAGGTTTCAACTCGCCACATGCGACCCCTTAGGCTTAGGGGATAACGCGGCAAGAAGTTACACTATATGCGTCGCTTGGTTGCGTTTTTTACGAGTTGCGTTGCGTTCTTTCAAACTTAGATTATAGATAGATTATAAAATATACAATACATACTCGTATAAGCTTCAACATTCCTCGTTGCAAAAAGAAAGAACATCCGAGTTTGCCAATTTTTTTTTTAAGATTTGTATCTCAAAATATCAGTAATAATTAACGGTGCAAAGTCCAGTTTCTTTCACTATTCTGACAGTCAAATATATGAAATCCGAAAACAAAATGATCTTTCGCACTTTTCTGAATGCTGATAACTTTATATCAACTTAATTTTAATCAAAGTTTTTGAAAGGGGAACAAATGATTTTAAATTTGCATCAAATTAAAAAAAAAAAAAATTTTAAGTGTAAATCTATTTTCACAGTGAAAGTGCATTTGTATTATTTCAAAATTCAATTGGAAAAAAACAGGCTTTTAATTCACTTATTTATTTCTTTTTTTTTTGCTCAAACATTTTCGCCTAATGCGGCATCTTCAATCATAACCATTTTGCTTCTGAAGATGCCTCATTTGGCGAAAATGTTCGAGGAAAAAAAAGAAATAAATAAGTAAATTAAAGCTCTGTTTTATCCAATTGAATTTTTAAATAATAAAAAAAAATGTTTTTAACCATATATCCACAAGTTTTTCACTTGAAGGATAGAAAATAAACACAAAAAAAAATTCACTGTTGACGAAGCGTTTTTGTAAAAAAAAAAAAATGTGAAGAGAAATACTATTCTTAAACCTAAAAATTTAAATCGCATCAGAAAAATTATTAATTAATCTATATAATCTACCTTTAATCTAAGTTTCATAGATATATTAACAGGTGAGATTGACCGGTCCGGTGAATAGCTCAGTTGGTAGAGTGCTTGCATTCCACGCCGTGAGCTCGGGTGTTTATTTCAAACCCCAAAATCAAATACCGGCAAGGTTTACTCAGCCTTCACAAGAAATGAGTACCAGCCCTCTCTCGGGAGCTGGGACACCCCCACTTCAACTGAAGGGGTTGGCGTGGCAAGAAGTTACGCTATGTGTGTAGCTTAGTTGCGTTGCGTTTGCGTATCATATGTTGTGTGAATAGCTTAACAAGCATTTGTCCTTTGTATAAGCATTTTTCTATGATCGTTCACGAATCAAATATTTTTATACAAACAAATATCTCAGCAGTCAGTCACTTTTTTTCTCTGTAATAGCAATCAGTAGCAGTATTGGCGCGCCTGAAGTATTTGAGAAGTTTTCCATAGGATGTGACGCGCGAGAAAAAGTGTCACATCGGGAACAATGCCAGAGACTCTTTATCATTTACTATTAGCAATTACGACTGGTCGGTGTTCTAGTGGTTAACGGTTCTGGGTTCGATTCCCGGAGGAGCACAAAAAAGTTATTCAATTTTCCAAATATTCTCTTCGCTGGGTTGAAAAAAATGTTGATGTGGTAAATGAGTTTGTATACTTGGGAAGTAAGTTTGAAAAAGATGGAAGAATGACAGGTGAACTTGAAAGAAGAGTAATGAAGGGCAGGTGTGTACTGGGTGCCACAGCTTGTATCGCCAAAAATCAAAGCATATCTAAAAATGCTCGATTGGCGGTACACGGTGGCATACTTTTACCCACCTTGATGTATGGAAGCGAAGCCTGGACGGTGAATGAAAGTGAAATTAGCAAAGTCCATACTGTTGAAATGGACTTTCTAAGAAGGATGATTGTGAAAAAACGGAGTGACAGGGTGAGGAATGATTTTGTAAGAGAAGAATGTGGTGCAAGAGAAAGTGTGAAAGTGAAGATTAAAAGAAGTTTGTTAAGATGGTTTGGGCATATGAAGAGAATGAATGAGGAAAGACTGACGAAGAAAGTATATGTTGGTAGAATAGATGGATGTCGTGGTAGAGGAAGACCGAGAAAGGTATGGATGGACCAAATATCCGAAATTGCGAATGAATGGAATATCAAGAGTCAAAATAAAAGAAGAGCTTGTATGAAGAAGGTTATGACTCTGTAGGAAATGAAAGAAGTATGTAAGGATACAAAGAAATGGCGGTCGATCTGTAATGTTGGCGGCTAGGGTTTATTAAAGTGAAATTGGTTTTATGATTTTGTTTTTTTTGGTGTCCATGTTTATATTATTGTTTATTGATTTAAAAAATGTAATTTGCGATGTTTGTTCCTTGACTTATAGGTTGGTGTGCGGCTGACCACCAATACTGTAAAAAATGGTTCACTTTGCCAATGTCACCCCTGTTTCAGGGAAGGACGGCAAGAGTTGCAGAGCTTATGTTCATTTAAGATTGGATTTTTATATTGTAGGTCCACATGCGGTATGTGTTAGCGCGAAATTATACATGTCTGCTTGTGGAAATGCATTTAATATAAATCTTAAATGATATATATCTTTGCAGCTTAGATTAGATTAGATTAGATATTATTGAAATGTGAAAAAACGTATTCAAATATCAAGTCGTAAGGGTCTATGATGACCACTTTGGGAACGTGAGGGTTTAAGGTTAAAATATGTGAGAGGTATGAATTATTCAAATAAAGAACATTGCACTACCGTATTACTTTAATGATTTTCCTTATCAGTAATTTGAATAGTTGCAATTCCTTTACTTTATGAAAACGGTCGCTTTTCTGAAGACTACTATAAATTACCGGGCTTTATTGATAATAATAATATTAATTATATTAGGATGATTTATTTAGTGAGCGCTGTTTTTGTGTGTATCACACCTCAAAAGCTCTCTGCGAGCTTGGTCGTCGCTGTAGAAAGCGCCAATTCTCAAGCAAGACCCAGTTGTTGTAAGGTTGGATGGACCTTTCAGTGACCGGTCTTTAGTAAAGGTTTATGAATTTTTCAACTCAGCGAAGAGCACATTCGAAATATCAATGGTATATTTTTTGTGCTCCGCCTGGAATCCGAATCCACAACCCTCCATTTACGAGTCCGAAGTGTTGCCACTGGACTACGGATCGGTCCAAGATGCCAACGACACGCGGTGTACCTGAGCGGTAACCCATCCAAGTACTATCCGCGCCCAATGTTGGTTAACTTCGGTGATCGATGGGAACCGGTGCTTTCAACATGGTAACGTCGTTGACTAATTGTTTTTGGATGTTTTGCTTTTTATATTTTCCCTGATAAATAGCTATGAATTATAAATAAAATATATTTATTATACTTTTAACAGTTTGTGTATTGACACTGTGAAAAATCACTACTATTCCAGAGAGGTTTTAAGAGAAGAAAAATTCTCTTTACTAGTAACACCTTTATTTTTTAATGAAAAAAATTACAAACGTTTCGGAGGTTTTTAGACTAGTTTTACCTACACGATCAATTATTTTATTATATATTAATTCAATAAACAAAGTTTTAATTCACTTTTATATATATTTTTTTTGTCTAGCACTTTTGCCTACAAGGCATCATCAGGACAATTATTTTATTATCTATAATCTAAGTTGCAAAGATATACTAAAAGATTTTGTAGGGTTTATGTATTCACACAGTGAAAATTCATTTTATTAAAAAAATTTTTTTTTCAAAAACGTAGTTTTATTTTCACAATAATATTTTCTACCTCAAGTACTTTCGACCTTCAATATTCAGTTGTTTCAATTTCAATTCCTTCAATGATAATGACCTGAATATTGAAGGTCGAAAGTATTTGAGGTAGAAAATATTATTGTGAAAATAAAACTACGTTTTTGAGAAAAACAATATTATTTTAGATATATTAACATTTAAAATTAATATTTAATGCATGCCCACAAACAGACACGTATAAGTTTGCGCTAACAAATGCAGTGCGTGTATTTACAATCTAAAAACCAAAACTCAAATGAACATGACATTGGTAAAGTTAAACATTTTTTACAGCATGGATGGTTAGCCAGGGCTGTAGCTAGAGTCGAATTTGAGGTAGGGCAGCATTGGTTACAGGTAGGGCGGAAGTAAAAAAAATATCATAATACGAGTATCTGCCCTCGAAGCACGGGCTCCTAAATCAATCACCATGTATTGTACATGTGTACATGGTGATTTTTCGTTTTCCCATAAAATAATAAAATAATGAGAATTTTGAAAAAAAAATCACGTACAAATTACTAATTCACTACATAACAAATCACTACAAATTATTTGGTTAGCCAAAACTATTTAATAAAAAAAATATTTAAAAAAAGTGAAATCTCTCCATTAACATAATAATAAAAATATTAAAAACAGCTGAATTTTACGATTCCCCATGTTATTAAAAATGCGAAGGACTTCGTTCCGATCAACTGATTTTGTTTTTTTTTTTCAAAGATTAGAAATACCATGCCAGCCATTCTCTCTTGACCCATTGACAGTCTTTGAGGCCTATTGATTGCAGTTAAAGTTGAAAATTTCAACTTGAAGATTTCGTGTTGCCAGTATATAAAAAAAAGTGTGACAGCTGGAGTTTACCCACATATGTAGGTAGCAGGCGCGAGCGGTTCATACATACGATGGATTCACCGAATCCCTTAACCTCAAAGTGTTAATGTACTGGAAATTATATTATATATTTTTCTTAAGAGCATCGTATTTATACAGCGGCGATTACAAACATTTTTATTATTGTTATACTTTTTACATCTCGCTATCGCGCGGAAGCGAGACATTATATTTTATGTATGTATCTAACTACATACATATGCCATGCGGCATATATGTCTTTACCGTAAAGTCAAGAGTTGTAAACAAACGAATCATCATAATATGCGAATACGGGGAGCTCAAACGCGTCCAGAATCAAAGCAGATATTTTGTTTTCGCGCATGCGCAATACAATCGATGGGATTTCGTTACTCGAGTAAAAATACGGCAGAGCTTAAAGAATCCCACATACGAAAATTGACCTTATTGTCTTCAGACATACTGGACAAAATAGGGTATTGCAAATCGAGCGGATTTGACTATCTTCTCTTCCTTTTATATTTTCCCTTTTGTATGACATCAAATAAATAATTTTAACAATAATATGAATAATTATTCTTGATTCATGTATTAGTTTACGTTGACTTTTTAACGCGCGGCCACGGTGTGCAATATTTTTGTTCTTTGAAAAATAAAAATATGGATCCATCTTGTTCTCAGGTTGTTCAAATAATAGATGTGACTGTTTAATTGAATCATTGTTACGTAAAAGTTTTTTGTCTTGACAATTTGCGGAAAAAAAACATATAGTGGATACTGGAAAACCAACTCCAATTTTAAAAATCACCAGCAAGAATAAATCGTTTATAAGACATTTCCACAACTCAATATATTCGAAAGTCTCCTGTCCTTAAAGGAGAAGTCAACCTTTCACGATGCTGTAATCGACGATTTTATGAAGAAAGAGCGTAGAATTGAGCTCAAGTATAAGTAAATGAATATCAGGTGAGTCATTTTTACAATAAAAATATAAATTGTTGTTTGAAATCATTAAAATGTAATCAGGGAAATGTTCGCACATAATATGTTAATTTAAGGCTTTCGGAGCAGAGCGTTTATTTGGATATCTTTTTAGTTACAGCTGTCAAATACAATAAGTACGTCCATTTTGTTTGTTAGCTAACAATTATTTTTATATAGGTAGGTATATGAATCTATGTTTTTCTTCAGCTTCCCATGGGGAACAGATCACGGACCGCCACTGGTAGGTAGGTACCTACTCTTTGAGTTTAGGTACCCATCTTTTCCTACTGCGTAAAGTTTGGTTAATTTCTACATTTTTTTTTATCTCAAACTATGAACAAACAATTTCATTATAATAATTTGTCTTAGTTTTTGGTATTTTTAAGGTAGGGCATTGTGATTTTAAGGTAGGGCATTGCCCCACAATGCCCCCCCCTAGCAACGGCCCTGTGGTTAGCCTCATGTCAACCTATAAATCAAGGGATTTTATCATTGAATTATCATTTATCTAGTCTAATCTAACCTAGTCTAAGTTGCAAAGATATGTTACATTGGAGATTCACATTACATGCATTCTCACAGCCAGACATGTACAAGTTCGCGCTTGCACATGCCTCATGTGAGCCTACAACATAAAAACCAAATTTCAAATGGACATACACCCTGCAACTCTTGCCGTCCTTCCCTGTAACAGGGGTGACATTGGCAAAGTAAACCATTTTTACAGCATGGATGGTTAGCCTCATGTCAACCTATAAATCAAGGGATGTTATCATTGAATTAAGAAAATATGTGGCTAAGAATACAACTGAAAACAAAAAACTGGAAGACCTCCTAAAAGGTGGATAGACAGCTGGACCTCTTCATCTCAGTATCCATGAGCCGATATGAAGCTTAATTGTGAACCTCAGATTTAAATTTGAAGAAAGAAGAAGACCACGCCATATTAGACCCTAAGGGTCTTTGTATATTAAAGATCACTTTGAGAACATGTATGTTGTATTATAAATATTATGTGAAAGGCATGAATTGTGAAAAAAAATTACATTATGTTTTATTTGAATTATTTATGTTATCAGTAAAGTGAATTGTTGCCATACTTTAAATTTCTGAAAACTGCAATTTTTCCTGAAGAATGATGACTAATATTTACTATTTATCACATCAACCATTATCGAGTTTTTATTGTTTTTTATTTGCATTTATAAAATACTATAAAGGACAAATAACATTTTATTGTCGTTTATATCAATCAATCCCTTATGTGGCAGAAAATAAAAATAAAATAAAATTGGAAAGATCCAAAAATATGGAATCACACAATCAGTCGGTAGAGTGCTTGCATTCCATAGCGTGAGCTCGGGTTCGAATCCCACCGAGGGTGTCAGAAATGACTTCCCGTTTCGGTGTTTATTTCAAACCCCAAAATAAAATACCGGTAAGGTTTACTCAGGCTTCACAATAAATGAGAACCAGCTCTCTCGAGAGCTGGTAAACCCCCACTTCAACCGAAGTGGTTGGCGTAAGACCGGCCCCCTTAACTGTAAAAATAAATAAGTTCAACTCGCCACATGCGATCCCTTCGGGAATAAGCGCGGCAAGAAGTTACACTATATGGGTAGCTTAGTTGCGTTGCGTTACACATCAAAACGAGCCCTAAAGCTCAATTGCTTGCATTCAATGCCGAGAGCTCGGCTTCGAATCCCACCGAGGTGTTTTAATTTATTGAAGTTCATTCAATTAATAAATAAGATATGATAAAATATCTATCTTATATTATTATCCGATGTATGTACATACATATTTATTAGATTTTGATTTTTATACATCACTCTTGATAATGACCTGAATATTGAAGGTCGAAAGTACTCGAGATTTAAAATATTATTGTGAAAATAAAACAACGTTTAATAAAAAATAATTTGATTTTAAATACATATGTATGTTTGTAATACTGTTTAGTTTTAATTTTAACCTATTTATTTCAAGGTAGTTCTCTGCCAAAACTAGTAGCGTTAAAATAAATAAATAAAACTCAAAATTAATTTTAAATTAGTTATTTTTTAATTAAATATACAAAAGCTTTCTAGTGTTATAGATTTTGAAGATTTGCTTGGCAAGCGCTTTTATTATTTTTAATATTTATTGCAGATTAATTGTTTGTTGCTTTTTAGATATAAAAAAATGTAATTTCTTATATTTCTGTATTTTTTTAATATGAATATCACCTTCTTATCTTCATAGCGCCTTTTGGGAACAGTACATATCTATAAACATTTTTAATTTATGTTATATTTTTGTGTATAAGTAGGGAAGTATTGACTGTTTTTTTGTTAAAATTTATTTTTAAGGTTTTGTTGTTTTTATGAACTTAAATGCTATTTATTATTTGTATTCTTTGACTCATGGGTTGGTATGAGGCTGACCACCCATACTGTAAAAAATGGTTCACTTTGCCAATGTCACCCCTGTGTCAGGGAAGATCGGAAAAAGTTTTAGGGTTTACCTTATGCTTTTATTTTCATGCCTTAAACTTTCACTTGTATGGTTGGAGTAAATTGATAAATAATTTCTGATTGCTTTTGGTTTCGACCATGTTTTATTTGCAGTTTTTTATCCACCGGCGATTCCCTTTCACAAGCAGAAAGCATTTTCAAGGCTAGTTATAAAAGCGACGTGGAGGTCAGCCATGAAAATGCTTTTTGAATGAGAATGAGAAACCTTCCCCATCTTTTCCATCCCGTTTGCTTTTACTGATTTTTTACTCTAAATTTACTTTACACAAAGGGTGTCAGAAATGATTTCCCGTTACGGTGTTTATTGCATTACCCAAAATAAAATACCGGCAAGGTTTACTCAGCCTTCACAAGAAATGAGTACCAGCCCTCTCGGACGCGATAATTTTCATTGAAAAGAAAACAATGGTACTTATTTAGATTTGAAATTGCATGCCTACCCCCCCCCCCCCCCCGCCACCCGTTGACACGCCTTTTATGGCCCGCCACGATTACAAAAATACTAAAACTGGCCCTCCACAATACTATGTTGGACACCCCTAGTCTAACTAGAAAAGAAACAGAAAAAAATGAAAAGTTGGAAGATAAGGTAAACAGATGGCTCTATCATAACTACCATCTTTGTCGGCAGCTGCTCTCTAAGAGCCCGTTCCCACTTGTCGGGTGTCGGATCCGTATATTAATCGGAGGTCCGAGTGGCAGAACATTATGTATGAAGCTATTCACTGTAACTGTAACTCTGTCGCCATTCCGCTAGGGGGGCCAGAGCCTCTGCAGAGCTGCCTCCATTTTTTTCCTATCCTCACATACCTCTTTCAATTCCTTCATATCCATCTTTTTTTTTTTACGCTCACTTTGTATATCCCATTCTTTCACAATCTCCACAATCTGATCACTCCATACTTTTCTCGGTCGTCCCTTCCCTCTTTTTCCTTTCACACTTTCTTTGCACACACTTGTCGGAAACCGATTTTTCTGCAACTGGAACCTACGATGAATATACGGATCCGACACCCGACAAGTGGGAACGGGCTCTGAGATTCACAAGCAATAAGACGTTTGTTTTGGGATCAGAAAAGCTTATCGCATGTTGACAAAGACAGTCTTCTAAGCGTCAGAGTTGAGCGGATTACTTCTGTTCTCATCGAATTGATTCTCAACTTGTAATATTATGTTTAAGTTTTGTTTTATTGTGCCTTGTTGTAGGGGACGGGTGTGTGGGAGTTGCCTAGAGCTGGTGCCATTGACAACCCTTCGTTTCAACCAGACGCCGATGATGTTCGAGGGTAAGCATACTATTTATAGTAGGACAAGATATATATACAAGAGGACATAATACCGTCCTTCTGTACAAGAGGAGCTACTGCGACATCTATGAATGCATCACCGAAGGTCAATAAATGTACCTACAACTTTCGACCTCGAGTAAACAACAATAATTCAACAGTTAGTGTTTCTTCCTTGTAGAAGACACACGCCTCCTGAAGACGTCGGATTTGACTCTGACGAAATGTAGAGAAAATCTTTCTTCTCTTTCCACAGTCCGTAACATCCGTTTTTTTTCATTCCAAAAAATGTCTAACGACCGTAATCATAATTTAAAATCTTTATTTACAATAAAATTCTTTGCCCTGATTTTGCCACCAAATATATAAAATCTCGTCCTTTTTTCTGGTTAACTCTGGAACCTTGCTAAATGTTATACTTCTTCTACTTTTTTTGATGCAACGTCTATCGAAGATAGGCAATCATCATGCCTATTTCGACCTTGGGTGCTGTGGTTCGAAACAGGGGATTGGTGCTTTTATTGAAACTTGTCGCAGTTTTTTCAGCCACGACGTCCTTCATCGTCCTTGAGATCTTCTCCCTTTAATCTTACCCTGTTTGATAATATGGAAAAAACGGTGCTTCCCATTTCTCTCAAAACGTGACCGATGTACATCAGCTTTATCTGCTTAATGGTTGGCAGATGTTCTTTGTGGTGCACATACGTCAGAGGACTTCTTCATTGGTGACTCAATCACGCTAAAAGATCCGAAGCCGTTTTCGATATATACACATCTCGAACGCTTCAATTCGTCTCTGTAGTCACAAATAACCTACACTTAGATGATTTATTATTTTTAAAAAATTTCTCTTTGCGCGACTGAAAATTTAATTTACATTTACGAAAGATAGATCATCAAAAGTCCATCTAGCGTAAAAAGCATCTTGCCTGAGGATTGACGGTTTCTATAGACACGACTAAGCGCGGAGAGGACTCTTCAGGTGTGATTAACGCAAAAACAACGCCTCATCAAAGAAATCATCCGAAAACCTATTCTTATTTTTATTATCCGTAGTGTTTTTTCTCTATAAACTATCTCTCATTCCACACTACACACTAAACACACTAAACGCATTCTACCCGGTTTGTGTATGTTTTTTTTCTATCCGGTGCCGGGTCGAAAGTCAGTAGTGTATGGAGAATGGAGATGCATGAATTTTTTCACACAGTTTGACCCGTAATCCATAAACAATCCAAGCAGAATTTATGCTGTCTGAAAAGGTACATGGGTACTAAAAATTTTACAAAGTCACCACAAGACCATTCGCACCCAACTTCAAAATTATTAAAATGTAAGGGCTATCACATCCCACCATGGAGGATATATCGATGCATCCCACGAATAAATGGAAAACTAGATTATAAGTCAGCAAGTTTCTATTGAAGAAAATTTATTGTTTTTTTTTTTGGCAGGTTTACCCAAGTACACGACACCAATGGGACTAATTTGGGAGATCTGGAGATGCAGGATCGGCGGCCAAAGCCTGATGATGAGGTCAACGATGATCAGGATGACTATGAGCCATTCGAAAACCGTCTGGTGGAGCATCCAACCACGTAAGGAAAAATAGTTTATATCCATCACGGCCCATTATGAAAGTAATGGCATGATTATATTGTATCGGGAATATCTATGGCAGCGCGGTAAAATTGTTTTGCTGACTGAAGAAAGAGCTGAAAGAAAGGCGTTGGAAGCACGGGTTCTATGATGGAACGACACAGTGACAAAATGACACAACGATACATGACAGAATGGCATAACGACACATGACAAAATGACACATGACATAACGACACATGACATGGCATGGCTAATCTGCAATGTTGATTTCTAATGTTGGTTTATTAATTTGCTACATTTTTTGCATAGAAATTTTTTGTCTTTTATTGTATAGATTTCTTTTTAAGGTTTTGTTCTTTAATGGTTCACTTTGCCAATGTCACCCCTGTGTCAGGGAAGGTCGACAAAAGTTGTTGGGCTTATGTTCATTTGAGGTTTGGGTTTTATTTGTAAGTACACATTCACCATTTTTTGAAAGCGCGAACTACACGTGTTGGTTTGTGGGCATACATCTGAGAGCTTTTAATGAATATATCCTTGCAACATAGATTAAAGATTATAGATAGATTATGTTTTATGTTATAAACCATAAAATTATGCTAAGCCAACTGTTTTTCTAAATGTCTCTTTATTGTCAAATCCAAGGTTCTCTTATTTACGACATGTATCATCACAAAACATTCAAGAAACGTAATAGGTCGGGGAAAAAGTTTCTTCGCATTTTATATGAAAATTGGTTTAGGCTACCAGAGCGAGGGGCATCTTTGACATCAAAATGCGCGGATTTAAAACGTCTAAACCAACTTTGTGCTACTCTTACTGTCACTGCATTAGGTCCATCTAATCTAATCTAATCTAATCTAATCTAATCTAATCTAATCAAATCTAAGCTGCAAAGATATATATCATTTGAGATTTATATTAAATGCATTCCCACAAGCAGACATGTATAATTTCGCGCTAACACATGCCGCATGTGGACCTACAATATAAAAACCTAATCTCAAATGAACATAAGCCCTGCAACTCTTGCCGTCCTTCCCTGAAACAGGGGTGTCATTGGCAAAGTGAACTATTTTTTACAGTATGGGGGGTCAGCCGCATACTAACCTATAAGTCAAGGAACATAAAGTCCATAAACGTCAAAAAAAAAAATCGCGGCTTGCGTTGCATTTTTCCCTTTTTTGTAATATATTTTAAAATGTATCTCATTTCTTCATTCGATTCGCTCATTTTGACGAAACAAAAACAAATGAAATATATCGGGAAACAAAAATTTCCCAATTTGATTATTATTTTTTTAAATGTTCCCTTTTTAATGTGATGAAAACCAGCCAGATACAAATAGTACAGCCAAAGATATTTTATTACAAGTATATACATACATACTATATGCGATAAGACTTGTTTCCCGACCTAAGATTTTATGCTATATATATTGTTTTAGCGTTTTTTTTTCTATTGAACCTTAAAATATAAGATGTATTGTTTATAATATCAGCATGCGAAAATTTTAAAAACAATATTTTAAATAATGTTTTAATCTTTAACTTTCACATCCATGGTTGGAGTTACATAACAAACTGACCATGTTTTTTTTCATCTGAGGACGTTTCGCTTTCACGAGCAGAAAGCATTCTCAAGGCGAGTTATTCAAGCGAAGTGATAGCGACCGCGAAGACAACTAAAACCATCACGTTGCTTTGATGACTCGCATCAAAAATTATTTCTGCTCAAAAGGAAACGTGTGTTTCTGTGAAAGGGAAACGTCGGCAGATAAAAAAAGTTGCAAATAGAACATGGTCTATCCTGAAACAACAATTTTTTTTTTTTAAATAATACATTTTGTTTATTTGCATAATAAAGATGCGTAGAAACATATATTGTGTTGTACACAATAAAAACCCAATTACAAAACTTAACAAACTTCTTTGAAGTCATACCATCATAATTAGTCCTTTGGAAAACTTATTTTGTAAAATGTTAAAATAATATGTAAAAATTACGCGAAAACAATTAAAAATTGCAAAATGCCTCGATAAGGATTTAGTTTTTCAGTAAAAGTTCAATTCAATCAAGGAACGATGTTAGTTTGGATACACCTAGTGAAACGGTCACAGTGTTACAGTTATTCATATGAGCATTTAAGTTGCAAATTGCGTATCTATTGTTTTGATGATGATGAATTGGTGAATTTTTTATAGCGCCGTTTCGTGATGTTGTCACTTCAAGGACGCTTGTGCATGTGATGCCAGAAATTTGCTTGTCTTCAGTGCATTTTATAACATTTCATGGTCCTCTATCTCTCTCACATGATGAGGCAGGCGTTCCCAGAGGACCAGCAACTGCAAATGCACGCTCTCCAATTCTTTAAAATGTTTTTATACATGTTTACCATCTTGTGACCACAATATTGTTTCTTCAGGAATGCGGAGACGCTTCTCCACCTGCTGAAAGGCAGCTTGGGAACTGGAATCCTGGCTATGCCCAACGCCTTCTCCCACTCTGGATACACCGTGGGCGTCATCGGCACCATCGTCATCGGGATCCTGTGCACCTACTGCATCCACCTGCTCATCAAGGCCGAGTACGAGCTGTGCCGGCGCAAGAAGGTGCCCAGCCTCACGTACCCCGCCGTGGCCGTGTCGGCGCTGAATGAAGGCCCTGCCTGGTGCAAGCTGGTGGCTCCATACTCTGGGTAAGGTATACATTCATCATCATCTTGTAAAGGAATTGCCTTCTTCTGCTGGCTAGCTGCTATTTAGGTTGCTTTCCTCTTGTAAAGATAGTGCCCTGTCGTGTTAGGATTTTCATTATATATTTTGTTATTTCATTCTTTTTCTTTGTTTTTTTTCCACCGTAAGGTTGTTGGCAACTAAGGCCCGGTATATTGAACTGTAGTAATATTTTAGTTAACTATTACTTGAACTTTCATTCAAAATACTCAATCTCGAGTTAACTAAAACCGAACATTACCGAAGTATGAGGCCACGCCCCTAAATCTTGGAAATAATTAAAATGCCATTCAAAAGCTTTAAAACAAACAACTATTCATAAAAATCATATGCCTAACCTTCATTAAGCTAGAAAACGAGACAAAAAATGTTCAGTTTGCAACAGTTTTGATGTATTCTTACATTAAAAAAGAACAGCTGCTGTCAGTGAAGCGCCGCCATCTTGAAAATTGTAAGTTATAGTTACTAAATATTTACTGGCGAAATTCGGTGAGTGAAATATTATGATGATTTAACTAAAATGGCATTTTAGTTAACTTTACGATACTTCAAAATACCGGGCCTTAGTCAGGAGATCGTCTCCCGAACATGTTCCCTAACATCACGCTCACTGTGGTCTTAAGCCAAAACTTACTAAAGATGCTCAAAACCGAAACCAAACAGGGTGTAATTTAAAATCATCGAGCCTTGAAATTCTTTCACTTTTGGCTATCATTTCTTGTTTGTGTTCTGAGCCACCTTGTCTTGTTTTACACTGGAGAGAGTGTTAGCCTCACGGGAGGGCCTTCTGCCACTTGCATCTATATAATGTTTTGCATGCGAGTCCTGTGATACATCCCCGAACATTTGTGCATGCGTCACACTTGCGGATGAAATGTCATGAAGCTCCAGCTCTGATAGACGACGGAAACACATCTCGGAAAGCAACACTCCAGTGTCAATCGAAAGCTGAGAGCCTGGACCTTTTAAAAAAAAGCGTTTTTCATTCGAAGCCTTTTTTTTAATACTAGATAGTTATCGTTCTTTCATTTTACAAATTAAATATATTGTTTTAAATATATAGTTGTGTGTTGAGGCTTGTCTGTGTTAAAAAAAAATGTTAAAGTCTGTAAAGTCTCTCTAGAAATAAATAGATGCTAGGCACTTATATAATTTGTATTGTTCGAGATTGCGTGAGTATTTCATCGAATGTTCTAGTAAAGTCCCGCATGTAACAATCCTCAAAGATTCGAGAATGATCTTTATTTTTACTATAAAATAAGGACCGAAACTCTGTAGCTGGAAAGAAGTCAACTGATCGTTGTATTGTGCATCTGCAACGTGACTCTGTATGTGAACTGTATCTGAAATAAATTGTGAAAATCCTGACAATAATATGAATTTGTTTCCACACTTTACATAATAATAATTTCATACTACAGCTGACCGAGTTGGAGCCTACGCGCTTGTCCTGTACTAAGGAAAACTGGTTTCCCACGCATCGGCCTTGAAGGGAAATGTTTCTATGTTGGACACAATTTTGCAAACGAAAAATAATATTAGTCTCTTATGACCTTGTATCGAGTAATTCAAATGAATAGATACTCAGAAGTAAAGGCATTCCATGGTGGAATCGATAGATATATTTTATTGAAAAACACGTTTTTTTTTTCAAATCGATAATACATAACTATTACATATTTACATGACTAAAGTCCTTAGCAATCTAATCTAATACAAGTTGCAAAGATATGTAACCTTGGGGATTCACATGATATGTATTCTCACAAGCAGGCGCGTACAAATTCGCGCTCGCACATGCCGCATGTGAACGTACAACATAAAAACCTAAATCTCAAATGAACATACACCCTGTAAACTCTTGTCGACCTTTCCTGAAACAGTGGGGACATTGGCAAAGTGAACTATTTTCTACAGCATGAGTGGTCAGCCGCATACCAACCTATAAGTTAAATAGTATACACCATAAATATCATTTTGTAAATCAACAAATTATCCATATAAAGACCAACACACATACAAAGTACTATTCATTGGAATGCAAAATTCATATGCATACCTTTATCAAAAACCGATCACCAAAGATCCATCTAGCCTTACAGCTACTGAGTCTTGTTTGAAAATTGGAACGTCACTTGTAGAGGGCTCTTGAGGTGTGATTCACACAAAACAGCGCTCAACAAAATCATCAATCAAATCATCTTAATATTATTCTTATCTAATCTAATCTAATCTAAGTTCCAAAAATATGTTACATTGGAGATTCACATTACATGCATTCTCACAACCAGACACGTACAAGTTCGCGCTTGCACATGCCTCATGTGAACCTACAACATAAAAACCAAATCTCCAATGGACATACACCCTGCAACTCTTGCCGTCCTTCCCTGAGACAGGGGTAACATTGGCAAAGTGAACTATTTTTACAGCATGGGTGGTCAGCCGCATACCAACCTATAAGTCAAGGAACATACACGACAAATAACATTTTATACATCACTAAATAATAATATCTATGGACAACAAATAGAAAACCAATTCCAATTAGACTTTTTAAAGTTTTATTTTTATTTTTTTTCTCTATGTTGTTTGTCTTGTCAATTTTTGTAATTTAGTATCCTCTTGATAATGACGTGAATAAGTCAAAAGTACTTGAGGTGAAATAAAATATCTCAATTTGTGAAAATAAAACTCTGTGTTTTTTTATAATTTTTTATAATTGTTTATAACCAATTCCAATTTAATAAACCCTACATTGTCGTAATTGATCTTTTCTTCCAGGCACATCGTCAACACCTTCCTGCTGATCTACCAGATTGGAACATGCTGCGTGTACGTGGTTTTCGTCTCCGAGAACCTCAAGTCTGTCGTGGATCTGTATATCGAGAACGCGCTCAGCGTCAAGATATACATGGTCATCATTCTGCTCCCACTGATCTTCATCAACTGGGTCAGGAACCTCAAGTTCTTGGCTCCGTTCTCCACCATCGCCAACGGCATCACCGTGGTCAGCTTCGGCATCATCGCGTACTACATCTTCAGAGATCCGGTGACCTTTGAGGGCAAGGAAGCCGTTGGGAATGTCACCGAATTTCCGTTATTCTTCGGCACGGTCCTTTTCGCTTTGGAGGCTATTGGAGTGGTAAGCTATTTTTTTTTCAGTAATAATAACTTTGGTATGAGGCTGACCACCCATACTGTAAAAAATGGTTCACTTTGCCAATGTCACACTTTGAGAAGGTCGGCAAAAGTTGTATGGCTTATGTTCATTTGAAGTTTGGATTTTATTTGTAAGTACACATTCATCATTTGTAAGCGCGAACTACATGTGTTTGTTTGTTGGCATACATCTGAGAGCTTTAAATGAATATATCCTTGCAACTTAGATTATAGATTATAGATGTATATAGCACAATTAAATTTATTAATGGGATAATCGGATTATTTGAAATATGCCAAACGACCGTAATTCCAACCTAAACCTAACAGCTCAAATTTCCCCATACTTTTTTAAGAAGTGTAAGCTACACATATAATGCAACTTCTTCCCGCGTTGTCATTATTTCGAGGACACAATAGGCGATTGATAAATTAATGTTTTCACAAGTAAGGTGTTGACATTTAGTGTGGTTTTTCCTGCTTGAGAGAGAGCAGGGTTTCGTTTGTATTGGACGCTACTATGATTCTGGGTTTTAAATAAATTCCAAAATGGAAAGTAATTTTTGACATCCTTTGTGAGAAAAGATCTTTTTAGCCCTCTGATTTTGAACGAAAGCGTTCTACTTCCTGGACGTCGTACTGTGAACAAAAATAATAATTAACAAAATACAGTACCTCTCTGAAAGCACTATTCTGCTAAATTCTTTACACTTTGGATTACAATCTAAGTCGGAGCTTGCTAGCGCTTGCGAAAGAACTCCAGAGATAAAAAAAACACAGTACACCTTATATTTATTGTATCTGGGACGACCTCACGCTTTCCTCTTCAGTTGAAATGGGGGTTTTCCAGCTTCTGAGGGGGCTGGTACTTACTCATTTCTTATGAAGGCTGTGTAAAACTTGCCGGATTTTGGGTTTGTAATAAGCACTGTAACGGAAAATCATTTCTGACACCCTCGGTAGGATTCGAACCCAGGCTCTCGGCATGAAAGCACTCTACCAACTGAGCTATCAACCGGACACATAATTGAACAATTTTTTGAACCGGACACATGATTAAACAATCTTTGAAACGGACACATGATTGAACATTTTTTTGAACCGGACACATGATTAAACAATTTTTTGAACCGAACACATGATTAAACAATTTTTTTGATGCGGACACATAATTGAACTATTTTTTTTACAGATGCTGCCGTTGGAGAACGAGATGAAGACCCCCAAGTCCTTCGGCGGCACCACGGGAGTCCTGAACCGCGGCATGATCACCATCATCATCTTGTACGTCGCCATGGGACTGTTTGGCTACTTGCAGTACGGCAAGAAGTCCGCCGGCTCCATCACCCTGAACCTGCCTAGCGAGACTGAAGTGTAGGTTCCAACCATGGATATATAGAACTGGAAAGGCTAAGAAATCAATCCTTTGAGAATTAGCAATGCGCTACCCCACTCATCATACAAAAATCCAAATTCATTCTATCGGTAACCTTCCAACTGTGAACAGGTGTGTTACCTAATTGGAAAAAAAAAAACATATAAATGCCAAACTGGGTATTCCCTAAACGTGCCAACAAATGAGAGTAAATGTGTTGTAGAACATGGAATAATATTTCACTTTAATCACTATTCTATATGATTACGTTGATAAAATTTATTTTTTGTTTGTCAAAAAATTTTGCTCGCGAAAGTGACAGCCATTTCTAGAACTAGTGATGTTCAAATATAAAGATACTTGCTTCTTCAAGTATGTAACTTCTATGCTCGAGGTAATAGATACTTGTGGAAATCATCCCGTACACAATGAGGTGAATTTATCAGATATCTTCATACTTGCAACAACACTACTAACAAATCCGTTACCATAGTGATTTCATGTGTTTCCTTGGTGATTTGTAAATAGATTGAAGACGGAGTAGAGACACGTTGCTTACATAGAAAATGAGAAAAGCATTTCATATGTCGTGAGCGAGACAGCATTATAAACAGTGTATGGTGTCAAAGACGGTGAATCATGTTGATTGGTACTTAATCACATGTACGACCCCTCCATTTAATACTTCCTCCATGTTTCGAACCACAAGCTTCTAAAAACATTGACTTTTTTATAATCTTACTACCTGTACCCTGCCACCCCTTGTGGTGGCTCGTCTGGTTACAGTTATTTATTTTTATTGTAGTGTTTTTGGGTTCGAAAAGTCTCTAAATTTAAAACATACAGGTCTTCTTTCAGGATCTTTATTTGCACTTAATTAATTTTAAAAATTTACATTTATTTTTAACACTTTTGGTAACACAAATTTATTTTCACAGTTCAGTATCGCTTACACTCTTCAAATCAAAGGCAACTATCTCACTGACTTAGTGCACTCAATTTTGCTCCTTATATACTGTAGTGACGGAACTCTCTAGGAGCTAATTTTGCCAGTACACTCGCGAACATTCTACCAAGTTCAAGAGTACATAAGGATCATTTAATTTCTAGATTTCTTAGGCCTATAATTATTGCTACCTACGGTGTACGCCTATATTAATCAACTTTTCACATAAAACTATAACAACTATCACTACCTACGATGTACACCTATATTAATATACTATTTACATAACATTATTTATTTATTTTTATTAGGAAAACCAACAGCATTAAAAACAGGATTAAAAGCAAGAGTAGACACAAGAAGCCAATTACAGGTCCTCACTTACAAAGACAATTTAAATTAAACAAAGGAGAAGAGTATTACAAGAGATAATACAAAATTAAAAACAACAAAAAAATCAAATAAACTAAAAATAATAATGAGAGACACAACCTAGGATACAAAAAAGTTCTGCGTCATCCGCGGTCTTGCCAACGTTAGTTTAGAATTAAAGAGGTCAAAATCAAAATGATCTGAGTTATGATTGAAATTATATTACACCATCATGATGATAGGGGTGGTGAGTATCTCCGCAGATTTGTCTCCACTGTGTTGTGTCCTTGCAATCTTCTTTCAGTATAAAAAAATCCCTGACCTAAAGGTGAAAATAGTTTAAGTATATTTCTGCTCTCATTTCTTTCATTGTTCCATTCTTTTTATACAAAAGACTAAGCTGGCATGTTGAGAATAACTCATGTACGTTTCCTTGAAATCTATTGAGTAGTAGACTCTCCACAGGACAAACATACATACATACATCCGTTTGATTTTATATACTTACGGGGCTATTCTTAGACATTTTAGTCGTCGGTTGAGCCCCGCTTTGATAAACTAATGGTGCCTGAGCTGGAAGTTTCATCAGCACGGTCATTCTTACCTTTCGTATTTTATAATATTTGTATGAAGACAAATCAGCTGTTCACTTGCGGCCATCTTGGATTGTCAGGTCTTCATACAAATGCATCATTAGTTTGTCAAAGCGTGGGTTCAACCGACGACTAAAATGTCTAAGAATAGCTAAAAAAAAAACTAAATTTAAAAACTTCATTATTGACAACAATATTTTATTTAATTACTTCATTTTAAAATATTTAAACACAAATACGTGTACTTACAAATCAAACCAGGCGGCTGGGTGGCGCCATAACTTCCCTTGGTTTTCTTACTTCGACTCTATTGAAATAATGAAGAAATCGAATGATTTTCTTGTTGTGTTGCAGCCTGGCCCAAGTGGTCCAGTGCACGCTGGCCCTGGCCATCTTCATCACCCACGCCCTGGCCTGCTACGTGGCCATCGACATCGCCTGGCACGGCTACATCAACCCCAAGGTGCAGAACGACAAGCGCCGGATCGTCTATGAGTACGTCACCCGCACCTGCATCGTTCTGGTCACTTGTGAGTATACTAATCTAATCTAACCTCATATAATCTAAGTTGAAAAGATATGTAACATTGGAGATTTTAACATTAAAAAAAAAAAAAATTAGGCTGATTTATTTGGTGAGCGCTGTTTTTGTGTGTATCGCACCTCAAGATCCCTCTGCGAGCTTGGTCGTCGCTGTAGAAAGCGCAAGTTCTCAAGCTGTTGTAAGGCTGGATGGACCTTTTGATGACCGGTCTTTGGTAAAGGTTTATGAATTTTTCAACCCAGCGAAGAGCAAATTTGAAAATATAAATGGTATATTTCATGTGCTCCGCCGGGATTCGAACCCACGACCTTACAGTTACGAGTCCGAAGTGTTTCCACCTGGACTAAGTGCAAAGTTTATATGCATTATCACAAGCAGACATGTATAAGTTCGCGCTTGCACATGCCGCATGTGAACCCATAACATAAAAAGCTTAACTCAAATAAACATACACCCTTCAACTCTTGCCGACCTTCTCTGCAACAGTGGTGCCATTTTCAAAGTGAACTCATTTCTACAGCATAGGTGGTCAGCCGCATACCAACCTATAAGTTAAGGAACTTTCACTTCTTCTTTTTGAACTATTCAGCGCCATTCTGATAAATTCCATACACTTTGGATATCAATCCAAGTCAGAGCATGCTAGCGCTTGCGAAAGAACTCCGTAGATAAAAAAAAATCACAGTACACCTGATTTTTGTACACGATTCGCTATCTTGTCGCCTTCTGGTCGTAAGAAATTTAGCAGAATAGCGCTTTTGGTTCCACGACTTATTGGTCACAAAAAAACCATCAGCAGACACATCGGACACAACCAATTCAGTCATACCAACATGTTCTCACGCGTTGAGATAGATTTGAGGCGCCAGATCTGAAGGGTATGGGGTGGTTGACTAGTCCAACCGTACCGTCAGACACGCACTAACTTTGCGGGACTGTGCTTTCCGCTTTGCGGGCCCAATGGAGTGGAGCATCTGAAAACAAATTGCCAAACGCAATGTACGTTAAAAACAATCTTTATTTACAACTTGCCTTTTGTTTCTAGTCATGTTGGCCGTTGCTGTTCCCGCTTTGGACCTGTTCATCTCTCTATTTGGCGCCCTCTGCCTCTCCGCCCTTGGTCTCGCCTTCCCGGCCATCATCGAGTCTTGCGTATGGTGGAACCACATAACTCCTCGCGAGCGCATCGTCATGACGGTCAAGAACTCCTTCCTCGTGGTCTTCGGATTCTTCGGTCTCGTCGTCGGCACCTACACCAGCCTTTCAGCCATCATCCACGAGTTCTCTTAAATTAAAAACATCATAAAAAAATGCACTTGCAACCACAATTGCATACTACACACATTCTGCCCGGTTTGTGTAAGTTTTTTTTTCTATCCGGCATCTAGAAGATGATGTGAAGACAAAGGTACAAAAGAATAAAATGAGATATAGTGAAATAAGTTATGCACAGAGGAGATGAAAAACTGATAGGAATAACAGGAAAAGCTTTATGAGATAGAGTGTGAAATGAATGGGTTAAAAAATAATGTAATCTGGAAGAGGATGTGAGAAAAAAAGGATAGAATAATATAATGAGGTGGTTTGGGTATTCGGAAAGAATGGAGGAAATATTAGAGGCAAGAGAGGAATAGCTTGATGAAATAAGTAAAATTGTGAAGGTATGGGATATGATACATAGTGAATGAAGTTTACGGGGAAGTGATGGATATGAATGAAATATGAGAAGCATGTCAGGATAGGAATAAGTGGAGGGGACTCTGCAGATATTTTGGCCACCCCTAGCGGAACGGTGATAGCGTCACAGTTACAGTGTGCTGGGTCGGAAGTCAGTAGTGTATGTAGATGTATAAAAGCTTTTACACAGTTTATCAGGTAATTTATAGGCAATCCGGGTAGAATACGTTGTATCTGCAATTATTCTTCCCCTAATTGTACATTGAAGCTTTCACGGCCGGTTCTTATCTTCGGATAAAAACCCAATCCCAAATGAACATAAGCCATGCAACTCTTGCCGACATTCCCTGAAACAGGGCTGACATTGACAAAGTGAACCATTTTTTACAGTATGGGTGGGCAGCCTCATACCAACCTATAAGTCAAGGAATGAACTAATTATAAGAAAATACTTATGACAAACTTCTAAACTACAGGATTCTCACACTTTTGTAGTGTTTTCTCTCGTAGAAAATATGAAAAAAGGTGCATTTATCTGAGAGGAAACCCATGTTAGCTTTTCATGTCACTTATTCAGTTATACCTTTAAGGTATCGCAAACGCAACTAAGCTACACATATAGTGTAACTTCTTGCCGCGTTATCCCCGAAGGGGTCGCATGTGGCGAGTTGAACCTATTTGTATCGATGTATAGATATATTTTACTGTTGACTTTACCTCGGAAAAGGGCATTACCTGGGAAGAAACCAAAGTTGATGTCTTCAAATCCATGATTGCACTTTTAGAATACACTTAGAATAGTATTTGTAATTCCTGTAGTTTATCCGCTGACATGATATGTTTAATTTGTGATGAAATGATTCCTTTATTTGATAAGTTAGTGCAATTGCATGTTACATGTTGAACAGTCTTGACTGTAGTCTATAGTTGAACAGTCTATTATTTAACATACTACAGTGGAACAGACTTCTGCTTTTTTAAGTTTTTCTAAGGAGTTAACACATATTTAGTAGGTATTTGTTAATTTACATGAGTCTGTAAGAATATTTTCCCATTCTCGTAATCGCTCCCCCAGTTCTTGTTTGCCGTATAGACCAATTGTGTCAAATATGATATTTTAATGCAGTTGTCTTAAGAATCAAATTCTACACAATCTGAGCTAAAAAAACGTAACACTCGATAATGTGAGAGTTGTTTTAAATATTTTTTAAATCAATTTCCTGTTTTCATGAGACACATTGGTCCAGTACACATGCAAACATTGCTCATGTAAATTAGCTTAATGCTCTTTACGGAAAACAAGAACTAAGGAAGCGTAAATGTCATCATCCTAATTTTGCTCACTGAATTGTCAAAGCAATTAAATATATATTTTTGTAATTAAATAGATTTTGTTTCTAACGTGTCAAACTGTTAAGTTTTTTTAAAACTATTTTATCCTGCTTAAAATAGTACAAATACAAAGATACAGCATAATGTTGGTTTTAAAAATAACAAACAAATAAAATCTTTGTATATTCGCAGGAATAAGTAAAAAATTAAGACCTTTAGTTTTGTGCATTTCAATTTTTATTTTATTTTAGTTTAAGCGGGTGAATGGTTTTTTGGTGTATTTTGCAAAAACCTGTGAAAGCACTTTTTTAGAGAAAATAAAAATAATATCTTGTTCTAAAAGATTCGTATGAAAGATAAATAATCTATAATCTAAGTTGAAAGATATTTTATTTATTTTATTTTATTTAAATAGCAAACAAACAGTTTTAGCATGATACATCTTGGTACAAAAAGCCTAATTGAAATAATTAAAAAACCAGCAAAGATATATTGACATTTAAGGCTCATGTTTAGTGCTTGCCTATAAGCAGGCACATGTAAGCTCGCGCTGACACATGCTACATGCATTACATGCAAAATAAACCTAAAATCACATGAACATAAACTTTTCAACTCCTGCCTCCTATCCCTGAAACCGGGGTGGCATTGGCAAAAGTGAACCTAGTTTTTACAGCATGGAGCTTAAGCCTCATATTAATCTATTAGTCAAGGAACACAAAAAATTCGGAAAGTGAAATAATTAAAAAATATATATATGTACTATTAATTATCGCAATCAACAACAATCCTAGATTGGTGTATTTGATTCTATACTACTAAATTATCCTAATGTTTATGATATTTTCAACTCCACGAATAGTCAATAGTAAGTAAAATAAAAATATTCAGAGAGTGTGTTTTGCTGTTAAATGGATGAATAAATTTAAAATTCACACATTATCGATGTTTTTAAAAATATTTTGCACTGAATGTTTACTGTGAAAATAATGTATTTTAATGGTTGAGACATTATTTGGTATGAGCAGAAACATAAACTGTTTGATATATACCATTTCATTGTGACTGATCGGATCTGGAATTTTTCCATTTCCCTTGAAAGGTGAATGATATTATGGAATTGCATTAGACGGCGGAGCTTTGAAGATTACTTAGAAATAATCTACGTTTGCATTCGTTGAGATATTCATCATTTTAATAAAAATATTAATCGTAAATTAGTAAAGAAAAACGTGAAAAAATAAAAATTAACATTTCCATCGACGTAGAAATTTCAGTATTCTTAGATGTATAAAATTTTTAGAGTCTGTGTAATCATACAGTTAAAATTATTTTTTATGAGGAGGTATAATTGTTTTTAAAAACAAATAGTTTTATAAAGTTTTAAACTTTCACTAACACTTTCATGGTCGGTATTAACTACTGAATTGTTTTTGTGTTTTTTCGGGTTAGACCATGGTCTATATGCAGCTTTTTTATCAGCCGACGTTTCGCCTTCATGAGTAGAAGGCATTTTCAAGGCGAGTTATATACCGGCGCGGCGGCCTTCGTTGTATCTTCGGTCGCTTCTCGATGCTAACGATGCTAACGGTCGATGCTAACGGTCGCTTCTCGATGTTAGCATCGAGAAGCGACCAAAGAGACAACGAAGGCCGCCGCGCCGGTATAACTCGCCTTGAAAATGCCTTCTACTCATGAAGGCGAAACGTCGGCTGATAAAAAAGCTGCATAACCCGAAAAAACACAAAAACAATTCAGCAAATAGTTTTATGTTTACATATTTTGTATTTATTTCACCTCAAGTAGGTACTTTCAACTTGCTTACGACACGCTATAAGTACCTATACTATTGAAAATGATGTAAGCACATCTAAGTACTTGAGTTGAAATAAATGCTCTATTCTTTTGAAAATAAAACACTGTTGTAGAAAAAAGATATACCTTCTCATATTTTTAGAAGTGTAGTAAACGATAATTACAAAATTCCCTACATAATCATTTCGTGAAAACAAAAATCTTATCCCACTGCCTATACAACATTAGTTAGACATGATCAAAATTTTCAAGTCACTGTTCCTGATGATGCCTTTTAAGGCGAAAACGTTCGAGCATAAATAATACATAATAGTGAATTGAAACTGTGTTGTTTTTTTTTTTAATAAATTTAAAAAATAAATTCATTTCATCATTGTATCCGATTATCTTTTTTCGTGTACAACCTGAAAAATAGATCGTTTCAATACGTTTTCAGCTCGGCTCATTCAGATTTGACTTTTTTGGCGTCACAAATTGTTCTTAATTAACAACCAATAACAAAATATAAGAAAGTCTTTGCCCTAGTAACTAGACTATGATAACACATTTTTTTTATCGCTGTAAAACTAAAAGTCTTATTTCTATAGACATATCATTGGAAACGTAAAATAACCAGGTAATTAGGTCGGAAATTTTTTAAATTTGGATACTTTCTCGGCGAACTAACGTCAGTTTTGTGTCTGTATTGAACTTTTACGTAGATAATTTTTATTAAATTTAAAAGAAATAACTTTCACAACGTCACTGCTGAAAATGTCAATCATATAATGATTTAAAAAAGTATTTTACAGAGTTGTAAACGAGAACAAATCTTTAAGTCATTTTAAACATTTTAATTTCACTAACGTTACTACCCTGACTGAAACGACGGAATATTTATTCTAAATATTTTATAATAAGGTTAAAAAATATACGATTATTTTAAGTACAACTTGATGCTATGTTTAAAAAAAACGATGGGTGCATAAGGTATATGAGTGATTAAAAATATCGTGATGAAAAGAAAGAATATATTTATATTTTTAATATTTTAAATATTAAAAACTATGCTGTGAAGTTTTCTTATTTTGCCTGTTTTATGTTTTCACAGAAATCATATGAATGCTTTGTTTATAAATCGAGAAAAAATCTAGTATATTTGAATCGTTTTTTTTAAGAAGTAAAAAGTTGAAAACTTAAGGATAAGGATGTATTCTCGGTTGATGAATGTGTTGCTGTGAAAAGAAAGTATACTGAACATTATTTTAATTACATATGAGCATTAATAACTAATTTGAATAATATATTTTTTAGCACATTTTATATAAAATCTCACGGTATACATGCACACATATTCTTTAACATTTTGGAAGATTAAAATTTTTAACGTTGATAATAGATATGAAAATTATCAATTATTATTTTTCAAAATATTTTTTTTATATTCAATATTTAAAAAAATACATATTTAATTAAGCATCCTCCTGAAGATGCCTTAATAGGCGAAAACGTTTAAGCGAAAAAAAAAAGTGAATTAAATCTTTGTTTTTCGAGTTGAATTATAAAAAATATTCATATTTACTCTATTTTTAAAGAAACAAGATTTTCGATGCTATTCACATACAAAAAAAAACGTGATCCACGAATCAGCTATGGAATAAATGAATAGTGAATATTACTGTTATAGTTCTTCATTACAATACGATATATTTATTGTTTGTGTTTATGTTTTTTAATGTTTATATTCAGATAAATTTATTTGTAAAATTCACTTATTATTAAGATAGATGTTATAAATGCCATGTTGAAGAAAAAAAGTATATTTTTATCTTATTTTAATGCAGAAAAACATATTTTTTTATGTTTAAACGCTAGTGTTGCTATGTTTTCTAATTTGAGTAAATTTGAAGACTCTCCTTGTATCTTTAAGAAATATTAATTTTTATACTAAAGTGATGTATTTTCATATCAGTATTTCATGCATTCTGTTTTTCTAGTTGTCTCCGTTATAAACATGATTAATTAATTTTTAGTATCATAACATAATTTATATTTGAACTGTGAATTGCATTTTCGACAAGTTACAAAAAAAGATTGGAGGGGCAAGGTGTAAATTTTGCCCCTCAGGGGGTATATAAATACAAAAAACCAACAAATGGAGAAACTGCAACGTATTCTCCAATGCGAGATATGAAATACATAGATCTAGTGCCTATGTTATTTTCTCGCTCAAACAAAAGCCAACCTTCAGTAGGTGGCTTTCAATGTTGGACGACTTTCCCGTACCAAAGAAGCGAAAATCACAGGACCGCACTCACCTCAAATTGTGCCGCTGGTCCAAGATGATGCTCGTTTTCTCAGGATCCTGTGGTGCTGAGCTCTGTTCACAAACTGCCACACTTGCAAGTTATATGTAAAACAACCACACTCACTCACAGATTTTACGGTTACATTTCAAATCGGTCGAGAGACATATAAAAACGTGTCTACTTGCGAACACGACGGAAAAGGAAGTCCTCAATTCTTGCTAATCTCACGTTGCTCAGATGTCAAAAAAGTTGATACCGACATCTTTCATCGCAATCGAAATGATTTTTTTAGTTTTTTAATGCATTTTTGAGATTTTTTATGAAAAGGTGTTATCCTTTTTGCCTTATCTTATCCTGTTTTGCGAAATTCAGTTTTTTTTTTTACCTAACTTTGGCAAGATTTTTTGTATTTTTTTAGCCACCTTTTCTCTATTAATATTATATTACTTCATAATGATTTCATGCAAATATATATATTTTTAAATATTATAATGAATGTTTAATGTGCCAATGAGATTCCTACCGCTTACAATAAGCACATATTCTTGAAAATACCCAAATTGACTCGGCACAAATTAAATAGGAAAAAAATGCGACGACGCGCAGTCGAGTTCCTGGGAAGAAGGCAGGCTTATATATGACTTTTTTGTGATTTTTTGGGTTAGACTATGGCCTGCCAACGTTTCGCTTTCACGAGTAGAAAGCATTCTCAAGGCGAGTTATCGTGGCAGATAAGAAAGTTAAAAATAGACCATGGCCTAACTCGAAAACACACAAGAAACAATTTGTCATATAACACCGACCATGAAAGTTTACAACTTTATTAAGGCGTGTTCTAAATCTAAATCTAAGCTGCAAAGATATTGTATCATTTGAGATTCATATTAAATGTATTCCCACAAGCAGACATGCATAATTTCGCGCTTACACATGCTGCATGTGGACCTACAATATAAAAACCCCAATCTCAAGTGAACATAAGCCCTGCAACTCTTGCCAACCTTCCCTGAAGCAGGGGTGACATTGGCAAAGTGAACCATTTTTTACAGTATGGATGGTCAGCCGCATACCAACCTATCAGTCAAGGAGTACAAGCAATTAATACAATCAAATATATAAAACAAATAAATTCTAAGCAATTAAACAGTAAAAAATTAAAAAAACTACAACACATATTTTTTAAATTTAAAAGCTAAATCTGCCGTTTTTGTTTCTTACACTTTATGGTATTAGCAAAATAGTTACAGTAAGGAAAAAAATCAAGCATGTTTATTAATTTTTTATCTTAATTATAAAGCTTGAACAAAATAAATAACTTAAGAATTGCTACCACAAAAAAATATTTAAAAAAACGCGTTTTTTATAACACGCCTTAATTAATACTTTGTTGTTGGTAGGTAGCTTAAGAGTGCTAGTAATGTAGACCTGTAACGTTTGCCCGCCGAGAAAAAACTTTTACTCATTTCGAATTTTGTGCTGAGTCCAAATTAAGTTCGAAGCTAAATTCAAAATTAAAGACTTTTTTATAATGGTATAGTTAAAAAAAAATGAAGCTTTGTATGATAATCCTTTAAAATATCTAAATCTAGTTCATAACACAATAAACATACTATTTTTGTAAAGTTTTCAATACTTCGCGAATCCCCTTATGAGAAACAATCTTACCGTCCTTAAAAATCACATTAAATAAATATTTATTTTACCTTTATATAAATACATAATGTATAAATAAATATATCATTAAGTGTCTTGAAATTCTAATCTATGCAATTTTATTTTTCACACAAATTCACAATATAAATTATCTTGAAAAAATTTACAATGAAATTATATAGAAATATGTATTTGCAAAATTTACACAAAAATATATTTATTTACAATAGTTAATTTTCTGTCAGGCTATAAATTATTTTTAGTATCCTAATCATTGTGATATTTATATATCTTTTTTTTTCTTGAATGTATAATATTTTTTCTTTTGATGAATGAAAGTCATAAACGAATGAATGAATTTGAAAAGTGAGATTTGATGCCATATTATTTTTTTAATTATATTAAGTTAAATTATTACAAAAATTAGTTACATAAATAAACGCTGTTATTTGATAGCTTTTATAGAGATATAATACTTTTAAATATCATAAAGATCGTCTTGAAAACTAACTTTGAATCTAACTAAGTTTAATTCTCGAAAAATATATGCTAGAATATTATTATCCTCATAATTTATTTTCGTGTTTTCTCTTTTCATATTATTAAATATAAGATCGTTTATTTGTACCATGGAAGTATTTTAAAAATAAGAAATGATTCATTTGAAAAGAAAAAAACAATGAATATACAAAAATCAGAAATGTATATTTCAATTTTGTTTTAATTAGGTTATTAAAGTAGGGATGGGCTTCAGGGAATGTCGGCAGGAGTTGCAGGGCTTATGTTCATTTGAGTTTGGATTTTATTTGTAAGTACACAATCAGCATTTGTAAGCGCGAACTACACGTGTTTGTTTGTGGGCATACATCTGAGAGCTTTAAATGAATATATCCTTGCAACTTAGATTATAGATTATAGATTATAGATGGGCCGAAGTTCGGTTCACATTCGGTGCAAGAAAGAGTAAAAAAAAAAACTTACTTGCACCGTTTTGACTATTATAATTGGATGTCATAGTTTATTTTATAACCGAAAAATAATTATAAGGTCTTTATTGACTCAATCATGGTCATTTATTTTAGTAGGAACAAGTGAAAATTAATTTACAATTTGATAAAAATTAAATCTTCTTCTACTCCGTTACATAGATATCAGATTGAAACAAAAGTGCAATAAACTTAGTATTATTCTAACAAATAACAGTAACTAGAAACTATAATACGTAACTTTTTTTCCAAATTTATTGAAGTTCAGCCGAACTTCGGTCGAATTTTTTTATTTTAGCCGAAGTTCGTATTCGGTTCAAACCACATTCGGCCCATCCCTAGTTATTAGCTCTTTATATTTACCGGAAATGATCATTTATTTTCTATGTTTGATTAACAATTACTTTCTTCTGGAGAGGTATTAGCCACCCATTGGTTGGATATACATAGTTGCAGTATTTAACTTATCAAGATTATAATATATTATTATGTATTTTTTAAATAAAATGTGAAACCCAGTCATACTTCCATGGACACTTTTATTTTTCAAAATACATTTCATTGAAATTAAGAAATAAGTTGTTATTAAAATAATTCATGTTAATGATATATTCCGTGAATAAAGTATTAAGTAGATGTAAATTTAAAATCTCTTTAATTTCAATTTTCATCCCTTTCAATGAAATACCCACTCTACGTATAAAAGGTGAGTATTTTCATCTATAATAATATATAATCTAAGCTGCAAGGATACATTAACATTCAAAGCTCATATCAAATGCATGCCCACAAACAAACACATGTAAGTTCGCGCTTACAAATGCTGAATGTGTACTTACAAATTAAAATCCAAACCTCAAGTGAACATACACCCTGCAACTTTTGGCAACCTTCCCTGGAACAGGGGTAAAATTGGCAAAGTTAACCATTTTTTACAGTATGGGTGGTCAGCCTCTTACCAATCTTTAAATCAAGGAGTGATAAGTTGAAATGAGGCGGACTCCCCATGCTGTAACTAAACTTGGTTCACTTTTTCCAATGCTACCTCGGTTCAATTGAAAGACGTTCATCTCTGCTTATAGGCGTGCATTAAATATGACCTACAATCATAGAGCCTACAATATCTCAAATGCACATTAGCACTGCAACTTTTGCCAACCTTCCCTGGAACAGGGGTGATATTTGCAAAGTGAACCATTTCTTACAGTGTGGGTGGTCTCATACCAACCTATAAATCAAGAAATACAAATATTAAATAACATAACATCGAACTGAAAAATATTACCTTTTTTTATTCAAAAATAAATAATTTATATTTTTGTATTAAAAGTGTCATCTGTGCAAATATTTCAAAAACTTTTTATGTGGTTTCAGACTTGTTCTTAATTTAAACACAATTTTTAAACAAGTTTTCAACTACAATACACGGATGTCGCTTTCCAGTATTACTAAGAGCGCAGGTCTGACCTTTTCCCATAATATGATAATGGCTGTATAGATTTTCCCGCCACCGTAAACGGGTTCCTCCACCTGAAAGCAGTGGCAACGGTTAACGTGCAAAAAATATGTTAGGTAACAACAAACCTAACCTATAACCTATTAGGTAAATCTTCCACATGAAAACATGAAAAAACATTTTTTTTTAAACTCAAATACTTTTCATTGATACCTACGGAAACAAAATAGAAAACGACTGCGCAATTTCGAAAATAAAATTCGAAACAAAATTGTGTGATTTGTGGATTTGACAGAATATGAGATATTTTTAGAGAAAATAAGTCAATTAAAACCTTGATATAATTTTCATCTGTTGAATCGATCCAAAATAGTACATATACACAAACATATTTATCTGTTTCAACTCATATTTTTTACTATGATTTTGCAAATTGCGGAAGCAGATATTGATGTTTAAATAAATCAACATAAACTGGTGAGTTTTTTTAAAAATCCATTAGATGTTGCAGTGTTGTAGATTTTATTTAGAAATTTTTAGAAAAATGTGTTTTTTTTGTTACCACGTGTTTTGGACAAGTCACATTTTCCTTTGTATACCAACTTTCATGGAATCGGCAAATTTAAATTGGGGGGAGAAAATGTGGCGTCTTTCGGAAAGATCGTTTGGGAAATGTAGTGTTGGCAAGACTGACTATTTGGAACATTATTCAGATTTGAATAATTGATGTTCCACTGTCAATAAACAAGAGAGTGGACAGTTGAACATCGACCTTCTTGTTGTGAAGTGACATATTGATAATGGAAAAGAAAGAAATGGAAAAAGACTTTAAACCACAAGCTATTTCGTCTACAAGACTCGCGGACGTGATGGAGCCATTTGTCGGCGGGGAGTTTGACCCGTGGCTTAGACGTTTGCGATTGATGATGAAGTTGTACGGGGAGACAAATCTTTCTCGTTGCTTGGCATCTTTCTTGAGAGGTGCGGCGTTTGATCGGTTTGCTGACTTGCCAGAAGAGACACAGGGTGACGGGGAGAAGGCGGCTGAAGCACTCAGCTGTGTGTTTGGTGTCGGACGCTTCTCAGCTTGGAGTCGTTTCTTGCAAAGGCGCTGGCAGCCAGGAGAGGAAGTCGACGTCTTCGTGTCGGATTTACGGATGCTGGCTTCGCAAGCCGGAGTTAAACTGAGTGATAACATCCTCGCGCTCTCGTTGGTCGTTGGGATGCCCGAGTCCGTGTCCAGGGAGCTCCGCCTTCAATTGGAATCCGGGGATGGATTGCCACCGCTGCCAACTATTGTCGCTAAAGCGCGATTACTCATCTGCGAGTATCGTAGCCCATTTTTTTCATCGGTGGCTGTAGAAAGAAAAAAGCCCTTGAAGTGCTACAGGTGCGGAGGTCCGCACATGATAAAAGACTGTTTGAAGCGTGGGACGGACACTACCGTCACCTGCTGGGCCTGTCAGGAGTCTGGCCACGTGTTAAAGAATTGCCCAAAGAAGGGAAACGGGCGGAAGGAGGCTTGTGCGCCGGCAGCCTCCATGAAAAATTAACGGCGCTTCCTGTGGTGGAAGCGCGGCTACAGGGTAGGCGCGTCAGAGCCCTAGTGGACACGGGCTGTTCGAGGTCCATTGTCAGGGCGGATTTGTGGGCAGGAGAAAAGTCGGCGAGGCCCTGCGAGAGCGTCGTAGCAGTCGACGGCTCTCGAATTTCTTGTGCAGGACGGGCGGTCGTTGAGCTGGAGGCGCTCGGGATGACCGTGAGCTTGGATTGTTTACTCCTGGAAAAGGTGTTTTCAGGGGCTGACATAGTGTTGGGTATGGATTTTATTAGTGTGGCGGGGGGTGTTTGTGTGTCGAGTGGAAAAAATTTTCTCGCCAAAAATGAGTGTGGTGCAACGGTAGAAGGGACAAAGAACCATCACATAGAAGATAGAGACTTTGATGCCGTGTTCGATAGAACACATGGACGCTGGAAAGTTGCATGGAGGTGGAAGGTGGGGCCGCCAGAGCTAACCAACAGAGTCGCCGCGTATAAAAATAATTTTGATAAACTAAGTAAGGAAGCCTACGAGGACGAGGTCCAGCGATGGATTGAGGAGGGCTGGTTGAAGCCGACTTCAAATCAGGCGCAAGCAGGATTGCTGCCTCTGATGGCGATCGTCCAGGCAAATAAACATAAAGTTCGCCCTGTGCTGGACTATCGCGAACTTAATAAACATGTAGAAAGTCGGCCAGGTGTTGATGCAGCTGCATGCGATCAATCGTTGCGAGAGTGGCGGCGGATGGCAGAGCCCCTCGTGTTGGTGGACTTGAAGTCTGCTTACCTTCAAATCGAGGTGGACGAAACTTTATGGCCGTACCAGACGGTGAAGTTCCGAAATCAGACTTATCACTTGACTCGTCTCGGGTTCGGGCTTAATTGTGCGCCGAGAATAATGAGTCGGATCCTTGACTATGTTCTTAGTTTGGACGAGGCAGTTGCTCGGGGTACTGCTAGTTATATTGACGATATTTTGGTGAGTGAATGTGTAGTCAGTGCGCAGAGGGTGACGGAACATTTGAGGAGGTATGGCTTGGAGGCTAAGGTTCCGCAGGCGCTGGATGGCGGACATGCCCTTGGGCTGGCAATCGCGCGGAGAAGCGATGGCCAACTGGAATATCGACGAGGGAATGAGCTCCCTTCACTTGGGGATAAGGCTCTTTCGAAGCGAGAGTTATTTTCCATTTGTGGTCAGCTTGTGGGCCATTATCCGGTGTGTAGTTGGCTGCGAGTAGCGTGCAGCTATGCTAAGCGTGTCGGTGAAGGCGAAGGTTGGGAGGATCCTGTTGGCGCAAAAGCAAACGCTTTCATTCGTAACATTGTGGCAAGAGTGCAGTTAGAAGATCCAGTACGTGGTATTTGGAATGTGCCATTAACTACCTGTGGCAGAGTTTGGACAGATGCGAGCTCTCTGGCGTTGGGAGCTGTCGTCGAGATTGAAGGCGTTGTAGTAGAGGATGCAGCATGGCTTAGAAAAGGTGCCGATCTAGCCCACATCAATATCGCCGAGTTGGACGCTGCCATTAAAGGTGTTAACCTTGCTCTCAAGTGGGGTTTAACTAAACTTGAGCTTATGATTGACTCCAAGACGGCCGAGCGGTGGTTAAGGTCAGTCCTTGTTGGAGATTGTCGAGCCAAGGTGTCAGGAACCAGTGAGATGCTGGTCAAAAGAAGACTTGGCCTTTTCAGTGACCTCACTCGGGAATGTGCACTGGAGATCACCGTTACTTTTGTGCCGTCGGAGAAGAATAAGGCTGACGTGCTGACTAGGGTGTGTCAACGGTGGCTGGCAAAGGAGTCACTGGCATGTGTGGCCAATGTGGAGAGTCTTCACGCTATGCATCATTTTGGAGTTGATCGCAGTCTTCAGTTGGCCAAGATGGTCGATTCCTCAGTGACAAGGGCTGCGGTTGAAGACTGCGTGAGAGCGTGTGAGCGATGTGCGTCTATCGATCCAGCACCTACAACGCACGAAGAAGGAGTATTGTCTGTTGAGAAGACTTGGAGTAGACTGTCAGTGGATGTGACGCATTATGGCAAAAGCCGATTCTTGACTATTGTTGATTGTGGTCCAGGACGATTCGCTGTTTGGCGGGAGATTAAAACGGAGAGTGGATGTGAAATTTCTGGCAACCTTGACGAAGTGTTCCGAGAACGTGGTCCACCTGACGAGCTATTGATGGACAATGGCACCGCATTCCGCTCGCAACAGGTTACGGCATTGTGTGAGCGTTGGGGAGTAGCGCAGCGGTTTCGAGCGGCCTATCGCCCATCTGGAAATGGAATTGTCGAGCGTAACCACCGAACAGTAAAGCGAGTGGCAGCCAGAAGTGGTATATCCCCACTGATGGCAGCTTTCTGGTACAATTTGGCTAGTGAGGGGACACGGGGCCGAGACGCGCCGTCGTCAAGTGTCTACTCATACAAATGGCGGCATCCAGCGTCCTTACCAGTGGTGAAGGAAACGGAAGAGTCGTGTCGTTATCGGGTGGGAGATCGGGTGCTGGTGAAGCCTCCAGGAGCGCGCTGCACCACAACCTGGGATAGAGGTCATGTTGATGCCATTGTTTCAGATAATACTGTACAAGTGGATGGTATGCCAAGACATGTGCTGGATCTGAGGATGGCGCCGGGAGATGAGCTGATTGTTGATCAGCCATCATCAGAAAACCTACAGCTTTTGTCAGAGTTGCCCCCATTAGAGCTGGATCCAAGACCTCAGAGAGCAAGAGTGAAGCCGCGTTGGCTCCACGACTATGTTTAATGATGGTAACATCATGGGGGCGTGTAGTGTTGGCAAGACTGACTATTTGGAACATTATTCAGATTTGAATAATTGATGTTCCACTGTCAATAAACAAGAGAGTGGACAGTTGAACATCGACCTTCTTGTTGTGAAGTGACATATTGATAATGGAAAAGAAAGAAATGGAAAAAGACTTTAAACCACAGGAAAAAGGAAACATTTTGTTATTTTATAGTTGCTAAAAATAGAAGTCCCATATATCGAAACTGAATTAAGTGAAATATTAAGTTAACCTGGGTTTCTCGAATTTTCGAATTTTCTACGAAAGAAAGTATAAAAAAAGAGTCAAAATCCTATAGTTTGGGACTTTTTCATGAGCACTATATTATAATTAGATCACGTAGGTACTATGAGAAGTTACTCGCAATAGAATGTTTTATCCACGCTTTCCAAATCAGTGAATCAGCACTGATTCACTTAACCTGTAAGGTAGCGATATGTAAATGTGACGATTGCCAGCCTAGAAAAAATTGTGATTTCAAATTTGTACTGAATCTAATAAAGTAACCCCCTACCAATATACCTAGTAGTATACTTGTTGTGTTTCCCCAGTTATGTAACAAGAGATATACAAAATACGATACAACTGCTTCAAATTGGTTAAAATACTCAAAATTATAAAAACTTAGTTAAAGTACCAACCACTTCAGTTCAATTGGGGGCTACCCAGCTCCCGAAGGAGCTGATACTGATTTCTTCTGAAGGCTGAGTTAAACTTGCCGTTATTTATTTTGGGTTTGAAATCAACACTAAAATATAAACTTGTTTCGACATTTCTTTACTGCTTAAGGATTTATTTAAAAAATACAAAAAAATAGACGAATTTCCCGTTCGACATAGTTTTTCTCCGGTTAGACCATGTTGCATTTGCAGTATCTTTGTCTGCCGACGCTACGTTTCCTCGAGCGGAGAACATTTTCAAGGCTCGAAACGACGGGACACCTTTATATTCGGTTTGCTTTTAGAACAAAACATCGTCAGCAGGTCCGGATTAAGGGCGGTTCGAGCGGTACGACCGAACCAAGGCCCAGGGGGTTTCAAAAAGAGCCAAAAAACTTATATATTGTTTTCAGTACCTTTCTTAGCATTCAGTCTTTCTGAGCATTTGTGACCAAGGAACCCCCAATTATAGACTTTATAGAAATTAGTTTAAATTCATCACAACAAAAATATATTTGGGGCTCAAGTCTTATGAGGTATCCGTGACCAAGAAGACCCGCGAAGGCTACAAAATATTGTATATAAAACATTTAAACATATTTTTCTTCGAAAAATATATGCATATTATTTAACGTTGTAAAAAAATAGGTGGGAAGGGGAGGGGCATATAGATGGCCCCGATCTGTTCCCCGCACCAGGGCCCCCAGAGGGGCTAATCTGGGCCTGGCCGTCAAACAAAATTATAGAACTAGAATTAATAGAACATGGTCTAACCCGAGAAAAACCATGAAATCCATGAAACCGAAAAAACTGACCATGAAAGTGAATGCGAAAACTTAAAACTTTATAAAATCCATGTTTATTTTTTACCTTGATCGACGATACGCAATAGATCGATTCATTGTTTATTATTTGATTCCTGCGTGTATCTACTGTTTGGGCGCCTTGCTCTAATGGTACAGAATGTGACCGTTGTGTTCGTGTCTTTGTGTCATGACAAATGGCATCTTAAACGATTACTTCACCGAGGCTATAAATAAATATGGATCTTTTTAATGTGCCAATTTGCCGAGTTCAAAAATTTTCCATGGAAAAAACCTGAAGCGAATTTTGCTATCGCGTGCTGGTACACATGGCTTTTTATCGGTCAGTGTTTCTATAATAAATCTATAATCTAAGTTGCAAAGGTAAATTACATTTGAGATTCATATTAATTGCAATCCCATAAGCGGACACGTTTAAGTTCGTGCTTACACATGCCGCATGTGGACTTACGTATACAATATAAAAACCCAATTTCAAATTAACAAAAGCCCCACAACTATTGCCGACGCTCCCTGAAATAGGGGTGGCATTGTCAAAGTGAACCATTTTTTTACAGCATGGTCGGTCAGCCTCATACCAACCTATAAGTCAAGGAATGATGAGTTGATGATTTCTTTATAGCGCCGTTTCGTGATGTAGTCACTCCAAGGACGCTTGTGCAAATTATGCCAGAAATGTGCTTGTCTTCCGTACATTTTGGAACTTCCCATAGTCCTCTACTCCTCTCACGTGATAAAACAGGTAGTTCCAGGCCAAAAGATCAGCAAATGCACGCTCTCAAAGCATTGTTTTAACTTTTTTTTACCGGTTCTTCAATTAGTGTCTTGGTTCCGGTTTCTGCAAAGCGTAGTGTTGGGCTATTTTTGTCGCCCTTTTTTGTGTCCTATCGGGTCCCGGATTTAATGGATTTTGCCGCCGTGGCCATAGCACCGACTGACATGTACTTAGGTTTGTGTCAGTTGAGATTTTCACTGACGCCATGTACACCCACCCATGTATATCGCTCTTGGGCCGCGCTGATTGAACGAAAGCGACACTGCGGGCCCGCTCTGACATTCGGAATACGTAATTAATTGGAGGCGTTTAATCTTAGTTGCCGGAGGTTCGCGCATGTCACGGCAACTCGACATGGGACGCGCCGAGAGAACAATCTGCGCGGAACGCTACATTATCTACGCGTAATTCATTTAATCTGTGTTCTGTGTACGCAGTAAAATCCATCTCGAATCATCTGCCGGGCGTTGTTTACGTTCTGTACCATCATGTGTTTTCACTTTCAATGGTATCTACGGTTCCACAACAAATTGGCCACAGACAACCCATCCACAGACAATCCATCCACAGACAGCTCGTCCATGAACGGATTGGTCACACGACAGTTCCTTCGTACGACTTTTTGGGCACATACAATAGAAGTCTAATCTAATATAAGTTGCAAAGATGTGTTACCATTTTAAATTCATAAAAAATGCATGTTTAAGCGCCTTTGGGATGACCAAGAGTCATGAAAAGGTGCTATAAAAATATTGTATTATTATTATTCTAGTGCCTTGTATTATTATAGTTCCTTGACTTATAGGTTGGTATGCGGCTGACCACCCATACTGTAAAAAATGGTTCACTTTGCCAATGTCACCGCTGTTTCAGGGAAGGACGGCAAGAGTTGCAGGGCTTATGTTCATTTGAGATTGGGTTTTTATAATGTAGGTCCACATGCGGCATGTGTTAGCGCGAAATTATACATGTCTGCTTGTGAGAATGCATTTAATATAAATTTTAAATGATATATATCCTTGCAGCTTAGATTAGATTAGATTAGTTAGATTACACCGCGTGCCGTTGGCATCTTGGACCGGTCCGTAGTCCAGTGGCAACACTTCGGATTCGTAAATGGAAGGTTGTGGATTCGGATCCCGGCGGAGCACAAAAAAATATACCATTTATATTTCGAATGTGCTCTTCGCTGAGTTGAAAAATTCATAAACCTTTACCAAAGACCGGTCACTGAAAGGTCCATCCAACCTTACAACAGCTGGGTCTTGCTTGAGAATTGGCGCTTTACACAGCGACGACCAAGCTCGCAGAGGGCTCTTGAGGTGTGATACGCAAAAAAACAGTGCTCACCAAATAAATCATTCTAATACTATTATTATGGTTCCACAACAAATTGGTCACAAGCAACTCATCCACAGGCAGCTCGTCCATGGACGAATTGGTCACACGACAGTTCTTTCCCACGACTATTTGGTCACATACAATAGAAGTCCTCAGACTTTTCAAATTTTCGAAATAGCGAGTGAATGGGATATCCAGAGTCATAATAAAAGGAGAGCTTGTATGAAAAAAGTTATGACTCTGGATGAAATGAAAGAAGTATGCAAGGACAGGAAGAAGTGGCGGCTAATCTGCAATGCTGATTTGTAATGTTGGTTTATTGGCTTGCTACATTTTTTGCATAAGACATTTTTTACTTTTTTTGTATAGATTTATTTTTAAGTTTTTGTTCCTTGACTTATAGGTTGGCATGAGGTTGACCACCCATACTGTAAAAAATGGTTCACTTTGCCAATGTCACCCCTGTTTCAGAGAATGTCGGCAAGAGTTGCAGGGCTTATGTTCATTTGAGGTTTGGATTTTATTTGTAAGTACACAATCAGCATTTGTAAGCGCGAACTACACGTGTTTGTTTGTGGGCATACATCTGAGAGCTTTGAATGAATATATCCTTGCAACTTAGATTATAGACAGCTCTAATCTAATATAGTTGCAAAGATGTGTTACCATTCATATTAAATGCATATCCACAAACAGAGGCGTGTAAGTTCACTGTTACAAATTCCGCATGTGTACTTACAATTTCAATACCAAACTTTAAATAAACAGCCCTTTCACTTTTTCCGACCTTCCCTGAAACACGGGTGAAATTGTCAAAGTGAACCATTTTTTACAGAATGTGCGGTCAGACTCATACCAACTTATAAGTTAAGGGATCACAGAAATCTACAATTATTTTAAAGTACCTACGGTAAATATATTATCAGTCGCTATCAGCAGCCATTTGATTAAAACGAGCCGCGAAGCCACCAAAGCAGAAATTATACAGTGAACCATATGTAATCGATTTGTAAAAAATAATTTCTGTACAATAAATTTAACTGCAATTTTATTAGTAGTGAACCAGAAATAAATCATAGCAGTAATCATGATAACTGCACTAGATTTTCAGACTAGGTTATGTGACCAGACACCCACAGACGCGGCATTATTTCATTGTTACAAAACGTCGGCGTGACGTCACAGACGATAAATGAAGATGGTCCGGACACCTACTGGTGCTGCAATTCATGGCAGTGCTCCGCAATCACACAACTCAATGGTCAATGGGATAATAATAATCTATAATCCAAGTTGCAAAGATATATTAACCTTTGAAACTCATATCAAATGCATGCCCACAAACAGACACATCGCACGTTTACAATATAATAAAGAGAAATAACTCAAAAATTGAGAAAATCGAGATTTTGTAATAAAACGCAAGAACAATGCGAGAAGAATAGGTAGAATGCGACAGCCGTTCAATTTGGACGAATATGACCGAGATAAAACATCGGTCTCCTTTTTCATCCCATACAAGTTGTACTGGTTGTCTGAACTTCAAACGTGATTTCCCAACATTCTTATTTTTTGAGTTATTGCTCTTTATTATTAAACGTGCGACATGTGAGTTCGGGCTTACTAATGCTGAATGTGCGCTTACAAATTAAAACCAAACCTCGCAAAAAAACTCAATTAAGCTACACATATAGTGTTACTTCTTGCCTGCGTTATCTCCGAAGGGGTCACATGTGGTGATTCGGGAACTATTTATTTTACGGCCGACCTCACACCGACCACTTTCAGTTGAAGTGGGGGGTCCCCAGCTCCCTCAAATGAACATGAACCCTGCAACCTTTGCCAACCTTCTCTGAAACAGGGGTGGCATTGGCAAAGCGAACCATTTTTTTACAGTATTGGTGGTCAGCGTCATATCAATCTATAAGTCAAGGAATACACGAACAAGTCAAAAATTGTATCGGGTGCTGTCTAATAAAAAAAAATAGTTTGCGATTACTACTACAACTGACGCAAAATGTGTATACCATCATGTAGTGCCATTCTTACAACGATGACCGTCAAAATTTCAGACAGATTTATCGAGTACTTTTTTGACAGCTTTGACTTGTATGAAAAAGGTTATGACTCTGGATGAAATGAAAGAAGTATGCAAGGACAGGAAGAAGTGGCGGCTAATCTGCAATGCTGATTTGTAATGTTGGTTTATTAGTTTGCTACATTTTTTGCAAAATAAATTTTTGACTTTTTTTGTATGGGTAGATTTATTTTTAAGATTTTGTTGTTTTTTTTATACTTAAATGTTATTTATTACTCGTATTCCTTGACTTATAGGTTGGTATGAGGCTGACCACCCATACTGTAAAAAATGGTTCACTTTGCCAATGTCACCCCTGTTTCAGGGAATGTCGGCAAGAGTTGCAGGGCTTATGTTCATTTGAGTTTGGATTTTATTTGTAAGTACACAATCAGCATTTGTAAGCGCGAACTACACGTGTTTGTTTGTGGGCATCATTGTGGGCATACATCTGAGAGCTTAAAATGAATATATCCTTGCAACTTAGATTATAGATTATTATTGATTTGTTGAAAGTCAGCAAGTTGGTGTTTATTTGCAATCATTAAGAAAGAGCAATATCGACCAGTGGTTCGATTTATTTTTTTGGACAGGAGGATATGTGAGGAAATCAAAGGGAAGTTGCATGCTGTTAATAAAGATCATTCTCCTTCAATCACAACTATCAGGTGTTGGTTTAGTGAATTTTAGCATGCCTGAACATCAGTTTTTGATGAAGAGTGACCAGACCGTCTGATTGAGGTGATTACGGAGGATATGGTTGATAAAATCTATGATATTGTGTTAGCATCGTCGAGTGAACATCAAAAAGATTGCTGACATTCCCAAGTAACCTTTTAGGTTGTAAAAATGTTACAAAAAGGTCCCAGAACCTTTTTAAACCTTTTTGTAACCTTTTTAAAACCTAAAAGGTTACTTTTAAAACCTTTTTAAAACCTAAAAGGTTACTTGGGTTGTATACATCTCAATAGAACGCATACAAAATAACCTGCACAAAAATTGGGCATGAGAAAGCTATCGGCGAGATGCCTGCCGAGTTTGCTAACAGTGGAACAAAAACGAAATCGCATGACAACTTCGGAGCACTGTTTGGACATGTTAAAGCGCAATCAGAAAGAGTTTCTACGGCATTTTATGACTGTTGATGAAGCATCAATCCGTCATTACACACCATAAATTAAGAACTGCCAAAATAGTGGATTTCACCACGCGCACCTGCTCCAAAGGAGGCAAAAACGTTTCCATCGGCCAGAAAAGTCATGGCCACCCTTTGTTGGGATTCGCAAGGGATCATCTTCATTGACTATTTAAAGAAGGGAACGGCAATCATGAAGCAATACTCTGCTGATTTTTTGGACCGATTCAATGGTGACTTGATAAAAAATCGGGTTTACTTGGCGAAAAAAAAATTTTGTTCACCATGACAAGGCACCTGCTCATTCGTCCGCAATCGCCACAGAAAAACTGGTCAAATTACGCTGCGTATTGCTGCCTCATTTACCTTATCTTCTAGATTTGGCCCCATGCAATTCCTTTTTGTTTCCAAACGTGAAAAAATGGCTTGGCGGGGAAAGAAATTTCGTCAATCTAGGAAATCATCGTCGAAACAAGGCTGTTTAGCGGAGTTCGAGCAATCATCATAAAGTTAGATTAACGCTAGACTAAATGTGTCGAGCTAAAAAGAGACTATGTTGAGGAACAATAAATAAATGATAATAAAATAATGCGTTTTCTTGCCTAACACGGTTACTTATCATACAGCTCTCGTATATGCCGCGCACGCGTTGTACTCAGTGGAGTATATAATTTTACCTACTCGTTAGCTGTACGTGTGTAGCTTAGTTGCGTCGCATGTGGTGAGTGAAACCTATTTGTTTTTACAGATAAGGGGGCCGGCCTTACGACGATCACTTCACTTGAAGTGGGGCTTTCCCAGCTCACGACGGGGCTGGAAGGTTCTCATTTCTTGTGGAGGCTGAGTAAGACATTCCGGTATTTTAGTTTGACTGTGACATAAACACCGAAACGGGAAATCATTTCTGACAACCTTGGTGGGATTCGAACCCGAGCTGTCGGCATGGAGTGCAAGCATCGACAGGACTATTTATGTAAATGATTAATTTGTCGTAGTGGTTTCTACCTTCAGAAGCAAGGTGGCACAGTCACAGTCACATTTTCCTCAGTAAACACGGAAGTTTGTAAAATCTATGCCGGGGTCTTGTTTAATTGTTGGCCAGTGGTTATTCCACACACAATGTAGTACACTGGAAGTGAATTAGAATCGCATAGACTTCGCACTCGATCATTTCGAACCGGAGAGAAAGCAAAACCTATTGGCATCTTTGACCGGTCCGTAGTTCAGTGCTGACACTTCGGACTCCGAAGGGAAGGTTGGGTTTTTATATCTGCTACTTGTGTGCCCAAATCCTGAGCCACGGACCAGATTACAAACATTGCATGACAGGAAAAACTCTGAGGGATAAAGTTAGGAATGAATGGGTAAAAAAAGAATGCAATTTGAAAGAGAATGTGAAAGTTAAGGTACAAAAGAATGTAATGAGATGGTTTGGGCATGTGAAAAGAATGAATGATGATAGACTGACAAAGCATGTATACAAAGAAAGTGCGAAAGGAAAAAGAGGGAAGGGACGACCGAGAAAAGTATGGAGTGATCAGATTGAGGAGATTGTGAAAGAATGGGATATACAAAGTGAGCGTAAAAGAAGAAAATGCATGAAAAAGGTGATGGATATGAATGAATTGAAAGAGGTATGTAAGGATAGGAAAAAATGGAGGCAGCTCTGCAGAGGCTCTGGCCACGCCTAGCGGAATGGCGACAGAGTTACAGCATTCCGATCAGATAGATTAACTCGATCAATAGTTGTCACAGCATCTTCGCTAAGTAAAAAGTCACCTTCTTAGGCTTCTTGATGTCAGTGCAAGTAAAAGTAGAAGGAAGGTAAACTCATAACCGATTATTACAATAGAAATTCAGCATTAGCTAAATTCTTGGTAATTTTGCTGTATAAATTTTTCGTTGAATTCATCACGACCTCTAAATGTGCTTCTATTAATTTGATTTTTGGTAAAAAACTCAAAAAGGTCCTTTTACTTTTTTTTTTAATTTCGCTCAAGACAAACGGAATCTTGGTCTATTTTGATGGCGTAGAGTATAGAGCAATGCAGGTCTGTGTGGAGTGGTCAGCGCAAGGTTCGCCCAGCCTAGACCTCTCATTTAGCTCACGGCTTATATGTTAAATAACATAGCCCACACTACCCGCCGGTGAACTATGAACTTGAGCATTACATGTGAATGGAGTCCGGAGAATCTACGTACAATGAGGCAATTAAACTGGTGACGAATGAAGAAGCTACGCCGATGCTGATCGAACCACCGGCGTAAATAAATTTCATACTAGCATTGCAAATAATACGTCTATGTATTTAAGCCGAGGGAGTCAAGTCGCTATTCTTAAAAAAAAAAAAAAAAAACGCAACTAAGCTACACATATAGTGTAACTTCTTGCCTGCGTTATCCCCGAAGGGGTCGCATGTGGCGCTTCGGGACCTATTTATTTTTACAGGTACGGGGGCCGGCCTCACACCAACCACTTTCAGTTGAAGTGGGGGTTTTCCAGCTCCCGTGGAGCTGGTTCTCATTTCTTGTGAAGGCTGAGTACACCTTTGAGATCGAACCCTTGCTCTCGGCATGGAATGCAAGCATTCTACCATTTGAGCTATCGACCTTTTTACGAGCTTGATCGTCGTCGCTACAAAGCGCCAATTTTCAAGCAAGACCCAGATGCTGTAAGGCTGGATGGACCTTTGGTGACCGGTGTAAAGGTTTAATGAATTTTTCAACCCAGCGAAGAGCAAATTTGAAAATATGAATGGTATATTTTTTGTGCTCCGCCGGGAATCGAACCCACAACCTTCCCCAGTGTTACCACTGAGCTACGGACCGGTATTCTTGACAAGCGTATTTGGAACAGAATAACGCTGGTTCAAATCACGTCCGGTCCATTTTACCATAACCTGATTCAACAGATGGCATACATAGATTATAGAACATTCTTAAGTACCGTTATTTCAGTTTTGATTCATTCTCGTTAATCTCTACTAGCTACATAAGTCTTTCTTTTTGCGTAAACCTTGGTGTGGTGGTACTAAGGCATTTATTTTAGCATAAACCTTGCCATATTGTTTCAGTTGAGGAGTAGCTTTTCTCTGCGTTTTCTCCTCGCAAGCCTTGGCTGTATTCAAATGAGGGATAATTCTCTATTAGCGAGCTCGCTAAGCGGCGATCGATGGCCTGGCGACTTCTAGCCTACCGCATAGAGATGTGAGGACACTGAGGTTTTTGATACAATTACGACTATTTTTGTGGAATCGCCCTTTGGCTTATACTTAAAACAAGAGAAGAAAAGTTTTGGAAAGATGAGAAGAAAAATAAAGCCAATATTCGTTCCAGCTGTTGATCAAAAATGTCAATGTTGGTTTCAGTTATTGATAAAAAAATGCCAATGTTGGTTTCAGTCTAATCTAAAATGTAAATCTAAGCTGCAAAGATATATATCACTTTAGATTCATTTTAAACGCATTCTCACAAGCAGACATGTATAATTTCGCGCTTACACATGCCGCATGTGGACCTACAATATTAAACCCAATCTCAAATGAACATAAGCCCTGCAACTCTTGCCGACCTTCCCTGAAACAGGGGTGACATTAAGAAAGTGAACCATTTTGTACAGTATGGCTGGTCAGTTCTGTGGTTGTTAAAAAAATGCCAATGTTGGTTTCAGTGATTGATCAAAAATGTTAATGGAATATTGGACAATCATGCCAAAACGCAACTGAATGATGCAATGCAATGATTTTTCACATAAAGTGTAACTTCTCGCCGAGTTATCTACTAAGGGGTGCAAGTGGCGAGAGGTACCTATTTATTTTCATACGTAAGACGACAGCCTTACGCCAACCAATTTACTTGGAGTGGTAAATTTCGACATTTCTTGTGAATAATAATAATATTAGGATGATTTATTTGGTGAGCGCTGTTTTTGTGTGTATCACACCTCAAGAGCCCTCTGCGAGCTTGGTCGTCGCTGTAGAAAGCGCCAATTCTCAAGCAAGACCCAGTTGTTGTAAGGTTGGATGGACCTTTCAGTGACCGATCTTTGGTAAAGGTTTCTGAATTTTTCAACCCAGCGAAGAGCACATTCGAAATATAAATGGTATATTTTGTGCTCTGCCGGGATCCGAATCCACAACCTTTCATTTACGAGTCCGAAGTGTTGCCACTACGGACTACAGCTACGGACCGGTCCAAGATGCCAACGACACGCGGTGTACCTGAGCGGTTACCCATCCAAGTACTGTCCGCGCCCAATGTTGCTTAACTTCGGTGATCTATGGGAACCGGTGCTTTCAACATGGTAAAGTCGTTGACATGGTAACGTCGTTGAAGGCCGGTATTGTGATTTTAGGTTTCAAATATTCGTCCAAACGGAATATCGTCTCTGGCACCCTTAATGTGGGTTGGACCCTAGCCCTCGGCATTGGATGCAAACATTCTACCAACTGCTTTAAATATGAATCGTTAATGTTAATATATCCCAGCGACTGATTTTATATTATGGAGGATAGAGTATCCTCTTGATAATGACGTGAATATGTAGAAAGTACTTGAGGTGGAATTAAATACTCAATTTGTGAAAATAAAACTCTGTGTTTATTTTTATTTTTATCTATCTATAATCTATAATCTAAGCTGCAAAGATATGTTAACATTTAAGGCTCATATCAAATGCATGCCCACAGACAGGCACATGCAGGTTCGCGCCTACACATTCTGCATGTGTGCATACAAATAAGCAAAACCTCACATGAACATAAACCTTGCAACTCCTGCCGCCGTTCCCTGAACCGTGGTGGCATTGGCAAAAGCCAACTGATTTTTACAGCACGGGTGGTCAGCCTCATACCAACCTATCAGTCAAGGAGCACACAAAAATAAAATAGGGGAGTTTTACCTACCATTAAAACTCTTATTATGTTTCTATAGATGTCTGGAGTCCATATTATGAGAGAAACAATCACTTTTCCCCTTTTATGTGGTTTTTTAGTCTATTCCTGGGTCTTTGATTTGCACTTTTTTACACTTTAGGCACTTTCTACTCTATGGTCGCTTTTTCCCCATTTCCTGTTCCCTATTTCCAGTTTCCCCATAACCCGGTCGCAATTTTTCATAAAGCTCATAATACACTAGGTAGGGGTTACCTGGACTCCAGACATCTATAGAAACATAATAAGAGTTTTAATGGTAGGTAAAACTCCCCTATTATGTGTTCTGAGAGATGTCTGGAGTCCATATTATGAGAGATCTGTCTATTATCTCCTGGTGACCGGGGACGTCTTTATTTGATATTAACTGGTTGAAATAGGGAAAGATCTTCTGGAGCTGTATGTTTCAACATCTCTTTCTGATAGTATTTTCTGAAAGTGTTTTCCTTTTTCCAGTTGCCTCTTTCCAGTATGTTATCTATTGGATTAAGTGATGCGACCGCTGAACGTGTGCTGCCGGGAGTGGCCTCTACTCCTGCTGATTTTAGCGTGTTCTTTACCCATCCTCCTATGATTGTTCTTGCAGCTGCCTTCACTTGTACTCGGGTGCTGATGAACAGGTTATAAAGATTTTGTCCTGATCTCCTTTCGCGTGATAGTTCAATCAGCTTCCTTATCCAGAAGACTGGGTTGACGTTGTGTTCTTTGGATTCCAGAAGTCTCCGATTAGATTGTCGGTGTTTGAGGGTATCTGTTTTTGATCCAAAGAATGGAATTAACACAATTGATGTGCCTTCGTCGAGAATGTTTCCTTCTGTGATATTTAGCAAGGTCAGATCGTGTACTCTTCTTCCTGAAGATAACAGAAGTAAGATTGCCGTTCTACACGCAACTTCATAGAGAGAATCTGATCGAGGAGTGTTCCTGACTAGCCAGTCTCTCACTATCTGCCGATTCCACACAGGGGACTTAGGAGGGTTGATCTTTACCATTGCTAGTGCTTTTAATGTTTTTAAATTTAATTTCACTAGGAAATCTGAGCTGAGATTATTTTCCATCATTGCGTTGCAGAAGGTTACGATGGCTGACTTGTGTACCAGCATAGTCCTGTATGATAGTTTTTCGTTAATGAACAGTTGCGCTAGATACCTTGCCAATTGATTAGGAGATGGTGTGTTGGGATGGGTATTATTCGCCAGTATCCAGCGGCACCATCTTTGCCAAGCAGGTTTATATGTGTTGAGTGGGGAAGCTCGCCATCCTGACAGGAACAGTCTTTTCTCTTCCGCGTTCCAGGAATTTAAGATACTGTCCCCAGTCCCAATTTTCCACACTTCCATTTCCAGATCCTGAATCCTGGGTGGTGGATTGCCTGTTGATGTGTTGATTAGTACTGACACCAGGTTCGGTATTTGCATCGGAGGTACGAGTGATCGACGAATTAAGTCTGGACGCCAGAAGACCCTCTGCCACCTCGGGACCACGAGTAGGTAAGTTCCGGTCGCCCCGTTTAGGTGCCTCAGGATCCTCGGTATAAGGTTTGGCGGAGGAAATATCCGACCCACATTGTAGAGCCAGTGCCGACTGAAGGCGTTTTGAAAGATTGCGCATGAGTCTGTGGAGTCTCTGGACACGTAAGTTGAACTCATGTGTGCCATGGTGGATGCGAACAGGTCTATATCTGGTACTCCGAAATGATTGAAAATGGCCTTCGTTGCTGTTGGTAAGAGATGCCACTCTGGAGGGGATCTTCCTCTTGATAGGTGATCCGCGTCTCCGTATCTTCCCGGTAGGTACTGCGCTGTTAGCGAGATTTCCCATTGGTCTGCCAGAGTCAACAGATCTCGAGTAAGATTTAGGAGTGTTTTGGATCTGGTGCCCCCTTCCTTGCGGATGTAGGCGACTACTGTCGTGTTGTCTGATTGTACCAGAATTTCGGAGCCGGAAAGGTCGTGCGCTGTGCGTTGCAGGGTTGCAAAAACAGCGAACAACTCTTTTCGGTTGGAGTGCTACTTCTTTTGTTGAACGGTCCACTGTCCTGACAGCATCAAGTCGTCCAGAGTTGCTCCCCAAGCTAAGTCTGACGCATCTGTTGTCAAGAAATGTCCGAAGGTTTCCCTGTGGATGGAACTTGATTCGTTCGCATTCCCTATCCACCACTCTATTTCTTGTAAGCTGTCCTCGGTCATTTGTATGGACCCTCTTGGTGACAGGTGCTTCAGTGGTTTGCTCGCTATCTGCAATTGTCTGCAGTGGAGGCGACCATGAAGCTGGCAAAGTTTAGTCTTCCTAGGAGACTTTCCGCCAGTTTTAAGGACCATTTTCGAGAAGTCAGTATTGCTCGAAGTGAGTGACACAATGCCTCTTGCTTCCGGTAAGAAAGACCTACTTGGTGACAGGTGCTTCAGTGGCCTGCTCGCTATCTGCAATTGTCTGCAGTGGAGGCGACCATGAAGCTGGCAAAGTTTAGTCTTCCTAGGAGACTTTCCGCCAGTTTTAAGGACCATTTTCGAGAAGTCAGTATTGCTCGAAGTGAGTGGCACAATGCCTCTTGCTTCCGGTAAGAAAGACCTACTTGGTGACAGGTGCTTCAGTGGCCTGCTCGCTATCTGCAATTGTCTGCAGTGGAGGCGACCATGAAGCTGGCAAAGTTTAGTCTTCCTGGGAGACTTTCCGCCAGTTTTAAGGACCATTTTCGAGAAGTCAGTATTGCTCGAAGTGAGTGGCACAATGCCTCTTGCTTCCGGTAAGAAAGGAATTTGCAATTGTTGTGCGTGTCCCAAACGATTCCCAAGTACTCTAATTGTTGAGTGGGGAAGAGCACTGACTTCTGGAGATTTACATACCACCCCAGAGATTGTAGGATATCTACTGCTAGATGCGATTGCCGACAAAGATCGTCCTTGGATTGGCTCGCAAGGAGGAAGTCGTCGAGATAAACGATTGTCCGAATACCTCGTCGCCTCAGTAGTTGGGCTACCCAATTTGTAAGGGTTGCAAACATTCTGGGGGCAGATGAAAGGCCAAAGGGCAGACTTGTCATCTGAAGTAATTCTCCTCGATAGACCAGTCGCAAAAATCTCCAATGTTTCTGTGCACTTGGGAGATGAAAGAAGGCTTGCGATAGGTCTATTTTCGACAACCAATTGTTTGGCTGCAGAAACTCTGGCACTTTGTAGTGGCTATGAGTTTGAACGGAACCGGGTCCAGGAAGAAGTTTAACGATTTCAGGTTGAAAATCATTCTCGAGGAACGGTCCGATTTGAAGCTGGGAGATGACTCCGCGGCCTCTATAACGCCGAATTCGGTCATTTCCTTTATTTGAGAGTCCATTTCGGGTGAAGGAATCGTCTGGTATAGCATTAAGGTCTTTTTGTGTGGTAATATCAGAGGGGGAATTGAGATGAAAGGTATTCTTACTCCGATTATCATCTTCAGGATGTGGTTTGGTGCTCCGAGTGACGTCCAAACCTGTAGGGAGGACTTCAAGCATCCTCTGCGAAATGGTTTCTTGTCATTTTCGTGGATGCCTCCGTCTGTCTCCTTTGAGATTTCCTGACCGTGTGTTATTCCCTGCCCTTTTTCCTCTTGAAGAGAAATTTGGAGCGTCTCTAAGGCCTCGATTGCTTCCCGCAGTGGGTCGTTGCTGCCCTCTAAAAAACTGATTCCTTTTCTGTACTGGAACGTGCGGTTTCGATGAGGTGCTGGGTTGAGGGCACTGGGTCTTCACTGACAATTTGTCGGTGGTCCCCACTCTAGAGAAAAAAGACGTGAGACTGTCTTTGCCAAACAAGTGTTCGGTATTCGGCGGGAATTTGTTTAACCCCTCTCACATGCTCTTCCTTAACATGCCCTAGCACAGCTTTCCTGCGGAACTGGAGGGCCTCTGTCCGCCTCCCCCATACCGTCTGGAGGATGTCTTCCGAGACTTTCTGGTATGGCGAGTCCAGAGCGAACAGCGTTTTGACCTTTTCGAAAAGGGCTTTCCTCGCCAAGGTCGTGTCGCTCCGGGCTCCCCAGTTGACCAAGGTCTGAAGCCCAGACTGGAACTCCTCTTTCTGGATGAGGAGGGCGTGGGACATGGCTGCAAACGACCGCTCGCCTGAATAGGGGAGCTTACGTCGCACTGGCGAAGTTCATCGTTCACTGCCAGGTCGACGAACGCCGGTTCTGCCAGGTACTTTTTCTGTACCTCGGCGTACCTTACTCCGGCCCAGTTTTCACTGTCGAAGTGCTGGAGCCTTTGGAGCGCTTCGACCCTGTTGCTCTTGGCCTTGGGGTGAGCTGGTTCTTCCACCGTTGTGGCGGCTTCCTGGAAGCTCAGCAGTAGCTCTTCCTGGGCCTCCTCATTCTCTTCCAGTCCCGAAGGTTATTAGAGGAAGTTGCTGGAAGAGTTTCCTGCCGCCGATTCAACGAGATTTCCCATAGAACTGGCGGGCCAGTCACCGAAAACTGCGTTCGTCAGCATCACGATGTGGGAAACCAGATAATCTATCCTTGGGTCCAAGACAACCCTCAGCCGTTTCTGACGCCGCGGCGGTGAACCTGATTCCGAAGTGTCGTATCCGCGTTTTAGTGACGCATCACCTGAATCCTGTGAGATTTCGTCGAGAGGTTGCCCTTTATTGTTATCACAACTCATAACATTGATTTTGATGTTATATAAAGTAAAAACTCCGTTAAAATAACGAAAAACGTTTTTCGTAAATATGACAGCGTGGCATAACCAACAAAAATACGTATGCGAACTTTTAACCACCACAATATCACCTGTTTTAGTTTTTAATTGTTCACAAGGACACAAGATGGTAAAATAACACTCTTTTAAATGTTTTTGCCCAGGAATATTGTCAATTCACTCAAATTTTCGAAGGTAAAATCAACTGACATGTGACCACAAGGGGAAAATGACGCTTTATGAAAAATTGCGACCGGGTTATGGGGAAACTGGAAATAGGGAACAGGAAATGGGGAAAAAGCGACCATAGAGTAGAAAGTGCCTAAAGTGTAAAAAAGTGCAAATCAAAGACCCAGGAATAGACTAAAAAACCACATAAAAGGGGAAAAGTGATTGTTTCTCTCATAATATGGACTCCAGACATCTCTCAGAACACATAATATTAAATATAATAAAAATATAATTATAATTTCTTATTAAAATGAATTTTCACTGTGTGAACACACAAACTTTAAAAAGTCTGATTTTCTATTCATAGACAGATCGTTAATCCTTTTTATTTATTTTTTGCAATTGATTCGGTTTCGGTTTGTATTATATGTAGCATCCCTATTTGAAACCGACTGGCGACCTGCTTTGAGCTGTTATCAAGCAAATCAGATAAAGCCCGGATACTTTACAACTCTATCTCTACTTCTACAACTCAGTCTTTTTATTATTTGTATTCCTTGACTTATAGGTTGGTATGAGATGCCAATGTCACCCCTGTTTCAGGAAAGTTCGACAAAAGTTGCAGGGTTTACGTTCATTTGAGGTTTGGATTTTAATTTGTAACTACACATGGAATATCCAGAGCCATAATAAAAGAAGAGCCTTTATGAAGAAGGTTATGACTCTGGAGGAAATGAAAGAAGTATGTAAGGACAGAAAGAAATGGCGGTTGTTTATTATTTATTGGCGGTATTATTATTTATTGATTTAAAAAAAAAAAAATTGTCGTGTATGTTCCTTGACTTATAGGTTGGTATGCGGCTGACCACCCATGCTGTAAAAATGGTTCACTTGGCCAATGTCACCCCTGTTTCAGGGAAGGACGGCAAGAGTTGAAGGGTGTATGTCCATTTGACATTTGGCTTTTATGTTGTAGGTTCACATGAGGCATGTGCAAGCGCGAACTTGTACGTGTCTGGTTGTGAGAATGCATGTAATATGAATCTCCAATGTTACATATCTTTGCAACTTAGATTAGATTATATTAGATTAGACTTGCAGCATTTGTAAGCGCACACTTTCACGTGGCTGTGTGTGGGCATGCATTAAATTTGAGCCTTAAATGACTTTAATTTAAACTTAGATTATAAATTAAAAATCAGAATTCTCAGATATTGTATAGGGTGTTTTTTTTAGAGGTATAGAACTTTGAAATGGAATAAAACAAGGATGATTTTTTTAAATTGACATGAAGTTAATCTTTTGATAAATTTTCTTAAAGATAATCTTTTGGCATTATAATTTAAATATGATTTCTGGCATTTGACTGCCACGGCTGGCTCGGACGTAATCTAATCTGGAGGTCCGATTTTCAATAACTTTTTCCAACATTTGTGGCCGTATATCGGCAATAACGCGGCGAATGTTGTCTTCCAAGTGGTCGATCGTTTCGGGCTTATCGGCGTAGACTAGCGACTTCACATATCCTCACAGAAAATAATCTAGCGGTGTTAAAAATCACACGATCTTGGAGGCCAATTCACGGGTCCGGAACGTGAAATTATGCCGTTACCAAACGTTTCCTTCAGTAAATCAATTGTGGCACGAGCTGTGTGACATGTTGCGCCGTCTTGTTGAAACCACAGCTCCTGCACATCATGGTTGTTCAATTGAGGAACGAAAAAGTCAGTAATCATGGCTCTATAGCGGTCACCATTGACTGTAACGTTCTGGCCAGCATCTTTTTTAAAGAAGTGCGGACCAATGATTCCACCAGCCCATAAAGCACAGTAAACAGTCAGTTTTTCTGGATGTAACGGTGTCTCAACATACACTCGAGGATTATCTTCACTCCAAATACGGCAGTTTTGTTTATTGACGTAGCCATTCAACCAAAAGTGAGCTTCATCGCTAAACGAAATTCTCTTATGAAAATCGGGATCAACGGCAATCTTGTTTTGGACCCATTCACCGAATCTACGCCTTGCTAGGTGATCGTGTGGCTTCAATTGTTGCACGAGTTGTCTATTCATGTTGAAATGCCAAACTAAACTAAACACAAATCACTTAACAGCTGACAAAATGGCCGCCAGTTAAAACAGTGTTGACAACTTAAAGTTCTATACCTCTAAAAAAAACACCCTATACATAGCGTTTGAATTACGTTGTTTACAGAGATGGAAAATTAATTGTTCCAGCATCAAATTGTTTTTCAACTAACCGAAAAGTTTTCTAGTTCGAGGAAATAACTCATTGTTTTTTGGGACAATGTCCAAGTGTTGACAACCTTGAATTGTAAGTGCTTATTGTGTCAAAAATTAAGCTTGCTATACGAGTACTTCGTAAGATGTTTTTGTTCATCTACAAATGAAAATTTGTTGTGTAAATTCAAAATTTTCAGAACTCAAAACAAAAACAAAAGAATTAAGTACTCCAAACTTACAAAAATACAATGTTAGGTTTGTGTACAGTCATTTTATTTTTTTATTTTATTTATTTTATTAACGGGCATAGTCCAATTACATAATTTTATGACAAGGTAATTACCTACAAAGAATAACAAAGAAAACAAAATAATTCAAGGATTAGTATTCCATAATAGCACAGTCAAATAAATACCTATACTTTCCTCAGCAAAACAAAGCTCTACGGAATTCAGACAGGCTCATGCCGCATAAATCTAGATGAGAGGAAGAATTTAAAAGACGACACATTCTGTTAATAGGAGAATAGTATCCTAAATTTGAAGTATGAAAGTTGAGGTAGAGCAATTCATTTATTCTAAATCTTCGCGTTTGAACATTTAATTTGATACATTCATTGTAAAGATTCATTTGATTTGATAAAATAAAAGAACAGTTTTTATTTGGAAAAACACTTGCAGCTTTTGTAAGCGCAAACTGAGTACCGCTTATCTGCTTATGAGCATGTATTTAATATTTATTTTTAACTTAAATTGTTTCCTGACTTATAGGTTCGCATGAGGCTGACCATCCATAATGTAAAAACTGATACCTGATGATGACCTACTAGGTCGAAAACGTTTGTAATTTGTTTTAAAGATTTTCATCTTTTTTATATATTTGATTGTATCAATTGCTTGTACTCCTTGACTGATAGGTTGGTATGCGGCTGACCACCCATACTGTAAAAAATGGTTCACTTTGCCAATGTCACCCCTGCTTCAGGGAAGGTCGGCAAGAGTTGCTTATGTTCATTTGAGATTGGGTTTTTTATATTATAGGTCCACATGCAGCATGTGTAAGCGCGAAATTATGCATGTCTGCTTGTGGGAATGCATTTAATATGAATCTCAAATGATACATATCTTTGCAGCTTAGATTTAGATTTAGATTTAGAAATAAATTTTATTGTGAAAATAAACAGTGTTTTATTTATTTATTTATTTATTTATTTATTTATTAACGGCACTTAGTGCCTTTTACATGAAATGGTTACATAGTTTCAAAAATAACACAAATACATAAAAATACCAAAAAGATGTAAAGTATATGAAAGTAAAATGAAACAAATAAACACAATAACAAAAACTATATAAAAATAAGAATAAAAATCAAAGTTACTATCTAGAGAAAAAATATAAATCAAAAAATATAAATCAAAAATCAAATGAAATATACAAGCAACAGAAATAAAAACACTATTCATCCAAAAAGTACCTCAACAGACCAGCTCTATACCTATCAAAGTTATTGTTGGGTGGGTCAAGTCCAGTGTACAGGTATTACCACTACGTTGAAGGCGATTTATGCAACTGTTATATTGTGCATTTGTATTGGAAGCTACAGGGCGATAAGGAACTATCTGACGAGATCCCTGTCGCGGAACAAAAAAATTAATAGTTTCAAGCAACATCGGGCAATCTATTAGACCATTCTTAATTTTATAGAGTGTGAGTAAATCAATATTTTTTCTCCTATTAGACAAACTAGTTAAATTAAGTAAGGAGTTAAGGAAGATGGGGTCAAAATTAGCAATAGGAATATTTAGTTTAAAATTAACGATTTTTAAAAATTTAGTATGAACTTTTTCAATATTGTCAATATGGACCGAGAAGTGAGGAGACCAGATGGTAGAACAGTATTCTAAAACGCTACGGACCAGTGAAGTATAAAGAATTTTTATTGTTTGTAAATCACGGAAATCTTTGGTAATTCGGAAAACAAAGCCAAGCATTTTCATACTTTTAGCGCGGATATCGTTAATGTGGGCGACAAATGAGAGTTTATGATCAAACAGAACCCCCAAGTCAGAGATGACTAAAACATTATTTAATAAGTTATGATTAATAACATAATCTTTAATCAATGGGTTTTTTATTCTATAAAAACGCATCACTTGACATTTGGATATATTAAGATTAAGATGATTAAGTGAACACCAGTTATTTAATCTATCAAGTGTCGATTGTAGTTTAATACAATCGTTGATTGAGTCGATCTCACGAAAAATTTTAATGTCATCCGCAAACAAAAGTACATTACAGTCCTGGACAACATTAACAATATCGTCAATGAATAATAAAAATAGCAGCGGACCAAGATGAGATCCTTGTGGGACACCACTAGTTTGTGTAAAAGGATCAGACTCAGAGTTATTTATTTTCATGATCAGGGAACGATTCATAATATAACTCCTAATCCACAACAAAAAGCTACCAGATACTCCCATTGCTTCCAGCTTCGTAAGCAAGATATTGTGAGAAACTCTATCAAAAGCTTTAGCGAAATCTGTGTAAATAACATCGATCTGTTTACGTCTACCAAGAGCCCCCGACAAAAAATTCTCATAAGACATGAGATTAGTGGTCGTAGATCTATTGGGTAAAAAGCCATGTTGACAATTAGTTAAAGATCTAGTGACCACAAATCCAATTTTCGATAAAATCAGTTTTTCAAGCAGTTTGGGAATAGCCGAGAGCAAGTTAATAGGTCTGTAGTTTGTGACATCCTTCCTATCCTTACCTTTGAATATTGGAGTGATGTAGGATGTCTTCCAGATAAGTGGAAAGCATCCAGAAGATATAGATAAATTAAAAATAGTGCACAAAGGTTGTGTCAAACTAGAAGCACAATTCTTTAAAAAAAATGCCGGAACCCCATCAGGGCCAGGACAAGTTAAAGGTTTCATTAATTTTATACCTGATGTAACATCAGACACTTCAAATGACAAGCTCGAGAGCTGAAAATCAATGTGAGATGAGAAATCAAAGGACTGACCAGTATTATCAGTAGTAAAAACACTTTTAAAAAACGTAGCAAATAGGTTTGGTACTTCTCCCACATTATTATTAGATAGAGTTTTCTGACTCTCATTTTTGAGAGATCGTGAATAATTGAAAATCTTTTTTACATCAGACCTAACAGACATTTCAATGCCATTAATATATTCATTATAACACGCTTCCAAGATTTTCTTACACTGCTTTCTGTGAAAATTGAAATTCTCATAATCTGGCGCTAATCTGGTCTCCTTGTACTTTTTATGAGCAAGTTTCTTCTCACAGATACAATCAATTAGATCACGGCTATACCATTTAGGGAATGATGATTTTCTAACTTTTGTAACTGGTATACACAAATCAATGGCTCCATTCAGAATGCTGTAAAACTCCTCAACCATCTCGCCTAAATTATTATTTTTCGCATTGATGAATGACCAATTGGCCTCAGACAAAAACTTGTTTACACCTTCATAATTAGCCCTGACAAAATTCCGATAGGATTCTGGAGAGTCAACATTACAGACCTGCGGTTTAGTAATATCAATGACAATATCCAAAATCGGATGGTGACTGTCCGGAGGAACAACAGCTTCCACTGATTCGTTAACAATTGCAGACATATTACTACAAAAAACTAGATCTAGTATTCTATCACCTGCATTTCTAACTCTATTAACTTGATTAAGGTTTAGAAGAAGAGACATATCAAATACAGTATTTTCACGCTCAGTTAAATTACATCTATTAGGATTCGGTGATGAGTCCGATCCCAGTTCCATCCAATTAATATTTGGAAGATTATAATCTCCCACAATAAGAAATTTAGCGTCAGGATAGGCAATCTTTAATCGCTCCACCTCATCGCAATGACTTCGATAGACCGCTATATCAGCAGAGGGCGGAATATACACTGTACCCAACACCATTTTAAAACCACTAAAAGACACCAAGATAAAAACTTGTTCAACATCAGAGTTGATCGTTTTGAGTTTGCGGGAATTGAGATTTCTATTCACTGAGATCAGCACTCCACCACCTCTCACTTTAGTGCTATTGAGTTCATTTCGGTCCAGGCGGTATGTAGTGTAAGAGAAGAGCCCCAGTTCAGCAGTGTGGATATTTGGGTGAAGCCAAGTCTCCGTAAAAATGAGAATGTCGTATGCTAGGGTTGGTACTATTGAGGAAAACTCATTCACTTTAGTACAACTCTCAGATTTTGATACAAGCAGTTTAATTTATGTCTCTGTAGTTTTTTGGTGTGCTTGAAACAATTTTTGGTGACGAGTTTATATACTTTATGGTTAAATTAACCTCTCCCTTCTTTTTCCTCTCCTCCAACTCAGTCCTTAACTCCATCAATTGTTTCCTCTGTTGATATGTTTGATCTGGTTTCAATTTTATTCCATTGGGTATAATACGTTTGAAGTTTAATAGTTTTTTCACTGTTATCGGGTCTCTAAATTCAACCTTAAGGGGGCGCTCTCATGTTGCACCGCGCCGAAAGCTGTCAAAGTTGCGACCCGTTTCCCCCCATCCCCTTTCGCCTCAGACCGTATGGATTTAGCCCCACAAAATATGCTCGACTTGCTATTGCCGTTTGAAGTTTTTTTTTTACATACGACTTTTGTGGATCTCCCATCACGCAAAAAAAAAAAACGCAACTAAGCTACACATATAGTGTAACTTCTTGCCTGTGTTATCCCCGAAGGGGTCACATGTGGCCATTCGGGACCTATTTATTTATACAGGTAAGGGGACCGGCCTTACACCAACAACTTTTAGTTGAAGTGGGGTTTCCCAACTCCTGAGAGTGCTGGTACTCATTTTTTGTGAAGGCTGAGTAAACCTTGCCGGTATTTTATTTTGGGGTTTGAAATAAACACCAAAACGGGAAATCATTTCTGACACCCTCGGTGGGATTCGAACCCGAGCTTTCGGAATGGAATGCAAGCACTCTACCACCTGAGCTATCGACCGGACTATAGGACAGGATTTCTTAAAAAAAAAAAAAAAAAATTATAACGCTTTCGTCTTTACATTAAGTGTGGCCTGAGCCTCTAGAAAAGTCTCCTCTACTTTTTCTATCTTTACATACTGATCTCAGTTCATTTATATCCATTGCTTCTTCCCATAATTTCCACTTTGTACTTATTTTTATCCCGAAAATGTAAGCAGGTAGGTTTATGAATTTGAGATATATTGAACTTTTATAAATGGCTACTATAGTATTTTTTTTTTTTTTTTTTTAATAGATTTGTGGAAAGGAATGCAATCCACCAACCTATTTTACCTGGCCAGTTGTCTTCATGCGAAAACAGAAGCTTGTGTGCCTGCAACGGCATCTGTTGAACCAGGGTCGAAGTTATCGGCGCGGGATTCGAACCAGCGTTATCCGGTTCCAAATAACCTGACTCGATCCCCGCGGCTATAACACCGACATTATATTACATATTTCATAGTGACATTTGAATAGAGTAACTAATTAAAAGTAGATAAATACATAATAAAATATTGTGTACCTATTGATATAGATTAGATTAGATTAAAACGCAACTAAGCTACCTACATATATAGTGTGACTTCTTGCCGCGTTATCCCCGAAGGGGTCGCATGTGGCGAGTTGAACCTATTTATTTTTACAGGTAAGGGGGCCGACCTTATGCCAACCACTTCAGTTGAAGTAGGGGTTTCTCAGCTCCCGAGGGGGCTGGTACTCATTTCTTGTGAAGGCTGAGTAAACCTTGCCGGTATTTTTATTTTGGGGTTTGAAATAAACACCAAAATAGGAAATCATTTCTGACACCCTCCTCGGTGGGATTCGAACCCGAGCTCACGGGGTAGTATGCGAGCACTCTACCAACTGAGCTATCGACTGGAAAAAAATATTTTTTTCTTTTTTAAAAAATGAAATCTGTGACTATACAGTCACACAGTGCCAACCAAATAAAAACCAGAAAACAAAAAAAAACAATCTGCAAGTAACTATAAACACAAGTCATTATGTCAACAAAATGAGTCCTAAGGTAGACAGGGTTTTCTAGGAATCAGCTTAACTTGTCGGACTAATGTATTGTTAATTTCTTTGTTGGTAATTCAAAAGACTCTACCTGAAGTCTATTATAGATGAGTCGTATAGAATCAAAGGCGGTAATCTAAAAATAAATAAATTGACATGAAGGGTCGTGGGTTCGAATCCCCACGGAGTGCAAAGGAATATAATTTATATTATTTAAAACAAACCGGTCCGTAGTCCAATGATAACACTTCGGACTCTGAATGAAAGGTTGCGGGTTCGAATGCCAGCGGAGCACAAAAAATATAGCGTTTGGCCAAATTTTAACAATTGATTTAAAAAATGTAATTTGTCGTGTATATTCCTTAACTTATAGGTTGGTATGCGGCTGACCACCCATGCTGTAAAAATTGTTCACTTTGCCAATGTCACCCCTGTTTCAGGGAAGGACGACAAGAGTTACAGGGCTTATGTTCATTTGAAATACGGGTTTTTATATTGTAGGTACACATGCGGCATGTTTAAGCGCGAACTTGTACGTGTCTGCTTGTGAGAATGCATATAATGTGAATCCCCAATGTAACATATCCTTGCAGCTTAGATAAGATCACTTGGTAAGCATAAGTCATAGAAAAATGTCTTTCAAAAATCGAGAATCCTTTTTCTGGGGGTAGGTAAAATTTGAACAAAGAACCATTGTTTAACATATTATCCTATTTCCATTGAAAGACATAATATTACAATGACGACCAAATAGAAAAATATTATAATAAAGTATAGTAAAATATTTTGCACAAAAAATTGTCTTTTTTTTCATAATCCTTATAATAGAAATTATTCTGGTGATGACCGGTCCGTAGTTCAGTGGTGACATTTCGGACTGGAATGGAATTTGTGGGTTCGAATCCCGGCGGAGCACAAGTATGCCATTTATATTTTCATATTTGCTCTTCGCTGGGTTGAAAAATTTATAAACCTTTACTCATGACCGGTAACAAAAGCTCCATCCCGCCTTACAGCAACTGGGTCTTGCTTGAGAATTGGCACTTTGTAGCGACGACGACCAAGCTCGTAAAAAGGTCGATAGCTCTATAATCTATAATCTAAGTTGCAAAGATATATAATCATTTAAAGCTCTCAGATGTATGCCCACAAACCTACACGTGTAGTTCGCGCTTACAAATGCTGAATGTGTACTTACAAATAAAATCCAAACCTCAAATGAACATAAGCCCCACAACTTTTGTCGACCTTCCCTGACACATTGGCAAAGTGAACCATTTTTCACAGTATGGGTGGTCAGCCTCATACCAACCTATAAGTAAAGGAATCACTCAATTGGTAAAATGCTTGCATTCCATGCCGAGAGCAAGGGTTCGATCGCAAGGTTTACTCAGCCTTCACAAGAAATGAGCACCAGCCGGAGGTTGGAAAACCCCTACTTCAACTGAAACTGGTTGGTGTGAGGCCGGCCTCCTTACCTGTAAAAATAAATAGGTCCCGAATCGCCACATGCGATCCTTTCGGGGTTAACGCAGGCAAGAAGTTACACCATATGTGCAGCTTAGTTGTGTTTATTCTAAGGTGATGCGAAACACTCCTCAAGAGCCGAACTTTACCGTCGCTATGGAATGCACCTATTCTCAAGAAAGCCCCTATTACTGTGGAGCTGTAGGCTTAAAAAAATAGGCTGATTTATTTGGTGAGCGCTGTTTTTGTGTGAATCACACCTCAAGAGCCCTCTGCGAGCTTGGTCGTCGCTATAGAAATCGCCAATTCTTAAGCAAGACCCAGTTGTTGTAAGGTTGGATGGACCTTTTGATGACCGGTCTTTGGTAAAGGTTTATGAATTTTTTCAACCCAGCGAAAGCAAATTTGAAAACATAAATGGTATATTTTTTGTGCTTCGCCGGGATTTGAGCCCACAACCTTCGAGTTACGAGTCCGAAGCGTTACCATTTGAACTACGGACCGGTGAAATGAATGGAATATCCAGAGTCATAATAAAAGAAGAGCTTGTATGAAGAAGGTTATGACTCTGGAGGAAATGAAAGAAGTATGTAAGGACAGAAAGAAATGGCGGTTGATCTGTAATGTTGGCGAATAGGGTTTATTAAATTGGAATTTGTTTTTGTTTGTAAATGGATATTTTGTATTTGGATATTATTATTTAATGATGTATAAAATGTAATTTGTCGTGTGTGTGTGTTCCTTGACTTATAGGTTGGTATGCGGCTGACCACCCATGCTGTAAAAATGGTTCACTTTGCCAATGTCACCCCTGTCTCAGGGAAGGACGGCAAGAGTTGCAGGGTGTATGTCCATTTGAGATTTGATTTTTATGTTGTAGGTTCACATGAGGCATGTGCAAGCGCGAACTTGTACGTGTCTGGTTGTGAGAATGCATGTAATGTGAATCTTCAATGTAACATATCCTTGCAACTTAGATTAGATTAGATTAGATTAGACCGGTCAATTTTACCAATAAATAAAATTCAATTTCTCGCCAGGAGCAAAAAAAAACACTTTTTTTCGCATATCAACTTTTTATTCAGTTTTAATATTTTTTATTAAATAAATTAATAAACGTACTAATCAAGTAACCCATACTGTAAATTTATTACACCTATGTGTAAAAAATAAATTCCTTGACTTATAGGTCAACGACGTTACCATGTTGAAAGCACCGGTTCCCATAGATCACCGAAGTTAAGCAACATTGGGCGCGGATAGTACTTGGATGGGTTACCGCTCAGGTACACCGCGTGTCGTTGGCATCTTGCCCCGGTCCGTAGTCCAGTGGCAACCATCCGGACTCGTTAATGGAAGGTTGTGGATTCGAATCCCAGCGGAGCACAAAAAATATACCAGTGTGCTTTCGAATGTGCTCTTCGCTGAGTCGAAAAATTCATAAACCTTTACCAAAGACCGGTCGCTGAAAGGTCCATCCAACCTTACAACTGGGTCTTGCTTGAGAATTGGCGCTTTCTACAGCGACGACCAAGCTCGCAGAGGGCTCTTCAGGTGTGATACACACAAAAACAGCGCTCACCAAATAAATCATCCTAATATTATTACTATTATTTGGTATGAGGCTGACCACCCATACTGTAAAAAATGGTTTACTTTTCCAATATGTCACCCCTGTTTCAGGGAAGGTCGGCAATAATTGCAGGGCTTATGTTCATTTGAGATTGGGTTTTTTATACTGTAGGTCCATATGCGGCATGTGTGAGCGTAAAATTATGCGTGTCTGCTTGTGGGAATGCATTTAATATGAATCTGAAATGATACATATATTTGCAACTTAGATTTAGATGTGCGTTTTGAACCTATTTGACCACATACAATTGCTTTGTGTTTACAAACAATACTAATAAAAGAAAGAAAACTTTCCGACTTCAAAGTTTTAATGTGTTATTTTCAATATTTATATTTTTATTCGTATTTTTTTACGCTCGTATCGCAGCAGACGAGGAGATAGTTTTTGTAATACACGTTGTCTTTAACCCATATGCTCTGCGTGTGTGAGGGAGAAGTACCGTGCGGTAGAGAGGTTGGACAAGCAAGCGGCACAGATCCCACGTCCGAGCCCCTTGAAGAACAAAGGGAGACTGATTCATTTTGAACAGAATTTTAAAGGTTTGCGAAATAAGGAAAAAATCCATGAAAAAAAATATTTTGACTATTTGTTTTGTTGTTATAGGTTTAAAAAAGACTTTATCTACATGGGATTTTTTTCATTTTTTTTTTTTAAACATTGAATGTCGGAAAAAAACGTGTACGAAAAATACAAAAAAAAAAGAAATTTTGCAATATTCAAAAGGTAAAATAATGAAAACAATATCAAATTTTAAAAAAATAATCTGATCATGCCTTCAACAAACTCTTTTAAAATTATTCTATCATAGAAAAAATTAAGATTTTTTTTTTGTTTTTGGAGGATATGCTTTTTAGCAAAGCTCTTTCCGCAACTAGCAAAAACAAGTCCAGATTAAGCTTTGATTTATATACGTAAATAATTTATTTGACTTTTGAAAAAAATATGATATATAGTTTAAATGTTGATTAATCTTACGTAATTTTTTGAAATATTAATTTATGTCTTAATGATGCTCTAAAAAAATAAATGAAAACATACTTTAAAAAAAAAAATCTTGAATATGCGTGGAGCGCACCCTTAACTGGACGACATGAATCAGTTTTTCTAATTCCCAGTCTATAAATTTTCACAATATCCGATGTTGCTGAAGAATCGATAAGATTTATAGTGTTTTTAGTTGAATCATCATCCTCTTTAATACCTTCAATTGTGTTAGAAGTACCTTCAGGTAAGTTGTAAATTATAACGTTTTTAGACCTCTCCTTTCGATCTTCCAGCTCAGCAATGGCCTCATACATGTCGGAAGGATTCGATTTGGGTATTGATTTGTTTGAATTCATTCAAAAAATTATAAATTAAACAATATGAATTTTCACAGTGTGAATACACAAACAATACAAAATATAATATTAGAATTTTGTATTTGATTTTATCTTTGTATTATATTTTAGTTTATCCATTTGTTTATGTCTAAAATGTTAGTTGTTGTACATATTCCTTGAATTATAGGTTGGTATGCGGCTGACCACCCATGCTGTAGGAAATTAATCACTTTGCCAATGTCACCCCTTTTTCAGGGAAGGTCGGCAAGAGTTGTAGGGTGTTTGTCCATTTGAGATTTGTTTTTTTTATATTGCAGGTTCACATACGGCATGTGCAAGAGCAAACTTGTACGTGTCTGCTTGTGAGAATGCATGTAATGTGAATCCCTAATGTTACATATATTTGCAACTTAGATTAGATTAGATTAGAATAAATCTTTGCAACTTAGATTATAGATTTTCGATAATTTTCGTTAATTGTGTGACTCCGAGACCGGAAGAATATAATACTTATGAAAGGAACATACTTTTTCAAAGGGGCGGCTTTCTTTTTTTCGAAAATACGGCAAATAAACCCGTTCTTTTAATTATTTTGTTATTTGTTGCAATATTACAAACATGCATTGTATTTGAAAAAAAAAATGGCCACAAAAATAGTTCAGCCCCTTTTTTTCATGTAAATAATAGGTTGGTATGAGGTTGACCACCCATACTGTAAAAAATGGTTCACATTGCCAATGTCACCCCTGTTTCAGGGAATGTCGGCAAGAGTTGCAGGGCTTATGTTCATTTGAGGTTTGGATTTTATTTGTAAGTACACAATCAGCATTTGTAAGCGCGAACTACACGTGTTTGTTTGTGGGCATACATCTGAGAGGTTTGAATGAATATATCCTTGCAACTTAGATTATAGATTATGAAGTACAGGCGCTAAACTAACTTGTACGTGTCTGTTTGTGAGAATGCATATAATGTGAATCTCCAATGTAACATATCTTTGCAACTTAGATTAGATTAGATTCGACCTCGGTTAAATATTTCTCGGAAGTGGGTAATAATATGATGGAATTTGAACAGGAAAGATGATTTACGTGTATCCAAACAAATTTTTGATTTGTTGGGAGAAATCACACTTAATTTTGATTTTTGTCTGATTGGAGTTTGATGCTTGGTTGCTTGATTTTTTCCGAAATCAATCAACCTCATTCAGACTCTGCGTAAATATGTAAATATCTATATGCTTTGTTCAACGCAAAGTATTGTGAACTATTTGATTGATTTGATTTCATGGGCATTTTATAAAGGGTGACTCTTGTATTGATCCGTGTATTGCAGCTCGTTTATTATTTATATTGAAAAAATTACGCCAAGGTTACATAATTATGGATAGGACATTGAATATGCATCAGTTCCATCCTATTTTTTCCTTCCAACATAAAATGTAACTAAGCTTCACATATAGAGCGACTTCTTGCCGCATTTCCCGGAAGAGTCTCATGTCTAAATCTAAATCTAAGCTGCAAAGATAGTATGTATCATTTGAGATTCATATTAAATGCATTCCCACAAGCAGACATGCATAATTTCGCGCTTACACATGCTGCATGTGGACCTACAATATAAAAAACCCAATATCAAATGAACATAAGCCCTGCAACTCTTGCCGACCTTCCCTGAAGCAGGGGTGACATTGGCAAAGTGAACCATTTTTTACAGTATGGGTGGTCAGCTGCATACCAACCTATCAGTCAAGGAGTTGAATCATGAGGAATTGGAGCATGTGGCGAGTGGAATCTATTGATTATTACAGATAAGGGGGCCGGCCTTACACAAACCACTTCAAGTTGAGGTTTTTAAGCTCCCTAGCTGGCTGGTACTTATTTCTTGTGAATGCTGAATACACATTGCCGGTATTTTATTTTACGTTTGAAATAAATACCGAAACGCGAAACCATTTCTGACACCTTCGATGGGATTTTAACTCGAGCCCTAGGCCTGGAATGCAAGCGCTCTACTAACTGAGCTATCGACTGGACTAGTACCATAAAATTCTGAATCTATATAATCTAAGCTGCAAAGATGTAATAACATTTTAAAGTTTTATTAAAAAGCTCATATCAAATGCATGCCCACAAACAAACACGTGTTATATAATGTTTTTAGGCTTTCACGGCCGGATTCAGATTTTCATATTTTTGCTTCTTTTTTCTTTTGAAGAAGAAAAAGAAAAAGAAGAAAAGAAGCAAAAATATGGACCACGGTCAAAACCCGGAATCAAAAAATCAAGCAAACACGTATAAGTTCGCGCTTACAAATGGTGCATTTGTACTTAGAAATTAAAATCCAAACCTCAGATGAACATAAACCCTGCAACTTTTGCCGACCTCCATACCAGTCAGCCTCATACAAACCTATAAGTCAAGGAAATATAATTTTAAAATATTTGAAATACTAAAATATTTTTTTTATTTTGGTTTTACAAAAAAATATTGTGTAAGTCCCCAACCGTGCGTCGTATGAACATGTTGTTCGCTGGTCCAGACGTTATGTTTTTTCAAGTACTCCTCTTCCCTCTTTTTGTTGCTTGCCTTTGTTTGTATTCAGGTGAACGCGTTGAAAAGAAGTCTTATTTCAACATTATTATTCGGGTTCCCATACCCATACTGGGAGTTTAAAAAACAAAGTTTTAATATTTGTTAAATTTACTCCAAAAAATTAATGAATCCGAGGGCTAAGGCACTTTGATAAATACAGTGGCATGGTTCTGTAGCAGGCGCGCTTTCATTGACTTATAGGTTGGTATGAGGCTGACCACCCATACTATAAAAAATGGTTTATTTTGCCCAATTAATGTTAATGTCACCCCTGTTTCAGGGAAGGTCAGCAAGAGTTGCAGGGCTTATGCTCATTTGAGATTGGGTTTTTATATCGTAGGTCCACATGCGGCATGTGTGAGCGCGAAATTATGCGTGTCTGCTTGTGGGAATGCATTTAATATGAATCCAAAATGATAGATATCTTTGCAACTTAGATTTAGATTAGATTTAGTGCATAGGGTATAGGCAAATACACTGGAGAATATATATTTTTTTCAAATTCCTTTAAGAAAACTCATTTTAATTTGACTGTGCTAACAATGGCTCCAATCGAACTAAAATTTTGAATTTTAAATCTGAATATCAAACTTGAATGGTGTTTTGCCATATATTTCCTACCTATTAAGCGCTTGTACTTGTATGGAATGCACGCTCCTGTTCTGTTGAACCAAGCTTCAATCAGACAAAAATCAAAATTACGTGTGATTTCTCCCATCTAATCTAATATAATCTAATCTAAGCTGCAAGGATATATATCATTTAAGATTTATATCAAATGCAATTCCACAAGCAGACATGTATAATTTCGCGCTAACACATGCCGCATGTGGACCTACATTATAAGAACCCATCTCAAATGAACAAAAGCCCTGCAACTCTTGCCGTCCTTCCCTGAGACAGGGGTGACATTGGCAAAGTGAACCATTTTTTTACAGTATGGGTGGTCAGCCGCATACCAACCTATAAGTCAAGGAACACAAATCAAAATTTTGGTTGCTTATACGTAAATCAGCTGTGTACATCATCTTTCCTGTTAAAATACCATAATATCATAACCCACATCCGATAAATATTTTACGGAGGTCCAGAATTAAGCAATCAAATGTTAATTTAAGGTTGGTGCAACAGGCCCTTGGAATCTATATATGAGGATGATTTTTATACGATTGATGATGTTTATTTTTATTTTCTACATGATAAAAGAGCGCCGTTATTGTTTGTGACACACCTCAAGGGCCCTGAAATCTAGTCACTGGGGAGCGATTTTGACTTATAAATTGGCATAAGGCTGCCGACTCATGCTGTAAATAATGGTTCACTCCGCCCATGTCACAGCTGTTTCGGGAAAGATCAGTGAGAGTTGCACGGCTTACGTTAATTTGAGATTGGGTTTTTATATTGTAAGTTCACATGCGGCATGTATTAGCGCGAACTTATACGTGTCTGCTTGTGAGAATGCATTCAATATGAATCTTAAATGTGAATAAATATGGATTACAGTCCACATGTCGCCTGTGTGATTTTTTTTTGTATTGGCTTCGATTCCCAACGGAGCACATTAAAATATTTAATTTTTCGAATACGCTCTTTTCTGGGTTTTTTTTTTTTTAAGACAGCCTATGCGGGAGACTCCCTAGATTCGAGAGACTCTAAGAGTCTATGACACTTGTTATAGTGCCGCAGAGGTGTTGATGATGTGGCTAAAAAAATAATCAGCCTTTACAAAAACAAGTCACCAAAAGGTTCATCCAGCCTTATTGGCAACTGGGTCTTGTTTGAAAATTACGACGACTAAGCTAGCAGAGGGCTCTTGAAGGGAAAAAATTAATCATCCTAATGTATATATTCAGCTTGTTTTTTTTATCGACCCATGAAATTTTTAACATTCTTTTGAATCTCCCTGTGTTGTTTTTCGTGTATTTTTCTGTACAAAAATATCTAGAGCTTTTTGTGAATGCAAATATTATATATGTATACGTACAAGGTGGTCACTATATGTTGCTTTTATGAAAATTAGATACATATAATGTTAAAAGGTCATACCCAGATAAAAGCAAAAAAATATATTTTCAAAAACAAGAAAAAGCCCTTCCCTCTTATGTTATGTTTCTTTTGAAATATAATATTTTGAGCTCTTTTTGGAGTCTATAATAATCTTTAATCTAAGTTGCTAAGATACATCAACATTTAAAATTCATATTAAATGCATGCTTTAAACAGACACGTGTAAGTTCGCGCTTACAAATGCTGCTTGTGTACTTACAAATGAAAATCCAATTCTCAAATGATCACAAACGATGCAACTCTTGCCGATCTTTGCTGAAACAGGGTTATATTGGTAAAGTAAACCATTTCTTTGCAGTATGGTAGGTTAGCCTTTTAACATCCTATAAGTCAAGGAACGCAAGCAATTGAGTACAAAATATCTTTAGACCGGTCTGTAGTCTAATGGCAACGCTTCGGAAAGGTTGGTTGGAAAATTGAAAGGTTGTGGGTTCGAATCCCGCCGGAGCACAAAAAAAATGTGAATTCAACATTTTAAGCCTTAGTCTTATCCGCCAATATTAATAATAATAAGAGAATATTTTTAGTGCAGTTTTGTGATAAATCACTGCAAGGGCACTGTTCAACTGTAACATCTCCGAAACAAACATGTCGTCAATCCCGACCTACACGCACTCTCTACAGCTCTAAGCTCATGGAGTAGGGCACTCCACAGCACAGGGCCAGCTATGCAAAAGGCACGATCCAAGTTTTTTGCTTTCTTAGATCGTTTTGGAACAATAAATTTATTCACAGCAGCACTACATCACAAAAACCAAATTCCTCAGCAGGTTTATCCATTACAGATCAATCGTCATTTTTTCGGTCCTAACATACTTCTTTCATTTCATCCAGAGGCATAACATTTTTCAAACAAGCTCTCCTTTTATTATGGCTCTGGATATCCCATTCATTCGCTACTTCAGGAATTTGGTCCATCCATCCCTTTCTAGGTCTTCCTCTAGTTGAAATCAAGGCGCAATAGTAGTAGTTTTTGTTGTATGTGCACGGCTGGTCGGCGTCTGAATTACCTACAATAATAATGATTATGATTATTCTGTGACGTTGCCATTACATGGTGTTCGCCGGTGTCATTGAATTGATTGTGTGTACTATGTGGGTACCTACTCCCAGGTCCGGATCAAGGGCGGTATGAGCGGTGCGACCAAACCAGGGCCCCCGCGTCAGTTATGGAAAGAAGAAGTTATGGAAAAATCTAATTTATGGATTTATTTGACTTAATTTTGTTCAGGGTCTTCTTGACTTATAGGTTGGTATGCAGCTGACCACCCATACTAAAAAAAATGGTTCTCTTGTCAATGTCACCCCTGTTTCAGGGAAGGTCGGCAAGAGTATCAGGGCTTATGTTTATTTGAGAGAGATTGGGTTTTATATTGTAGGTCCACATTCAGCATGTGTGAGCGAGAAATTATGCGTGTCTGCTTGTGGGAATGCATTTAATATGAATCTCAAATGATGCATATCTTTGCAACTTAGATTTAGATTTATATTTTTAGTCTCAGGTTTTTAAGGCATTCATGACCAAGGATGCCTCAAAGACTGTTTAGAAATTAGATAACTAAAATATACATGTGGGTGAAAAGAACAACGAAATGAGTCAAAAAAATCGGTATGCAAAGTGATTCTTTAGATACATATCTTTATTATATTAAAAGAATCATTAACAGAATTTTTCGACTCATTATGTTGCTCCTTTTGCCCACAGAGATATACTTTCAATTTTTTGGGGTCCAAATCAAAGAGGCCTCCGAAAAATATTTTTGTAAAACAAAAAGGAACAGACAAAGTTCCCTCCAAAAAGTGTCACAGACCTCCCGAAAAGGTCTCCAAAAATTATGTTTTATGTTGGGCATGAGGACAGGGAGCTGTTGGGGCCCCTGACTTTCCCCGCACCAGGGCCCCCAGTGGTCTTAATCGGGGCCTGCCTACTATAGCAAACATGTACACTAACGATGTCTTATTAATAGGCATAATGCCATAAATCACAAACGCTGAAGCCCCTTCGTCAAAGCAGATGCGACAAACCATGTTGCGTGCGAAATTGTACAAAAATTTCACCCATGGAAATGCCACATATGAAGAGAGACGACATAAGAGACGAGATTTTGTACCTTCTTAATAACTGTACTCGGCGACTTATTCGCGACAATAAAAAACCTGGTAAGGTTTATGTCACATTTAGCTATAGTATCTGTAAATCTTTGTCTTGAATAAACGATTTAAAAAAAAAAGTACGGGGGAAAAAATAAGAAAATAAGATCGTTAGAAAAAAGTAAAATCTAGTGGCACCTGTATGTTTCTAAAGCTCTGCAACAACAGTCGCTATCACAGCTTATGGCGGTATTTCCGGTTCTTTGTGACAGGCAATAAACATGATTTAAAATTTAAAATTTTGATTCATTCTTAATTTTCTTCAACTGGCACTCCTTGTTCTTTCTCTGCAGTATTCATATTTACTTTTTACCGAGCAATGTTTGCATATGTACTGGACTAATGTGTCTTATGAAAACTGGAAAATTCCTTTTAAAAAACTCTCAAACGTATATTATCGTGTTTTACGTTTGTTTCATGATTATGATTTCAAATAAATTACGGACAGGGAATATCTGTGGTTTACAGGATACAACGACTATATATGTATTAATGTCATTATAAATAAATCTCTTGACTTACAGGTTAGTATGAGGCTGACCGCCCATGCTGCAACAAATGATTCACCTTGCCAGTGTAACCCCTGTTTCATGGAAGGTCGTCGGTAAAAATTGCAGGGCTCATGTTCATTTGAGGTTTGGTTTTTGAATTGCAAGTACACATGCAGCATTTGTTAGAGCATTTTTAAACGTGTCTGTTTGTAGGCATTTAATATGAATTTTAAATGTAAATTTATCTTTGCAACTCGGATTATAGATTATAGAACGGCTCGATGTAGCGGTAAATGGAAAGACAGTATGATTATTCGAGGTTGCCTACGACTTCTACGAGAAGTTCAGAATGCACGAAGGCAAGTAAATTTCCGGCATCATTTGCACTGTAATCACATCTACTGTAAAAAATTGTTCAATTTGCCAATGTCACCCCTGTGTCAGGGAAGGTCGGAAAAAAATTGTAGGGCTTATGTTCATTTGAGGTTTGGATTTTATTTGTAAGCACACATTCAGCATTTCGCTGCCTTAGTTCTTGTTTGCCGTATACGCCATTGAGAAAAATTTACATGAGCAATGTTTGCATGTGTACTGGACCAATGTGTATTTAAAAAAAATGAAATTTATTTAAAAAATATTTAAAACAACTCTCACATTATCGAGTTTTACGGTTTTTCTTAGCTCAGATTGTGTAGAATTTGATTCATAAGACAACTGCATGAAAAAGTCATATTTGACAAGATTGGCGTAGACGGTAAACAAGAACCGGGGGAGCGATTTGTAAGCGCGAACTACACGTGTTTGTTTGTGGGCATACATCTGAGAGCTTTAAATGAATATATCCTTGCAATTTAGATTATAGATTATTATAGATTTGCACAAGCGCCCTTGCAGTGACTGCATCACGAAACGGCGCTCTAAAGAAATCATCAATTCATCATTATCATCATCGACCAGGTAGAGACAAAAAATAACTGAGGAAGAGGAAGAACAAGATTGTGAGGAAAATATATAAACAATTTTTCAAGGGTTCGTTGTAGTCCTTGCAATATTATTTTTACTGCCGTGGTGCTTTTTTTTTTTCTTGTTTGCTTATGTATGTAATCAATCATTTAAGTTGAAAAGATATATTGACGTTCAAGACTTATTATTTAAGTTTTCGCTTACACATTCTGTATGTGCACTTGCAATATAAACCAAAGTTCAGATGAGCACAAACCTTGCTACTCCTGCTGCCTTTCGCTGGAACCGGGCTGGCAGTAATAATTGTGAACCAAGTTTTTACAACATCATGAGGGGTCTGCCTCATACCAGCTTATTAGTCTAGGAAGCAATACACTCTTAAAATCAGCTATTTTCACACACTCTAAATCGAAATCTAAATCTAAGCTGCAAAGATATGTATCATTTGAGATTCATATTAAATGCATTCCCACAAGCAGACATGCATAATTTCGCGCTTACACATGCCGCATGTGGACCTACGATATAAAAAACCCAATCTCAAATGAACATAAGCCCTGCAACTCTTCCCGAGCTTCCCTGAAGCAGGGGTGACATTGGCAAAGTGAACCATTTTTTACAGTATGGGTGGTCAGTCGCATACCAACCTATCAGTCAAAGAAATTTTACAGTATGGGTGGTCAGTCGCATACCTACCTATCAGTCAAGGAAATTCACTTCCCGATATTACTTAAATCCCAAAACAAATAGATTTTTTTCAGTTTATTTATGGTGCATGTATGTAAAATCATGCGGTGTTATTCGCAAACAGCGAATTCATGGCTCAACCGCCACCTAATGTGAATTCTTAATGCGAAAAAACGCTGATCTACAGATGAGCTTTGTATTAAATGTATTGGGAATAAACCTGATTGTATAACATTATAACAATGGCAATCTCAGAAAAAAGTAGAAACTTTGATCTGCCTTAAGATTATTTAAATTCACGATGTGCCTCTTTTTCCTTCTGAATTTTCTGGTGCCTCTTCAGTGAAGATTGGCGTTAATAATATAAATTTGTACTTTCGATACTGGAGCACAAAAAAGAGGCCTTGTGCTTCTGCCTTGCCCCTTCTCAGATTATTTAAACAAGATGTTCTCCTTCGACCTGAAGCCTATCCTCCCTTTTTTGGTGGTGATGTGGCAGTTGTCCATGTCCGGTTGCAGGGTCGTTAGCTGCTCAGTGCTGTGGTGTGTGTGGCATTGCTTTGTTTTGAGACACTGAGAGGAAATGGCGATTGATATTGGATTTGAAAAGGGCCAGGTTAAATTGGGATGGAAATACAGATACCGGTAACTCATTCCATAAGCGGTCAGTTTGGCAGAGGAATGAGTCGTGAAAACACCAAGCTCTCATAGTTTTGATATCGACTGCAAATGGTTGAATGTGAGCCGTTCTACAAGTTGCCCTTGTTGTGCCTTGATCCTTTCAAGATATTTTCAAAATCCAATGCTAGGGTCACCTAAATTAAAAAAAAAAAACAGGAATTTTATTCTCGAGGCACTGGTTTGTGGACCAGAAAGAAATGTAGGGTCTAAGTTCCGTTTGCAGAGATGATTCTAATTTCAGGCGTCTCATTCCACATATCTCATTTAAATGTAGGCTCATCTTGCCTGCTACGTCCATCTTAAATTTCACGTGGTATTTAGTAAACAACGTATGTGTTTGAAGCTGTTCTAATTGTTTTATTTTTAAATCTACTGTTTACATTTTAAAACGAGAAAACCGTTCTTTTAATATTTGGTGAAGGCAGAGAGAGAGACACTTTTCAGGTGACGTTGTTAATGTAAACCAATACGACAGCACCTTCTCTCAGGATCAGTCTCCCCACCACTGACCCACGCCCTGTATATCCATCCCATCCGGGGATGTGTCACAGGACTCGCATGCAAAACGTTATGTGAGATGCGAGTAGCAGAAGGCCTTCCCGTGAAGCTACACTTTCCCAAGTGTTTACACAAAGCAAAGGAGGCTCAGAAATCACTGAAATATTATTGTCGTGAGAGTTTAGGGCTCGATTTTAAATTAACAAACAAAAATGCAAAGTGATTCTGAGTGTCTTAAGATATGACTTAAGGCCTAGAACTCGAGATGCTACTACTGAGACTGTTCGGGAGGCGCTCTCCTGACTAAGTGGCCAACATCCTAGAGGCGGAAAAGAATACAGAAAAATAGTAAGAATTTCGGTCTAATTAGACCGACGAGTCTTCTTCCTCGTGTCAAATACTACACTACTCTTGCCCAGTGTCGGGCAACATCCACTGCTTCACTATTATTCTCCATTAGGTCGGCCAGTGAGCAGCTATTAACCATTGCCCGACGAGTTATTAACCAATACTACAGTAAAACACAGCCTTTCTCAGTCCACTCCTGGACATAGAGCTCACCCAATCCTCTGCATTTCTGTCTATTCGCTGCTGTGTTCAGCCATCCTCTGCCTGCAGTTCTCTTGATGTCGTCCAGCCGCTTCAGTTGGGGTCTCCCCACTCCCCGCTTAGACATCCTGGGCCGCCACAAACGATCCTTTTTGACCACCTGTCATGGTCCTACCTGGCAACTTGACCACCCCAGCGCCACGTTAAGCAGGCCACTCGCTGAATGACATCAGTGACACCAGTGCGTCTATGGATCTCCTGGGTTCCACCCTGCCCTGCGGCTGAATCCCAACAATCTCCTTTCAATGGTTCTTTAGCACGTCCTTAAAGTCTGCTGGCGTTATACACAGAGAGCGCTATTGTTTCCAAGCCATTGGTGGATACTGGAAGCACGCATGACTCAAAGACCCTGCGTTACAGGTTAACAGGTATTTTCGTGTCGTTGAGGATGAAGCCTAGATTTCTATCTTCTTCATACAAACCTATAACTCAAACAATGCATCCATAATCTATAATATTGAAGTTGCAACGATATATTAAGGGTTTTTTATACACTAAATCGCCGTATTCGTTTCTTACACTTTATGGTCTTAGCAAAAGAGCTACAGTAATAAAAAAAATCCAACATGTTTATTAATTTTTTATCTTAATTATAAAGTTTGAACAAAATGTACTATAACTTAAATATTGCCACCACAAAAAAATATTTAAAAAAACACGTTTGTTTCACATTCATAGCTACTTTTTCGTGTGTGCTATATTTGTGAAATATTATTTTTCTTTTTAATGACAGAACTATATTTTTTTTATAGAATGAAAAAAACGGATTTTACCAAGGAAGCGGCAGATACACCTTTACGATTCCGGTAATGCTTAGATCTTGTTAGTAGGTGAACTCGTTGTTTAATGATTTAGCCCGAAAAGGGCTATCTAGCCCTTTTCATTTATATAAAAATATTAGACTTTTTAAAGTTTGTGTATTCACACAGTGAAAATTCATTTTTATAAATAATTATAAAAAATTATAAAAAACACAGAGTTTTATTTTCACAAATTGAGTATTTATTTCCCTCAAGTACTTTATCCTCTTACCGTACTAGTATCCTCTTGATAATGACGTGAATAAGTCGAAAGTACTTGAGGGAAATAAATACTCAATGTGTGAAAATAAAACTCTGTGTTTTTTATAATTTTTTATAATTATTTATAAAAATATTGTACGAAAATCTGAAATTAGCGCCATCCTAACATCGCAATAACATCGAACTTTCTCGATATTTGTCATATATATTGTTGTTTTTTTGGTAGATACCATTTGTTCGATTATGGCAACATATCTATGGCAACAAAATGATTCTAAACGGAAAATTTGTTAATTTTAGTTTGTAAAATAACTAATATTTTTAATTTTTGAACCTAATTTTGAAAAAAATTATTGTGATTCAAACTAGAAAATACTTAAATGCATAATTGAAATCATTAGTCCAGGTGTTTTTTTAGCCTTTTTACACCATTTTTTTTTGTGCTCCTTTTAGCCCGATCTAGCCCTTTTTAGCTTCTTCAATTGCCCCCATTACTAAAACTAAGGTGGCAACACTGACAGGCCCTAATTAGTAAGTAAAAAATAATCGGACTCCATTGGTTGCCAATGTATGTGAGTGCTGTGTACGTAGGTACGATTATTTGGTTCGACATGGGACGCGGAATCCGCACTGGATTTCAGTTGGTGTCTGGATGGAGAGGACTCTAGTTCTCTCTCTGTGTACTAAGTGTGTGTTGTCTTGTACGTGGTTGGCACGGTGAATAAATTATCAGGGGATCGCTCCAAGTGAAAAGTTGTCCAATCAGTAAGTCGCTTACAGTGATTACTTTTTTTTACGTTCGCTCTGAATGGCCGTGTGAAACTTTTATTAAATACACAGCAAGGAAAAATACGAAATCCGGTGAAATTTACTTTTCTTTCTCAAAGTTTATAGTATTGGTTTAGAGACGTATACATAGAATGAAAGAATACAATATAGGAATTTTTATTTGTTGAAATCCGAGGTAACGTTTTAGAAATACAAAGACTTTCATAGAAAATTTACAGGAAAAAAAATACATATTCAAATTTCGGATTCAAAGATTGAATATCACACTTGAATTCATATTAAATGCATTTCCATATGCAAATGCGCGTAATTATGCGCTTACAAATGCTACATCTATAATCTAAGTTGCAAATATATAAAAATTCACATTCAAAACATAGGTATATCCAATCTATGCTCACAAACAGACACGTTTACAAATGCTGAATGTGTACTTACAAATTAAAATTCAAACCTCAAATGAATATAAAAAATGCAACTTTTACCGACCGAAACGGGGTTGACATTGGCAAAGTGAACCATTTTTACAGTATGGGTGGTCAGTCTCATACCAACGTATAAGTCAAAGAATACAAATAATGAATAAGATTCAGGTATATAAAAACAACACTATCTTAAATAGAAATTTATAAAAAGGATTAAAATATAAAAACCCAATTTCAAATGAACATAACCTCCACGTGAAACCGGGGTGTCATTGGAAAAAGTGAACCAAGCTTCTTACAGCATTGGGGGTCAGCCTCATACCAACCTCATCATTCTAATATTATTATTCATTGGCAAATTAGCAAAACATTATTTATCCAATTAATCATTTTACGACCGGTCCGTAGCTCAGTGGTAACACTGCGGATTCTGAATGGGAAGGTTGTGGGTTCGAATCCCGGCGGAGCACAAAAAATATACCATTTACATTTTCAAATTTGCTCTTCGCTGGGTTGAAAAATTTATAAACCTTTACCAATGACCGGTCACCAAAGGTCCATCGAGCCTTACAGCAACTGGGTATTGCTTGAGTATTGGCGCTTTGCAGCGATGACCAATCTCGTACAACTCTGCGGCACTACAACAACTGCGTACGCTTTCTACAGCGACGACCAAGCTCGCAGAGGGTTCTTACACAAAAACAGCGCTCATCAAATAAATCAGCTTAATTTTATTTCAATTTTTTTACAAGTGTCATAGACCCCTAGAGTCTCTAGAATCTAGGGAGTCTCCCGCACAGGATTTATTTAAAAAAATTAATAATAATAACAATCCAATGTAGGTACCTACTCGTACATTGTGAGAAAAAGCGCCTGATGGGATGCAACCAACACAGCTTGGAAACGAGACAGACTCTATTAAGACTACGTATCTTTTTTTCTCCTTTAAAAATGATATTTTTTGGTAACTTCTGTTACAATAAAAAACATTTTTAGAAAGACTTTGCTAGCCTTCACTTATGGATGTAGGTTTCATCAAATTTCATGCACATTTTCATAGCCCCCAAGCAATCCATAACCCATTGTTTTTTCACAGTCTAATCTAATCTAATCTATGTTGCAAAGATATGTAACATTAAGGATTCACATAATATGCATTTTCACAAGCAGACACGTATAAATTCGCGCTTAAACACGCCGCATGTGAACCTACAACATAAAAATCAAATCTCAAATGGACATATACCCAACTCTTGCCGACCTTCCCCGAAACTGGGGTGGCATTGGCAACGTGAACCGTTTTCTACAGCATGGGTGGTCAGCCGCATACCGACCTATAAATCAAGGAACATACACAACAAATTACATTTTTAAAATAAACAAATAATAATATATTTGGGCATCAAATCTAAAACAAAGGTCCATCCAGCCTTACAGTAACTGGGTCTTGCTTGAGTATTGGCGCTTTGTAGCGACGACCAGGTTCATACACCTCTGCGGCACTACACCAAGTGTCATAGACCCCAAGATTCCCTAGAATCTAGGTAGTCTCCCGCACAGGATTTCTTAAAAAAAAAAGACACTTATTACAAAATTCCAATTTAAAAAAACCTTCATAGTTCTCATAGTCTGGGCAATATAGTCGACTCATTGATATAGAGAGGGGATGGAGAGAGAAAGGTGGAAGCAACTCCTCGAGGAGGTCTAGACCCACACCGGGTTGTAGCGCAAATGATCATGATCTAAATCTAAGTTGCAAAGATATGTACCATTTGAGATTCCCACAAGCAGACACGCATAATTTCGCGCTCACACATGCCGCATGTGGACCTACAATATAAAAAACTCAATCTCAAATGAACATAAGCCTTGCAACTCTTGCCGACCTTCCCTGAAACAGGGGTGGCATTGGCAAAGTGAACCGTTTTTTTACAGTATGGGTGGTCAGCCTCATACCAACCTATAAGTCAAGGAATACAAGCAATTAATTACATTTGAGTATATAAAACAAATAAACACTAAACAATTAAACAGTAAAAATTAAAACCTACAGAACATTTATTATTCTATAAAAAAGTGAAAAATATTTTTTAAAAGGAACAGCCTTAAACGCCAGCATTACAGGTCAACCGCCATTTCTTTCTGTCCTTACACACTTCTTTCATTTCCTCCAGGGTCATAACCTTCTTCATACAGGCTCTCCTTTTATTATGACTCCGGATATTCCATTCATTCGCAATTTCGAAAATTTGGTCCATCCATACCTTTCTCGGTCTTCTTCTACCACGACATCCATCTATTCTTGCAATATTTTTTTTTTTTTAAGAAAACCTGTGCGGGAGACTCCCTAGATTCTAAAGACTCTAGGGGTCTATGACACTTGTTGTAGTGCCGCAGAGGTGTACGAGCTTGGTCGTCGCTACAAAGCGCCAATACTCAAGCAAGACCCAGTTGCTGTAAGGCTGGATGGACCTTTGGTGACCGGTCATTGGTAAAGGTTTATGAATTTTTCAACCCAGCGAAGAGCACATTCGAAATATAGATGGTATATTTTTGTGCTCCGCCGGGATCCGTATCCACAACCTTCCATTTACGAGTCCGAAGTGTTGCCACTACGGACTACGGACCGGTCCAACATATACTTTCTTCGTCAGTCTTTCATCATTCATTCTCTCCATGTGCCCAAACCATCTTAACAAACTTCTTTTAATGATGAGGATGCATATTATTAAGGGTCCCCCTGCACTTCTTTTGTCCTCGCTTGGTCTCCGCTCGAGGGTTCCACAAGGCCACCTGTCATCTTTGCGCCTGGATATGTGACCAGTTGCGCAAACCGGTTGCAGTTGACCGGTCCATAGCTCGGTGGCAACACTGCGGACTCTGAATGGGAAGGTTGTGGGCTCAAATCCCGGCGGAGCACTAAAAATATACCATTTATATTTTCAAATTTGCTCTGTCCGGTCGATAGCTCAGTTGGTAGAGTGCTTGCATTCCATGCAGTGAGCTCGGGTTCGAATCCCACCGAGGGTGTCAGTAATGATTTCCCGTTTCGGTGCTTATTTCAAACCGCAAAATAAAATACCGGCAAGGTTTACTCAGCCTTCACAAGAAATGAGTACCAGCTGTCTCGGAAGCTGGGAAACCCCCACTTCAACTGAAGTGGTTGGCGTAAGGCCGGCCCCCTTACCTGTAAAAATAAATAGGTTCAACTCGCCACGCGACCCCTTCGGGAATAACGCGGCAAGAAGTTACATTATATTATGTGTAGCTAGGGTGCCATACAACTCGATTCCCATCGGCTTCCCTTTTAAAATGAGGCAACAAAATAGTTAAAAAATATAGGCACAAAGTAAAAAAAATACATTAAAAACCAAAGAAACAATACATATTTTTCCCCCATTAAAACCATGCAGTCTACTTTATTAACATTTTTGCCTCATTTTAAAAGGGAAACCGATGGGAATCGAGTTGTATGGCACCCTTCGCCACTGGAGTCTCTAGAATCTAGGGAGTCTCCCGCGCTGGATTTCTTAAAAAAAAAGTACACTACATGTGCGAGAATCCCCCCCCCCCTCCCCCCAAATACATCATACGAATATAATGGTCCTTTTAATTGCCCATTCCATTCATTTTTTGCGCAGCGGTCGCACATTGATAAATTTGGGTCACCGCGTACAACCCCTCCATTGAATTTGACACCCAATTATTTCGCGTCTATGGAATAAATCATTCATTATGAAGATGAAGCGTTTCTTCTCTTCTTTTCGAAATGGAGACAACGTGATGGGATCAAAGGTGTGGACATACTTCTTGCTCTTCCATAGATTAATGGTCTGCTTGGCAGGAACTTCAGCTCCAAGGACGTCCAGCTCCTATTCTAGAGTTTAAGAGGGTCTTTTGACCTTTGGACATTTGCACATATGAAAAGAATGGGAAGATGACAAGGGAACTTAAGACAAGGCTGTGTAAGGGAAAGTAAGTGGTCGGAGCAATAGGAAGAATAGCAAAGAATAAGCGATTGACGATGGATCTGAGAATGGCGGTACACAATGGCATTTTGATATCGACTTAAAAGAAGAAAAACTTAATGTTTTACTTTTATATTATTGATTTAAAATCAATCTTCACAACGTCAATACGCAAACCCTTACACATTAAAAAAAACTTAGCTCTTTAAATGGAGCATGGCGGTACACAATGGCATATTGTTACCGACTTTGATGTATGGAAGTGAAGCATGGACAGTGAACGATAGCGAAGTAAGTAAAGTATGTACGGTGGAAATGAAGCATTTGCGAAGCATGACAGGAAAAACTCTGAGGCATAGAGTTAGGAATGAATGGGTAAAGAATGAATGTAATTTGAAAGAGGATGTGAAAGTTAAGGTAAAAAAGAATGTGATGAGATGGTTTGGGCATGTGGAAAGAATGAATGATGATAGACTGACAAAGTATAAATACAAGGATATTGTGAAAGGAAAAACAGGGAAGGGATGACCGAGAAAACTATGGAGTGATCGGATATAGGAGATTGGGAAAGAATGGGTTATACAAAGTGAGCGTAAAAGAAGAAAATGCATGAAAAAGGTGATGGATATGAAGGAATTGAAAGAGGTATGCCAGGATAGGAAAAAATGGAGGCGACTCTGCAGAGGCTCTGGCCACCCCTAGCGGAATGGCGACAGAGTTACATTTTACAGTTACAGTGTACAGATAAATTTCTAAATGACTTAACGTAAAAACCGGTTTCTGACCAGGCAAAAATAGGTTGGTTGATTTTGTTTTAATTTTATAAAATTGCTGTAGGTCCAGAAGAGTTTGTGGACCTTTGGAGTCTAGGCCATTTTGGAATCGTAACATATTTTATTGACTTCAATGAGGAATCCATCACAGCAAGTCATACATACATATTAAAATCATAGACGTTCTAAACAATAATAGTGAACGTAACAATCAACTGCAAATAATATACATGCATTTGTTAGTGTTGATCTGTTAACACAGTGAAAGTCCATTTTTATAAATATTTAAAAATATAAATGGTAAAACATTGTTTTAATTCACTTTATTTTATTTGTTTATGTTCGAATATTTTCGCCTAATGAGGCATCTTCAAGAGCAGAATGGTTACAAATATATTTTTATAAAATAATTTTATAAAAATATATTTGTAACCATTCTGCTCTTGAAGATGCCTCATTAGGCGAAAATATTCGAACATAAACAAATAAAATAAAGTGAATTAAAACAATGTTTTACCATTTATATTTTTAAATATTTATACATGCATTGGCATTGTTTTTTTTACTCCTATTAGAAAACATCTCCTAAAATTCCTCATCTTCTAATCTAATCTAAGTTCCAAAATATAAGTAACATTAGAGGTACATATTATATGCATTTTCACAAGACAGACATGTTTAAGTTCGCGCTTAAACATGCCGCGTGTAATCCTACAATATAAAAACCCGAATCTCAAATGAACATACACCATGCAACTCCTGCCGACCTTCCCTGAAACAGGCAAAGTGAACCGTTTTCTACAGCATGGATGGTCAGCCGCATAACAACCTATAAGTCAAGGAACATACACAACAAATTACATTTTTAAAGTCAACAAATTATAACATGTATGGAGTATGGACATCAAAAACTAACAGAAAATAAATTTTAATTTTAAAAACCCTACAGATTAACCTACCCACAGATTAATCATCACTCTTGATTTTTGCTTTCTTGCTATAGCTGAAGGCTATAAAGAAAGTATTGATTTGGTGTGAATTTATTTTACTTTATATTGTAGCTCCTAACTAGGTTTGATTTATTTTTAATTGTTTTATCGATATTCACGATTTTTTGTTTATGTATCTTTTTAATCTTGTTGCTGGTCTTGCGTATTTTGTATTACTTATTTTTTAAATTAAAAACGATAATTGACCTTAAATTTTGTAAAAGTTCCTTGACTGACCCCCCATACTGTAAAATAATGTTCTCTCTGCCAATGTCACCCCTGTTTCAGGGAAGGTCGGAAAGAGTTGCATAGCTTATCTTCATATCAAATTAATAATTTCTATTAATTTTTATTGCGTCTTTCATGACCGTTGGTCATCCCAAAGGCGCTGCGGATTGTGAAAACAAATGTGTTTTCAGGGCTTTTCTGAAAACTGCTTCCTTGTCCGTTGTCCTTGTCCTGCCGGCAGAGAGTTCCAGGCCATGGGCGCAGCAACACGGAAAGCCCGCTCGCCAAACACGGTAGTCGGGCTTCTCCTCGGAAGCTCCAGGGTGTTGCCAATGGTTTTCGCTGGCCTCAGTGTCCACCCTCTCTCGTCAACACATTTTTTCTTAATTAGTTCTTGCAGGTATTCGGGAGCTGATCCATGCAGCTTGTGGGAATGCATTTCATATGAACCTTAAATTTTCATTGAAATTCACAACTTATAGTAAAAACATTTTTTTTTTTCAGATTAAAAATAACAAGCCACATCAGCTGACATCATGGGGACAAAAAATGGCGAAGGAATCACCCTGAAGGTTATGGATAACCTCAGTGGGAGCTACAAGTGAGCTTATATGTCTAGATATCGCTGCCTTAGTTCTTGTTTACCGTATACGCCATTGAGAAAATTTTACATGAGCAATGTTTGTATATGTACTGGACCAATGTGTCTTACAAAAACAAGAAATTTATTTCAAAAATATTTAAAAGGACTCTCACAATATCGAGCTTTACGGTTTTTCTTAGCTCAGATTTTGTAGAATTTGATTCATAAGACAAGTGCATGAAAAAGTCATATATGACAAGATTGGCGTATACGGTAAACAAGAACTGGGGGAGCGATATATCTTACTCATAATCATTTATTATCACTGATACTGGAATTTATTTTGTGAGCTGGTTTCTCGAAAGATTATTGAGGCTGTTTGCTTTGAGGATTCTTGCATTGGTTCTTGAGTAGAAATAACTGTGATGGAGTTTATTTTCGAAGATTTATTTGAATTTTTAATTATGCAGAAGTAGAAGCACTGTTCGCTGCCTTAGTTCTTGTTTGCCGAATAGACCATCAAGCTAATTTAACATGAGCAATGTTTGCATGTGTACTGAACCAATGTGTCTTATGAAAACAGGAAATTGATTTAAAAAATATTTAGAACAACTCTCACATTACTGCATTTTACGTTTTTTCTTAGGTCAGATTGTGTAGAATTTGATTCTTAAGATAACTGCATTGAAAAGTTATATTTGACAGAGTTGGTGTATACGGCAAACAAGAATTGGGGGAGCGTGTTGTATGTTTTACAGTCAAGGAGGAAGTGAAAAAAGAATACATAAAAACTTAATAAATCTAATGTGTCAGTAGTGCCAACTTGTAGAAATCAATTTTAAAAAATCTTGTTTTTTACCTCGCATTTAAATTTATTTAAATGTCAACAAAGAGGTTACTCAAAATCTACACAGATGGCAGTGTGTTAATATAAACACCAGTGGCGAAGTGTGCCATACAAGCCGATTCCCATCGGTTTCCCGTTTAAAATGAGGCAAAAATAATAATAAAGTAGATTGCATGGTTTCAATGGGGAAAAAATAGGTATTGTTTCTGTGGTTTTAAATGTATTTTTTTACTTTGTGCTTATATATTTTTTACTACTTTGTTACATAATTTTAAAAGGTAAGCCGATGGGAACCGGCTTGTATGGCACCCTGCATCAGTGTTAAACACTCAAAATATTTGACTGATACTGAAATGGACTTTGACCATTCAAAATATACATGGGTTAAATGGTGTCACCCACAGTAAAGAAATAGATTTCCCATAGTCAGGATTTTTTTCAAGTTTACAGCACTGTGACTTTGAATATGAAGATATCTTAAAATTCTTACATGAAAATCTATAGGTATTCTTTTTTTAATATCTTTGTAACTTTAGTTGTAGCAACCAACAACAAATTATTAATAAGCCTTTGCCCTAGCAACCAGGCTGTGCAACTCTTTGTCGTTTTGAAATGTCCAGACTTAATAAATGAAAGGACAATAAAAATATCTTGAAATCATCAAAAATAGAAAATGAATGAAAAAGTTGATGTATATCCATGAATAGAAAGAGGTATGCAAGGATAGGAAAAAATCAAGGTAAATCTGCAAGGGCCCTGTGGTCAGCATTCCGCTAGGGGTGGTCCCCTAGCGGAATAGTGACAAAATTATAGTTACAGTTACAGTATCTAGTAGTAAACTTTTGAATAATATTTTTTTTGCTATTTTTTTATTAATTTTCTTGGTATTTGTATATCTTTGTTGATTGATTTATTTTTCAGAGAGGAAAAATGTGCGACGGAGACTTCGCCCATGAACGACACAGGATCTCCCGATGGAAATTACAATCCTCATCAACATAGACAACTCGCCTACCCCACGACGTACGTACATACAAATATATTTTTCCTGCAACTATAGCATTGTGAAGATTCTCTTATATGAATGTTCCTTGACTTAAAGGTTAGTTATGTTTCATTTTGCCAATGTCACCCCTGTTCCAGGGAAAGTTGGCAAAAGTTGCAGGATTTATGTTCATTTGAGGTTTGTATTTTAATTTGTAAGTACACACTTGCAGCATTGTGACCGCGAACTAACACGTGCCTAGGGACGCTGATTGGTGTGTGTGATGTCTCTGGTATAGTGTCGAACAAACCTTGTCGAAGTATCTACCATGTTCGAGGGCATGCAAGAATCGTCTTTGCCGCCCACAAAAATACAAGCAAAGATTCTGTGAGACGGACAGAGTCACTTTGACCATTGTAACGCGAGGACCTCTAAGCAGAGAGTGAAGAGTGAATAGTACATTGTAACCTATTGTTATTATTTTACTTCTTTTTAATTAAACTGCGATTTATTTATTGAACGAGATTTATTTTGCCCAATATTGGTTACACAGTATCGTTCACTTTTCTTGTTCTAGCGTATAAGGACTTCACGGCACAATGTTGAAAGAGACTCTCAGGCTCTCGCATAACCACCGCCTCTATTTATACGGCTCAAAACGTTGGTTCTCGCGTATTCGAGAATATGCTACATACTTACATATTGGATTTTTATAAACACGTCCAGATTTTTCGTCACACATCAGCGTGCTAGGGCGCACGCACTACGAGTCCATAGTTTTTAACACTTTATTGTGAAATAAATTTAAATTGCATTTTAATTTAAAAAAAAACCCATTTTAAAATCATAACAATATCACATAAAGTGCATACTGCATAGTTATTGTTGTGTTCCAGGAATGCGGAGACGCTCATCCACCTGCTGAAGGGCAGCTTGGGAACCGGAATCCTGGCCATGCCCCAGGCCTTCCACAACGCTGGTCTCATCTCCGGCACCATCAACACCATCCTCATAGGCATCCTCTGCACCTACTGCCTACATGTGCTGGTTAGTGGGATACTTGCGATCACTATAGGGTAATTGCAGTGAAGGGCAGCTTGGGAACCGGAATCCTGGCCATGCCCCAGGCCTTCCACAACGCTAGTCTCATCTCCGGCACCATCCTCATAGGCATCCTCTGCACCTACTGTCTGCATGTGCTGGTCAGTGGGACACTTGTGATCACTATAGGGTAATTGCAGTGAAGGGCAGCTTGGGAACCGGAATCCTGGCCATGCCTCAGGCCTTCCACAACGCTGGTCTCATCTCCGGCACCATCAACACCATCCTCATAGGCATCCTCTGCACCTACTGTTTGCACGTGCTGGGCAGTGGGACACTTGTGATCACAGAAGGGTAATCGCAATGGGGGGGGGGGGGGAATGCGGTTGAAAATATTATGGCTATTTAGAGTACATTTCAAGGATCACAACCATTTTTTTTTAGGTTAGAAAAAGTAAAGATTTTATTTATAATTTTCTTAAATAAAATTTTGAGTTCCGCCAAAACGCGGTCAGGTAGCCAAGCCGTGACGTCGATGGATCCGCCAGGCTATCTGGGGATCTCTGTGCATTTGTATGAAATACATAATATCCGAAGATCCATCGATGTCACATCCACCTAAATAAAAAATGTCCTGTTTTGCCAACAGTACAAATCAAGATTACAGATCAGCCGCCATTTTTTTCTGTCCTTACATACTTCTTTCATATCATCCAGAGTCATAATCTTTTTCTTACAAGCTCTCCTTTTATTATAACCCTGGATATCCCATTCATTCTCTATTCCAGAAATTTGATCCATCCATATTCTTTTATGTCTTCCTCTACCACGGCATTCATCCATTCTTGCAACGTATACGTATACTTTCTTCGTTTCAGTCTTTCATCACTCATTCTCTCCATACGTCCAAACAATCTTAACTAATTTCTTTTAATCCTCTGATTCACACTTTCCCTAGCACCACATTCTTATCTTACAAAATTATCCCTCACCATATCACACCCTTTTTTCCCAATCACACTTCTTACATAGATAGAGCATTTTCACTGTTTAGACCTTATTAATTTCATTTAAAATCCGAAATAGCGAATGAATGGGATATCCAGAGTCATAATAAAAGGAGAGCTTGTATGAAAAAGGTTATGACTCTGGATGAAATGAAAGAAGTATGTAAGGACCGAAAAAAGTGGCGGCTGATCTGTAATGTAGGCAGCTAAGGCCAAGAATCAATTTTCATTTTTATAGATGTTGTGTAGATTTTCTAGTGTTTGTTTGTTTGTATAACTGGATGTAATTAATTGCTTGTATTCCTTGACTTATAGGTTGGTATGAAGTTGACCACCCATACTGTAAAAAATGGTTCACTTTGCCAATGTCACCCCTGTGTCAGGGAAGGTCGGCAAAAGTAATAGGGCTTACATTCATTTGAGGTTTGGATTTTATTTGTAAGTACACATTCAGCATTTTTAAACGCGAAATACACGTGTTTGTTTGTGGGCATGCATTTGAGAACTTTAAATGAATATTGACTGCTCCAAGGAAGAAGGAAGTAACTCCAAATTGAGGTTTTTGACTTTTGAAGATGACAGCCGTGTCTCTATCTCTTTTAAATTCGTTAATAAATTAATGTAAAAAATAGTTTATGCATTGTTCTCTATAATACCTATAATCAATAATCTAAGTTGCAAGGATATATTCATTCAAAGCTCTCAGATGTATGCCCACAAACAAACACGTGTAGTTCGCGCTTACAAATGCTGATTGTGTACTTACAAATAAAATCCAAACCTCAAATGAACATAAGCCCTGCAACTCTTGCCGACATTTCCTGAAACAGGGGTGACATTGGCAAAGTGAACCATTTTTTACAGGATGGGTTGTCAGCCTCATACCAACCTATAAGTCAAGGAATACGGGCAATAAATAACATTTAAGAATAAAAAAATATATATATAATAAAATATAACATTCAATTGGCTTTCCTGCAAAACTGTATTTTTTTAATTAGTGCTGTCTTCCTTGAAGCAGTCGATATATCCTTGCAACTTAGATTATAGATTATTATAGATTATAGTTTTCACGTATAATAATCAAAGCAATATCTTGATCTACGTAGGTGAGATCCCAGTATGAGCTGTGCAAGCGGCGCAAGGTCCCCGTGCTGACGTACCCTGACTCCATGAAGTACGCCCTGGAGGGAGGACCCCAGGCGCTGCGGTGCTTCGCGCCCTCCTCCAAGGCGGTCATAGACGGCTTCATGATCACCTACCAGATGGGCATCTGCTGCGTGTACATCGTGTTCGTGGCCACCAACATCAAACAGGTTACACTTCATTTATATACTCCTCACTGAAAGCAAATCAATTCCAATGCAGTTTACGTGGTGCCTCAAATTTTCATTCAGTGCCCTAATGATATTAGATTGTGCCTTATTGAAGGCAATTCCTTTCAACACTGAGCTAGCAAACAAAAGGCGAAAGAATTTAGTATGTCCACAAAAACTAGCTATAACTGCTATAAGACATGCCTTCACCAAAAAAATTCTATGTGTCTTGGGGCCATTCTTTTACAATAGGCTTAATGCACTGATGGACATATATCCCTTGAATTTCACAAATTGTAAATTAACTCTCCAAGACACTATGACACATGACCTACGAAGATACAGAGAAGCTCTTAATTGTAGTAGAGTAAATTTCTAATATTTTTTATGGTTTGTGTATTAAAACTGTGAAAATTCATGTTTTTGGATTGTTATTTAAATAAACAACACTTTGAAATTTATAATTCTATTTTACTTTTGTTTATTTTGTTTTTTTTGACTTACTAAGTCTTTTTGTATTAGAACCAGGATTTAAGATAATAATAATAATAATAATCTAAGTTGCAAGGATATATTCATTTAAAGCTCTCAGATGCATGCCCACAAACCAACACGTGTAGTTCGCGCTTACAAATGCTGAATGCGTACTTACAAATAAAATCCAAACCTCAAATGAACATAAGCCCCACAACTTTTGCCGACCTTCCCTGAAACAGGGGTGACATTGGCAAAGTGAACCATAATAATAGTATTGAAATATGATTAAATGTAGAAATAATTGTTTAGGTACATAATATTGTGTAGAAGCTCTCCACGCCTGAGACACAGGATTTTCCTAGTTCAGGCACATGTAGATATTATTTTCTTATTAAGTTAAATTCCTTATGTGTACAAAAGTAATGTAATGTAATGTTAAGATGTGCTTTGGTATAAATTTTTGTAGTAAAAAACGTAACTACACAACTAAGCTACACATATAGTGTAACTTCTTGCCGCGTTATCCCCGAAGGGGTCGCATGTGGCGAGTTGAACCTATTTATTTTTACAGGTAAGGGGGCCGGCCTTACGCCAACCACTTCAGTTGAAGTGGGGGTTTTCTCAGCTCCCGAGGGGGCTGGTACTCATTTCTTGTGAAGGCTGAGTAAACCTTGCCGGTAATTTTATTATGGGGTTTGAAATAAACACCGAAATAGGAAATCATTTCTGACACCCTCTTCGGTGGGATTCGAACCCGAGCTCACGGGGTAGAATGCGAGCACTCTACCAACTGAGCTATCGACCGGAATTTTTAGTAATTTTTGTAAAATTATTTGTTGTATATTTTTAATGAATAAATTATAATTTTATTGATTGTAGAGGCATTAACTTTGTAATCGTTCATCTTAAGAGATAAAAAGAAAAAGTTTTTCTTTTTATCTCAATAAATTATTATATTATTACTAAAAAAAAAAAAAAATCCTCATAGCCATGGCCAGATTTACTAGATTGCGCCTTATTGGTGGCAATTCTCACAGCTCATCAGCAGGTTTCACCTTAATACAGGAAATTCTTATAGCCTATTACCAAAGTGCGCCTTATTGATGGAAGTTCTCGTATTCTTGTAAAGTACGCCTTATTGAAGGCAATCCTCATAGCTATCCGCCAATTGCACCTTATTGAAGGCAATCCTCATAGCTATCCCCCAATTGCACCTTACTGAAGGCAATCCTCATAGTTTATCACCAAATTGCGCCTTACTGAAGGCAATCCTCATAGCTTATCCCCAAATTGCGCCTTACTAAAGGCAATCCTCATAGCTTATCCCCAAATTGCGCCTTACTAAAGGCAATCCTCATAGCTTATCCCCAAATTGCGCCTTACTAAAGGCAATCCTCATAGCTTATCCCCAAATTGCGCCTTACTGCAGGCAATCCTTATAGCCAGTGATCCATCACCAGAGCCTTTACAGGGCGATTGTCCTGTCGACAGGAAGAAGCTTATCGACTGCAAAAAATGCCGAGCGCCTGTTAGTCCACGCCATCATAACAAAGATCAAGTGTTTCCCATTTTGCATAGGACACTACGTGGGGTGTTGATACAGTGAACTATGATCGTGGGCCATACAAGCAATCAATGATCATCATCGCACCTTGTACGACATTTTCCATTTTTTTAAATCCACCTTGGTTTGACCCAAAGATTTGATTATTTTTCTTCTTCCCTTTCAGATATGCGACGCGTACCTCTCTCCGTTAGACGTCAAGATCCACATGTGCATCTTGCTGGCTCCCCTCCTAGCGATCAACTGCATCAGGAACCTCAAACTCCTGGCGCCCTTCTCGATGCTGGCCAACATCATCTCCTTCATAGGCTTCGCCATCATCCTTGCTTATGTCCTGGAAGACCTGCCACCGGCCTCCGAGAGGGAAATGGTCGGGGAGGCCAAGAACTTCCCGCTGTTCTTCGGCACGACACTGTTTGCCCTGGAAGCTGTTGGAGTTGTAAGTGTTTGTCTCAAATCTAATCAATTTGAGCTTGAATGGTCTAGAGAGACAGGGTTTTTAGTTCGGCTAGTCCATTCTACTGGAAAAATCTGCCTCTAGAGTTGAAAACTGAGACCAATGTTGGTATCTTCAGGGGGTTTCTCAAGACATATTTTTAAGAGAAGCTCGAATACATAAAAACGCTCTTTGTTTGGCTAGCGCAACTAAGCGGCGCTGTATAAAGTTGGTCTTTTATCGTAAGCAAGGGAATAAGTAAAGGAGATAAAAGAAGGAAACTATGGACCACGGTCAAAGTCATATTATCGAGTTTAACGTTTTTTCTTAGCTCAAATTGTGTAGAATTGGATTCTTAAGACAACTGCATTAAAAAGGCATATTAATTGTCAAAATTGGTCTATACGGCAAACAAGAACTGGGGGAGCGTGTTGATACTGGAGAGTTTGCTTTCGAGAGTTGTCTTTGGTCGTTTCGCCCAAGTCTACGAAGTGGAGTAGAAGTAACGGCACGAAAAAAACAAAAACCCCTGAAGTAACTGTAACTGTTACTCTGTCGCCATTTCGCTAGGCTATACCTCTTTCAATTCATTCACCTTTTTCATGCATTTCCTTCTTTTACGCTCGCTTTGTACATCCCAATCTTTCACAATCTCTACAATCTGATCACTCCATACTTTTCTCGGTCGTCCATCACCTCTTTTACCTTTCACACTACCTCAGTATACATACTTTGTCAGTCTATCATCATTCATTCTTTCTACGTGCCTAATCTCATCTCGTCACATTCTTTTGTACCTACCTTAACTTTCATATCCTCTTTGGGGCTGTCCATATATTACGTCATTCGCATTAAGGGGGGGGGGTCTGGTCTGCGGATGATGGCAAATGATGTACGAGTACCAAAAGTGACGTCGTTCTTGTAAATACCAATTTCTACAAAATATACAAAATATTATGTAAGTAATATAACATTATTAATTATTAAGCTCATCCATTATTACAGCAAGAGGAGGGGGGGGGGGTCATTAGATAATGACTATAGGATGATTGTAAGGGGGGGGGGTCGAAAATTGGCCAAAATCGATGACATAATTTATGGACGGCCCCTAGGTTGGTATGCCGCTAACCACCCATGCTTTAAAAATGACTCACTTTGCCAATGTCACCCCTGTTTCAGGGAAGGACGGCAAGAGTTGCAGGGTGTATGTCCATTTGAGATTTGGTTTTATGTTGTAGGTTCACATGCGGCATGTGTAAGCGCGAAATAGTACGTGTCTGCTTGTGAAAATGGATGTAATGTGAATCTCCAATGTAATTATATAATGGTCATTAGATAATGACTATAGGATGATTGTAAGCGGGGGGTGTCGAAAATCGTCCAAAATCGATGACGTAATTTATGGACGGCCCCTTTCGAAGAACATTTTGATTATATTGTGAGCCTCTTCTTGTATTTAACACGGCGACGTTTCAGATAATCGCGCTGGAGAACAACATGAAGACGCCGGGCTCCTTCGGCGGCTACTGCGGCGTGCTGAACATTGGCATGCTGGTGATCGTGGTGCTGTACGTGCTGATGGGCGCGCTGGGGTACATCAAGTACGGCGCCGGCTCCGAGGCTTCCATCACGCTCAACCTGCCGCAAGGAGAAGTGTGAGTAGCTCCCTGCAATCTCCACATTCCAAATCTATACACATAACGCAACGTCCCCCCAGGGCTGGAAGTCTCACCACCACGGTAATTCTTACCTACCAAATATCGGTAATATTTGCATGAAAACTAATCAGCTGTTCACTTGGGGCCATCTTGGATTTACAGGTCTTGATACAAATATTACCGATATTCAGTTAGGTAAGAATTATCGTGGTGATGAGACTTCCAGCTCAGTGCTTGTTTGACTTGTCTACCATTTGGTTTGAAGATGACTTCTCAATAAAATTGTCTGCTCCATAGTTTAGTTGTTAGCCAGCAGACACGTGTAAATTTGCGCTAACACGTGTTGCCGTATACTTGAAACTATCAGTCGTTGCGTTGCTCGTTGTCCGATCGATAATTTAATCGGTAGAGTGCTTGCATTTCATGCCGAGAGCCCGGGCTCGAATCCCACCGAAGATCTCAGAAATGATTTTCCGATTCGGTGTTTATTTCAAACCCAAAACTAAAATATTAGGTTTACTCAGCCTTCATAAGAAATAAGTACCAGCCCCCCCTCTGGAGCTGGGAAATCCGCACTTCAACTGAAGTGGTTGGCGTAAAGCCGGCCCCTTTATCTGTAAAAATAAATAGGTTCCACTTGCCACATGCGAAAACCTTCGGAGATAACGCGGCAAGAAGTTACACTGTGGCTTAGTTGAAATGATTTTTCAATGAAGCATCACATTCAACACAATATGAGCTAAGTAAAAAAATTAAAACATGGTAATGTGAGAGTTGGTTTAAACGTTTTCAAAGGCAATTTTCAGTTTTCATAAGACACATTGGTCCACTACACACATACAAACATTGCTCATGTGAAATTACTTCTGATGGACATAAGACAAACAAGCACTATAGGGGCGATTTGTTACTCCCACGACATGTGAGTGTACTATTTTTTTTGTATACTATGCATTATACTATGCGTATTTATGATTTATAATTTTAATGGCAGTACTTTTATATGGTGTTTAAGAGAAATTGCGCATAGGTAGGTACTCGTACATGATTTTTTTTTTTTCAATTCTAAGATTAATTAGCAAGCGACTTATTTGCACTCGCATAATATCATAATGCATTCATTTGATTTGCGAGCTGGTTTTGTTGTTAATTTTAAAGAAAATGGTTATTATTAAGATATTTCAATGCGCGCAAAATTTTGAAATAATAATTTGGATCTAATTTTTTGATTTGTCGATATCTTCGATATGATGTTGATATGATGTCGATATGAAATATGTCGATATCGTCGATATGATGTTGTTCATGTTGACATAATGTCGATATCGTCGATATGATGTTGTTCATGTTGACATAATGTCGATATCGTCGATATGATGTTGTTCATGTTGACATAATGTCGATATCGTCGATATGATGTTGTTCATGTTGACATAATGTCGATATCGTCGATATGATGTTGTTCATGTTGACATAATGTCGATATCGTCGATATGATGTTGTTCATGTTGACATAATGTCGATATCGTCGATATGATGTTGTTCATGTTGACATAATGTCGATATCGTTGATACTCGATGTCACCTTGTTAATGTTGATAAAAGTGTTTAACCTTCATCATCGCCAAACAATTCTCCAGTGTCAATAAAATGTTTGTTCCCCTTGCAACCCACAATCACCTCACAATTCCTCCACAAGGAATAAGGAATGCCGGATGTAAAGATTGCGTTGATCCTAAGTGCTGCTTTGTCCGCCAGGCTGGCGCAGAGCGTGAAGGTGATCTTCGCCATCGCCATCTTCATCACGTACGCGCTGCAGTGCTACGTGCCCGTGGACATCATCTGGAACACGTACATGCTGAAGTGGATAGAGAACAGCAGCAGGAAGCTGGCCTGGGAGTACCTGCTCAGGGTGGGCGTCGTCCTGGGCACTTGTAAGTCTAACGCGTCCATCAACTATGCCGAACCGATCCGTAGTCTAGTTTTATATTCGTAAACGGAAGGCTGTGGGTTGAAAAAAAAAATTACAAATCACTCACACATAACCAAAAAAAATGTTTTGCTTACATACCAAGTGTTCACGCCAAAGCGCCATCTTTCGATCATTCCTCAAATTAACCTCCTTATCCTGGAACTTCACCATTATTATCCAAAATCTGTTTTACCGACCCACATATTGCCACTTGCATTTTGACCTTGGAGCAAGAAGGTTGTCGGAAAAAACTTCGTGCGTGAAATTCGAAAACGTCGTGAATTTAACCGTTGTGCAGTCCATAGCAAGTTTGGACATTTGTGTGTGTTTTGTGTCCTCAAGAGCCGTGTGGTTTGAGCGCGCCTTTTGGACAACGGGAGCCGACTGCAGTCGATCCAAGCTGGATGACGGGAAACACGAGGTAGGTGGCAAATTCCTTGGGTCCTCCCTTCCTTTTGTCCCGATCGAGAGTTTGGAGCAGTTGCGCCCCCAATCGTCGTCGTCGAGACTCCTCAGATCATTTCTCGCATTGAGGAGCCCTCGAAAGTAATTAAGATACTCAAAATAAGAAACATCGGCGCAGTGTAGCGTGCGTGAGATTCGCTCGCGCGTGCTGTGCGCGCATCCATTGGTCACTTCGAACCGGATATTTGTGTTATTTTGCTGTTAATTGGACAGTAAAATATTTTGGTTTCTTCATTTGGTGTACTTAATTTGAATAGTTAGTTTTGATATAGATATTGGAATAGATTATACAGAATCGTATTTTTATATTCATAATATTAGCTTTGGGTAGATGAGATAAAATTTGTAACAATAATCGTTGTACAGATTTAAATTTAAAGGTTGGTACTGGAGAGGTCATTTGTTTAAATTAAATTCCCTTTATATACCTAACTGTTTATGTGAATTTTTGAAATCATCAATCGGTAGGTACCAAATTGCTAATGAGGTAATAAAAATAATAGTTGTTTTGATTTGCGAATTTATTTTGACATTTGTTTACATAATATTCAAGGTCAAAGGAATATTATCATTCATAACAGAGTTTTTGTTTACACTTATTGTTTTTTATTCTTCTTTTTCTTCTTTTTGATATTTTGGATACTTGATATATTCTTTCAAATATGGCAAAAAAGGAAGATCAAGAAGTTGTTGTTCAGCTTTTACAAAGCAAACTGACGGCTATTTACGGGAGAATTCAGAGTATATTCGATCAAAGTAGGAATTTAAATAATGATCCTGTAAAAATTGATGACTTTTTGGCTAACAGTTTTACAATCGATATTCTACGTGCCGATTTCATAAACACTATTGATGAACGAAATAAACTGCTGTCGGTTTCTGCGGAGAGTGTTCCCAATTATAATTCTCTAATGTCAGTTGAAGAGTTATATACAAAAATAAAGTTCCGGGTTAATCAATTACAAACGATTAGTCCAGCTGTCGAAAAATCGGGGACTGCAAAGAAGAGATTCAATTTGCCGAAACTGGAGTTATGTAGTTTTAATGGGGAAATAGAATCGTGGCCATTATTTTATGAATCATTTCGAACTGTAGTTCATGAAAATGAGGATCTCTCTGATAGTGAGAGAATTCAATATTTGATTGGGAAACTTTCTGGAAAAGCTCTAAACCTTTGTCATGGGATTGTACCATCGGCAGAAAACTATGTGGTATTGTGGAAAGCGCTTATTGATAAATACAATGATAAAAGGATGTTGGCTACTTCGTATCTAGAGAAACTGTTCAAACTACCTAGCGTAGATCGTGTTGAACAGTCACCCTCAAGTTTAGAAACTTTTATAGATGCTTTCTCGTCAAACGTCGCGGCATTGAAGCAGTTACAAATTGAAAACTTGGAGGATTTTTTGCTTATTTATATTGGAAGCAAGAAGATTGGCTTCGAGACAGTGAAATCTTTTGAGTCAGAATGGAGCCAAAATTTAGGCGGTCGTATGCCTAAATGTATGGATTTCATAGAGTTCGTTAGAAAGCAAGCACAGATACTGCAGCGTTCTCGTCAAACATTGGGTTTGACAGATCACACGCAGCCTCGTAAAGGTTCATTGTCATCGTCTTCTGTTTCACGTTCGTATAAAGCCAACAATGTGAAATCATTTGTGAGTATTCGAGAATCGATAAAATGTTTTTTGTGTGGCCTTAAAGATCATGGACGATTGTCAGAGTGTCCAAAGTTTAAGAGAATGAATGTTAATTGTAGATTTAACGTTGTAAAAGAAAATAGATTATGCATGAAATGCTTAGAGCCAGGACATATGGTGCGCGAGTGCAGCAAGGAGATGAAATGCAGTGTGTGTGCACGCCCTCATAATACTCTATTGCATTTTAAGGGCGCTAAGGGTTCATTGATCTGTAACATTTATGCAACCAAAATGTGTACGTGTCTTTTAACAATAATATTATAATTATGTATATTTTTAGAACACGATGTTTTTGTCGTAATCATAATATTACAATAAACTCCTTACTAGTGATTTTGTATTTTGTCATTTGAGTTAATAAAATCTGATATGGTATATGTTTTGTATCTTTAGAGATATTTGATATCAAAACTTTTCTTTGACTTACTTGAGGTTGGTATGTGGCTAACCACCAATGCTGTTGAAAATATTTCACTTTGCCAATGTCAACCCTGTTTCAGGGAAGGCGCTCCTTGACTGATAGGTTGGTACGAGGCTGACCACCCGTGCTGTAAAAATCGGTTCACTTTTGCCAATGCCACCCCGGTTCAGGGAACGGCGGCAGGAGTTGCAAGGTTTATGTCCATGTGAGGTTTTCTTTATTTGTATGCACACATGCAGAATGTGTAGGCGCGAACCTACATGTGCCTGTCTGTAGGCATGCATTTCATATGAGCCTTAAATGTTAACATATCCTTGCAGCTTAGATTATAGATTATAGATAGACGGCAAGAGTTGCAGGGTGTATGTCCATTTTAAATTTGGGTTTTATGTTGTAAGCTCACACGCGGCATGTTTAAGCGCGAAATTAAACGTGTCTGCTTCTGTGAATGCATTTAATATGAATCTCAAATGTAATATATCTTTGAAACTGAGATTATAGGATGATTATAGATTACCTATTTAACCTTTTCGTTACACAGCTATTTTTGTGTGTCAGCCTAGTAGACGCTGGCCGTATGGTATCTCGCATACCTTTTTATCTACCGTACAATATAAATTGTAACTCTTTGGTTTTCCAGTCATCCTGGCCATAGCCATCCCTCGGCTTGGCCTCTTCATCTCCTTGTTTGGAGCCCTCTGCCTCTCCGCCCTTGGCATCGCCTTCCCAGCCATCATAGAGCTGTGCGTGCTGTGGCCAGACCAGCTGGGCCGCTACAACTGGGTGCTCGTCAAGGACATTCTGCTCATCCTCTTCGGCCTGATAGGCCTCGTCTCCGGGACGTACACCAGCATCCAGGAGATCGTCATATCGTTTATGTAAGCCTACTGCAGCAAAATAAAAACAAAGTATTTCCGGAGTGATGTTTTCCGGGATCTGTTACCGTAGTCTGTGGGAGCAGGAGCTTCCGGACGTTTCACCCATGTCTGCGATGAACTTCTTCAGAGTGAAGTATGATGATGTAGATTATCTTGATGAGAACTGTGATGCAAGTGTGTGTACACTCGGGGTTTATATGTGAAAACTTTCATCACAGTTCTCATCAAGATCATCTTCATCATCATAATTCACGCTGAAGAAGCCCATCGTAGAGATGGGCAAAACGTCCGGAAGCTCCAGCTCCTACAGACCACGGCAACAGATCCCGGAAAACATCAGCCGGCCGTGTAAGCCTAAAACTCTTATAAGTATTTCCTTCACGAGCTGAGTTTGATATCTCGAGCGCTTTTGGTGTATTCACACATCACATATCATTTTCAAGAGAAACTGAATGGAAATTCTTAGAAGAAACGAACAATCTTCACCTTGTTTGTTGTTAGTTTTGTCATTAACTATAATAACATAAACTGAACACAACATCATATTTTCATCATTCACGAGTTGAGTTTGTGTTAACACACCATTTTCAAGAGAAACTGATTGTAGATCTAAATCTAAATAGATCTAAATCTAAGTTACAAAGATATGTATCATTTGAGGTTCATATTAAATGCATTCCCACAAGCAGACACGCATAATTACGCGCTCACACATGCCGCATGTGGACCTACAATATAAAAATCCAATCTCAAATGAACATAAGCCCTGCAATTCTTGCCGACCTTCCCTGAAACAGGGGCGATATTGGCAAAGTGAGCCATTTTTTTACAGTACAGGTGGTCAGCCTAATGCCAACCTATAAGTCAAGGAATGCGTGTTAAATAGATGCTTAGAAGAAACGTATGATTTCCATCTTGTTTGTGCTGATTTGTTAAAATAACTATTATGAAATCAAACTTAACTCAAAACCACACTTTCATTATTCACTAGGTCACTTTAATACCTCGAGCGCTTTCGGCGTGTTTAACACCATCTTCAAGAGAAACTGAATGGAAATTCTCAGAAGAAACGAACAATTTCCGGGAATTTCCGTCTTGTTTGTGTTGCTTTGTTTCAATAAGTATCACAGAAACAAACTGAACACAAAAACACACTTTCATAATTCTCATAAGTTCCTTGTTTTGATGAAATTTAAAGACTTAGAACAACAACAAAAATACCTTGCACAATAAAAATATGTGATTAAATTCCTCGAGAAAACTTAAAATGCCCATCTTTTTTGTGTTGCTTTGTTTTAACACCAGTTTTTATGACATCAAATTGGCCATGAAAACACACCTTCTTAATAGACGCCAAACATTCAAAATACCCATCGGCTTAGTGACGTCACCCTTAGTTAATGCAGCTCAAATTATTTTACAATTTTGGTAAGAACTGTCGTGTCACGGGGGGGGGTTTTTTCTGCCCTTTTTAAATTTGTAAAATTCGACTCGCTGTGCTTTGATGTTTTTTTATCTTCAATTTTACAAATAACTATTTTTGTATTAAAACAAAAATTGTTTCTTTATGGTTCTTTGTAACATTTAATCATGGATATAAAATGTTTTTAATGAAATGGCTGTAATTTAAGAATCGAGTACAATTTAAAAAAAAAAAACAGCAACACTCGCTTCACAAATAATGATCAGTATTAAAATGTTTTTATTCATACTTCATTTGTATATAAGTACAGTTTTAGCGATTTCTAATCTAATCTAATCTAATCTAAGTTGCAAAGATATGTTACATTGGAGATTCACATTACATGCATTCTCACAACCAGACACGTACAAGTTCGCGCTTGCACATGCCTCATGTGAACCTACAACATAAAAACCAAATCTCAAATGGACATACACCCTGCAACTCTTGCCGTCCTTCCCTGAGACAGGGGTGACATTGGCAAAGTGAACCATTTTTACAGCATGGGTGGTCAGCCGCATACCAACCTATAAGTCAAGGAACACACACACACGAATTAATTAATTTAATTCAAGAAATGAAATGGGCATGATTTTTTCAAAGTTGCCGTATTCTTGAAAAACATTTGCATAATTTACAATTAATAAAGCTGTATTTTTCGTATAGATTAAAAATATTTTACTACAGAAAATCAAATTTAGGTTAATTGAAAATGGAATATTGTATGTACCTATATTAAAGTGGAATCCATTTATTTTCAAAGATAACGTGGGACGGTCTTACCCATAATACTTGAAGTGAGATGCCCCTTCTCTAAAGGGGCAGCTTTACATTTATTGTAATAAATTTATGTTACCCTTTTTTATTTCGAGTTGCTAATCAACACCAAAATCGGAAACCTTTTATGTCATCTTTGGTGATGATCGAACCCCAGCCCTCTGGCATAGAACGCAAGCGTTCTACCAACTGAGCTATCGATAGGACTGCATTGACAATGTTTAATAATGTTTTTCTTTTTAAAGGCAAGTAAGTGCAGTAATTGAAATCATAAAATATCTGAAATTATTTTTCATCCGAATATGATTTGAGTCGAATAGAAAAAAACGACAATCTAGGACGCAACGCAACGCAACGCAACTAAGCTACACATATAGTGTAACTTCTTGCCGCGTTATCCCCGAAGGAGTCGCATGTGGCGAGTTGAACCTATTTATTTTTACAGGTAAGGGGGCCGGCCTTACGCCAACCACTTCAGTTGAAGTGGGGGTTTCCCAGCTCCCGAGGGGGCTGGTACTCATTTCTTGTGAAGGCTGAGTAAGCCTTGCCGGTATTTTTATTATGGGGTTTGAAACAAACACCGAAATAGGAAATCATTTCTGACACCCTCCTCGGTGGGATTCGAACCCGCGCTCACGGGGTAGAATGCGCGCACTCTACCTACTGAGCTATCGACCGGACAATAGGAGATTTTTAAAAATGAAGGAGAATATGATTTCCTGTATTTCCATACACTAATCTCATTTTTATTAAATAATCCAAGATATTTGTCTTTAATTCTATCGGTGTTATTCACACGCAGCAAATCCACGGCTCATCCCACGCCTAAAGTGAATTTTTCATACAAAAAGAAACAATTATCTGTGGATCTTAAATCTAAATCTAAGCTGCAAACATATATATCATTTAAGATTCATATTAAACGCATTCCCACAAGCAGACATGCATAATTTCGCGCTAACACATGCCGCATGTGGACCTACAATATAAAACTCAATCTCAAATGAACATAAGCCCTGCAACTCTTGCCGACCTTCCCTAAAACAGGGGTGACATTGGCAAAGTGAACCCTTTTTTACAGTATGGCTGGTCAGCCTCATACCAACGTATAAGTCAAGGATCACCTGTGGATTAATTGTTTTATGAATAATACTGTATGAGACTAATTTATAAGAGGAGGTTTAAAAGTCTGTGATGATTCACTTGTAGAGTATTTTGGACTTGTTGCCATATTTAATTTATGTTAAAAGGTAGATTATAATAAGTGTTTAGTATTACATTGATTGTGTATATAATTATAATACGTTTAGTTAATGTTATGTAAAATGGAATATTTTGTCAAATTAATTAAAAAGACCATGGTTTATAAATGGCCTAATATAAATGAGAAAAAAGCTGCCATTTTATGGGCATAAGTCCGATTTGGAATGTTAAAATATGCTGATTTCAAATATTTTGGGTTTGTGTATTTACAATACCAATAGTATTATTATTATTACTCTATGTAATAACATTATTATTACTCTATGTAATAATACTATTATTATTACTCTATGTAATAACATTATGATTATTACTCAATGTAATAATACTATTGTTATTATTACTTATGTTATTTACATAGTGAAAATTAATTTTTATGAGAAAGTATAATTTTAAACACACAGTTTTATTGTCACAAATTGAGCATTTATTTCACCTCAAGTATTTTCGACTTGCGTCATTTTCAAGAAGACATGCAGTAAATTAATTATGGTTAAACATAATTGTTTTGTATTTTGTAACCCAACAATTTTTTTATTTTGTAAAAAGCACGAAAAAACAAAAATTGAGTTTATCTCTAAAAGCTATTTATTTCTAGAAATTGGAATTTACCCTTTATTGAGTTTTTTGTCTTGTCATTTTTCTTCCAAATTAGCTTCATACGGGGCTATTCTTAGACATTTTAGTCGTCGGTTGAGCCCACGCTTTGACAAACTAATGGTGCCTGCGTTGGAAGTTTCATCAGCACGGTCATCCTTACCTACCGAATTTTGTAATATTTGTATGCAAACAAATCAGCTGTTCCCTTGCGGCCATTTTGGATTGACAAGTCTTCATACAAATGCATCATTAATTTGTCAAAGCGTGAGCTCAACGGGGGACTAAAATGTCTAAGAATAGTACTGATATTGTTTATATGATATTCTTTGATAATGACGAATGTGTAATACATAATTGTGGCTATGGTTAGACCATGGTCCAAGAAACCACAATTTTTTTTTTTTAATTTTCTAAGTTAGTGCATTCACAGAGTGAAAATTCATTTTAATTTGAATTAAAAAAACTTTTTTTAAAACATAGTTTTATTTTCAAATTTTTTGAGTTTACAGTGCCTAAGCGCTATCGGACTTCATCCGTCCATCTTCAGAGGCTGACTGGGGTTAAAAACAAAAGGGTGAAAATTCATGGTAGGAAAGAGAAAGTGGGTGGGGTTTTTCGGGCAGGAACTGTTAGTAGGGAAGAAGGACTAATCTAAATCTAAATCTAAGCTGCAAAGATATGCATCATTTGAGATTCATTTTAAATGCATTCCCACAAGCAGACACGCATAATTTCGCGCTCATACATGCCGCATGTGGACCTACAATATAAAAATCCAATCTCAAATGAACATAAGCCCTGCAAACTCTTGCCGAACTTCCCTGATCCAGGGGTGGCATTGGCAAAGTGAACCATTTTTTTACAGTATAGGTGGTCAGCCTCATGCCAACCTATAAGTCAAGGAATACTAGGTATTTGCTTATTGATAATATTATTTAAATTGTATTGGTGAAAATAAAACTATGTTTTAAAAAAGTATTTTTAATTAAAATTAAAATATTTTTTGTTTGTATTGAGTATTCATTTCTTTGTTAATAAATTAATATTGAAATTTTATGAGATTGTTTTTTTTTAAGAAAAGAAAAATATTTTATTAAGTATGGTATTTTATTAAGTATCGATGTATTGAAGAAATGTTGTTATAATAAATGTGAAGTTTAATGTTATTTCAAGCTTTAAAAAGTTTAAAGCCAAAAATGTACTTTATAAAAGTATGTAAAAGTTTAAAGGTATGAAAAAAAATCCATCACTTGTTGACATCAGAGAAGAATTTTAATAAATTTAAATAAAAATTTAATTAAAAACGTTGTTTTAAAAAAATCTCATCTCAAACGTATAATCTAAGTTGCAAAGATGTTACAACATTTCAGATTCATATTTAATGTATGCTCACACGCAGACACTTGTTATTTCGCGATTTCACATGCTGAATGTGTGCTTACAAAATCCTAAATAAGCCTAATCTCAAATGAAGATATACACCCTGCAATTCTTGCAGCCCTTCCCTGAAAAAAGGGAGGTATTGGCAAAATTAAGTAAGCTTTACAGTCTCATAACATCCTGGCATTGACCAAAAAACACTGTGAAAAAAAATGTTATTGTTTAAAAGCTGGGTATAGCTTTTTTAATACAAAATATTCCGTATTAAAATTTTAAGCTCAGTTTTTACACAAAGCTGTTTAGAATTGTATAGATATTAAGTAGTCATGAATCTGTGCCTACTCAAAATAAATATTTTTCCTAGAGACGATTTTTTCAAAACCGGATTTCAGTTATTCGTTGAATGGCAAATTTTGTCTAAGAAAGGTTTTAAATTAAAATTATGGTCGTCATAGGGTTAAATGAAATGCGGCTCCAACGAAACGTTCAGAAATCCGACATTCTCTACACGAGCTTTCATAAAATCTGTTTTACAACCGCAATGAAACTCGGCTGCAAATTTAGTACAATTTCTTGAAGGAAGATCGATTGCGGCGAGTGGAAACTATTTACTTTCACAGGTGAGGAAGCCGGCCTAACGCTAACCACTACACTTGAAATGGGGGTTTCCTTGTTCCAGGGAAAGCAGCAAATCATTTCGTGTGAAGGCTGAGTAAACGTTTACTTTAATTTTTGTGATTGAAATAAACACAGAAACGAGAAATCATTTCTGTCACCCTTGATGGGGATTAAACTCTAACCTTCTTATATTTTAGCGCTCTGTCAACTGAACCATCAACCGGATTTTAATTTGATTGAATTCTATATAAAATGTCTAGTTATTTGACACAATATAACTGTTGATCCGTAAGTTAAAAGATCGTCTCTAACGGTGCTATTCTTAGACAATTTAGTCGTTGGTTGAGCCCACCTACCTAACCTAACCTAACCTAACCTTCTTATATTTTAGCGCTCTGTCAACTGAACCATCAACCGGATTTTAATTTGATTGAATTCTTTATAAAATGTCTAGTTATTTGACACAATATAACTGTTGATCCGTATGTTAAAAGATCGTCTCTAACGGTGCTATTCTTAGACATTTTAGTCGTCGGTTGAGCCCACGCTTTGACAAACTAATGGTGCCTGGCCTGAAAGTCTCATCCCCACGGTCATGCTAACCTACCGAATTTTTGTAATATATGTATGAAAACTAATCAGCTGTTCACTTGCGGCCATCTTGGATTGACAGGTCTCTACACAAATGCATCATTAGTTTGTCAAAGCGTGGGATCAACCGACGCTAAAATGTCTAAGAATAGCCCCGTAAGTGTAAAACTTAGTTTTTGATTTTAAGTAGAAATTTCAAGAGAATAGCTTTATTTTTTAGTAGAAAAAAAAACTATTTTTAAGTAATGTTTAAGAACTCATATTCTAATTCGCATTGCTCAGTGGGATGATTTACACCGTATTCAGAGATATTACTTAAACTTTCCTTAGGTCCCAATAGCGCTTACATTTATGAAGATTGGTTTTAATTTATTTATCCAAGATCTATAATCTATAATCTAAGTTGCAAGAATATATTCATTCAAAGCTCTCAGATGTATGCCCACAAACAAACACGTGTAGTTCGCGCTTACTAATGCTGATTGTGTACTTACAAATAAAATCCAAGCCTCAAATGAACATAAGCCCTGCAACTCTTGCCGACCTTCCCTGAGGCAGGGGTGACATTGGCAAATTAAACCATTTTTTACAGTATGGGTGGTCAGCCGCATACCAACCTATCAGTCAAGGAGTACAAGCAATACAATACAATCAAATATATAAAACAAATAAACTCTAAACAATTAAACAGTAAAAAGTAGATTATTATTATTATTATTACATCAGATTAGATTAGCCCTCTGCAAGCTTGATTGTCGCTATAGAAAGCGCCAATCCTCAAGCAAGACCCAGCTGCTGTAAGGCTGGATGGGCCAATGGTGACCGATCTTTGGTGCAGGCTTATGAATTTTTAACACAGTAAAATTTCCCCCATTAGAAGAACCCTCATTCAATGTAAGTTAGGCTTTACAACGCTATGTCAAAGTTACTGGGCTATATACGTACATATGTCAAATTTAATCAAATAAATATTTATTAATCATTGTAAACGCTAAGTGGGGTCTTACTCTTAAGTGTTAGTAATATTGGTGAATACGGCAGTTATTGGTAGAAATTTGATATTCAATTATAAAACTAAGTAGTGATATGGTATGCATGTAAAATATCAATTGTGTTATTCACACACAGCAAATCCATGGCTCATCCGTCGCCTCAAGTAAATTCTCCTAGCAAAAAAAAACAATGATTCGTGGATTAACTGTGGATTATTTTTTTGTGAATAAAAATGAATATTTTTTTTAAATAATAAAGACTCCACTGCCTCTTACTATTAATAATGATTACTAAGCAGCTATTATTTTATATGTCAGTCGTATAAAGTCAAATTCGGCAATGTAGGATTTTTTAGAAAATTAAAAAAATATATTATGCTAGCTCGGAAAATCAATGTCTCGTAATTTCCGTACATTTATCTCTCATCAAAAAAATCCTACTTTGCCGCATTTGGTTTTATTTTAACGTATATTCCATAAAGTTCGTAGAGATGAAATGGCCGGTTTCTAAATATATTTTTCATAGACCGTGTGTAAAGAGAAGAAAGATTTTCACTACGTTTCGTCGGAGTCATATCCGACGTCTTCAGGTGATGAAATACACAGGCACCCCAACTTCAACAGAGATGACAGCTACAAACTTTCCAGTATATGGAGGCCAGTACTAACTTCTATGATCCACCCATTCATTAAACGGATGGTTTCACACGAGGACATAATATGTATCATCCTTCTGTACAGGTGGAGCTATTGCGACATCTATGGAAGCATTACCGAAGGTCAATAAATGTACCTACATACAACCTTGGACCTCGAGCAAACAACAATAATTCAACAGTTCGTGTTTCTTCCTTGTAGAAGATACACGTCTCCTGAAGACGTCGGATATGACTCCGACGAAATGTAGAGAAAATCGTTCTTCTCTTTACACACGGTCAATAACATCCGTTTTTTTCATTCCAAAAAATGTTATCATAATTTAAAGTCTTTAATTTTTTCATAGAATGAACTCGAGACCCGGAGCTTTTTGCACAGCTGTTTAAAATTTGATTTGAGCTCCTCGTTTTCCATAGAAAAATGTAGGCTTAAGCCTTATATTTTTCTAATATAATCTAAGGAATAGATCAATAAAGTTTATATTTGTCTGAAGCCGAATCTCAAGAGAAACTAAATAGAAACTGTATCTAAAGAGACTAAATAGAAACCGGTTTTCAAAAGAGACTAAATAGAAACCGAATCTCAAAAGATACTAAATAGAAACCGGTTGTCAAAAGAGACTGAATAGAAACCGGTTGTCAAAAGAGACTAAATAGAAACCGAATCTCAAAAGAAAAACTAAATAAAAACCGGATCACCCTTTTATCTCTACGAAATATTACTGAAGCATTTCATACTAAAATGATTGTTCCTTTTATTAATTGTTAAATACATCATCATAATTCAATTTTCACTTGTACCTACACAACAACCGTTGGAAAAAAAACTGACATACAAATATCATTATCCCAGGTTTAAACATTGCCTAAACTTCCTGGAAAGTGTAAATAATTATTTTTGCATGAAAGCTAAATAATTATTTAGGGGTGCTGTTGTAACTTCAATACATTTTTTCTATTTTTTACTCGGGGCTCTAACATACTGAAAATGTTTCAAGTAGGTACTCAACTAAAATATTCTTGCCTTACTGATGAACTATTATTAAATACATAAAATGAACAATATGTTTCCTGTTAATTATTATTAATTATACAAATACCAAGATAACATTTAGTACTACTGTTTAATTTTGTAATAGTCACTCTTGGATTCATAATAAAAATGGTGTTCAAAAAAATGGTGTTCAATAATTTTGTTGTATATATTTTTTTTATCAGTACCTAAGTGTGTCCAAAGCGAAATGTAGTAACTATCCATAAAATTTTAAATCCTCTAAACACATCACATTTCTATTGAATTGTTCTTCAAGCGAACCCCACCGGAAGAAGATCACAAATCTCCGAAGAGATGAAAGATAGCTGGCAGTCCACCCCACAGAACGAAGTAGCGGCACGAATAGATCCTTGGAATGTATGAAAGGAAGAAGAAAAAGGAGGAATTTAAATGGTTGATAAAAAAAAGGCGCAGAGTACCACGATGTTTAACTTGAGAGAAAGACGAAAACGTACTTGAGAAATGTTTTTTGGCTTTCACGGCCGGATTCAGATGCTTGATTTTTTAGTTCCGGGTTTTGACTGTGGTCCATAATTATTTATTTAGAAGTATCAAGAAAGAAGAAAAAGAAGAAAAGAAGCAAAAATATGGACCACGGTCAAAACATGGAACCAAAAAATCAAGTATTTGGGAAAGTTTTTTTAAGGAATACTGCGCGGGAGACACCGTATGTATATTTCAAAGATTCTAGGGGTCTATGATACTTGTAGTGCCGCAATGGTGTTGGTGGTTGATGTCCTCATCCTTTGTAACAGGGCTGTTAGCTACGTAGTGTTGTGTTGTGTTGCGGATCACAGGAGAAAGTAGCAGCACAAACAGATCCTTTGGCTCTGTAAAAAGAAGAAGGGTGTTAATCCCTTCTTGAGGGATTCAACAGTTTTTCTGGCAGGCACGTCTGCGGGTAACTGATTTCAGTTGGGCGGCCCTGCAATGGTCACCAAACAGTGTGGTCCATTTTCAAAGCAGTAAACTGACGATGGGCAGCTTTCGGCAATCTAGGCTACATCCTCAACGACACGAAAATGCCTGTTAACCTGAAACGCAGGGTCTTTGAGTCATGCGTGCTTCCAGTATCCACCTATGGCTTGGAAACAAAAGGGCTCACTCAGTACAGCGCCAACAGACTGAGGATGTGCCAAAGAGCCATTGAAAGGAGGATGCTGGGAATGACAGGTGGCTGAAAAGGATCGTCCAGTGGTGGCGCAAAACGTTTAAGCGAGGAGTGGGAAGACCCCAACTGAGGTGGCTGGACGACATCAAGGAAACTGCAGGCAGAGGATGACTGAACACAGCAGCCGATAGACAGGAATTGAGAGGATTGGAAGAGGCCTATGTCCAGGAGTGAACTGAGAAAGGCTGAGGAAGGAAGGAAGGTAGTCTAGTCGATAACGCTACGGACTCGTAATATAAAGGTGGTAAATTTGATTCCCGGTGGAGCACAAAAAAAATTGTTTTCAACTTTGCTTTTCTCTGGGTCATCAAAGGTCCATCCGGTCTTACAATAAATAGGTCATGCTAGAGAATTGATGCTTTCTATTGCAACGACCGAGCTATTCGATGGCTCTTAAACAAAAAACAGAGCTCTCCAAATAAATCATTCTGAAAATTAGTCTTACAAACTGAAGCCCATTTCTTTAATGGCACTTAGAGGAAGTAGCTGAAAAACCTGCGACAGTGGTTTGGCAAAAGCACCAAGTCCCTATTTCAAACCGCAGTATCCAAAGTGAAAAAAGCCATGATGATCGCCGATCTTCGTTACAAGTGACACTGAAACAAGAAGAAGGAGGCCTCTGGGACTTGAGAGCCCTAGTTCTATTGCACAGATCGAGCCCCCCTTAATCCAGGCCTGAAGCACTATTCTGCTAAATTCCTTACACTTTGGATATCCATACAAGTCGGAGCTTGCTAGCACTTGTGAACGAACTTCATAGATAAAAAAATCCCAGTAAGTACACCTTATTTTTGAACATGAATTGCTATCTCGTTGCCTTAAGGTCGTAAAGAATTCAGCAGAATAGCACTTCTGTTTATAATAAAAGTGATCATATTCAAAGAAATATTTATTATTGAGATACCATAAACAATGTTACATCTCATACCATGTAGGGCATTAATTAATGCTATTATCAAATAATTTAGTACAAAAATAATCAGTGACAGCAGTGAACAATATCTTTCCTCACATTCACCATATAAAATTTACATTTATCCACATTTCCTCCATAACAATTATACCAACATCATATCTGTGCCTCCAAATGCAATTAGGGTGCCTTGGGATAGTTATATAAATGGGAGAATTCTGTTTTTTTTAAATCTACCTATATACAAAGGTTCCAAGATTAATTGGTCACAGATAACCCATCAATGGACACATCAGTCCTAGGACAGTTTGTCCAAATGACTCTTCGTTCAAGAACATTTCGGTCACAGTCAATTCGGCTACGGATAACTCGTCCAGACGCAGAAAATTTAGTCACACAACAGTTTATCAACACGACTTTTCGGTCGGCAACATTTCAATCACACACATTGCAGGTCCACACACTGCTTCATCACAGAAAACTACAATTCTATATAATCTATAATCTAAGTTGCAAGGATATCGCACGTTTAATAATAAAGAGTTCCTTGACTTAAAGGTTGTTATGCGGCTGACCACCCATAATATAAAAAATTGGTTCACTTTGCCAATGTCACCCCTGTTTCAGGGAAGGACGGCAAGAGTTGCAAGGCTTATGTTCATTTGAGATTGGGTTTTTATATTGTAGGTCCACATGCGGCATGTGTTAGCGCGAAATTATACATATCTGCTTGTGGGAATGCATTTAATATAAATCTTAAATGATATATATCTTTGCAGCTTAGATTAGATTAGATTGGAATAATAAAGAGAAATAACTCGAAAACTGGGAAAATCGAGATTTTGTAATAAAACGCAAGAACAATGCGAGAAGAATAGGTAGAATGCAACAGCCGTTCAATTTGGACGAAGATGATCGAGATAAAGCATCGGCCGCCTTTTTAATCCCATACAAGTTGTGCTGGCTGTCTGAACTTAAAACGTGATTTCCCAACATTCATGTTTTTTGAGTTATTGCTTTCATTCAAAGCTTTCAGATGTATGCCCACAAACAAACATGTGTAGTTCGCGCTTACAAATGCTGATTGTGTACTTACAAATAAAATCCAAACCTCAAATGAACATAAGCCCTGCAACTCTTGCCGACATTCCCTGAAACAGGGGTGACATTGGCAAAGTGAACCATTTTTTACAGTATGGGTGGTCAGCCTCATACCAACCTATAAGTTAAGGAATTAATTAATATTAATTAAATTAACAAAGTTCCAATTCACTTTTTACAATTTTATTTCTGTCTAGCACTTTCGCCTACAAGGCATCTTCAGGACAATGACATTGCCTTGTAGGCGAAAGTGCTAGACAGAAATAAAATTGTCAAAAGTGAATTGGAACTTTGTTAATTTGATTAATATACAATGGACTTTCACTGTGTAAACCATCAAACCCTTAAAAATACAATTAATTGAAACTACAGTAATTTTTACTTTTTTTGGAGAGCAAGTTTTCTGTTATGGCGCGCTGTCTGTGGACCTGTATTGTATGTGACGGAAAAGTCATGTGGATGAACTGTTGTTTGAACAAATTGTAAATGTATCTGTGGACGAGTAGTCTGTGAACAAAATGTCGTGTGACCAATTTGTCAATGGGCGAGCTGTGTGTTGACGAGTTATCTTAGACCGATTTATCGTGACTCGATTTACAAGATATATTTTCCTAACAACACACTCCGGTGATGAGAGTAACAATCAGATGTAGGCTCGTGTTGTTATTAAAGAAAATCTAGTAAAAAGGTAGATTTTTTTAATTTTCTGAATTTTTCCATTCACACAATTACCCCATGTTTCCTAGACTCATTTTTATATATCAAAGGGAAATAACATTTTTTTTTTAAAATAAGTCAACAAGCTAATATTATATTATACCTTTTTCACTACTTAATTATTATTACCAAAATATATTATTCATCTTTATACTGTCTTTTCACATTTCAATGTTATATATTCTTTTCAATATCCTTTACGTTAGATGAGATATATTGATAATTACCACATTGTCAATTTAAATTCAAAAACTCCAGAATCACACGTTGCGTTAATACTCAACTATTGTGTAAATAGAAAAAAAAATGTATCGCCACCTTAAAGGTTAAACTGAATTAGTGATGATTCACTGATTTGAAAAATTGTGAATTAAACATTTTATTGGGAGTAACTTCTCAGAGTAAGTGAACTAATTATAAGAAAGTGCTCATGAAGAACTTCTAACCTATATTAGATTTTCACACATTTTTATCTGAAAGACGATGTGAAAGTTAAGGTACAAAAGAATGTGATGAGATGGTTTGGGCATGTGGAAAGAATGAATGATGATAGACTGACAAAGTATGTACCTATACAAAGAAAGTGTGAAAGGAAAAAGAGGAAAGGGACGACCGAGAAAAGTATGGAGTGATCAGATTGCGGAGATTGTGAAAGAATGGGATATACAAAGTGAGCGTAAAAGAAGAAAATGCATGAAAAAGGTGATGGATATGAATGAATTGAAAGAGGTATGTAAGGATAGGAAAAAATGGAGGCAGCTCTGCAGAGGCTCTGGCCACCCTTAGCGGAATGGCGACAGAGTTACAGTTACACGTTTTTAGTGTTTTCTCTCCGAAAAAGGTGCATTTATCTGAGAAACCCATGTTAGCTTCATGTATCACTTATTCCGTTTAACCTTTAAGGTATTGATATGTAAATTGAAACCTTCACTAGAGGCGCTATTGCATCTTGCATACATTTTTCTGTTGACGCGATGGTTCGCAAGTAAATCATATTTTATACTCTGGGTATGGTATGATGGTAAATTCTTTAATAAGCCCTTATCTGAATAACTTAGTTATACCCGAAACTATTTCACATTTAAATCACTGATATATTAACATTTTTTTTATGCGAAAATGGCTTGCACATCAATCCTTTCAAATAACTTTCATTTGGATTTAATAGTGGACCTACGAAAATGCAAATGAAAAACAGCAATTCACATAATATATCCTTTTCTTAAAAATACAATTTAACTAACTACTTGAAGATGGCCATGTTTCACTTTTTTTTTTCAAAAATATATTGACTGCTTGCAAATATACAAGGTTTATTTTTCTAACAGATATTTTACTAAGAGAAAAGAAAAAATATTGAGACTTTTAGTCCTAGTATAAAAAATTGCCTAAATTCTCCAAAAAAATAAAGATAAAGTGCACTCCTATCGAGTGATTTAGTTTTCATACATTTTTTCTCTCTACACTATTTTTGTGGAATTTATGCAATTTTTATAGCACAGGTACTTTTCTTAGGTAGAGAATTTCTTGAGAAATTAAAACATAAAAAAAATATTACACTTAGGCTGGATCTTCAAGGAGTTAATACAAGAACACAAATATGGTTCAACATACAGTAGGGCCTTGCTAATGCCGTTATCGCGGTAATCCGGACGGACGATGCGAGCGGGAAGCATTTCACAGGCATCCCGCTGGTCCTGCCTTTTTTTAACATTAAGTCAAGGGACTATATACTATACATCTTACAGGTATTTCACTAGAAGATCTTGTCTATCTCACATGTATATTTTGATACGCAACTAAGCTACACATATAGTGTAACTTCTTGCCTCCATTTCCCCGAAGGGGTCGCACGTGGCGATTCGGGACCTATTTATTTTTACGGTTAAGGGGGCCGGCCTCACACCAACCACTTTCAGTTAAAGGGGGTTGATAATTAAAGTAAACACATTAATGCTTTTAAATCTTGCACTTTTTTAGGTTTTATAGATATTAAAATTTAGCAAACTACAACTTGGGACATCATGATAATAATCCACACAAGGGTCTGTTTTTTTGTGTACGGATTAGCGAGGCCCTTCTGTATTTTACAATTTATCAATCACAACTAAGTATAAAAAACAGAGATTTCCTACAAGTCTCCAATTTTTTTTTTTAAAACGTAAATTTAATGAACAACTGAAATTATAATAATATTGAGCAAAAGTGAAAAACAAATGATCCAGGAAATTCTCATTTTATCTTGTAACAAATTTCCTTATTCAAATCAAAGTTACATTTAAATTTTATGATTGCTAGTTTAATACACATTTGAATATTGTATGAAGAAATGTATTCATTATTTTCTGAGTGATTGTCATGACATTATAAACAGCAATTTGTTTGGTTTCTATCATAATTTTTCAATATTTAAACTCATGTTATCATCTTTTCATTGAGTATACTTCATACTGACAACTAAACATCAAGTATAATAATTTATACTTTCACAGTAGACAGTCAAACTTGGTTATAAAGAGCATGCAAGGATAAAGGTCAAATTTAAACTGGAGTTATGGTCGTTTGACATATTTACACATTATAATTAAATTTCCGAAATTGCGAATGAATGGAATATCCAGTCATAATAAAAGGACAGCCTGTATGAAGAAGGTTATGACTCTGGAGGAAATGTAGAAGTGTGTAACGACAGAAAGAAATTGCGGTTAATCTGTGATGTTGGCGGCTAGGGTTTTTTAAATTAAAATTTGTTTTCTGTTAGTTTTCGATATCCATACATGTTATAATTTGTTGATTTTAAAAATGTAATTTGTGTATGTTCCTTGACTTATAGGTTGGTATGCGGCTGACCACCCATGCTGTAAAAATGGTTCACTTTGCCAATGTCACCCCTGTTTCAGGGAAGGACGGCAAGAGTTGCAGGGTGTATGCCCATTTGAGATTTGGTTTTTATGTTGCAGGTTCACATGCCGCATGTGCAAGTGCGAACTTGTAAATGCATATAATGTGAATCTCCAATGTAACATATCTTTGCAACTTAGATTAGATTAGATTAGATTAGCTATAACCAAGTTCGATTGTCCTTTATACT